>OY856344.1:1250000-1875000 GCA_963693475.1 Ectropis crepuscularia | reverse complement strand
TGTTCTCCATTGCTTACTACTACGGAGAAAACTACCAATGTGACCAGCTATGTATGCGCTCACGCCGGGTACGTAGTGACTATTTTTTTACAGTCAAGAAGAGCAGTGGTACATCAACGAAGTTCAACAGTATGAACACCGCCTTTCTAAGGGCACCTTGAAGTCGTCGTTTGGTGAGTCAATCAATCTCTTTTCTGATCGAAAACTGTACGACGCGTAAAAGTCTTTGATATTTAAATAGCGGTGCAGTTATATACTGCGCGACTCAAATCAATACGTATGTCGTGAATGAAAAGATTCCAGTTAATTTAATCCTTTAGGTAATAGTCCGGGATATTTTTGAGCAAAGGCTTTGTATTAAAAATTACAACGACAATGTTTGTCGCAGCATGGAAGCATGAAAGTAATTTTGTGTACTTACAGTTTAATACCTGTTTTTCTAAAATTAATACGAATTGTGGGAGAGAGTTATATCCACTATTTTTAATCCGACTCTATTGGCAGAGTTGTATACAGAGGTCAGTTCTACCGAACCTGAAGTGATACTTTTGCAAATAGTAAATTACGTAAGTACTTTATGTTATCGAATATTCTAGCCATTGTTCGTCGGACATCGAGTCACGAGTCACTCTTACAAGCTGAAGATGATAGTAGGTAGATGTCGGCATTTTAAAGTTTTTATGCAGTGCAATTCTTCAAAATCGTTCAAATAAAAACAATACGTGAAAATGGAACAAACACACGTAACCAGCATCTCGCGAAATTATCTTCTTGAATTAAAGGTTCACTCACAAAGAAAGTTACGTTAAACTTCATCAGGATTGAAACAAAATCGAGACAGTAAATATACGAGACCTTTTCTTAAAGTCTATTAATAATTATTATTTTCCTGAATATGTAGCTCAAACATATAATGTCAGGGACGGCATCATATTCAGAAAAATCGTTCGAAACCAGGCAGTTTCCTAGGTACCCTAATTTGGACCGTACTTAATCACATTCATAATGAAATACGACATTAATTTAAGGACAAAACCTTAGATAAGCTCTATGAGAAATAGGTACTGGTTGTGTGGTTGGGGGAGCGGCGGCAGCCGATCCGGAGATCCCGGGTTCGGGACCGCGCGCGCCGCTGTCTTTTCGAGCTCGTCTGCGTGATTCCGCTGATTGAAGCGGTGAGGGATCGTCCACGAGGGACATCGTGAGGAGACCAACGTGCGCCTGGAGTCTTCCGTAGTCGTGTGTTATCTGCCAGCCCGCGCTGGGCATGGTGGATTTTGGCCTTGACTCGCCTTGCGGGAGAGGGTCCCGAGTCCCAGCAGTGGGAACATTTAATTATGCAGAGATGTCGAACTGCACGTGTAAGTTCATTGAATCTTGTATTATTCGCAAACCATCAACCCGCCCGTAAGTAGCGTAACCCGTTCAACTTTATTCAATTCTAAATGTAGCGGTGGCATGGCTCAACTTACACATTGATTTTCGAGTAAAATAAGCGGGAAGAGCAATCGAAATTAATATTGTTAAGTGATTGTTGACGGTTTGACAAAAAAAAATGTTCTGCTAGAACATGCTTATCTCTTGATGGTAAGCTTGCGATTTACTCGTTACAAAAGGCAGTCTGCCTTTTTGGAGCGCTTACGAATCATTGTTGACCGAAGTCGTTGCTATTAAAGTTCTCATTTTAAAATTTAAAATAAACTTTACTTTATTACAACAAGGTCTAATAGGGCTAACGCATAAATGGAGACGATGATGAGAATACTAAAAAGTTGGCTAACTATTGTCGATAGGATTTGGAATAAAAACTGTATACTCTTTGTATGCTCTTTTTAGTTATTTTTGAAATTGACGTGTAAATTGTACATTTGTGAATGAAGAACTTTGATTTTGACTTTAACTTTGAAAAAGGACGCGATGAATTAGGTAACATTCAACTCTTACCTAGTACACAATAGGCCGCATCAGCTGTAACAAAACATTCTCCTACAGAACTGAGGTTAGGGATTCGTGTACAACCAATAGGTGTGTCGAGAACAAAATGAGACGTCCATGATCAACAAGAATGTTAACATCTTGATCTGGTGCAAGTTAATTCATCAGCGAACATCTAAAACGCAAGTTAATCCGATATTCAACAATTTCATTAAAAACGTCAAAAAAAACATTTTTAAAAGGCATTAGGCATTTTGATTACAAAAATCAAACCAAAGAGACGGGAAATTCAAAGGACCCTTTATTATTACGTCAATATTCAATTAGATAGTTCTCATTGCATGTTAAAGCATGCTAATGAAATTGCGCTCAGTACCTCTTGGACATGAAAACCTTGGTTGAAATCACCGCTAATCTTGTAAGGAGACCGAGTCGGCGTCAAAAAAATAAAAAATAAAGAGAATGCAACTCATAGAGATGATTTACTTACACCAATGATAATGACACTTTGACCGCGTGTTCGGATACTATGTCCGCCAGATCTAGTACTATTACTGCTGAATCAGATACTTTTAGTGCACACTCTGACCCTGAGATATGAGAAGTACAGAATGAGATTGAAATTTATGTTGGTTAAGCTGTGTCTATCCTGGATTGCTTGGTAATTGGCCAGATTCACGACCCAGTTCAGATGTTGAGTTCTAGTAGTCTATCCTGGTCGACAGTGTCATCCGGGCTACACTTGCAAGGGTTAGCTGAAGGGATGTACTCGGTCGGTCCAGATGTGAAGTCGATCCTGGTCGGACAGTGTCGTCCGGGCCATATCCGTATGGATTGGTTGAAGGGATGCACTCGTCCGGTACAGATGGTGTGAAGTCGATCCTGGTCGGACAGTGTCGTCCGGGCCATATCCGTATGGATTGGTTGAAGGGATGCACGCGTCCGGTTCAGATGGTGTGAAGTCGATCCTGGTCGGACAGTGTCGTCCGGGCCATATCCGTATGGATTGGTTGAAGGGATGCACTCGTCCGGTACAGATGGTGTGAAGTCGATCCTGGTCGGACAGTGTCGTCCGGGCCATATCCGTAGGGATTGGTTGAAGGGATGCACTCGTCCGGTTCAGATGGTGTGAAGTCGATCCTGGCCGGTCAGTGTCGTCCGGGCCATATCCGTATGGATTGGTTGAAGGGATGCACTCGTCCGGTACAGATGTAAATTTGATTGAATGGACATTAGTGTGCGACATCTGAACTTTGTCGAGCTTTCTAGTGTGGTCCCATGACATGTGGTTGACATGAATGACTTTATATCTGATGACGGTGACAATGTGCTTTACAGTTTTGACGACAAAAAGTTATGGTACCAGGATGAACGAGCGGGTGTCCTATTGATTGGACAATATTCATTTCAGAAAATCATTAACGCCCGAGGACGGTCGTATGTCAGATTGGCCGTGTCGGCGCGTCTCAAATATGGTAACACCGAGAAGTGACGATTTTCGACGTCACTAGCGAAGCGTCGTGTCTATGGTAGCGGGGCGGCCATTTTGAAAGAGGACTTTTCAATTTTAGGCGGCAAGCGCACCGTGTGTACGACGAATCGTTATAATTTTAAAATGTTTAAATTTAACTTTGTAACCCACACGCCGTATGAAGTTATGTTTACTGATGAGGGCCTCCTGCGCCTTTAGATAGATAAACTCTATACACTTAAGAAAAACAAACAATCTCAAAATATAGGAAACTAGCTGTGCCCCGCGGTTTCACCCGCGTCTATTTGAGGAAAATCCATACTAAAATATCCATTGCTGGCCACTTTATTACGTTTTACGGAACCCTAAAAATACGTAAATAAGCAACAATGCATTGTTGTAGAACAAATTTGATCACTTCAAATGACACAAACTTCAAATGTAGACACGCGCCGTCAGAGACTTCAGCGACCAAAGAGAATTTAAATTCACGGAACTAAAGCTCTCGAAGAGAAATATTTTTCCCCGTTTTCTTTACATTCTTTACTCATACTCCGTACCTATTGATAGTAGCGTAATGTTATATACCCTATAGCCTTCCTCGATAAATGGAGTATCCAACAAAAAAATAATCTTTCGTATCGGTCCAATAGTTTCCGAGATCCTAGCGTTCAAACAAACAAACAAACTCTTCAGCTTTATAATATTAGTATAGATGGAAATTGTATCGCTAAAAATAATAAGTGGGATAAAAAATGAGTTTTAAAATAGCAAGACAGGAGTAATCTAACAAAGAGTAAATTGACACCCACCCACACAAAAATATATATCAATACTATCATTATTATAAGTTTTCTATAAAAATATTTTCATATGTATGAAAAGTACTCAAAAGTTAGCCGTAAAAACTTTGGGTACCTATGTAGTACGAGTACATATATGGCTAAATACTCAGTGGTATAAAATGATCACGTCAAGATCCATATCGTATTCCGCGCACGCGCCGCCGTTACACGATACTCCTTCAAAACTCTCCAGTTTTTGCTGGGTGTTCTTTTATAGTTTTTATACAAACTTTTAAAAAATCCACCGACGCACTTATATTTATAGAGCTATGTCGGTGTACGATACAGCGAACATCACCATCAATCAGGAAATCTCAGCCCAACGCTCCCCTCCTCTATTACCAATCTTTTCTTTTGTTGCTGTTGTCATTCTGATATTTACTAAAATATACCAATATATAACAATATGTTCTGCACAACTCCATTTTAGCTTTGTCACTGCTGTTCCGACGTCCTGAACTTTGGTTCTTCGTCGCATTTCAGTGTTACGAAATCGATCTTGTAGTTTGATGCCGGATGCCAAGCCTGGACCTTTCCATACCTATACTTAACGGAAATAATTATATTACATTATATTTAACGTAATGTATTGTTAATCTAAACCATTCTGAAATAAACATGAATACTCACAAATAAAATCGACAAAATTGGTCCAGCCGGTTTGAGCTAAATTACAAACACACACACTCTAGACAAGGAAGTAATTATTTACCTGCCAATAAGTAGCTTACAAGCCTGTCTAGAACAGATATTGTTTAATGGGTAGCTCAAGTTTTTTTTCTTCCAACTTTCCAGAGAGTTGCTGGACGAGCAGGATATTTGCCAGATAGTAAGCTGTACGCCTGCTCATAACAGCACACGCCATGCAGTGTTACGAAAAGTCTAAGTCACTGCCTAGCACTGCACAGCGCTCGTCACTCGAGGATATATCTCTCAATACATAAAACTTACCTGTTATGATATACTCACAACTTGAAAGGAATAAAAAGGGATACTACTAATAGATACTTTCCATAACTGCTCTGCGTTTTCTACGTTAGCCTAAATATCGGTAGGCAGTATAGGCAGGCTACGTGAGGTGAGGAGAGGAAATAATTCATATTCACTGGCAATCTATTGATTGAATTAGATTATTACCTAGATAGATAATGCCAAAACGCAAGAAATGCACCTTTACGATGTGACCAGAGTTTCTCACGTATGCTACCCTCATAAATTATATTCCGCGATAGCTTAACAAAACATTAGCCATAGTGTGACAATCCGTGTGGAATCCACCTGACTCCCCCGCGCCCCTGACGCACCCCCCGCACCCCTGGCACACCCTCGCCAGTCGACAAAAAATATCATATCTCAGTGCCGAATCTACCTATTGTGCCGTGTGTGAAATGAAGCGGATTGGATGTGGCATATTTTTGTTACTTCTTTATGTCAGTTAGTACATTAATAAAAAAAATCTACTAAGTTTCAAAATGTATACATAGAATTGAATTGATAACTCATTTGAGTAATGAATTCTATTTCTTTTAAGATTATTTTTGTCGAAATTTCCTTATCTATATTACTTTATTAATTCACGGATCACTCACGCGTGATATGGTCGGTCCAGTCGGACTAAAGTTTCAACCGCGTTCGGCGGCCTTTTTCAAGACCGACGTACCGTACGATCGTATACCGATACGAGAGTTACCCGTGAATTTGTTAAAAATGTGCGATAACAAGACAACCACTAAATAAGAGAATATAATATATTCTTATATTTACCAGACTTAACTAGTAATGCTTATAATATTAGTAATTAATCAATAATAATCCACGAGCTGTGGTAGCGTAGTAGCGAGAACGTCTGAGTCACTATCATAATACCGTAGGATCGAATCTAGCCTACACCTTTATAACTGCGAGTTTGCCATCACTAGCTTTAACGGTGATAGGAAACATCACGAGCAAACCGGCACGTCCCAAAAAACCCATCTTTCGGGGACGTGCGTCATTCACCAACTCGCTCTTGGCCAGCGTGGGTGAGAGAAGGCCCCAAATAGTGGGAAAATAAAGTGCTAATAATAATTTTTAAGTAACTATGTATATCTCTAATTATTTTAGTTTTATTTGCAGTAGCACATCCACTGAAATTCACACTTTACTAAATCCTTTCATTATTCGTTTATTATACAAGCTTGATTCGTTGCATTGTGCTAGGCGTAAATAAAAAAAAAAGTTTTACGAACGATACTGGCCGAAAAACCGGAGGATGTCGCGGCAGTAAAAAAGTTTAGATTTTAAAAATGGAACGGTTGAGTTTTATTGTTATTTTTTGTGCCGTGATGCAATGGATAGCGGGGTATTGTTACTTGCGGTTGTGCCACAAAAGGTTTTTAAACCGTTCGGGTGTTAGCTGCGTATTGGTCTCTATTGTTTATTTGTTAAATACTTCTTTAACATATCGCTAATGTATTGCTTTATTTTGAATTCGGGACGCAAAAAATGTGACCCTATGCAGATGTGTTCGGTACAGCCCTACAGCCTTAGATAGGGACACTAAATAACTAGGTTATATTAGTTATTTGCTCAAAAAAACCGACTTCGATTTGAAATGAAATCGTATGGGTTCGACCAAATTTCTTAAGATGCTACGACTATGTCGTCCATAAATGTAAGAACATTTTGTTTTTTTTCTTGACACTTCAAAAATAGCCTCATCAATTTCGATAAAGTTTCAATGGGACCTAATCTAAAGTTTTTCTAAATAATGAAAGAAATATCATCAAAATCGATTCACAATTAGCGGAGCTATCGCGTAATATACATATAAATAAACATACATACATAAAACAACCGATATGAGCATCTCCTTATTGAAGTTTAAAAACTACATCAATTTTGTGTCAAACGGTTCTCTTGTCAAATGTTAGTGAACCTCGACCTCGGCGAGTCTAATTTAAAAAATAAATAAAGTGTAAAATGGCGGTGCCATGCAACTCGGATAATTCTATGAAATATAATCTTGACCCGTCTGCCGATTTACGACCGTTGTAATTGGAGTCCAAGAAACTCGTAACTTTTAATAACGAATTATATTTGGAATGTGGCTGCTTTGCGGATTGTGCTTCGACGGAGTTAGATTTTGTACTTCTTTTTATTTTTTCTGGCTTTTAGAACGAACTACGAATACGTATTCGCGTGAACATTTTATGTATTTTTCTGTGAAAAACGAGTGGTTTCAACTGAAATAACACGAATACTGGCCGTTAACAAAGGAAAATCGTTTACATTTTCAATTAATTCGACTTCAATTTAGATTTTTTAAAGTGTATAGTGACGGAAGAAACAGGAGATGTCCCTGATGTTAACTATTGAAACATAAAGAGTTTAAAAAAATCATAACACTGCACTGTGCTCGTCACTCAGAGATATAAGATGATTTATGTCTGTGCCCTGTATTTTTTTTTTGCAATACAATGATGTTTGCACATTACCGCTTGGCGGTAGAATACTGGACAAAGATGTGATAATTTACCAGGTGGACTTGCGAATAATTCTACCGCTATGTAAATCTAAAGTACAGAAGCGTTTATTTTGAAGAACTACCGCATCGTTGCTTAACATCAACCGATATAAATAACTGCAAGGGCAAAGTTATTATTATGGATAAATGTTTTCTTACAAAAACATAACCTTTCTTGCAGTCGGGAAATAAACTGATCTAGAAATGAGATAGTGATGAGGTGACAACAATAATACAACCAAAACCACCTCCTTTTTGGGAGTCGGTTGAAAACAAAAGTTCATTGCCCTCGCAGCCACCATCAATGAAACTATATAATAATATTCTGACGAACAGAATATTGTTGTTCAGTGAGTTTCCAAAAGCGAGTTTCCGGTCTTCGATCTTCGGTGGGTGTGACCATTATGCCAAATTGTTTCTATAAGGATATTACCATATAAAATATTGATTCATATGAGAAAATGGATGAAGTACTGCGATAATTCAAAACAACACTCTTCTCACCATAACACAGGTTACAATGAGTTCCACAGGACCTCTCGAGAGGTCCTGTGACTGACGAAACTGACACACATAGGTACACATTATGGGCACGGCACGGCATTCAATGGTTAATATGCTTTCCATCGTTTTGAAATTCAGTTGGCAGTAGAAACGACATGAAACAAACAAACAAAGAAACGATATGAAATAAACTGCCATAGATTCCTTTAAAAAAATGTTGAAAGAGCACGTTTTGTTCGCTTATTGGCTAAGCGTTTTATGATATAGAATAGATAAATAATTTATGGAACTGATATTGTCACATGGCAAAGTTACATGTATTTCGTTTTATTTGTTCTTTGTTATTTATAGTTTTACTAGCAGCGCCCCGCGTTCCCATTCCCGTTATTTTGCCGGGATGCCTATGTGTTTTTCTAGACTATTATCTACCTGTATTCTAAATTTCAGTCCGATCCGTTCAAACGTTACGATGTGATTGAACAACAAATATCCAAACATCCATACATTCCCATTTATAATATTACATAGTAGGATTGATATTTAATTACGATTACATTTCTTTTGAGTTAATTATTAATCATTTGTTTACTTTTTTATGTCGTGACTGACTTATTTAAGATGAGATAAGACAAGGTACGGTATCAAGCCTAGTGTTAGATCCTTCTTACATTGTATACTAATTCTCTGGATGATATCAGGCATGTATTACACTCACAGAAATCTAAATTCAACTATTATTTAGATTTCTGTGGTTACACTCGATACCCGAAAAATATTTTTAGTAGTTTGACTCTATTACTTTACCACACCTTCGCTGGATTGAAAGCTGTGATTTTTATTGATGATTTACAAAACTGGATTTATATATTAATAAAAACAACACAAAGAAAACATACGTTTTAAGAACACGTAGAAAGACTCTTCACTTGAAGTGAACAGATTTACTAATGTTTATTGGGTAAACGGGTAACTTACGTGTAATAAGGTCGCTCAATCCGATTCGAGTTTCGGCCGCGCCCGGCGGCCGAAACTAGAGAACGGCGGTCGGATTGACCGACCTTATGACACGTGAGTTACCCGTTTACCCAATAAATATGTGTAACAACCACGTTAATTTTAATACTAAGATTTACTAATGTTATAAAACATATTGTCTGCGATATTTTATGTATCAACTAGCAGTGTCCCGCGGTTTTCACCCTTAGTTCCAGATTCTGTTATTTCCCGGGATGCAAAGTTTAATTGTGTTATTTCAGACTATTATTGTATATAGATCTATTTATGAAACCTCATTTAGAGTTCCATATATATGCACAAAACTTTAGCATTTTTATAATGTTAGTAAATGTGATGTTATGTTCTGAACGGTGATAAGTTCTCGTTTTCAAAAGATGCATATCGTATTACAATGTTACAAATAGAATGTTGTTTATCTTGACATTATAATAAAAAAAAAAACAACATAACTTTTCTAATCTGTGATACATCCATAGATATACTTAATTATTAGCCGAAACATAAATCTCGTTTCTTTAATAATCTGGAGTAAAAACGACTCTAAACACTACCGACTTTGTAACTGCCTTCCAAAGATTTCTAATAATTAAACATATCTATAAAATACAACTGTTCGTAAACACCTCCATTAAAAAGGAAATAGCTTTGTCCGAGGATGACATCAGCCCGACAAATAAATTCTATAATTGCTCAATGTACACGAAATGAAGAAGAACACAAATTATGGCGACAAGATATAAAACCGGTATTAAATACATAAAATCTTGAAAACGGGCCTTGCCCACACTCGCCGAATTATATTATCTAAGATAGGTACTCACGAGATTCATTACAACACTTATTGGATAGCCCGAATAAAACCATTTTTGTGTTGCAATAAGGCTGTAGACGTTATCGATACTTTGATTTTTCGCCCGATTCGATTTCTCGACTCGTGAGTAAAATTCAAACATTTTGATAACACGAGTGGCAAAAAAATTGTATTAAGTATTTCGGACTGTGTAAATGTGCGTAAACTTATTTTTTTATTGGGTAGAGCCTTTATTATCAAATCTA
Source organism: Ectropis crepuscularia (assembly GCA_963693475.1). Classification (NCBI taxonomy): domain Eukaryota; kingdom Metazoa; phylum Arthropoda; class Insecta; order Lepidoptera; family Geometridae; genus Ectropis; species Ectropis crepuscularia. Next base: position 1,864,667 of record OY856344.1, on the reverse strand, counting down.
AAATACCATGAGAATTACACTATACAACATACCTAACTTATTAGTTACAATGAGCACATCTGAATTATCCATAGTCAATCAAGCCCACTACCATTCTGAGGTGTGCCCATCATACTGACGACATTACCACGCTGATTAGCAATGCGTATACTTAAGAAGTATGGGTGGTAAGTAATAAGTATTAGGTGGTTTCAAAATTTCAGATGCATGCAAATTCTATGAAAACTATGTAGTTCTCAATTACGTTATAGTTAGACACCTATTACGTTTCATATTGTTAAAAATTAGATAAACATATTCCAATGCGATTTAGTCATTTTTAATTGATACAGTAACTTCCGTTCACTAACATTCGCATTTGTAATATTAGTAGAGCTACTCCAACTAATTAAACCAAAAAAACTAAATAGATAATAGACAATCGGACGATTCTATCGACACACCCCATCACTATCGTCAAACCAGTTGCCGTGTTAATTGCGGTACCAAATTCGTATCTAAACCATTTGAATATCCGTAATTTATTGCAGCGACATAACCGAGTATCATCTCTACTTGTGCCTTAAGTATTTGTGTTAATGTTCGCATACATTATGGCAACTGTCGTGTGGAACCTCAATGTTTTTACTAGAGATAGGATGAGAGCCGATCGCATGCTTCAACTTATATGGTAATTTTATTTGAATGTTCAATCCGTTTCGACATTATTAATTGATTATTTCGGTATTCTTTTACTCAGCGGAGATATCTATCTGTATAATATAAATTATTTTCTAATTTCAAATATTTGAAGTTATGGACGGTACTCGTTTTTAATTTGTACACGTTATGTTGATGTTGAGACACAAATAAAACAATTGACGGTCGAGACGCTACTCGAGTCTGGAATTAAATAGGCCGTTTTATTAATTTCCGAGGAAATGATAAATAAATTAGTTGGGGAAACTTTTTTTTTTCGTGTGAGTTTTGAGTGTTATTTTAGCCATTGTTCTTTTTTAAAAATTTTGTTAATTTTAGAATTTTTTTTATATTTGGCTTCTTGTCATGTGATAACACTGGTCAACATTAGTTTGATGCCGAGAAGCTTTAATGTTAGATAGTAACAGCGCCCGCGCCTTTTCTGGCTTCTTCCCGTTATCCGTTTAGATGTTCCGATGTGATTGAGCAATAAAAATCGAAACATCCAAACTTTCGTATTTATAATATTCGTAGGGTAGTGCAATATTAATAGGATTATTGGTTTTCTTCTACTGTAGTGTATTTGTTTTGGTGGGTACAATAAGCATTATACATGTAACTATCTGCGGAGAGATTGTCTCACATAAAATGAATACTATTTATTAATATCTAAAAGCGAATAAGTGATAGTTGTAGGATTGTAAGTGGTCCTCTCGACGTAATCGGAGCGTCTCATTATGCTAATCGTACCGTACGACTCCGCGGCGGCTAATGGAGCGACGCGACGCTGTGCTCGCGTTTCTTTAATTGCTTTATTGAATTACGGAATATTTTACTAGTATTAAAATAGATTTAAAATCACTGAATTGAAACCAACATACATAGCAAACTAGCCTCGTGGCTAAGTTGGTAGCAGCTCTACCTGCCAAGCCGAGGGTCGTGGGTTCGATTCCCACCCAGTGCAAATATTTGTGTGATGAATTCAAATGTTTGCACTGTGTCTGGGTGTTTCTATGTATAATAAGTATGTATTTAAAACTATATAAGTATTATATCAAACTCTCAATGTTGCATTCAAGACATTTATACTTCTTTTCGTCAAATTATTCTTATTAAGTACGCGCCTCGAGGGTACTCGGTGCGTTTAACAGTGCAGACGTGTTTTCAAATCGTCCCGAAACAGTATTCTTTTTTTGCGCGAAAAAACATACTAAACCTTTAACAACTACAGAAATTGCCATAAGTCTAGTGTTAACGAACGAAAAAGTGTTGTTGTGAACAAATGATTTGTTAAATTTTACAATTTTCGACTGTAAATAAAGAACCGTGTGATTATTTTCTAAAAGTGCCTGTAACTTAGAAAGTGTACTGGTTAACAATAGGTGTTCTCACCTAACATTTCAAAAGTTACCCTCTAATAAGTTATAACATCGTGGAACCTGGTATCTAAATTCAACGAGAATTGTAACGACGAGTTGTCCTATTTGGTAAAGTGCCGGTGTCTAAAACGAAGTGGCACGGGATCAAATCTCGATAGAGGCGATTAGTTTTTGCGCTTGTATAATAAATATTATAATAGTCCACGAAAAAAGACTAGAATTTGGAATTCCTGTGTCGGTGTCACCGACAGCTGACAGACAAGAGACAAGTGTCAGTGTCGCAGACAGTCGACATTGACAGACACAAAGTGTGACGGCTGTAACTGTGGTGCTGCCAACATAAATAAAGATAATCCAACTACCCAGTGTTACCAAATCCAGGAAAAAAAAAAAAAAAAAAAAATTAAAAAAAAAAAGTGGCTCTAATACAAAAACTAAAAATGGAGCAAAGTATGGAATTGCTTTTATCTAAAATTGAGGAGAAGCTAAATCAACAAACTATCCTTATTACCAAAGCAGTAACACAAAACGTTATGGAGGCCTTGGACGAGAAAATGAAAATAATTACCGAAGAAAATAAAGAGCTCAAAACAAAACTATCTGTACTTGAACAAAAAATAAATAACATAGAGAAAGAGAAAAGAAAGAACAACTTGATTTTCTTCGGAATAGAAGAACGTTATAAAACAGAATGCGAACTTGTAGATGGCATTAAAGAAAAAATCATGAAAATGGGAGTGCAGTTAGAAAGCTACGAAATTACTAATGTCTACAGAATTGGTCTAAAATCAGATAACAAAATTCGCCCAGTCGTAGTCTCCTTCTCGACAATTTGGAAAAAACACACAATACTACGAAACAAGTCTAATCTACCAGCAAATATTTACATCAAGGAAGACTACCCTAAGAATGTACTTGAAAAACGAAAACAGCTTCAGTTACAAGTTGATGAGGAAAGGAAGAAAGGAAATACAGCCTATCTAAAATACGACAAACTAATAGTGCTGCAACCGGCTGATACCAAACGAGAGAAAAGAAAGCGAGAAACATCGGGATCACCGAAATCGTCCACGCAAAAGAAAGTCAATACCACAACCAACCCAACTAACCCTCCACCTAAAACAACGACAAAAGAAATAATGAGACCAAATATACTCAATTACATAGAGCGCACGCGATCAGCTTCAGTGTCAGAAATCCCAAAAAACTTGTGAAAGCCATCGACACCCGAAACCGGAACACTAAAAATAATACAACATTACCTAAAGCAACCCTTGTAAAAAGCACCCCAAGCCGGCTTGTCACCGTGGGGGAAGTAGACTATTACCCTCCATATACCTCAACCCAACTTCAAAAACTAAAACTCTCTAAAACAACTCGCCAAAAAGGCATACCGATATACATCGCAACGTACAATACCCTATCCTTAAGGACCAATGAAAGTCTAACTGAACTGATTTTAGCATTGAAACATATAAATTGGTCAATAGTAGGACTAAGCGAAGTTCGACGCAAAGGGCAGAGTATTGAAGACCATGGTGATTTTATATTTTGTTTCAAAGGTGATACACCAGGTCAATACGGAACAGGTTTTCTAATAAAAAAGGAGTTAGCTTCATGTATAGACGAATTTATTGGTATATCGGAACGTATCACAATATTAAACTTGAAACTACCGCCCAATGATGAAACGTGGTCAATCGTACAAATTTACTCCCCAACTGAGCAATCAAGCAATACAGAAATTGATTCTTTCTATTCTACATTATCTGATGCAATTAAAGACCATGGCCACAAAAATCTAATAGTTATGGGGGACTTTAACGCCAGAACAGGAAGTAGAGGAGATGGAGAAGACATAGTATTGGGGCCATACTGTTCAGGAAAGAGAACAAGGAATGGGGGTAAGTTCATGCAGTTGGCGTACGAAACAAACTTGAAAGTACTTAATACTCTATACAAAAATCGAACCAACAATAGGTGGACTTGGATTTCACCAGACGGACGATATAAAAACGAAATTGATTTTATGGCAACCAATAAATATACAAAATTTCTAGACTGCAGAGTAGTAAATAACCTCAATTTCAACAGCAATCATCGAATGGTGAGAGCCAAATTAAACATCGATATTTCAAAGAAAAACAGACCGTTTAAAATAACAGAATCTTATACAACATTGGAAAATGCTGGAAACCTAAAAGATAAACTGGAAGACTTCATAGAAGACACAAAGCAACTAAATATTCAAAACAAATATAATAAGCTAGAAGACCTTCTAAAGACAAAACACCAAAACAAGATAAATACCGAACCAAATTCAGTAAAATGGTTGACCAACAAAACAAAAGAACTTATGAGAAATAGAGCCGATTTAATCTCCACAGCAGAAAAAACAAAATCTATAAGAAGAGACATTGCTGAAAAAAGCAAAGAAATTAAGTCACGAATGAGAAAAGACCGCCAAAAATACAGAGAAGAACTACTGGAAAAATGTATCCAGAAAACAGGAGGCATCAAAAAAGCTATCAAACAACTATCAGAGAAATCTGACTGGATACCCAGCTTTACAGCACCAAACAATCAACAAAAAACGAAACGTTCAGAAATCATAGCAATAGCTACTACCTTCTTTCGAAACCTGTACTCAAAACAAACTAACAACCCCACTACAGACTTGTCATACGGAGATGAAGTACCGGGAATATTACTAACAGAAGTAGAAAAGGCAGTGACAACACAAAAGAGAGGAAAATCGCCTGGATCAGACGGCATTAGCAACGAAGTATTAATAGGAAACAAAAACTATATAGTGCCAGTACTGACACATCTATTTAATGAGGTGCTACAGAGCGAAGTAATACCAGATCAATGGACGACATCAACTATAATACTGATACATAAGAAGGGAGACCAAAATAACATTAATAACTATAGACCCATTAGCCTCATGTCTAATATTTATAAAACTTTCTCTAAAATAATATTGAATAGAATGACTAAGACGCTTGATGAGAACCAGCCCCGGGAGCAAGCTGGATTTAGGGCGGGATTTTCAACCCTGGATCACATTCATGTGGTAAAGCAAATCTTCGAAAGGGGCAAAGAATATAACCTAATCATTTACTGCTGTTTCGTAGACTATAATAAGGCCTTCGACTCTCTTGAACATGAAAGGATCTGGCAAGCTCTGAAAAACCAGGGCGTAGAAAACAAATACATTAGAATACTGAAAAATGTGTACACAAACAGTAAAGCTAAAATCAAACTAGAGAAAGAAGGGAAAGAAATAAAAATAGAGAGAGGGGTGCGCCAGGGCGATCCAGTGTCGCCAAAACTTTTCACAGCAGTCATGGAAGACATTTTCCGCCAATTGGATTGGGAGAAATGTGGAATTGTAATAAACGGTGAAAATCTGTCACACTTAAGATTTGCAGACGATTTAATAATCTTCTCCACATCTAACAATAAACTAGAAACAATGCTAAATGACCTGAATAGAGTGAGTAGAAGTGCTGGCCTAACTATGAACACAGAAAAGACGAAAGTAATGACAAACGGAAAACAAGAAACTATCCGCATCGACAACAGCGTTATTGAATATGTAGAAGAATACATCTACCTAGGCCAGACAATTTCACCGACAGACTTAACTACAAAGGAAATAGATAGACGCATTGGAAATGCTTGGAAGCAATACTGGAGTTTAAAAGAAGTATTAAAAAACAAAGATGTAAACATAACCATCAAAAGAAAACTTGTCGATACATGCATACTTCCTGTTCTTACATACGGCTGTCAAACCTGGGCGACCAACAATACCCACATAAGAAAGTTAAAAACATGCCAAAACGCCATGGAAAGGAGTATGATGGGAAAAAGACTATCCGACAAAATAAGAACAACAAATTTAAGAGAAAAATCTAAAATAAAGGATGTTACAATAACGATTAGAAAACTTAAGTGGAAATGGACAGGACACGTAATTAGAGGAAAAGAAAAATGGTCCAAGTCGATTATGTACTGGTTCACAAAAGATCGTAAAAGAAATCGTGGCAGACCACTCAGAAGATGGGTCGATGACATAAAAGCGACAGCAGGTGCTACATGGACCAGAAAAGCTAACGTTAGGGAAAAATGGAGGCAGTTGGAGGAGGTCTTTGCCAATGGGCAAACAGACGGTGCGATGGCAATCTAAATTTAAAATTGTAATAACATTGAAACATTGTAAGCATTATCGCCATTATCTGAATAAAGACTTTATAATAAAAAAAAAAATAGTATTATATCAGCTATCTGGCCTCCATCATACAAGCTTTGCTTAGTTTGGGGTCAGATGGTGTTGTGTGTGAATTGGCCACCAATATTTGAACTAATTAATAGTTAAAACAAATTGGTTCAAAATCTGTGCGGTCCATACTGTGACCCATGACGTATTACGATTTCGGAACAGAAACAATCCAATTCGTGGCTGTGTTATTATACCCCGTTTACATTATTCCAGACCAGCGACCGAATCCAGCGCTGGATTACTCACTGGAATAATGGAAACCGGCACTGGAAAGCATCAATCCAGTGCCAATGCATTCCAGTGCCGGTTTCCATTATTCCAGTAAGCAATCCAGCGCTGGATTCGACCGCTGGACTGGAATAATGTAAACCGGGTATTATTCCAGTAAGCAATCCAGCGCTGGATTCGATCGCTGGACTGGAATAATGTAAACCGGGTATTAATTCAAATCTTAATATTTTTAGCCCATATTTGCCAAATCAATGTTAAATAATGTAATCCCACTAATATTATAAATGTAAATATGGTCAATTATTTTATCCCGGGAACGGGAATTGCGCGGGTAAAACCGCAGTACGCTACTAGTAAATCATTAAAAAAAAAACTATACCCAGAATTTGAAATTTGTCATAGTAAATTTTAGTATTCTAGTAGCCCTTTCATTTGTAACCTATATGTATGAAGGGAGTTGTGAAAAAAATATAACTATGAACTCTCTCGATTAATTGACCTTTCAATCAATCAAAAAATCAAAATCTGTTCATCCGTTCGAAAACAACGATGCCATAGCCAGACACACACACACAGAGAGACATGTCAAATTTATGATAATTCGTTGTTTTCGCATCGGGAGTTAAAAACTATTGTTACAACTGTCAACAGTTTTATTGCTAAAAGCGATGATAGGTGGATTACGCGAACAACTATAAAACAATTAGTTTCAAATTTAAAGTTAATAGGTTAAGAAATTGTCGAAGTTTGTTTTGAATTGCGTGTTTAGCAAATGGGATGATTCGGCTAAGTATCAGCTGGAAGCTCTGGAATCGGTTGAGAGACGTGCCAAAATGCTCATAGGCAACGACACTCTTGTGCGAAAAAGACTTCAAAGTCTTGAACATCGCCGTAAAATTGCTAGTCTATCGGGTTTTTATCGGATACACTTCGGAGAGTGTGCCGCTGATTTACATGATCTAATACCACCTTGTCCTTTTTTTCTGTTGGAATGCTCGAAGCTCGAAAAAGCGCCATCGTTTCATGGTCGATGTTCCAAAGACGCGAACGATGAGATTTGACTCTACTTTTGTGATAAGAACGTCTAGACTGTGGAATACGTTGCCTGAGTGGGTTTTCCCCGATGGTTACAATCTTTGTGTCTTCAAATCGAGAGTGAATCGTTTTTTTTCTAGGTAAACACGCTCCATCGTAGACCGCATCGTCGCTTAACATCAGGCGAGATGGAGGTCAAGTGTAAACTTATTAAAGTTAAAAAAATGTTTGTCTGTAAATCGGTTTACTGACGATAGAACGTGACAACGTCTTAAGAAAATACTGATGGAATGGTAGCATTTTTCAAAAGAAAATTTTCATTTCATTTGTTTAATAGATTTGTATGTAAAAAGTAATCAGTAGAATTTAGTCATTTTCAATCAAAACAATGCAAAAAACAATGCAAAAAAGCTCTTAGATGCCGGGGATCGAACCCGGGGCATTTCACATGCAAAGCGAACGCTCTACCACTGAGCTACATCCCCGCTTGAACTACTGGTCGAAATAATTAATACAACTGTAACAAACATGCGGCGAGGTAACGACCGACGGTAACGCGGTAACGGTACATGACGTCATGTTTTGTGGGCGTGCAGCCGGCTTCAGCGAATTATAAGACGTTATCACGTCAAAAAAAAAATGAAGACCTGTAGAGCGTTCCACGTTTATGTGATAGTTAGTTGGGCTAGATGGTGTTGTAGTGAAAAACTACTAAAATGACATAAACACGACAGCGCACGACATTTAAACACATCATCTATCTATGTAGTGGTACAGTCCGCGAGGTATAAGCTGAGCTTTGCATTAGTGTGAGTGATCACATGCATACGCATCTATTACCAAAAGTACAGTCAGACAACAAACTCTTAAACAACAAGCTGACATTAACTATCCAGGATCAATATGGTCATTGCGAAAAGAAGTATCTCTTTTAGGATTCAAATGGTCAAGGACAGAGAATAACAGAAAAATTTTAATGGAAAAGCATGAGATCCGTCACCTACGTATAACTTATTTACTTAAAATTTCCGAATACCGTATTCAGGGCAGGCCTATGGTTTATACCGATGAAACATATATTGACACCACTCACACTTCATCAAAATCATATTCAGATGGCAGCACTTCTGGTTTGAAGAAACACCTTATTAAGAGAACATGGTCACAGCGTCCTGCGTCTGACTGTACTTTTGGTGATCACTCACACTAATGCAAAGCTCAGCTTATACCTCGCGGACTGTAACACACCTGTTTTTTTCAAGAAAACAGTTATATTTTATGAATCAATAAATTAAAAACAATATCTTTCTAGTCTTAATATACCTAGTAATGGTATACAACACACTTGAATTTCAAATTACATAAAAATATTCAAGTGTCCAATATGGCCAGATGTTGGAACTAAAACGCTCAAAGATAATAATGAAACGTTATCACTTTAGAAACAGAATAGTATAGTGGCGGCTATATTCAATTTCCAAATAAATTTGTCGTAACTCGTAGTACAACTACAAACATGCACAACGAATACAACGTTAATTCAACTTGACGTTTATGTATTTTTTCTAACTGTACCGAGTCTTTGCCACGTCTTATGATCGTTTATTTGTGGCGCCACTAGCACATTGCTTTGACATTGAAAGCTATTTTATTATAACACTAGCAGCGCCCCGCGGTGTTACCCGCGAAGTTCCCGTTCCCGTTGTTTCCGTTGTTTTTCCGGGATAAAAAGTACTAGTAGTAAGTAGTAAAGTCTATGAAATTGTCTGATGTACAAACTTCGTTACAATTAAGTTTCATCCAAATACATTCAGTAACTTTTACACAAAACACGTTTACGTATACACAAAAATACATCACACATTGATACAACACAAAGTATCCCCAAACTAAGCAAAGCATTATAAACGCCTTGATAGCTGATATAATACATTTACAAAATGTTTAATGGATCATCCAAACCTAGAAAACAACGATAAACATATTTAAAAAATGTTTATCCTTAGTGAGAATCGAACCCATGACGTAAGTCTTTTTTTTACCTTTTATAGGTTTACACTTGACCGCCATCTCGCCTGATGTTAAGCGACGATGCGGTCTACGATGGAGCGTGTTTACCTAGAAAAAAAAACGATTTACTCTCGATTTGAAGACACAAAGATTGTAACCATCGGAGAAAACCCACTCAGGCAACGTATTCCACAGCCTAGACGTTCTTATCACAAAAGTAGAGTCAATACCGACTGAGGTTAGTTCAAGTTTTTTGTCATATCTATGAATTGCCGCAGATTGTAATGTGAAAGCTCAGTGCCAGTATGTCACCGACATAAATTACAGGTTTAAGATGGCCATAACTTGTAAGTTTACCTGTCTCTTCGTACTTCTACATTCATTATGGAGATATAATCTTATGCAAAGCAAAATTGATTGCACAATTTTCGTTGCTTGACTATTTTTAGAGAAACTATTTCGAAAGAGACTTCAAGAGCTTTCTACTGCAACAAAAACTAAAATAAAATGTATTCTATCTCACAAGTTGGACCGAATTATAAAAAAAATGCAAATTTTTGTGAATATCGGTTGTTTGGGTGTAGAGATCAATGGGAACAATATTATCATAACACTGGATTTTTATATTTTAAGATAATGATGAACAAGGTGATGATGGTCAGCAAAATTGAACACGTTCAGTCCAAATCACTGCTTATGAAATGAAACGAATGAAAATGAAATAGTTTATTTCCCAGATTTTTACATCCATTAATTAAAAAATTAAAATAACATATACATATTAGCAAAACAATATTAATAATAGGATAAATGATAATAGTAAAATAGATGAATACATTATGATATTAGCACTATAATGCATTTAAGAAAACACATTTTAGAGATTTTTATTGAATCAGCATTTTTAAACATCCCACTGACATCACTAAATTTAATGGGATACTAAGTAGCCTATGTCTTCATACATTAATTGTTTCATTTTTGCCATTTATAGAAGTGACGGCCGTGTATTACCGTAATTTGCCAAATATTTATTCAAAGCTTACGAGTCTCTACAGTCTGTCAAATCCTTGTTCGGAGTCAAATTACCGTGGGCATTTTCGACGTTAAGGACGTCAAGTGCAATCAAAGAAATCAATTTGAGCGTAGCATAAATAGCCCACTAAATGTTCCCACAGCTGGGTTCGGGGTCTTCTCTCACTGAGAAAAATCTAGAACATAATACACCACGCTGGTCTAATGTGGGCTGGCAGATGAAAGCATGATCAACGCAACATTCTAGTAATAAAGCAGTTTTCTCACGATGTTTTTCCGTCACTGCCAAAGCCAGTGGCTATAACAAATTGTTTATTTGGTACTTAAAATAATACTCAGAGGCGGGATTTGAACTGACGGCATCACGATTTTGAATCCTCACGATCTAACCATTATGGTGCCACCACTGCCACCTGCTTTTAAAATGTATTTATCCATCGATATAAACCAATGCGAGATGAACCCTGAACACATGAACACCTTGAAATTGGTAATAAACTGCGTCTGTACTTATGTAGCGTAAGTGGCTTACACATCACCAATCTACTTGACTTCTAAAATTGCTAGCGGCGAAGTGTGCTGTGGTTCTACTTATTTTGGCTGTTGACAACGAATAGTGACAGGTAAAAACGTCCGGCGTTCACCGCTTCCAGCAACCGACTAGAACGGAAAGACTGAGCTCACTCTTCCCAATGATGACATAATTCCGTGCACCTGAAGTTTGGGAGGGCACATCCAATCGTTTATATCGATGTATTTATCTTAAGCTTTTTAAGCGATAACATTTCAAGGGAACTGCAATTAAGTAGAGTTCTATTTACGTCACGTAAACTGACACAAACTGCGAAATTTTCGATATTCGGGGTAAGTTTTACGGCCCCGGGGTCGGCAGTTACCCGGCCCGGGAGATTTACGTCGCCATTAGGCTCGCGTTTGACCCGCGATTGATGGAACCTTCGACGGTCTTGTAGTGTTTACCCCATCTCACCCTCTTTACCGCAGATAAGTACGCACTTACTCTGGGAATGGGGAGACGGCGCCGGGATGTTTGGATAACGATTTTAATGGTAATTTTTGTTTTAAAGTTTCAGTTGACGGGACGTTTCGGAACTTCTCGGAACTCAGTTGCTGATGAACGAACGTCTGAATTATCAGGATGAACTATTGATATAATGTAAATTCTATCAATCTTTGAACTCTATTTTAACCGATTTCAAGCAAGATGTTTGCAATTGGTGGTGGTGGTGGTGGATATTTCACACACAATATCATCTAGCCCCAAACTAAGTATAGCTTATACCATGGGAACGTTAATATACTTTGTAATAATAATTATATTGTACGCAAGTAATTCCCGTACCCGTTTCTTCTCAGGATAGTAAATATTCTGCCTGTTTCCTGTTAGGGCCTGTTTCTTCGAAACTATGATTTGTGTTCCGAATTTCAGCTCGATCCGTCCATACGTTCAAGTTACAACATAATTGAGCAATAAACATCAAAATATCCGAACATCCAAACATTGACATTTATAATATTAATAAGATAAGGATTGAATTATTTAGAAATTAGGTTTTTTTCGTATTTTCTCAAAAATTCGAAGACGTCTGAACCGAGTTGGACATTTTTTGTTGTTATGAAAATATACTTGTTTTGTAAAATTTTAATTGAAATCTGTCGAGTTATTTTCGTAAAATCTACAAAGATCTAAGAGTTTTGTAAATCAAAGATATTGTCGTTTACTCCGAAACTTTGCTGTCTCAATGGAGCATACATTGTATTAATATGAGTTGAATGTGTGAGTTTCATTTTAAGTTAACGTTAACAGCCAATTTTAATTTCTTTTGTTTTACAAATAAAAGTAATTTTCATTTTTATTTTGCTCCTAGAAGTCGAACCATATTTTAAATATCGAGTGAAATGAGCTATATAAATGAAAATTCGTTTTTTTTTAAATCGCACTGGCAATTCCAGAGATTGGTGTGTGCACACAAAGACAAATATAGATGTGTAACTGAAATATTTATATAATATTCTCCAAGAAACTCGGAACTTTTACGAGATAAAAGATAGGTATGTGTTATTCAGACTACAATGTATTTCAATACCAAATTTAAGATCTACATACAATGATTGAGCAACACACATCCTAACATTCACATTTATAAAATTAGTAAGATAATAGGCTTGTGTACTCAATTTTAAAAATTGGTTTATAATATAGTTTGATGTTTATATTATTCCGAAACATCTATATTTTTGAAAAATACTTACATTTACAATATGTATTTTGCATTTCAAAAAATCAAACAAATTTCTGCACAAAAACGCTCCAAACTGTCATGGCGTCTTGAATGACGTCACGCCGTGGCAAACATAATATATGTTTTTATATGGACGTTGTCAATGTTTTTAATTTAAAACGAATCCCTCGCATTACAAGAACTGCATAGTGCCCCAGTGTACAAGCACAAGTATAAATACGCCACACAAATTAATCATCTATGTTCCAAACGATCCACAAATACGAAAAAAGTGGCAAACGCTTGCGAGGAGGAATGATGGCCATTAAATCAAGAATGTACTTTTGTGACGATCATTTTGATGAAAGTATTTGACACAGTATAATCTTAGTAATGTAAATGTAAAAAAAACTGATAATTTTCCTCAAGAATAGTGTTAAAACAATAGCAAACTAGTTCAGTAAAGCGGCTGAAGAACTAGTATCCATGGCGAAGAATAAATAAAAATAAAAAATAATAATATTAGTTCTATTATATTATAGTTAAATGTCAACAACATTAGTAATGTCAAGTGATGTATAGTACGGCGTGACGTCACATTCTCTGATTGGCGTTCACTGTCACGTGACTCAGTACCTATTTTTTAAGATTTTCTTTTCTAAAAATATTAATCACCTTTACTTATTTTGATAAACTGTTTTATTTTTGTAGATCTCTTTATCTTAATCAATAGTAAGAACCTCTAATCCATCCGATTCGTTCTTAGTGGAAACAAGCCTATTGTATGTTAACAAAATTTGTTCAAAATTCTGACGGATGGATCCAGGCTTACGATCTCCTCGTAATGTTTTCAAACAGAACTCCGAAAGAGGGGTTTTTTCATAACAATCAGAAAGTTGGGTACTTGTTGTTCAAATGCGGTTTGACTTAGCGCTTTACTCTCATGACTCTCCAGTTGGCGGGAAACATACCGATTTATGAGGGAAGTACGAGATAAAACGAAAAAAATTTTAGAACTTGAAATACTATCTATGTAATTATTGTTTTTAATACAGTGATGGGAAAAGAAAGAATCGTCCCTGATGGCAAGTAACATGCCTACTCATTACAGCCCAGTGTAACACAGCCAATGGAACTTGAAGAGTCCAAATCATTACCCAACACTGCAATCGTAACATTTTTTTTTGTAGTGACGGGGAAAGAAGGACATGTCCTTGATGGTGAGCGACACGCCTGCCCATTACAGCACAGTGTCACGCAGCTGTTGGAACATGAGGAGCCCAAATGATTACTGCATTCCTCTCCCAGAGATAATAGATGATTGATCTCAGTCCTGAATTTATTTAGAAACGTTGCTCTTGTCGCCGAGTAGTAATGTGTGAACATTAGTGTCTTAATTTGTAAGACACTAATGTTCACACATTACTACTCGGCGGTAGAATAACTGGCAAAAGTGTGGTAATGGACTGGCCTCGTGGCTTAGTTGGTAGTAGCTCTGCCTGCGAAGCCGAGAGTCGTGGGTTCGATTCCCACCCAGTGCAAATATTTGTGTGATGAATTCAAATGTTTGCACCGTGTCTGTGTGTTTCTATGTATAATAAGTATGTATTTAAAACTATATAAGTATTATATCAGCTATTTGGCCGCCATCACACAAGCATTTGCTTAGTTTGGGGTCAGATGGTGTTGTGTGTGAATTGTCCACCAATATTTATACCACCAATAGGACATAAAATTGGAAGCAGTCTACTTTATTTCTCTATTGTTCTACCACGCTGGTCAACTACACGATATCTTCGCAAGCTGTCTTTCTTTGAATATGCCGATTTTTCTCCCGATGTTTTCAGTTGCCGTTTAAGCTAAGAGTGATTATAAATGTTTTATGTATATCACTTGCTAAAACACTCAAGAATGAAGGTGAGATTCGAATCTACGAGCTCAGAGTTGTGAAATCGGACTCTCTAACTACTAAGCCACTGTGTCTAGGAAAAGACTGTTTAACTTTTAACTCATTTGTCTATATTTCAGATTGACGAAACATCTTGTTCTCTGTTTTCTTTTTGAGGATAATAGACGAAGGAGACTAAAATTGTTATTAAAATTCTTCTATAAATAATTTATTAATTGTTAAGTGAATTTAAAACTGTTGCTAATTTAAGCCTGATGTAGACGACATGTCTTTCAGTAGCGGATTTTATTTAAATAGTGTTTAATCGCCGTATTCCACACATTTACTCAAACATTACGTGGGCTAAGAAATTCTTGATATGTGATAATTAAAAATAACACGGTGTTTATAATCTACAGCAGAGAAAAAAAAAACAGTAAAACCCGCTGACAAAAGTCTGTCGTCTGCTCAATACCTTAAGTACATTATTTTATAGTTAACAATACGGATAAAATCTTAACATTGACTGTGTGGAACCTGCGATAGTGCTGCTTTCATTACTGCCGTTTTGTAAAACGACGTATGAGTTACGCTCTTTCGTAGACCGCATCGTCACCATCAATATAACGTTCACGCACAAATGTAATATTGATCAAAGAATAGTTATTTGTTATACAAGAGTGCAAAGTGGCTTTTTAACCGCGTGCTCAATTTTGATGACCGAGCAAGCGAAGGATTCTAAAGTTGAATCACGAGCGTAGCGAGGGATTCAAAAATTAGAATCCTGAGCGTAGCAAGGGAATCAAAAGAGCACAAGGTGAAAAATCTTTGCACTCGAGTGTAACACGTAATTTTTCATCCCCCCCTAGCGAGGAAATTACTAGGTAAACGCTTTGCTCATTTTCAGTTTCAGTCGATTCTGTTGGCGTTAAATAAACTTCTTGGTCGCTAGAATCACTTATTATTATATGGTATTTCGGTTTTTCACTTGTACCTATTCAATTTTATAAGTTTTAAACTTAAGTTTATTTAGCCATGGTTTTAACAATAACAATATGACGTGAAAATATGGAGAGTTGACCGATTGAGGTAAGGAATTTCATGTGTACATGAAAAAGTGTCCGCCCAAATGCATTAAATTATAGTAGGGGTACATTTTAAAGGAAATTAATAAACGTACTATTCAGAATTCATGAAAGAAAAATATTGGCAGTCATAGGCACTGCCGATAGAAGTGGTAACTTATAACTCAGAATTTGATTTTTACTTTGGAAACTACGCGTGTGAAACCGGAGGGCGTGACTATGAGCATGGCCATCTAGAAATGCAGACACATTTTTAAATGGCCAATGGGAAAGGCTGAGGCATTTCTAGATGGCCATTGGCTATGGTCCCAAGTTTACCCGAAGATTTCTTATCATTTCCGAGCGTGACGCTAGAATTAAATTGTCAGCCTACGAAAAATCTGTCTTTGGCGCGCCAAAAGAAGTTTTGACTTCAAAATATATTGTACCTACATGTTTTCTCAAAATAGTAATTATTTATTTGATGTTATATTTACTACATTATTTTGTACTGCACAAGTAGTTGAAATTATCTATTAGTTTAGTAGTCAATAATATTTAATTATTTAACTCGGCAACTCGGCATACTTCAATTCGATTACAATTGAGTCATTCATAGCATTTCAAAATGTTTTGCCATTTGAAATAACATTCTTTACCTCTATCCTCCATACGTGAAAAGAAAATTGCGCGCAAAGCATTTAAAAAAAGTACACCAAAGAGGTTCCGAGTATGAGTTTTTAACAAATTAAAAATAAATGTATGATGAATTCGGCACCAAGGAGGTAGAAATAAATAGGTTAAATTATGTTTTGAATTCAAAACCTCAGTACACACGATGTTCTAAATTCAAATTTACTTTAACCTCTAGAGGGTAAAAACGACTTTTGCGCCCTGATATCGAGGAGCAAAAGTACTCTTTCCGAGCTGGTGGGATGAAAATAGTATTGTTAACTATTTAATCTTGTAGTAAGGGTACAGGCTCCTATAGTCGCTTATTGGTCGCTACACAATCACACATTTCGATGCTTCTACTATCACGGATAAGCACTTGTCTAGTCTACTGACATCTCTTCCATCCTTCACCCTTGTGCGCATGCGCTCTCTTCTACAGTATGATCTTGCTTGTTAGTATAGATGTAGCCCTTAGAACCTTTTAGAGGTTTAGTAACAGTTGATTTAGTGACACTATGATGACGTGTCCCTGTGACTTTTTTTACAAGATTGGAGAAACAACATTCAGACAACAACTTTGGCATTGGCCTGTCGAAATCTTTTCCTACCTATAAGGTGATCAAACTCTGTTGGGTAACTAAATTCTTCAAACAGGCCATTTCTATGACATAGGATAGAATATCTTGCATCGCACTACCTCCACTATATGCACAGTCACTTTGCACGAGTTTATATTCTTTAATTCAAGTATAAAGAAATTCATTTGAATAGGTACAAAGTCCTCCATGGGAATGTTATCTATGTTTAAATTAAACCTTGGATTATTAAATATAAAGAGTTACCTACTCAATTTTGTACATGGGTTCTCTTTAACATGAAGTTTTGTTTTGTTTTGTCATTGTATTTTTGATTGTGATTGTGTCTGTGCTGATGTCCTTGTAAAGAACATCCCATCCTTCCATCTTAAAGAGTTCTTATATCCTAACGACTTGTTTTTCACTGATAGCTTCCGCACATGTTCCATTAGCCCCAAATACCTGGAGGTTTTGTCATACCTGTCCTTATCGTGGTCTTATAGGAATGAGGAGTTCCAATTAATGTTATTCCAGCATCTGCTCCATTCACTGTAACCCTGTGGGATTGTAGAGTGCTGTTCAAGCACTTGTGGTTTCCTTAGAGGTACCGATCGTAAAACTATCTAGTGTTAATAGGTGAAGTTCCATCTACATTTCCTGTTAGTTGATTGTTGGATACCAGAGATTCCCTCACCAATCACTATGGTTGTTGTGACCCTTGTAGTTGATCTTGGAATACCAGAGATTCCGTCACTATGGTTGTTGTGATGACCCTTGAATGAGTGGTGTCAATGGATGTCCTCCGGTTTGAAAGTCCCCCGCTCCGTGAGTGCTAGCAAGTGCGAGTAGGCTCGAAGTGTGTGTGGTGTCGGCGGCGGGTGACGGGCTCGTGTGCGCAGGCGCAGGGCGAGCGGCGCGGGCGCGGCAAGCGGCCCTCCGGGACCTCCTCGTCCTCCTCCCTGGGCCGCGGGGCGCTCTCGGACCCCGACCTGCAGAGCCGGCTGCAGACCAACCTCACCGCCTACTGGGTTCGTATCTGCATTGCTGTTGTGATCCCTGCTACCTGGCTCGCCTTACTAACCGATCAGCTTATGATGGTAACCAGATACTTTATTTAGAAAATACTCTGAAGAGCTTTTCATCCCAATCAGAATATCAATACCACATAGCCTGATACTGCCAAAAAGCCATTCTTGCGCGTATACTGCTTGAATGGAAATTTCAAACCTACAGTCTATGGATTTCGCTTTCTATGAAGCTTTTACCGACGAACTATAATAAGGAAAAGCTTAAAAAGGGTGTCTTTAAACTTTGTTCTGGGTTGGCAAGATGTCGGGAGCATCTATGATCTCGTAGATATTCATAAGCGACAGCATCCACTTACATCAGGTGTACCTTGGGATTATTGCCACTCTCCCTATAATATACCCGCATTGTTGTGGAATGGAAGTTTACACTACGTAAATATCAAATTATGCCCTCATCTTTCGATTTGTTGATTTCAACGATATTTAAATCTAGTTCTGTTTCCTTTGAAAAGTCGTCGACTGTACCAAATCCATTTCTTCTTATTTGCAAATTAGATGGTTTTAGATTTGAACTCCTAAAAATAATACCCGTTATTGTTCAAAACTCTTTACAACTACGCATTGAAAATACAATACTCGCTGATGAGGCTCTTCACTACTTTGTTTTTGAAGTGAAAACTTCTTTAGGCGCGCTATAGACAGAATTTTCGTGGGCTGTGAAATGGATTCATGATCACGTGATCATCACGCTCGGATATGATAAGAAATTTCGGGTAAACTCGGGATGCTAGAGCGAGAAAGATAATGTGGTCAACAAACGTGCCAGACCGAGAAAGATAATTGTTAGACGAGGACATGGGACAATAGATACTCTCTCTCTCTCTCGCTGCTCGCTACCGGCTACCAGTGTTGACACCTTAGCGACTTTGTCGCTGAAACTGGCGAATTTTTAAAACCTTTTAGCGGATTTAGACGACGTGTTACCGACAAAGGGGAATATGCTAGTGTAGTGTAGAAGGTTAGAGAAGGAAAAACACAAGGTCATTGGGAGTCAGATCATATGTATAAGGAAATTAACTCATTCTCTCAAACATAAACAACATGGAAGTTTACCATAAACTCTACTTCCAATTTCTATACATACAGATAAATATACGCACATTATAGCAGGAACTTTCCCAATTATATTATTAACATTTTATTCAATCATTTGTATTTTCGTTTGAATCTTACATGATAATAATGTTAATTATTGCCTTAAGTTATTCCTTTTCCCTTTTTTCCTTTTAATTTAAATTGCTTAACATTGTTGTAGGTACTTAGACCAGTGCCATTTTATATTCTTACTAGCAGCTATATTTCCGGGATAAAAATAGCTTATGTATTCTTCCAGACTGTTATTTCCTTAATAAAATTCAATCAAAACCGGCGACTTTGTTTCATAACTATTTGGCGACAAGCTCAAAATCATAGTGGCAACACTGACGGCTACCAAGTCCAAAAGACTTTTCTTTGGGCGGGAAAACACGACGGGTGCTTTAAAATTTTCACAGTCAAATTAATTAGTTTTGCTGTGTAAATATTTCGTTTCTTTCGTGTAAATATTTAGTTTTGTATATAGTCAATAGTATAAATAAATATGAGCGTCGCTAGAGACGGGGGTGACCGCCTCGAACAGACTAGAAAAAGAAAACTATTGAAGCCAAATCCAAGTGAAAATGTTTCTTACAAACTATTTAGAAAAGCCCTTTATTAGAGACTATTCCCAGAAAATCGTAGTGGAGACTGTGTAGTGTATGTGGAATCGACGGAACAGGAGAAAGTCGGTAACAAAAATCCTATTACACTCACCAACCTTTTTGCGGACAATGTTAGGGGCATCATAGGGGTGCACCGTGTGAATGCATGCATACAAAGTTGGAGTAACTTTTAAAAAGCCGGCCCCGGCCAACAACTTTTTAAACATGGACACTTTTTTTACTAACCATAAATGTGTACACAATCTGGGTATACAAATAAGTACTGCCTGAGTAACCTTAGTATTTATTTCGCGCGGACTAAGTCGCGGGTAACAGCTACTTTGTATATAAATAAAATTTCAATAAATATTTACTTTAATTTCTGGCTTGTTTTACTCGTTTATTCAACTAATACGATACATAACATTTTATTACAATACGACATACCTACCTAATACAAAAATCAGCTAATGAAGTTTTCACTTCTGCCGTGTGGTCTTAAGCACACACCTTTTTTTTTAATTAAAGAGTGACGTGACGGGCAGGACATGCGCCTGGTGGTAAGCAACAAGCCTGCCACATAACAGCACAGTGATACTCAGCTATTGGAACATGAAGAGCCCAAATCATTACCTAGCACTGCACTGCGCTCGTCACCCGGAGATCTAAGTTGTTATAATTATCTCTCAGCCCTGTAATTTCTCTGGAAACATTGCCCTTCAAACCGGAACACAGTAATGTTTGCACATTACTGCCTGGCGGTAGAATAACTGGCAAAGGTGTGGTCCTTCCCCAGGCGGACTCTGCCAAGAGTACTACCGCTACTACATGTGGTAATACAAGTACGAGCGTTTTTATTAAATGTCACTTTGTTGATATCTTGCTTGTTGTACAAC
Source organism: Ectropis crepuscularia (assembly GCA_963693475.1). NCBI lineage: Eukaryota > Metazoa > Arthropoda > Insecta > Lepidoptera > Geometridae > Ectropis > Ectropis crepuscularia. The sequence goes on along the minus strand of OY856344.1, from coordinate 1,843,903 downwards.
TTTATCTGCCATCTGATGTAAAATAAAGCTAATACTATCGTGAGGTAATACATATCGGGAATATCAATTAAAGTATGTCAATAACTGTGATTTGTTAGTATAGGGTTCACATTTAGTTTTCATATGCTTCTGAGTTAGGTACGTGTATATGGCGATTTCCCGTCTATGTCCCGATATGTAGCAATTATTATCAAGCACTTAAGAAATATTTCTTCTTCTAAAACTGTGTACCTAACTGTGTTAACACACAGTTTACACTCTGTTTCAGAGTGTGGTTGTTATGTAGTGATATACCCGTATGATGTTTTAAAAAATAACAGCCGTACCTATTAAAAAACTTTTGGCTTTTTTTTATAATGTAGTGTGACGAGACGAACAAGACCCGATGGTAAGCAACACGCTTGCCTAGAACAGCAGAGTGCCACAGCTATTCGAACGTGAAGAGTGCACATCACTGCCAAACATTGCACTTCGCTTGTCGTCCTGAGGTATAATACGGTTTATATCTTTGCCCAGTAATAAAAAACAAAAAAAAATATTGCCCTTTGAAATAGAATACCTTCAGGAATATTGATTCATTACTGCTTGACGGTAGAATAATTAGGAAAAGAAGTCGAAGATCCATTTTGTCTTTTTGGGGTCCTTTGACGTCAGAAACGTCGAATATTAGTATATTTTGGGTGATTGAAGGGCATTTTTGAAATACGCCGGTTTTGTACTACATCACTGACTGGTTGGGTCTTTACTGAGGTTTAGATTAACAATTATTTCGGTCTTGTGTCTACAACTACCTGACAACCTACCTACAAGTACTAACTACACGCTGGTAGAAATGCCTTATTTTATTGGAAGAGTTAACTTTGGAATGCACTGCTTGAGTGGATATTTTCCGATGGTTATGATCTAGTTGTCTTCAAAGCAATTTCTTCTAGGTAAGCGCGTTTTATTATAGACAGCACCGTCGCTTGAAATCAGCAGAGATGGCGGTCAAATGCAAAACTATTATTTCTAACATATGACAGATATCAAACTACAAGATTTATGACAATAATAATAAATACATAACAAAAATTAGTTACAATAATAATTGGAAAAAAATAAACGCATAAAAATGACCAACAAACTAAAAGGCATGTCAGATACAAGAACTAGGCAATAAAATGTATAGTAAAGTCATAAAATTTACACTGCATGTAATCTAATTAACAACTCATCAATATACGTGCATGATTCGTCCAATTAAATAGTCAAGTGACCTAACACCGCTCTGGTGTAGATGTCCAATTAATTCAAGTGACCTAAAACACATCTCGAAAGTGCAAAATACAATTCAATTAAATCCGTAGGTGATGAGATTAGCATACTAACTGGGACCTTATTCTTACCCGGTCGAGATTTACCTCGTCTACTGTTTCTCATTAGAAACATCATGTTTTTGTAGTGGTAGGACTATTGGCAGAGTCCACCTGGAAAAGGACTATACCTTTGCCAGTTATTCTACCGCCAAGCAGTAATGCGCACACATTACTGTGTTCCAGTTTGAAGGGCAATGTTTCCAGAGAAATTACAGGGCTTAGAGATGTAACAACTTTGTTGTGCGAACAAAGTTGTGCTAGGTGATGATTTGGACTCTTCATGTTCCAATAGCTGCGTGTCACTGTGCTGTTATATGGTAGGCATGTTGCTTAACATCAGGCACATGTCCTGCTCGTCCCGTCGCTCTTTATTTAAATACATCATGTTTCCGATCGAAATAGCCTCGACCGCTCCAGAATAGGAGCCCCGATATTAGATCAATTGATGTCCTTAAACTTTTCGTGATGCGCACCTCTTACCGATTTTTTATTACCTACTTGAACATTAATATTTCTCAAACGATAATGAATTCTATTTACTTAGTAATAGAGGCTAATAAAGCGGTGGACGCGTCAGTATCTTATTTATTGCTCATTGCGTGGATCCAAGTTCCCAGACATTATTCTAATTCGTATATCGAAATGCCGAACGATTTTAATGGAAAACATTGACATTGTTTATGTTGGTACCGTCTTCGAAGCGATTCTCAAAGTTTTTGATGTTTTGTCTTTTCCGTCGATTGTTACGATTTGTCGGCATTTTGTTTTAATATTGTGTACCTACCAAATTTTTTTTAATAATTTCTCGAGATTTTGCGTTTTGTGTATTCAAAATATTTATCCGTTTTTTTGGCCAAGTATTTTTATAAAAAAACCATAAGTTTAAATAATTATAACTTACTAGCAGCGCCCCGCGGTGTTACCCGCGTAGTTCCAGTTCCCGTTGTTCCCGTTGTTTTTCCGGAAAAAAGTAGCCTATGTATTCTTCCAGACTATAATCTATCTGTGTTCCAAATTTCAGCCCAATCCGTTCATACGTTAGTATATCATTGAGCAACAAACATCCAAACATCCATACATTGCCTTTATTATATTAATAGGACTAATATAAATGTAAATCAGTATTTTTTAAAGTAAACAAATGGATCTAATTACTTCTCTTTAAATCCTTACGTATCGAAGTTCTACTTCTCTTCAGTTAAAAAAAAGTTTAGCGGTAAAAATATTTCCAGCCAAAATAAAGCATACTTACCACGCAAACCGCTACGGATCGCTACGCGCTAACGTAGACCCACTACGCGCGTAGATTGAAATAAACAGATTGAGAAACTCTCTCTGGTATTTTATAGCGCATTATGCTATAATAATATTTTTTACTTAGCACATTTTTATAGATGTCAGTGTGTGGGTGACCCGCGCATGTGTGCTCTGCGCGGGCGCACCTAGTGATGTGCTCTATTAGTATCGATTGTAGGTTTAATGAGTTGAAGAGACGTTTGCATTAATTATAATGCAATTATTTTGAAACTAGCATTTCGCATATTAATGTATGATTGTAGATAATCTGTCTACAACTAATTCGCAATAACTTATCATTTTTTATAGTTTCTGTTGCTTTTTATAATAGGTACACAGATTGGAATAATTATCAAAATGAAAATACATACTCATATTTAATTATGTAGGTGCATTAATTTCGCGTCGAATTTCACTTAAATATAATGTGAAAATAACTGGGTGCGTTGATATGAGATTATACAAATTAAATTGAATAAAGCGGGTCATTTATAACTCGGGAGCTTGGGGTTGAGTAGCGTTGAAATAACTACAGCCTGTATGAGCCGTTTACATGAGGTTTTTTATAGTATACTGTGATGGGACGAGAAATAAATGCTTTAGAAAAAAATTATGAATATAATGGACAATAGCGTCAGAGTAAGTTAATGTCCCAACTTCGTCGGTGTTTAGGTGAGTATGTATAAATGTTGACTGTTAACTTGAGGTTTACGAGTGTACGCTCGTTCGCGGTATGATATTGTATTACGCGGTGGGTGTATTCTCTACTTCTTTGTCCGAATGATTTGGTTAGGCTGAGTGCTGCGGGCTGGTTTTATAACATAAGCTGCTAGTTTGTCTGATACTATCAAATCGACGGTAGAACATAGCGTGGCGTGTGTGAATTTTAGTTTAACGTCTTGTCGCTCACACACTTAAAAAAACCTCTATAGTTCACAAATCGCTTAAATGCCTTAAAGTTAACGATTTGGCTAGGTGCCGGGTACAAGCATCGCTATTTAGTGTGGTATTACCGCCAACTTTTGAACTACGTTTCCGACTGGTAGTATGATCATTTAGATTATCTCTAGACCTTCGTCGAACTAGCAGCGCCCAGTGGTTTTACCCGCGTAGTTCTCGATCCTGTCAATTTCTCCAGTTAATCAGTAAGCCATGCGTTTTTTCAGATTTTGTTGATAAATGCTCTACCGGTTTACAAATTAAAAAATAATACTATTGATGGATCGTTGTATGTATGATATTAGTTTTTTGCAATAACAATTGAATGGATCTGGATTTAAAACACTAAATTACAATTAGAACTAGAATGTACTGCATGGCAATACTTGTTTATACGCGAGGCGAGATATTAATGATCTGAAATATTACAACAGTTTTTTTTCCAAGCGGAAAAATCGCGGAGTGCTGCTGCTGTTTGTTACCATACGATCTAACTTTACACAGTGGATCAGTAAATATAGTATTATTCTTACGCTCTCCCCGCCTATGTCCACTGTGCCCATGGGCCATGTCTCGGTCACGTGACCGCCAATCCCACAGACGGAGGCTCCTTTGTTTCCGTGATTTATGTATTCCTCGAGTTAGGACGCTTTCGGCTCCGGCTAATTATAACTCAAAAATTAGATTTTGCCGCTTAGGTTGGTGCAGTTCCGAGAAGTCATTGTGCCACTTTATTTTTAGAGGCCGATAATGTGTTTCTAAAATAATTATATTTTTACTGCCGTTTTCCAAACATTTGCTCAAACAAGCTTGTTAAGTATTTGCGTACAGAGAGATACCTTTAAAACTGCTATCAACAGTTTTTTTGCTTTCGTAGTAGGTATAGCGTGACAGGACGAGGAGGACATGTGCCTGATGGTAAGCAACATGCCTGCCACATAACAGCACAGTAACACGCAGCTATTGGAACATGAAGAGTCCCAAATCATTAACTACAGCACTGCACTGCATTACAGTTATTATTATTTAAAAAATAACCACCCTCTACCAACCAGCCGCACGCTGCACTCTCGCGGTGTATACTGCGGTTTATCTGAAACCATTGATTAATCTAGTCTAGTGATTAGTGTAGTCATTTATTTAGTTTTCACCGTTAAAATTTTTCTTTTCTTAAACAAATTTCCCATAAGGTATTCCTTATACCACCAGATATCTTGGTTCTTCCCTATGGGTAGATACAATCTTGGTGTCCTCTGAAATCGGAGAGTGAATTGGTTTCTTGTAGGTTAATACGCTCCATAGCTTAACATCAGGCGAGATGATGGTCTAGTACAAACCTATAATACAAGTACGTAAAAAAAAAACTAAGACGCAAACTGATACAAAACTTCCCTTAATCTTAGATATTATCTCTTACACCGAAAATACACTGAAACACGTTGTAAGCAACGTTTTTAATTACTCCATTACACAAAACTAAGTTCGCTAGGTAGTTCTCCCTCGCCACAACTTTCGCTTCGGAGTCGGTAATCACACTAATGTAGGAAACAAGCAGTACAGATAAATTATCTAGATACGACACGGCCCCGCTGATATAAATTACAATAAGTTTTAATTGGTAGACCACACGCGACGATCGTCTTTGTAGCGTTACTTTGTAGGAACGTATTTTCAATTTTACATGTCTATTTATTTTTTATATCTGAGGCTATAGTTTTCGAAGTCACTTAAAGTTAAAAAAAGATTTTAAAATTGTGAAATTAATTGTGTGGCTTCTGTAGAGGTAGGTTTGTTTGCAGAGCCTACTTGGGGAAGTACCACACCTTTGCTAGTTGTTCTACGCAGGAATGTGCATTACTGTTCTAGTATCTCTGGGTGACAAGTGCAGTGCATTATTAAACAGTATTTTGGATTATTCTCTTATTTGTTTTTTTTTAAATAAAGAGTGACGAGACGAGCTGGACATTTGCCTGATGGTAAGCAACATGCCTGCCACATAACAGCACAGTGACACGCAGCTATTGGAACATGAAGAGTCCAAATCATTACCTAGCACTGCACTGCGCTCGCCACCCAGAGATCTAAGATGTTATATATCTTAGCCCTGTAATTTCACTGGAAACATTGCCCTTCAAACAGGAACACAGTATTGTTTGCACATTACTGCTTGGCGATAGAACAACTGGCAAAGGTGTGGTACTTCCCCAGGCGGACTCTGCTATTGTTAATATTGTAGTTATGTTGATATTGTTTATTTAAATAGCCACGTTGCATTATAGGTACCTACTGTTATAGGCAGGCGTGCTGTTTATGTTCAAGGATATATTTGTTTGTTCCGTCACTCAATATTATGTATGAAAAAGTAAAACTTCTTCTCATTTTCAAAGTTCCATTAAGTGCTTGGAACTGTTATGAAATCTTCATGTTCAGGTATCTGAGTGCTGTAATGAGTAGACGTATCGCCTATTATTAGGATATTTTCTTGCTCGTCCAGTCACCATACATTTAAATAAAAGTTTGTGAGATGACGTACGATCAAGTGCTAACCTATTATTAGAAAAACATTTTTATCTTCTTATAATAGTTTTACAGTACCTGGGTGACCGAGCTTTGCTCGGTTTAAATACTAAATATACTTAGATACCTACAGATAAAAGACCCCAAGAAATAGATTTTCTTAAAAAAAACAAATTGAAAAAAAAAGAGAACCCGTCCACTGGATTCGAACCCGGAGCTACTAATTCGTGACCGCTATGAGCGTCCGACTTCCCGTCTGAGCTAATTATGCTGTCACGTCACGCGGCGAAATTTACCTTCACATTCTAATGTCTAATGTGACAGTTTTTCATTGTCTAAATGCGCATAATATGCGTTTTTTTTTAAATAAGACCTAGTTAGATCGATTTATCGTCCCCGAAATCCCCTGCATACATAATTTCATGAAAATCCGTCGAGCCGTTTCCGAGACTCAGATTCTATATATCTATACTAATATTATAAAGCTGAAGAGTTTGTTTGTTTGAACGCTAGGATCTCGGAAACTACTGGACCGATACGAAAGATTCTTTTTTGTTGGATACTCCATTTATCGAGGAAGGCTATAGGGTATATAACATTACGCTACTATCAATCGGTACGGAGTATGAGTGAAGAATATAAAGAAAACGGGGTAAAATATTTCTCTTCGAGAGCTTTAGTTCCGTGAATTTAAATTCTCTTTGGTCGCTGAAGTCTATGACGGTGCGTGTCTACATTTGAAGTTTGTGTCATTTGAAGTAATCAAATTTGTTCTACAACAATGTATTGTTGTTTATTTACGTATTTTTAGGGTTCCGTAAAACGTAATAAAGTGGCCAGCAATGGATATTTTAGTATGGATTTTCCTCAAATAAACGCGGGTGAAACCGCGGGGCGCAGCTAGTATATTATATAGGTACAAAAATTGCTCGTTTAAAGGTATAAGATATCTACACCAATAAGCACAGTATCTAGATATAACTACCATGAAAGCGAAGGAATAGTTACAAGGTTTTATTGCCGTGTTTAATACTTTTTACTTCGACTTTTGATTATTCCTTGTATCCTCACGTCGTAAAATCAGGCAATAGCAAGTTTTTACATTCTTCCAACTATTAAACGACAATCGTCCTATTTTTATGCAACATAACGACCGAGAATGTGTTAAAGTTTTTTACACGCGTGACTATAAAAAATCTATATGATATCTTTGTCAGTCTCATATGCATATATAAGGGTGTTACAACAATAATATTCACGGAGCACAAAATACAACGTTATATACGTGTTTATAAGAGTCAAAATAGGAATTTGCAATGGTAAACGCTTTTCTTAGCAGTTCGCATTTTATAAAACTAGGCTGGAATATGTTGCCAGAGTGTTTGTAGTCCTTTTAGTACTAAAGTGGAATATTTATATAATGAATCAATGAATACTGTAAGGGTGTTCTTATGTAACAGAAAACTATTAATATGATGATGCTAGTGAAATGTATGTAACTATACAAATAATCGACTATGAAGTGGTAAATGTAAAATTCGATACAAGCGGCGGAATTTTTGGCGGAAGCGATTTTATTTGCTGTTGATGTCGGGCATTTTAAATCTATTCTATGTAAGTAATTTTACTACTACATACAAAGGAATGTTATAAAAAGGTACCTATAAGTACCTCTCGGCTTAGCAAAGGACCATCATCAATGTTTTTGATGTTGCGGATATCCACAAGCGTCGGGTACTCCTTACCATCAGGAGTACCGTCTGCTTGTTTGACACTTGTTCTGTAAATATATACATAAATGTCAAATGTCAGTTTCTTTTAACCGTGTGGGGTAACCATGGGAATCATTGCACCGTTATTAAAATTAATCTTATATATTTTACATTAATTTATTAAATTCATCATATTACATAGGTATACTTACGTACATTATTGATGGGCGCCGTGGCTCAATAGGGTACAATCCTCAAAAAAACTAAGTAGCCCGTTAGTTAGGCTGCGAAAAAATATTGTACACGTATTTTTTCTTTTGTTTCACAAACAAAAAATGACGAAGATACAGCGCTTCGAAGTTTCGTGTGACGTCACTTGTGAGTACGATTTTTACTCACGAGTGACGTCGCGACTCCCCACTCTCGAAGTTTGATGGTCTATTATCTTTGACGATTTTTAATATTATGAAAAAACAAAAAATACGTGTCCAATATTTTTCCATGATCTAGCTGACGGACTAATTAGGATGGTGTTTTTTTGACCCAGTCCGGTACCCTATTGAGAATTGGGACCTATAAGTACCTAATGAGTTCGATTTCCATTCAGGACAAATATTTTGTGATGAGCATGACAAAGTAGGAACGGGCGTAATATGAATGCAATCAGACAAGATGAGAGCATAAGTGTATTAAAAAAAATGTTATTGTTACTACAAACAGACAGATCAAAAATCCGAATATTTAATAGTAACCCATCATCTAATGTATTAATGTCAGATTTATAGCAATTTTAGTGTCCGCACTCTACGAGTATTTGTTATTTAACGATCGGTTAGTTTATACGGCGCCTAGTTACTTTAATTAGCTGGATATTAAACTCTGGATACTCTTCGATCTCTACCTCGATATGTAGACTCTCTGAGAGATACTTAACCGCACAGTTAAGAGAGAAATGATGGCTTGTTTAGGGGTCCCGTAGATATTAAGATGTTTTGCTCGTTCGTGATTTGGATGGACTATTTGGTGAGCTCTTAAAATTGTTTACTCATTTTCGGAGACAATCATAAAAGGTTAGTTATTTTGATATCGAAAATGAGGAAAGTATTCGAGGTGGAAATTAGTTGGGGGTTAATGATGGCCGTTCTACGGAAATGATGTTGTTTGGCTAAAAGTACAAAACAAAATAATTTGGAATTGGAGAACTGAATAACACTGGTAGGTAAAGATAGAACTATTTAATGGGTTCATTTTGAAAACAAAAAAAAAATTAAACAAAGTAAGCAATTGGAAACTTTAGCTATAGCTAATAGACAACAGGCCCATGAACAAGATTTACGGGTCAAATGAAGCACCAGGAGACCTATGTAGTATGATAGAAGGTTATAAAGTAATAAGATTTAACACTATGCCGTCACTTGTAAGCTGTCCAACTGAGTGCAATTGAAGAGGGGGGGTTGCAATCCTCGATCATTTCTCCTCGTCGCATTATTTTTGTACGGCTCTTCAATCACACTCAGTTGGACAGCTTACAAGTGACGGCATAGTGCTGAATCTTAATACTTTACACCCTTCTATCATCCTACATAGGTCTTCGGGTGGTTCATTTGACCCGTAAATTTTGTTCACGGGTCTGTAGTCTATAAGAGTGATTAGTCAAGCAGGTAAGTCAGGTAACTGCAAAAAAGGATACTACAAAACATAGACATTTCTAACACAACACCAATCATCTAGATCTAGCCCAAACAAAACTTGTACTATGTAACCCAGCTGGCTTATAAATATAACGTATGTGATTGTTATATCCATACTTACTTATGTTTTTGTCACACAAATGATACAAAATCGAACGCACGACCTACGGTTTCGCAGACAGACTTAGTATTTACAAAACTAATATACGATATAACGTTTTTTTAGTATGAAAACTAACGTGGTTATTGTACATTTTCAATAAATACACGGGTAGCACTAACGCTAAACGAGCTGCGTACACGCGCGCGCCCTCTCCTTGAAAAAGACCGCCGGACGCGATCGAAACTTGAGTTAGACCGGTCTTACTACATCAAACGTGAGTTACCCGTGTATTTATTTAAAAAGGTATAACGCTTCTCCGTATTTCTGGTCGCAACCCTAAATTTACATAGATAAGTATTAAGTACGTATCACATAGAGCGATGTTTGCCAGCGGTCGAAACCCTAACAACCCATCCGTAACCGCGGCTTGACCTAACGCCAGTAAACAATTTTTATACGAATCTAACAGTCTATTATCAGATCAGATTGTCTTGACTCGTAAACTGCACTCCTCTTTTATTGTACTATAATAACCGATATAAAGTACGCTTTTATAATGTTTTGATGCGATCTGTGTTTATCTTCGGATCGGATAGTTGTGTTTATGTGAGTTGGGCAAGAGGCTTGGTATTGTAGGTGGTTATCGGTTTTATAGACTGCTTGTGACGTTATGGGGATTACTGTTGTTGCTTTTATGTCCAACGGTGGGAATAGAATGGCGGCTCGGGCTCTTTTGTGTGAAATTTTCGTCCTCTAAATGTGTAGGAGTAGGTTTAACCGTATTATAAAGTCTGATTTTAGCAGTTTTTGTCTCATTGACCTGTTCTATAATAGTCGAAAATGTCTTTACTAAATATCTTTTATTTTGAAATAGTTTTACAGTTTAGTACTGAAATTAGTGTGTTATAAGAAATAATTACACTTAATTTTGTACATTTGTAGATCATTGAATGTATGTCCTCATGAACTGATGGAAGATGAAACTATGGAAAGCTCTATTGTATCACAAATCATTAATGTACACAGGTTACGTATTTCTGTGTAATATTTTAATTTGTTTGTATCACAATAAAGTGTCTATCTATCTATCTATACTTGGTCTATTTTAGTCCACTGCTGGACATAGGAAAGTTACAGCTGATCAAGTCGGGGAAAACGGCCAATACCAATCCGGAGTCCCTGGTTCGAATTTCACGCACACCGCTGTCTTTTCGTAGTCATGTGCGTAAGGTCGTAACACAAAAAATTAAAACATCGCGAGGAAATCCACATATTCGAACCTTTAATGCTTATGCTGCCGGATGCTTAGAGGCCTTTTAATATGATACGCCACGCAGCTCTATCCTCTGCCTCTCTTCATGTGCCATTACCTGCTGCCGTACGTACATCATGGTTTAAAGCAAATTATAAGTGAACACAACAAATTGAGACTAAAAATTATAAAATTTACAAGAGCAAAATCTTTTGCTCTTTGGTGCTTTAAAAATTTCCTTTAATTACACACTAAGAATAACAGAGCAATTTATATTTTTACCCAACGTTCATTATAACCCGTTCCATCCGCGATAATGTTAAATTTATAACGTTTCGTCACTAGAACTAGTTACTACACATGCGGAGATGTATCTAGTACATGTATGTGTGTATGTTTTCTGTCGGATTTGGAAGACGTCTCGTTATTTCTGTTTTATTGTATGAATACGTAATGACGCCGCGCCGTTGCGACACTGCCAATTGCCTGACTTGCCGACTACGGTACTGTCGTCAAAGAATAACAACTCGGGAACAATAGACGGAAACCTTCCGCATATAATAAGTAAATAAATACTTTGCAGAGGCGTTCAAAAAACAAGTGACAATAAAGCTTATGGCAAGGCTTTCAGCTCGACTTTTATCGGCACGTCTTCGACAAGCTCCAGTTTAAAATACTCGTTGAAGTGTCTTAAAAAAGGTCTAAAATTCAAAGTTCGAATGGGTGATTTACCGTCGCTCAAATTTATGGTTCAATTAGTACAATACTAAAGTTGATTTCGAAACTGTAGTTCATCAGTACATCCGAATAGTATACATCGTATTTTATTTGCCAATAAATCAATGGCGGACGTTTCGAACTAATTAAAATTAAATCTGTAATTTGTTTGCTGAGAAGTAACGTGTAGCGAAGAACTTTAACCATTCGTTATGCAACCGAATCTTAATTAACGTGGCAAATTTAAATTAATTCGAATTAGATTCAATTTATGCAGCTCCACGTGTCGAATCGAATCGCTATCTATCAATGTTTCCAGAGAAATTGCAGGGCAAAGATTAGTTTTTAACCGACTTTAAAAAAAAGTAGGTTTCTCAATTCGACCGTATTTTTTTTTTTACTTCTGTATTGTGCAGTGTTTTGTACTATTTATGTTCAAATAGCAGCGGGACACTGTGTTGTTACGGATTGACGTGTTTGATGGTAACATCAAACACACATTTTGCTCGTCTCTTCACTTTTAATTTTTTTTAAACGGTACTTACTATTTCTACTAAATTACAGCCTTCAAGTCTAGAGAAATTTCTTCTAGGTAAATACGCTGCAGTGTAGTACATATTTATATCGTCGCTTAAAATGAGCTGAGAAAGCGGGGTCAAGTGCAAATCGAATACCCTTAAAACCTAGGCATCTTTTAGCATCTCTGAAGCTACATCGTTTTAGGTAAACACTCGGTAGTTGTGACGTTTCTGTATTGTGTGGTCGGTTACTCTTTATCACCATTAGAATTGAAATTGATAAGTAGGTATGTGGCATATGCTTGTTTATGAGCATCCCATATCTTTATTATTCAAATCTGTTCGGAAACCGGTCGCAGTTTAAGTTAATTGCGTTTTTACATACTTTGTTCTTTACTGGACATTCTAACTGATTATCTAATGTAATTTCGTTAATTAATTAAATGTTTAAAATTACGGTTCTGATCGTGGGTATGAAAATGCCTGAGGTTTTAAAGTAAAGAGATTTAACTAATGATAGCTTTTAGTTGTGGTAAGAACGAAAATTGAATTTTTAAGTCGTTGTCACTTAGTGAAATTAATGAAATGGGAATTTTACAGTATCAAGTCTATAAGATAATAATGTTATTATGTAGGTAACTTAAGTACTACTTCCAAATGATATCCCAGAAAATGTAGTGGGAGGTTTTTAAGGGTAATTTATATGCGTACACGTGATTGTTGTGATGAATGCGTGCATGTGTTTGTTTCTATGAGTTTCACCGCTTAATTCACCGTAAATGGGCTGACTTCTTTTATATTAGAGCCATATATATTGGACACTACATCCGTCATGGATTACAGCAACATTTTATCCTCAATTTCATGTTTACTTCACTAATTGCAGTCTTCATTATCAGGGGTAAACTCGACTTGTTCTTCCTCACTCCCATGAGGACCAGGTCAGATCTCGGCTGCGAGCGAGCCTCTTTGCCAGTAGGACACAGTTCCAGGGGAACTTTAGGACAGGTTGTCTGGCCTCTTCTAGGCTCTTCACGGGGGCCACCTCGAGGCTTCCTGGTATTCTTCTTCTTCTTGATCTCACTGTGAGGGCCTCATTCTCGCATTCGTTACTCGGCTCTGTGTCTGTAAGGAGAATATCAAACGAAAAGGCACACCAATTGTGCACATCAGGGGGATGTATATAAAGAGGCTGGCGTTTTTTTTTCCATTCCACACACTACACTAACTAGCCCAAACTAAGCAAAGCTACAATGGGACACGTGTACAATGGGACTCAAATAGCGTATAATACTTGTTTAATTGTAAATACGTTTGTATTACTTTAATGTATAAAAACACGCAGACACAGAACAAATATTGGTTTTCAACACACAATTATCAGTTCTGGGTGAGAATCGAATCCACGACCTCCGATTTTTCAGACTTACTACTCACCAAGCTGCGAGGCTAAGCAAGCTACATTTAATTATGCCGCAAACACAATGTTCCAATACGGACTGCATATCGAGCAATAAATCATGTATATGACGCGGAATCAGTTTTACCGCATTTAATTTGGTGTCGTATAGTTTTTACGTACTCATAAAGGTAATGATTTTTCAACTTGACAGTGTTAATTAAAAACGAAACCAATAAACGTCACTGAAGCGGTTTATGGTGATCGAAAATGATTATTAGATATTCCTGTGTGTTATTCTTCGAAATTATTTTTACAAGAACACTCACATACACATACAAACAGATAGAGATAAAACAGATCCTTTCTGCTAGGATCGTAGGTCCTTCCTTCGGGGAGGGCGTTCTTAGATTTTCTCTCCGGTAGCAACCTGGCAACCCAACTCGAGTCGTAAGGTCTGGGGTGGTCTGGGGTGTCCTGGCGCTTTGAGTAATTAGTAAATTAATAGTAAGCATGGCACTGATATTGTTTTTTTATCCTTTTCAAGACGGTATTATACTTAGTCATTAAAATATTAAAAACATACATATGTATTGAAAACACATAGCGGCGATACATTTTTTTCACGTTTTGTTGGTCAAATTGCTTACATTTTGATTGCAATTTATGTTGCCATGAACAAATAAAACTAATGGATAATTATGGAGTAATATGTATCACACATAGATTAAATAATATAGACAGAATTTGTGTCCACGAATTACAGTACAGTTGCAATTGCATACAATTTAGCAGAGTGGTGTACTTGTTAGTAGTAGGTGATAAACTCACATGCTATTTCATGAAAAAAGTTGTTATTTCAGTAAGGGTAACCCCTTACTGAAATAACAAAAAGAATAAGAGATATGCATGTAAAATAATTTTGATCACTATTTAAAGACACATATTCAAACAAACAGGAAAAGTAGGCTCTGAATAATAAAATATTCGTGTCAAAATGATTGCAGTCGAAATAACAAGTTTAGAAATCTTTATTATTCTCTGGTTTTGTACATTCGTTAGGTATAATTAAAGCAGGACCGGTTTCTCATCAGCCAGCATTACGAGCGACAGTACTCTAGGTGGTATACCGCTCCGTCTGAATCTACAGGTTGGGTAACTATATTACTTTGTGGTCTGTACCCATTAGACGAAAATACGCTCTGCGATTTTTTCATTGTTAAAATATTAACGTTTGATCACTATCTCACATGATGTTAAGCGACGCTGCAGTGTTACATAGAGTGCCCTTAACTAGAAAGTTTCACTCTGTTAAAAGACACCTACAAAATAACGGAAGCAAGGATTTTTGTTGCTGTTTATGTGTTTGAAATAGAATACTACTGTTATACTGCAAGTTAATACATTTGTATCAAACTTTTATTTGTGTAACACTAGAGTTATTATTTTTAAATTGAGAATAAAAAACAAGACAAAACGAAAAGCCGCATTTAAAATGTTGCATAGAACTTTATTGCAATCTAAATGTTTTTATTTTCCTCACATGGATTTTAGTCCTGTGACACTCAGACCCGGAAAAGTGTCAGATTATTTATTTTCGACAATAGTAAATCCACTGCTGAGCATAGGCTTTCCACAATTCCCCCCTAATCTTCAGGACTTGGACTTGCTTGCATCAAAAGCGGCTCTTTTTAAAGCTGAAAGTTTGCCCTTTCGGGCATTTATAAATAACATAACCTTTCACGATCAGAACTCATATATTGAAAACATTCCTAAGGGCAAACTTTCAGCTTTAAAAAGAGCCGCTTTTGATGCAAGCAAGTCCAAGTCCTGAAGATTTGGGGGGAATTGTGGAAAGCCTATGCTCAGCAGTGGATTTACTATTGTCTAAAATAAATAATCTGACACTTTTCCGGGTCTGAGTGAATAACTATGTTCTAGATCAGAATGCAACACCTTCTGCCAAATTGTCGGCCACCATCAGGCTAGTCGATGGTAAACGCAGTTAAAATGTAAGTAAAAAATCGCGTCGGATTGGAGGATATCTTTGTGCGTTCCCACCCTTAATGCAATATTCATGTGTCATCGATATTTAGTTACATTAGTAATTATGAAATATGGAGCCATAATGTGAGAAAGATATCGTGTCGTTATGATTTTTAATCAACGGACCGGGTGATGAAGCTGTTACGAGTGGTGCGTCCTCGAAATGATTATGATGATGGGATTGCTGGGATCAGCCGGTTTATTGCTTCATTTTAATGTGTTTCTTTTTCATTTTCAACTTTCCTGACATTAATTGTTACAATTAAAAACATGTCGGAAAAGTATTGCGTTCAATGTGTTTCCATGTTATTGTTTTCTTCTGATTTATATCTCTGCTTATCTCTGTCTTTTTTTTATAACCTCTGGGAGTTTACCTCAGATGAACTCTATTGCCTAATGAACTTTGGGTTGGCTCTCAAGATGCAGATCCATACTAACCTTAACTATCCAACTTACATACAAAAACCTTATCTAAAAGTATTTCATGTACTTACCATACTCAGACTTCTTCAACCGGTACTATCTCGGCTTGGGTTGCCAACCGAGAAACTCAAGTATTGACCCGGCATTCCCAAAAACAGTGCACTACCACTAATTGACATTAAAAAGTAGTTACTAAATAAGCCAAGAGTAACTACCTCCACGCCAAATGTAATTTAGATGTGTTAAGTCAAAATATTGTGAAACCGTATCAAACACATAAGACTACAAAATTTCGGCTTTATAATATTACCATTATATCACCCACAATCTCGTTATCTCATACGATCGGAAAACAAGAACCTCCAGAATCTAAATCCTCCTGTCACGTGAAAGAGTGCCATTGTACGGACAACATGACATCATCTAGATAGAGTCGCTCTCCATAATAGTGGAAACATAAAGTTTGACATATGTATCGTCCATTGTAGCATCTGTATGTGTCTATTACGACACACAATCGGAGCGGCCGTGGGCAGACGTTTACTGCTCGAATACTAATACTTTAGATATATTACTTTTCCGCATATGTTAGAAACACGAGTATATCATCCCAGCACAGTGATGTAAGCTGGTGCTCTATGTGTGACCGAATTAGCGAAGCGATGCGACGCTAAAATGTTTATTCCCGAGTAAAATAGGTTCAGAGAATGTAAGTCATATTTTTACGTTGCATCTTGATGTACCAATGCTAAGATTTGATATCTTTTGGAGACCCGGAGGTATACGGTGTTTTATCTCTCAGCCCAATAATTTCTCTGAAAATATTGCCCTTCAAACCGGAACACAACAATGTTTGCACACTTCTGCTTGGCGGCAGAATAATTAGCAAAGGTGTGGTACTTCCCCAGGTGGACTCTGCAAAGAGCCTACTACTACTACACTGTCCTATAACTTACTATCTTTCTTAAAATTTGTCGCTTTCCTGCAACGTTTAAGCCACTGGGTCACCACAACTGGCATGTACGGGTTTTTTTTTATCACAGCAGAATACAACTTAATTCGAAAAGAGTGTACCTGATCATTCAAAAAAATTACTAAAGCTTACGTCTTACTAAATTCACTATGGTTGATTTGCGTTCCCCTGTAGAAACTAGTCATATTAAATAGTTTACTTAATTACTGTGTTTTGCTATATGTACATTATGAATGTCTTCAAATCTGATCTAATAAGTCTAATCTAATCAAGCAAACTGGTGCTTTCTTAGTAAGCGTGTCGTTAATTTGTTCATTGTATAGATTAAGAGAAAAAACAAATTGTTTTGCAAGACTACTTTTTTTTATAGCATAGAGTGACGAGACGAGCAGGGAATGTGCCTGATGGTAAGCAACATGCCTGCCACATAACAGCACATCGACACGCAGCTATTGGAACATGAAAGTCCAAATCATTACCCAGTACTGCACTGCGCTCACCACCCAGAGATCTAAGATATTACATCTCTAAGCCCGGTAATTTCTGTGGAAACGTTGACCTTCAAACCGGAACATAGTAGTATTTTAACATTACTGCTTAGCGGTAGAATAACTAGCAAAGGTGTGGTACTTCTCCAGGCTTACTCTGCCAAGAGTGCCACCAATACAATACTACCACTATATTTGCATGCGTCTCGAAGAAGCCAGTTTGTATGGGTCAATTTTCAGAATGTTTTGTATAATTTTATCTTAACTGCAAACAGCAATTAAGATTTTTGCATTTGTTATGCGATACTTGTTAGCGTCAAAATCGTCGCAACGCTACTGATCTTGCTGGGTCTCACCTAGGACAATCTATTTATAACTTACTAGCTTTTACCCTCAACTTCGCCCACGCGGTTCAAAATGTTTTACCTTTGTCACTTTCTGACCTGTTATCTAGGACATCGATATGTTAGATACGAGGTAATATATCGATTGGTTGCTCAAACTTTCGTTCAAAATGTCCATAGTCTTCGAATACAGTAATGTTTGAACGTTAATACTTGGTAACTAGAATTCAATATTAACAAGAATAGGTATTTGGTTACTTTTTCAGGTTTACTTTTTTCTTTAACAATGGTAGTAACAAGTTGTTATCAATCATGATTGTTAATTGGGTAAAGGGATAAAACATTTTAAATATATATGTGACGAGCACAGTGCACTGCAGTAATTTGTGTTAGGCGTTCCGTGTAGCCAAAACCTCACTGCCGTCCAACTGCTATTATATCTAGCCCAGTGATTTCTCCGGCACTATGTCTCTTGTTTCAAACGTTCAAACATACAATCTTGGCATTTCTCGTCATAATATAATTTTTTCGAGAACGTTGACCCAAATCATGCAAACGTGGAAATAAATCCTTCAGTTTCACATGTGCTCGACCACGCTACACGGATGCAACCTAGTGAGTAACAATAAGTGAAAAAGATATCTTTAAAACCGCCCAAAGCGGTTGGAATTTCCGAATATGACTAAATCGTCTGCCCACTTCGGAAGATTAATTTTGTGTTCAACACTGAATACTTTTGTAGTCAGAAATGTTCAAACTAATCATTGTGGTAGTTCAGTTATAACTAACAAATGTATGATTAATTGTTGACATATTTTATTATCATCGTTTTGGCGAGAGTTCAGTAAAAAAGAAGGCGTATTGTTGGCTACAAGAAACATTTACTGTCAGGAATATTGTCACGTAGCTAAGTTTAGGTTAGTTTAGGTTTTCTTTAAAATGTTTAGTGGCACTCATATAAAAATGTTACTTCTAATAAAGAGCACCTAAATACCCTAGATTCTGTCTGTGGTGGCTAAATTCTAAACTAAAATGAAAACTATTTACTATTATATTCAGTACCTAGGTACATGAGTTGGTGTAAAGCCCATATGTAAGCAATGGGATAACGACAAAGAGGCTGCACTTACGTAATGCTTCAAATTTTAACTATAGTATAACACCCCATTAGAGCTTACTAAATTAATCCAATCCGTGTTTCATAATTTAGTTATTTCATTTGTTAGATAATTTATTTATGCATAAACAGTGAAGGTCATCATACTCCACGACGCTTGCGAAATGCGGGTTGGCACATGACGCACGTCCTTGAAAAACTTTTTTTTAATAGTATAGAGTGACGAGACGAGCAGGATTTCCATGCCGGTTTCTTGACGATGTCTTCCTTAACGGTTAAAACTAGTGGTGATAATAAAATCCTACATTTGCACTTGTAGAAAAACACCGAGGTGGAAGCAGAATTTGAACCAACGGCCCCACGACTGTGAGTCGGACATTCTCGCCCCTACGTCACCACTATTTTTTTAATGATTTTATTATATTTTGGATATTAATTTACTTACTATAGAATGTTAACTAAATCAAAAAAATGTAATTAAATACAACACACGTATTCTAATGCTGCAAGATGAGATTCCCGAGTCCTCACAACGCGCGGCGCACACGCCACAGTACCGTCAGTACCCGAGGTATGTGAGCATTGCGCAACGAGCGCAGTGTCGTGCACTTGAGCCGTATTTCACCGCGTTCGGTGATTTACGCGCCGATCTTCGCTTACGGACGGAGCCGGCCGCGATTACAATTAATATCGGACAGTTTACGGTTTGTTGTGCCTCACTCCGCCGAGAGCTAGGCTTTATTTATCGCCGTGTAATGAGACTCCGCCGCCATTCTTTATCTATTGTTGAATTTACTGTTTTTATTTTGGAATTGATTAGTTCGATTAGTTTATTTAATGCAAGCTTAGACTGGTGGGGTTTGACTGAGATTCTAGTGTCTTCGTTATAGCAGACAGTCAGGTCGAAGGTTTTAGTTGGTATACCTACTCACAT
This sequence comes from Ectropis crepuscularia, assembly GCA_963693475.1. Classification (NCBI taxonomy): domain Eukaryota; kingdom Metazoa; phylum Arthropoda; class Insecta; order Lepidoptera; family Geometridae; genus Ectropis; species Ectropis crepuscularia. The sequence goes on along the minus strand of OY856344.1, from coordinate 1,824,079 downwards.
AATTATGACGCAGTTTGTAGTTCAATATGGTTGAGTTTTACCTATTCCTATACCCACCTAATACTAAATTTTATGTACAAAATTAAACTAATTAGAATTGGTCGAGCAGTTTCGGGGGAGTACAACACCACATAAAATTACCGACCGGTATTCATTGAAGGTCATACAGGTATACGCACCGACCTCGACACATCCCGACGAAGAGGTTGAGACCATGTATGAGGACATCTCCAAAGCCATACATGTCTCGCCAACACATTTCACAGTTGTGATGGGAGACTTCAACGCGAAACTGGGCAAACGTAGCGGTGATGAGTTGAGAGTGGGACAATTCGGATATGGGCAGCGGAACCCAAGAGGGCAACGTCTAGCTGATTTCTTGGAAAGGGAGAGCCTCTTTATGATGAACTCCTTTTTCAAGAAACAGCCACAACGAAAATGGACATGGATTAGCCCAGATGGTTCCACAAAAAATGAGATCGACTTCATTATGACGACTAAACGGCAAATATTCAGCAATGTCTCTGTGATCAGTAGGGTTAAGACCGGCAGCGATCACCGTATTGTAAGAGGCACGCTGAATCTAAACATTAAGTTCGAAAGATCACGTCTAATGAAGTCCACGCTCCGACCAAATTATGCTCAAATCGAAGATCCCGATAACTTTCAACTCGAACTTCAAAATCGCTTCGAAGCCTTAAATGAATGCGTAACGGCGGACGAAATAAACGACAGGCTGGTGGAAACTGTTCAAGCAGTTGGCAGGAAATTTTATAAGAGCCGACGCCAAAATAGAACCCAAAAGCTCTCCGATCATACTCTAAATCTCATGGCAGTTAGGCGAGATATGCGGTTGCAGTCTTCGGTCGATATGACGGTATACAGACGGCGCAATAGACGGATCTCTACTTGTGTGCGACGCGACATACGTTGCTTCAATACTTCGTGTATTGAAGAAGCGATCAAGCGGAACCAAGGCTCGAAAGTGTTCACAAGAAATCTGTCTCTTGGGCAAAGTCAGCTGGCCAAACTGAAGACCGATAGCGGTAACGTAGTCTCATCGAAGTCCGAGATTTTGGAGGAGATTGAGAAGTTCTATGAACAGTTATACACCTCTACACAAGCACAACCTGTCGTTAGCATGGCAAAAGACCCCAGAGCCAAGCTGACCCGACACTTTACCGAAGATAGCCCGGAAGTCAGCCTGTATGAGATTAGGATGGCTCTCAAACAACTTAAAACAACAAAGCACCTGGCGATGACGGAATTACGACTGAGCTTCTGAGAGCGGGTGGAAAACCGGTACTTAAAGTCCTCCAGAAGCTGTTCGACTCCGTCATACTTGACGGTAATACGCCAGAAGCGTGGAGCAGAAGTGTGGTGGTGCTCTTCTTCAAAAAAGGTGACAACACCTTGTTGAAGAATTACAGACCCATCTCAGTTCTGAGCCACGTTTATAAGTTGTTTTCGAGGGTAATCACGAATCGTCTCGCACGCAGGTTTGACGACTTTCAGCCACCCGAACAAGCCGGTTTCCGAAAAGGCTATAGTACCATAGACCACATACATACGCTCCGGCAGATTATACAGAAAACTGAGGAGTATAATCGGCCACTATGTATAGCGTATGTGGACTATGAGAAAGCCTTCGATTCCATCGAGACCTGGGCAGTGCTTCAGTCTCTCCAGCGATGCCGCATCGACTATCGCTATATCGAAGTGTTGAAGTGTATCTACAGCAAAGCCACAATGTCTGTCCGATTACAGGACCAGTGCACAAAACATATCCAGCTACAGAAAGGCGTGAGACAGGGAGATGTTATATCTCCAAAACTGTTCACTGCTGCGCTGGAAGACGTTTTCAAGCTACTGGACTGGAACGGACATGGCATCAATATCAACGGCGAATGCATCACTCACCTTCGGTTTGCCGACGACATAGTCATTGTGGCGGAGTCGCTGGAGGACCTCGGTGCAATGCTCAGGGACCTCAGTAGAGTATCCCAACAGGTTGGTTTGAGGATGAACATGGACAAGACGAAGGTCATGTCAAATGTGCATGTCTCACCTGTACCGGTTATTGTTGGGAATACCACACTCGAAGTTGTTGACGAATACGTCTACCTGGGTCAAAAGATCCAATTAGGTAGATCCAACTTCGACAAAGAGGTCCAGCGAAGGATCCAACTCGGATGGGCAGCGTTCGGGAAACTTCGACACATCTTTGAGTCCAAAATACCCCAATGCCTAAAGACAAAAGTCTTTAACCAGTGCGTGTTGCCAGTGATGGCTTATGGAACTGAGACGTGGTCCTTAACTGTGGGCCTCATAACAAAGCTCAAAGTTACACAGCGAGCTATGGAGAGAGCTATGCTCGGAGTCTCTTTGCGCGACAGAATCCGTAATGAAGATATTCGCAAAAGAACTAAAGTGGCCGACATAGCTCAACGAGTAAGCAAGCTGAAGTGGCAATGGGCAGGCCACATCGCTCGAAGAACTGACAACTGATGGGGAAGAAAGGTTCTCGAGTGGCGACCACGAACCGGAAGACGCAGTGTTGGACGGCCTCCCACTAGATGGACAGATGACCTCACAAAGGTCGCTGGAAACCGCTGGTTGCAGGTTGCGCGGGACCGTTCGTTGTGGAAATCTAGGGGGGAGGCCTATGTTCAGCAGTGGACGTCTTGCGGCTGATGATGGTGATGATGACAACACCACAATCATGATATCACATTTTTTAAAATACATTTTGGCTACTAATTTCTGTCATTCGAAACACGCAATTTTTTTGTAATGTACGACTATGTACCTACATTCCGACAGTCTCTTACTATATCTACAGCTACATTAAATTGTATATTTTCAAAATATACTACTTAATCAAATAAATTTGACTTTTTCAAAGACAATTACGAGTAATAGCAGAAAGAGATCAACACAAAGTGATAACACAGACAGTATTAACTCCTGGTAACTTTACTCTAATATAACGATTCTGTCATGTGAGTATGAGCACTAGAAAGGTCATCTAAAATTCATCCCATCGGACATAAAAAATTATAAACTTATAACTCAGAATTTGATAGCTTACCTTGGAAACTACACGGGTGTAACCGGACGGCGTGGCTTCGCCATCATGGCATGGCCATCTAGAAATGCTTCAGCATTTCACATTGGCTCACGCATTTCTAGATGGCTATGCCATGTTGGCGAGGCCACGTCCTTTCAGCATTTCCCGTTGGCTGACGCATTTCTAGATGCCCAATCGCCAAGGTCCCGAGTTTACCCGAAGATTTCTTATCATACCCGAGCGTGACGGTAGAATTAAATTTACACCCCACGAAATATTTGTCTAGGCGCGCCTAAGAAGTTTTCACTTCAATAAAAATAATAAGTTGTTTGTCGATACGTTAGTTTTTATTCAAAAACATTTTCTAAGGTTATTGAATAAAAATAGATTATTAATTAATATAAACTTATAATTTATTAAGTTTCATTAAATTTTGTTTGTTCAAATTATGCACACGAATTTCGAGAATAGATGCTCTTGCATCAGATAAGATAAAAGCTAGACCGCGAGTGAAACGAGGATATATCAAGAAGATTTCATTAATGAGTTCTGTTTAAAATTCCAACGTGGGTGTTTTAATTTTACCAGATCACCTCTACATGCTCATTGAAACAACGTCCCGCCGATAAATCACAGCTTACGCAATGTTTAAACTGGTAGTACCTCATTAAATGATAATAAATTATATTTCAAAATAAAACAATATATCTCTGCGACCTTTCACTGGACTTTCCCATTTTACATGCCTCTATAAAACGTCCATAAACTAACAAAAATATGGAGATACCATTTTTGGAGAAACCACTTTACTCTCATGTTACATTTCACAATTTTACACCTTAAATTGTAGGTGTTAAGGTGTTTTAAAGGTGACGGTTATGTTTGTTGATCTAGAAATAAATCGCAGGGTTGGAGATTGATCGAGTTTACACTTCAATGGTCGCCGAGTATCTGGAACTTCGTGACTGATGGACCTAAAACAAAGAAAACAGGCAATCGTTATAAACATATTCTTGAACCTTATGGAGTAAAAAATAAAGTCGAAAATAATATAACTTTGTAGACTGTAGGTAATTCGGTGATGTTATAGTTAAGTAACTGTCACAGTTTGCTTGAATATTCAATAGTTTTGCTTATTTATGTATGGGAAACGAATATCTTAATTAGGTAAAAGTTAAGTTTAATTAACGTTTCAAACGAAGAAAAAACCTAATGATATATTTTTCTATATGTATTTTGTAATTGCGATCGTAGCATTGCTGTAAAGTACATTGAATTAAAACTTTCGTGAAATATTTTTTTAAATTCAGTTTTGAATTATAACGCCTGTCCGACTACATGTCGGAACCTAATTGTATGGGACTATTTCATTTAGTATCAGAAAAAAAAATACGATTCAGGAGAGACTATTATGATATATTATTCACCACTTTGTGGCTGTGGTTGAGATGTCGTTGATTGTTTTCTTAAATGACATCGTTTATTATCGGTCGTGAGGTCGCGACGAAATGAATTTTACCGAATTAATTAATTTATTTTTAACACAATAATATATTTTTGAAAAAACTATAGCGGAGACTTTTATTACAATTTAATTAAAAAAACAAACTGTATTATCAGCTATTTTGTGAAATAAATGTTGATTTGTGTCTAATAAGAAGTAAAATAAATTTTCATAACAGTCAGTTAAAATAAAATAAAATTGTACTTAATTATTTGATATAAGTAATTATTGTTGTCTTGCTATATTTTTTTACAAGTTAAATTCCTCAAATTGCAACAGTTACCGAGATTTAGCCCGTTCAAACAAAAGAAAAATACTCAAGTGTAATGATATTAAGCTGAGGTGTGCTTGGCTCGTACTTATGTCTTTTTCGTTTAAGTTAACGCTCCTAAGCTCCTTACTTACTTAATTTTGACATTCTGAAGGCTTACAAAGTCAAGTTACTAAATTAACTTTTGGTCCGAGGTTAAGTCACGGTTTCAAAAGCCAGTTTAGTTTTCAATAAACAACTTTAATTTTTAATCAAAAAATCCGGAATATCATTTTCTTTTAATTAGTTATAAAACAAATTAAAATTTTCTTCCCAATACAGCAATCTAAGCTTGGGAAGATGCATCAGTAATTATTAATCGTAAAGGCAATACTGGACCCCATATCTAATTGCGTATCTCGGTAGACTAGAATTCCGATATTGTACTTTCCAATTTGGGCAAAGAACACAACATATATTACCTGCAGTTTGAACCTTATCTCGGGTCCATAAAGGTGAAAGTGTGAGGGAGTGGTCGGTCCAATTGATTGTACATATTTAATTTATATGCTGATGTGGTCGATACCGTACCTTGTGGCGGAAACACTTGGCGATTACCTCCATATTACCGGTATAACAGCATGTCTCTGTGCGGCGACATACGGACCGAAAAAAAACGTTTGGAAATTTATAACAATAGGGTACAATCCTCAAAAAAACTAAGTAGCCCCTTAGTTAGATTGCCAAAAAATATTGTACACGTATTTTTTCTTCAGTTTCACAAACAAAAAATGACGAAGATACAGCGCTTCGAAGTTTCGTGTGACGTCACTTGTGAGTACGATTTTTACTCACGAGTGACGTCGCGACCCCCCACTCTCGAAGTTTGATGGTCTAAGATATCTTTGACGATTTTTAATAGGACAAATTATGAAAAAACGAAAAATACGTGTCCAATATTTTTCCATGATCTAGCTGACGGACTAATTAGAATGATGTATTTTTGACCCAGTCCGGTACCCTATTGGGTAACCAAACGTCGTCAATACTAGGCCATAACTCATAATTTAAACATTTTTAACTATAGCATAAACATAAGCTCACTTTATTTGTCCACTGTTGCTACTGCAACGCCTTTATCACAAGGAGTCAATTTTCGAAATCCATCACGCTGGCCAAGTGTGGGTTGAAGGATAAGACATGTCCTCGAAACTTATTTTCATCGTGCCGATCGTCTCAAAATGAGTTTTCGTCACCATAAAAACCAGTGAATTTTAAATGTGGAATACTTTTTGTCGTGTGTAAAGAGTTATGTATGTAAGTTGTGTACCTATAGCTGATGTTTAGTTCTGGGTTTATTTTATCCCATACTAAACGGGTAATTAATAACAACACTTATTACTTTATGTACCTATTACGATGCACGTACTATGTTTAAGTTGTATTACACAATGAGTGTAGGTATTATTATTTAAACCATAATTAAATCGAACAAATCAAAACTAACAAACGAGTATTACTAAAACAGTGTAACAATTAAGAGACAATATATTTTTGTCAAAATCATTATAATTATAATACATTCAATGAAGAAGTCATACTTAAATGATATATTTTTTAAATATAATATACCTTAGGATTGCTGGTAGTACCACACTTCAGGATATGTTTTCTTCCTGCCATAACCCTAAACCATCTGACTGTACTAGGGATAACATGTTCTTCGTTGCGTTTTTCGTTTGTTGTGAGTTATTTCTCGTAGACCACGCAGTCTTACAATTCCCCCGGCCAGTATTAGGTCATGTTCCAACGCAGCCGCCCGGTCTGTGACTTTGCCCCGTGTGTTTCCAATCCTCGCCGTGGTTTATTGGACGTCTCACCATAATATATTCAGATTGCGGATTAAATGATTTTAATTAAGCCGAGAGTTAGATTTATATCATTTGTATATTTGGAAGCCTTTCTAACGGTTCATCTTTCCTACATTGTAGGCTGCAGGTCACATTAAATAAAACTGTATGTTTTAGATGATTTAACCAGAGATTAAGCGTCATACAAGGTCATGCAGTAAACTAGTACAAGACCGAAAGAGTCGCATTGTTTTCAAAACTAAGAACAATTTTTACCATAGGACAAATCCTGAAATCGCGAAAAAAGATTAGTTGTTTGTTCTTTAGAGAAAGAATTCATGGAAAGAGTCCAGATAATTTACAAAGATATAAATCGGCGCATTGCAGTGGTATACTCGTACCCATACTGTTTGGACTCTTATGTTGAAATAGCTGGTGGGCACTAGCACAGAATAAAGAAAAACTATCAGTAGGACGACTTTGAACTTACGATAAATGCCAATACCGCAGTGACGTGTGTAGGATTGTAACAAATGAAAAAGCCTTATTAATGTTATTATTTTTCATAAAATTATTATCAAGGTCGTTAAGTATATTTGTGCTATCAGCAACATTATTAGACACATAATTGTTTATTACAATAAACTACTTTTAATTATTAACAAAAATCGAAATGAAATAAAATCAACACATACGTCAAACGTCAGCCCTGAGCCGTGCTCCCAAACTACTAACATTTTCGTATCCGCAGCTTGGGAGCGTTTCCCGCTTCTCACCCCGCATGCCCCGAACGTTTGCCTTGTCTAAACGTCTTCGACTGTGTGATTTATTAGACTGTGGTACTAGTTGATGAGAGTGTGTAAAACACGACACTTTCAACTTAGTGGTGGTTTTCTGCGTAATCCTATATTTGCTAAAGTCCATTAATGATGGGCGTAACGATGGCATTTGACCGGGGGTCAATATACTTTTATAAATAAAATATTTTTTTAATATTCGATTAACTATTCTGTGGGGACACGCATGTTAATGTTATACATAACAAGGTTTGTAGTATTTATATAAATATGTACCTATGATTATCCTACACCATTGATATTGGGTTATTATACACTATATAAGTATTGGGTTGGCTAAAAAAGTAATTGAAACTGTTTGAAATAATTCTATTATAATTATAAATGCGAAAGTTTTGAGTCTGTTGACAACAAAAAAACTACTGAAAATATCTGGATGAAATTTGGTACATAGATAGCCTGGAATAACATACAGCCTACTTTTTAGCCCGAGTGTAGGAACTACGCGGGTACGCGGGTCTTAGCAGAGTCCGCCTGGGGAAGGACCACACCTTGGCCAGTTATTCTACCGCCAAGCAGTAATTGGCAAACATTACTGTGTTCCGGTTTGAAGGGCAATGTTTCCAGAGAAATTACAGGGCTTAGAGATATAACATCTTAGATCTCTGGGTGATGAGCGCAGTGCAGTGCTAGGTAATGATTTGGACTCTTCCTGTTCCAATAGCTGTGTGTCACTGTGCTGTTATGTGGCAGGCATGTTGTTTACCATCAGGCACATGTCCTGCTCGTCTCGTCACTCTTTATTTAAAAAAAATACACAGGGTGCTAGCTACTATTAGTTTAGTAAATGCTACAACATGCGATTATGGGTGTGTTAGCTTGTTTACGTGTATTTTACTAGAAGAAATCGTGTTTTGATCGTTTTATGGCGATGTCGTGTCGATACGTCGAATATATTTCGCCCTCGGTTTGTGTCCGTACATTGCTTGAATATTTGAATGTTATAAAATGATAATGTAAACTTTGACCGAAGTCACTGAATTATTCCGTGACCAACTCATACGACCTCTTATGATTAGCAGTAGACGCCATTTGTATTCTCACTCTTGGGGTGAAGTCATTCTTTCATAAAGAGAGAAACCTCTTCGTTGGCCAAGAACGAGTTAGCAGATATAACATGTTGTCGAAGTATTTTGAACTTGGATGATTGTACATTACTGCTTGGTGGCAGAATAACTAGCAAAGGTGTGGTACTTGCCCAGGCGACTCAGCAAAGTGTTTTTCCCAAAGAGTTTACACATACTACGTATAGAGTTAAAACAAACGCTTTACACCGAAATCACGGAGGGTCTACCGCGGAACGAAAAATGTCATCGCTTCGATGTTTCTCTCTCTTTTCTTTTCGCTTGAAATGATAGAGACAGCATTAGCAAAGCTATAGCCAATTTAGTTAGGCGGTAGAAGCGCCGGTCTGATCGCTCTTGTGGAAGGAAGTGTCCAACTTTTGTCACTTACGTACATCACTATGTTGCCATAGCTAACATACACCGTATCTGATTATGATTGGTACAAAGGTGCGGAAAACCCTGATCTATTTACTAATTATTTATCTAAGGTCCTACCACTACAAAAGCTGACTGATAAAGCAGATGATGAAACATTTTGTTGTAAGCCTGTATTTGGATTAACAGTTAATACCTAGACACTCATAACTGATTCATAAGCTTCCACATTTTTAAACGACTTCAGAAAAGGAAGAGATTCGCAATTCAGTTGTACAAACCTACATTTACATTACTACATTTTTATATTTGCTACTAGACTTTTCCGTCACTTGTTTTGATGATCTTTTTTGTTTGGTAGGTCATTTTGATTATATACTTGTCAATTTTATAATCAAAGATCACACCTACGTTACAAGTGGTCCAAATATATTAAAATCAGATAAATTTTATCGAAATTGGTGTGGTGGTTTTCGACATATCAGCAAACACTAAAATTAGCTTTCATTTATCTGCACGTTGTAGTTATACATCTTATGAAATTAAATCAAGCGTCTGAACTTAATTTAAAAAGGAAGTAAGTAAGTAGATTTTATGTTTTCGGATTTTTGTATTTTTGAGGTTTACACTTGACCGCCATCTCACCTGATGTTAAGCGACAATGCGGTCTACGATAGAGCGTGCTTACATCGAGTCGTTCGATTAAATTGTTGGAATTAGTAAATTAAATATTGTTAGATCGACAAACGATACTTGTAGTAGCTATAACAGATGTGTGACGCCACGCTGCGCCTGCGCCGCCCCGAGTGTTCCGCACATGCAGTTCAACTGTCAAGGTATTGCTCGATACTCTATGAAATTAGAGATCCTCGAACATGATCATTATCGACGACAACGTGGTTGACGGTTCCAAAGACTCAAACAAAAAGGTTTGACTCTACTTTCGTGTGATAAGCAGGTCTAGACTATGGAATGCGTTGCCTGAGGGATCTTAACGATGGTCATTATCTTGGTGCTTTCAAATCGAGAGTGAATCTGTTTTTTGTGAGTAAACACGCACTATCGTAGACCGCATCATCGCTTAACATCAGGCGAGATGGCGGTCATGTGTAAACTCTTTAATATCTAATTTATTTTTCGCGGAATGGTTTTGTTTTTCTAGAAACTAGGGACAACCGAGTAAATATTACGATAGACACGATATTAATTTGTCATAACCGTGCAATAGCATACCAAAGTTGAAAACTATTGTACTAACTATTATTGTATTGTATATGTACTTTTACGTTAGCTACTGCATCAAAGTTCAAATATTTTTAAACGGAACCCACCGTATGTCTAATATTTATTCGATTTCCCAACCCTACTTTTTGCTCCGACATCTTAAGGACTTTTTTCTAGTTTTCGGAAGTGCAAAGAGCGTGCCATCTGTTGTATCATATTACACAGGGCCAGGCAGTATGTCTGTATGTATGCTCTGTCCCTTGCCATTTGCCCTATGCCCGTTTGCTGACAAAAAATAGAAGACTATGGGACACTCAGTGTTTCACTGCAATACTTTGTATCTTCAAAAACAGATTAAAATATGTTATTGTTTTTATTGTTGATCAAACTTTCTAAAGCTACAGCGAGTTCTTAGAAAGTGATGGTAAAGTTTATTACATTTGCAATACGTATATAATACCTACTTGACATTCATACGTTTATTAATTAATATTTGATATTACATTGATAAGTACAGAAAAATGTTAAGTTATAGAGAAACTTTAACTAATTTACTAATTTTATTTCACTAATTTACGCGTAAGTTCTACATTTATGAATTCAGAACTTTGACTACTCTGGGTCAAATGGTATTGCAGGTATTTTGAAGATACTAATTTTAGTTTCACAATTTGAATGCTAGGCGTAGTGGGTGTGAAGACTGGTTCGCTCTAGGTCGTAACTGCAGGTCAGACTGCCCAGTCTCTGTTAAGCTATAATACCAACACTTTTAGCGTGAGAACAATTATTTACACCGGGCTACGCGCAAAGAGTACAAAGATTAGATCATTCGACGCCACAGAGCGTGCTTACATCAGGGATGTTACGGAGCTGCGAATCCGACTCCGACAAGTCGGAACTTCCGATTATTATTATACCTTCGGTTCCGACTCCGGCTCCGAAACTTTTAAAACGGAGGTTTTAATCGGAGGTAAGGTCTATATATTATGTTTGAGATAATTCCTTTATTGTGGAGGAAAGTAAATGGTAATACAAAATTCTAACCCCTTAAATCAATAGCCCGTCAATGTTTATCGTGTCCACGTGTTTGTAAAAAAAAACATTTATCCCCAATAAAAATGTCTCTCCTGCCACCACTTCTGATCCTGCCTATGCCTCCGACTTCGGTTCCGACTCCGATAAATCAGATTTAAAAACTCCGACTCCGGTTCCGATAAAATGACCTCCGTTACATCCCTGGTTTACATACAAGTTTGATGTGAGATTAGTCTTTGGTTTTTTCTATTGGTGGCAGCTCAAGTCGAGGTCGTACCATTTGAGGTGTTATTCTTACATAAATATACCTATGGCAGTTAGTCCTCCTTCGCTAACCAGAACTTTGGTAGACAGTAGAAACTATCTGTGTTCAACTCTCACATAATAAATGATATGTAGAAATACAAAAGGTCGCAATATAAGTCAAGGCCGTATAACCCGTACTTAGTCCATGCATAAAACATCGACCTCGAAAGATTCTTTGATTTTCACAATGTTTTCCTCACTGTTGAAGTGTTGAATGCTATGGTAATGAGAAACTTGTACATCAGCGCTGGGTAAAATACTCAGAGGTGCAGGCGGGATTCAAACCTACGACATCCAGATTGTGAGTTGGACGTTCTAGCTACTTAGCCACCACAGCTTTTATGATCCTTTATGTAAAATCCTAGCTTCGTAAAGATCACTAGGTGTATCATCAGATTCCATAATTTACCTTTTCTGCAAATTACAATTTTTCAATGGTGCAAGATTACTTCCGCAAAAAAATGTAATCTTTAAAATGTTCCTTTCAATTTTGCAACCCCATTGCGAGAAACCCAGTAATATCTATATCGATAAAGATGATTACTCACCGGGAGCATTTGCAATCAAGGTTAGAGAGCGATATCGTTTCATGGTTGTACAGAGTGTTACTAGCGAGACAAGAAAATAATACCCATGCATGGGCTACTGTTCCGAGACAAATTAATGAGCAATAAGGTTTCGATTTAAACATGGTTAATGTATTAAAGACTCGAATTAAGAGGTTTGACCCCTCTTGTGTAGTAAGAACATCTTAGCATTGGAATGCGTTGCCTGAGTGGGTATTTCCTGATGAATATATCTGGGTGTCTTCCAATCACGACTAAATCTATTTCTTCTAGGTTTGCGCGCTCTATCGTGTATCACAATGTGGTTTAACACCAGACAAGATGACGGTCAAGTGGACCTATTATTATCAATATTAGTAGTTCATTAGGGAAAATGCATTGAAATTTTGTAAGGAAAAGTTTAATAGAATTTGTAGTAGTGCGTTAGGTAATTTTAGTACGATTCGTTGTTTCTAATTGATCTATATTGAAAATGCCATTTAGCCACACAATGTGTAATTTTGGATCGTCTGATTGAATAGCAAAATTTGCTTTGTGGTAGTGGCAAAAGATGTACCAAGATGATATTTCACAACCTATTTGGAAAAGAAAGAGGGATGTACCAAGATGATACTTCACAACCTATTTGGAAAAGAAAGAGGGATGTACCAAGATGAAATTTCACAACCTATTTGGAAAAGAAAGAGGGATGTACCAAGATGATATTTCACAACCTACTTGGAAAAGAAAGAGGGATGTACCAAGATGATATTTCACAACCTATTTGGAAAATAAAGAGAGATGTACCAAGATGATATTTCACAACCTATTTGGAAAAGAAAGAGGGATGTACCAAGATGATATTTGATAACCGTCTCCGAAAAGAAAGACGATAAGCTTTTGGTATGTATACTTTTTAGTTTTTTTCGAGTCCTACCACTACAAAAAGCCAAACCAATTTGCTTTCCATCCTTGATGTACCAACAGCCTAATCACCCCAAGTGCACCGATTATCGTCTCCGTTTAATTCGTGTTTTGGTTTGCGGCTACAATTATATTTTTTGCAATAACTATATTATTGGCTGTTATTTCTAAAGGTTATTTTGATTGCTCGCAGTACACGAAACAGATCATCTAGCAATTAGACGATTTTAGATCGAGCTCAAAGACGGTAGGTCGTTTCATTTAATCAACACCTCTCGAGTTTGAAACGCGATATTATCGTAAAATAGAGTTTTATTATTTTTTTCTAGCTTCTGAACTTTACTTTGATTACGTAGAAAATAGTTTTTTTTTAATGAAGACGTATGAAATGTAACTTTAAAATATGGTGTTTCAAAACGGCTAAATGTTGAGTTGGCACTTCCAATATTCCTGCTGTAGATATTTGTTTTTTTGCTATTTACGATAGAGCTTTTATTAACAAAACTACTGTTAAATAACCTATACTAAGCCCGTCTGAATTCACCAAAAACTTCGAAAGGTCTTGAAATGATTAGAATCAAGTCAAATACCAGTTGGAGGCGTGCCTGCGTGAGGCGCAGACATGATTCGTATCTACGACCAGTCAAATAGTTGTGTGCAAAATTGTTGATCAACATTTTTGTCTGATTGTTATTTTTGTTTAACTTCTTATGATAATTATAATACTTAACAATAACAGCGCCAAATGAAACAAAGTTAACGTTCTTATTGATATTGATTAAATAGTCGTCAGTACGTTATAAACACCTCCTTACGATTACTTTAATTGAACATATCCTGTAATGATAGGAATTAAGCTATCATCATCAATATTGGCGTTTGAGATAATCGGAGTCTATACTCAGAATACCTAGATCACGACTCATACACCTAACTACTCATTGGCAATCTTACGCTGACCTCTCCGTGCGTCACTGTGTTGTACATCCACAAAACAAATCTCTTCGATTTGCACAGTCCTTAGTAGTTCAATGAAAAGACCACGGCCAAATTTAAATGGTCAGTTCACTTGAACAAAAACGAGGCTGCAATACATAAAATACAACGATTACCTGTAATTACAATAATTGTCGACGGGTAAGATGTATTGCCGAATTGCGAACATAGACACAAAAAAAAATGGTTATTAACATTGAAATCAGAGGAAAATAAACGCAGATGCCAAATCGAACGAGTAGATTTCGTAAAAATACATAACTTTGTAATTCACATAACTGCGTAGTCAGCCAGGTATGCTTGGACAACCCACTTAATGTTCCTGAGATTGGGGAAGAAAAAGTCATGGCCTTAATGCACAACACTGGCCAAGTGCCGGTTGATGAATGACGTATATCGTCGTTTTTTTAATTTACCTTGATTCCTCACGATGTTTTCATTCCCCTTAAAGCCAGGGGTGATGATAAACTGTACAAGTTTGTACTTGAAAAATTAATCAGAAGTGCAGGTGGGATGGAAACTTGACAAACAACTACCACGGCATAGTCCACCAGATACTATCTTTAAAAAAAAACTAGGTATGCAGCTGCTCCGTATCATCTCATATCACCGATTGGTTTCGTCTAGGACAGCATGCTCCGTCATAGACCGCATCGTCGCTCAACATCAGATGGTGTGATGGCGAAGTGTACACCTTTTACTATAAAAAAAATCTAATATGCCAAGAAAGTTTTACTAGAGAAACTAAGGACTTGGTTGTTTATGTATTTACCGTCATATAAATAGTGCTAGTAGTAGTATCGAAACTACAAAACGATAGTTTCTGATGACATACCACTAAAATACCAAAAAGGTGAGAAATTATCTGAAATCTACCGAAACGTGAAAAAAAACACGTACCTAATAAAAATCCGAAGTACGTTAACGAATACATGTTAATAACGAGTATGGTCGGAATAATAAAATTTAACAATTACCTGCACGGCTGTAAGCTTTTACAATGCGAGGATACGCCGCCGCCGGTTCGTTATCTCTCGTAGATAATGCTGCGATCGAGGAAGACTATCGAATTTTAGCACCTCCGATATAATTAATATTTGTTACTTTTCATAACATTTTGTTTTCAATCACTACGTAATTTAATTAAACAATATCGATAAGCAAGTTGTAGCTATACGTCAATTGTAGGTGCTATTGTTTCGAGTTACGGTATATTTACTGAGTTTATTTTGAAATCAAAATATACAAGGTGTTGCAGAAAGGTGCAACAATATTCATTGTAGTTCATCTACATAACGTTTTGAATCATGTATGTGAAAATTAGACATGAAAGCTCAAATTTTTTTTTCCATAAAAAAAAGATTTGTTTTGTTTGTTATTTTATTTGACATACCCCTAATGGCCTGATCTCGGCACGGATTTTTGTACGACGTCGTGGCGTCGGCGGTAAGGTCGTTTGTCAGCTGTACATGCGTTAAGGTTGAAGCTGGTGATTTGGTAGGAATTTTACGTCAAACTTTGACTCGAATTATCTCGTGATCTACTGTGCTGAGGGGAAAGAGACCTTCGGTGACGAAGTCTACATCAGTGTTAGAATGGACTGTCAAAATATTGTTGGGGGTAAATCCACCACGTTGTATATATGACTAATTTTACTTAGTACAATATTTTATTTTTATAGTATAGAATGTCGAGACGAGCAGAACACTTGCCTGATGGTCAACATGCCTGCCACACAACAGTACAGTGACACGCAGCTATTGAAACATGAAGAGTCCAAATCATTACCTAGCACTGTACTGCGCTCGTCACCCAGAGATATAAGAGATTCAAATTCCTACTAGAAAGCTTGTGATTAAATTAAATATAAAGAAATAATCAACGTACGGCTAATCTGCGTTCTGCGTGCCTTGATGTGAATAACCCGGGCAACGCGTTTGTTGTGGATCTCTACGTTTTAAATAAGAAAATAAAAATTTTTTTTTTAGTTGTTGACAAATTTAATATTTATATGGTAATCAGTAAGTTAAATATTAGGGGGCACATTTCACTCACGCATGTATGTAAGTAGAGTTAGGTTAGGATACTGCGCCATCTACACTAGCTCAAAGTTCGGTAGGATGTAGAGACCATATGAGGCCTAATGTCATAGATCACAAAAAATGCACATTTAACATATAATCTTTAAGTATATCTTCCTTCATTGTTCCCACGCTCAAAAAATAAATAATAGCACTGACTAATGCAATTTTATTACCCATCTAATATCAAAACGGCCTCGACCATCTCGGTTCAATCATTACAATGGTTAAAAAATCGGCACTTTACCCCAAGGCATGTACCTGCGATACTCCAAATTATTTCATTTCCACCTTCATTAATCATATTTTTTATACTTTTTTTCAGACATTTTTTTGCGCTTAAGTCAGGTACCGATCCCTGTATTGAGAGTAATGCGATCGACTCTGTGTTTTTTTCTCGTTTCGTTCCCGAGATGTGATTTGTGCTTTATTGTTGAATAGAAACGGTTAAAAAATAAATTGGATACAGCAATACGTATCGTGTGTTATGAATGTTATGAATTTGAATCATATTTTGTCGATACATAACTATGGATATTTATAGACTATGGATTTTATAGTGATAACATACTTTGTCTGTGGTAAAGTACCTACTGTTTGTTTTAGCAATAGTTATTGGGACCCCTAGGTTCTGCCCTAAGTATAACAGAGAGACGCTTCCGCATTCTTTACTTATTCGACGCTTCTGATTTACTAACAATTAAAAATGTGAAAAACAATCAAGAAATTTTCGACGTTTGTCCCCAAAATAGTCCCGTTTTTAATAGGTACTTACGCTTTTATTAACTTGGTATTATATAATTCAAGTACAATAAAGAGTTACCTATAACCTATAACACAACATAACGAACAAACGTACCTATAACATGACTACAAGCATACACCTTACTTACTAGCTTACTACTTACTAAACACACTTGCCGTACTCAACGAGTAAGTACCTACTACATGTCGTACGACAAATATCTCAGTCGATACACATTGACTTGGGCTTCAATCGGTAGAGAAAATCAAGGATCCACCTGACTCCCCGAAGCTGAGCCCTACGGCTCTAGCGAAGAAGGCAGTCAATTAAAATAATCGTCAAAATGTAATAGACACTTCAATTGTTTCTTATTCCTACTCCATTTCAACCAAACGCTCAACTCTGGCAGGTTATTTGTCCAAAAAACCTTCGACCGGTTGTGTGATGTGTGCCCAGATCATCTCTTCGCATGGCGGCCACCAACGAAATCACATTGTCTATATTTTTTTCAAAAGTCGTGTGCACAATATTGGGTTACAATCTTGTCTTCAAATCGTCTGTGACAAGACCCCTCTTATTAGAAATAACATTATCAAACGAATTTGTCCCATAATGTTCTTATACTTAAAGGATAAATTTCCCCTGTTAACGTTACAGGTATTATTGCATACAATGAGTATTTTAACTCGACCAAATTATGAGTATAATTTCTGATTTGCGCTTACGATTTATTTTGTTCCTTAAGCCGCTAGTAATAAAGACGTAATGGTTTAGTTTGGTAAGTTTTCTCTCCGCATTTGAGTGTGTGTGTTCGGGAGTCACAGGTAAAGTTTTTTTTGATCGCATATTTACGGATATCACACTGTGTTGTTACGAGAGTGCTATTATTTATATTTCATAACATTATACTGACAAAGCAGGTAGATTTTATATTATTTTTAGAATCAAGTTTTTTTAGTCTTGCCCCTTTTCATATTCTTACGAAATTTTGATTCCAAAAACAATCTTTTAAATGCTTTACGTAACCACAAAGAAACTAATATTCAAATCGAAGTATCATTGTTAAAATGTCTATCCGTGATTCATATACACGTTCGATTTATTTATTATCCAAATTATCATTTTCATAATTTTATTTGCCTTAGAAAATGTTGATCCGATATTATAAATAACATAATTTTGCGAATGAATAACATATGTTCGAACGGAAAATATGATTATTTACATATTAAAATTATATACGGTGACAGTTTCGATTCCATTAACTCGGTTTAGTAAACCTATAAAATACTTGCTAAATGAATATAATGAGATGTTTTTAGATTTATATTTATTCGATTTAGTCTGGGATGTGAATTTGCATAGCTTTCTATGTTTGAATAACGTTATTATTTAGTCATACCTACTTTATTACAGTGATTTTCAAATTTTAGATCATGATTCTCCAGGCAGAGTTGCAAAGATTGCTAGTACTACGGGAGAGGTCACGGTGGCTCGCGGTGTCTCAGTAATCGTACTGGTACTGTTATTACTAATGTGAAAATAATAATGTGAGTAAGTTTAGATTTTGTTGCACAACCACAGAGCGGCTAAACAGATCGCGCTAGAATTTGGAACTGAGTTAGATTATAGTCTGAAAAAGCACATGCACTACTTCAATCGCTGAAAAATCATGAAAACGGGAACAACGAGGATAAAAGCGTGGAACACTATTTGTACAGAAGAAAACAATGTAGTGCAAAACATAAACATTGAAAAACATTGCTTTCTTAGATCACGAATATGAATGTCATCTTCAAACTGTGCTTAATTTATAATGCGAATTCTTCACTTTATACATTTAATTAACAATGCTGTTCACATATTATAAATGTGATAGTTTAGATGTTTGTTGCTTTATCGCGTGGAAATTTGAAACGCAGTTTGATTATAGCTGGAAAAACTGGCTAATTTTCATCGTGAGGAAATCACGGGAACGAGCACTATGCGCGTAAAATCACGGGACACTACTGTAGTAGTAGTATGTAATCCAAAAATACCAAGTGCTACAAAAAAAAATGCTGCAAAGATGTTGAAAGAAGGGTGTTACGAGTAAGGTTGAGAGCCACTGATTTAGTAAACTAACGGAATATTCTATTGAGTGCGTCATCTTCAAACTGCGGTTAAATTAAAATACGACATCTACGCTTTCTACTCGTTTCTAGATTGACAAAGTTACTGTAGAACCGGAAAAAGTTCCATTGCTCGTAACATTTATGAATATTGAATTAAATTATTTAAGAAAGGCATTAAAGTGAAAATTAAATATTAACTTTCAATGGTGATAACTTGGCGTATGAATGAGATTCTACCTAAAGTTTTATGGTTAGTATGAAGCTTAGTGTAGTGGTAGGACTCTTGGCAGAGTCCACCTGGGGAAGGACCACACCTTTGCCAGTTATTCTACCGCCAAGCAGTAATGTGCAAACTTTACTGTGTTCCGGTTTGAAGGACAATGTTTCCAGAGAAGTTACAGGGCTTAGAGATATAACAACTCAGATTTCTGGGTGACGAGCGCAGTGCAGTGCTAGGTAATGATTTGGACTCTTCATGGTCTAATAGCTGCGTGTCAGTGTGTTGTTATGTGGCAGGCATGTTGCTTACCATCACACCATCAGGCACATGTCCTGCTCGTCTCGTCACTCTTTATTTAAAAAAAAAGCTGAGCTTTTTGCGTTACCCCAAAGTTCGGTAGGCAGCAAAGACAATCTGTGGTCCTAAATTGCAAACAATTTTGGTTCTGTAAATAGAAATTATATGTAGGTACTTAACTCGTAATGGCCAATAACATGCGGTTCACAATCCTAAGGTCGTCAGTTCGAATTCCGCCCGCACCTCTAAGTATTTTTTACAAGTGCAGAAGCAGATATCAACACTGGCTTTAACGGCAAAGAAAAATATTATACGATGAGAAATTAAAACATTTTCAAGCACGACTTTGTACGTATATGTGAAATGAAATACTTAGTAAATACTTACCAGGATTAACACACGGAAATTACGCGGGAAAAATCGCAAGGTGAAGCTAGTACCACTAATATTTCGAATGCAAAAGTTCGGCTGTTTGTCATTCAATTATGTCGGTACATCAATAAAAACCATGGTTTATGGTTTTATCGATCGATGTGTTGGTACGGCTAAATAGATCGAGTTGAAATGTGGAACACTTTTAGTTTATAATCTGGAATGACTAGTAGGGTCGTAGGCTACTTTTGTGGAATGAAATTTCTTATGGCAGGCCTGGAGAAGATACAGATTTTGTTGCAGGACCGAAATGAAAAAAAAAGTATAACTCAACTGACGCGTAAAAAAACTACCAGTGATCAGTGTTGCCACCTTTATTTATCAGATGATCGTATCATATATAATAAAATTAAATAATATAAATATATTATTGCAAATTGTGTTGCTTCTATTTTATCCAAAGGAACGGTGTTCCTACCTGGTGTCCCATGGCACCACATCTTTTTTATTGTATACAAGTTACGGAATCAGGAACCACCCTGAGTGCTGCTAGTTTTCTGTATAAAAAAAAGTATAAGTAGGTATAACTTCCAAAATATAACTTAGTCACAACATATAATATTATAAATATACATAATATCACAATCCCACTAATATTATAAATGTCAAAGTATGGATGTTTGGATATTTGGATGTTTGGATGTTTGTTGCTCAATCACGCCGTAACGTATGAACGGATCAGGCTGAAATTTGGAACACATATAGATTATAGTCTGGAAAAACGCATAAGCTACTTTTTATCCCGGAAAAATAACGGAAACAACGGGAACAACGGGAACGGGAACTTCGCGGGTAACACCGCGGGGCGCTGCTAGTATTATATATATACATAATATCACAATCCCACTAATATTATAAATGTCAAAGTATGGATGTTTGGACATTTGGATGTTTGGATGTTTGTTGCTCAATCACGCCGTAACGTATGAACGGATCAGGCTGAAATATGGAATAGAGTTAAATTATAGTCTGGAAAAACACATAGGCTACTTTTTATGCCGGGAAAATAATGGGAACGACGGAAACGGGAAGTACGCGGGTGCAACCGCGGGGCACTGCTAGTATACTATAAAATATAAGTATTCGAACACTGAAACCGTATAAAAGCGAGCATCGCCACAATACGAGCTCCGAGCGTAGTTCAATACAAGTTGGTTTTAGTTTTTAATAATTCAAGTGTCGCGGTTCGATGGTCTCTTTATGTAGTCTTTTCAGACGTCGAAAGTTCACCAGTTCATTACACTTTTTAATATTTTTGTTGGATTTTAAAATGTAAAACATACAACGTAGTTTGGTCACGCTTAACATTATATTTCAATATGAGACGATCTCAACAAATTATAATTGAACGTGTTTTAAAAATTATGATCGTATTTCTATGGTTGGAAATTATTCTCTAAAAATCTTATGAATATTATTAATGCTTAGAATTTTATTAGATTGGTTCTGGTGTTAATGAATTCTGTATTATATTTTTTCGCTCCAATTTTTGTAGAATTTTATTCGCGTTAATAAATAATATTGATAAATGTTTTTATGGTACAATGAATAACGGTTTGGGTAATTTTTCTATTGACAAAGTTTATTGACAACATACTAAATGCAGTGTATAAATATTCATTAAAAATATTCTAAAACATTATATTAAATATTCATTTAATTTTGTAATTCCGTTCGATACTTGTGAAATCGATTTTAAAAGTCTTACGATTAATGTCTAAAATAGCCGCTATTATTCAATATTATTATAATATAATAATAACCCCACTACCAAATTTTATAATCTAGACCTACTCGTTTAGGCTTTGGCTTGTAGCTTCGAAAGAAAATATTTTTTTTTATACATTCGTTAATTCATTTTGTTCGATTTCTGCTTAGTTATACTAGATTATATATACGAGCTAGCAGCGCCCCGCGGTCTTACCCACGTAGTTCCCATTCCCGTTATTTACCCGGGATAAAAAGTAGCCTATGTGTTTTTCCGACTCTTCTAATATATGTTCCAAATTTCAGTCCGATCCGTTTAGACGTTACGGCGTGAATGAGCAACAAATATCCAAACATTGACATGTGTGATATTACCTAGGGCTCCAGACTATATACATACATACCTATAGTATATCAGCATTCCAAGTTCTATTTAATGTATGTTGTTACACCGTCAGTCACATGACTGATAAACTGGCATATAAGTATTGGATACACATATCTACAAAATATTAGCAGGATAATTTAACAAGATCGCATTCGAAGAAATAGTTAAGTATTCGCCAGTGATAGAATACCCAATACCTATTCTACGACCAATTTTAATAATTAAAATATCTGAATGGAACGTCTACTCGTTCCGAATTGATTTATAAATCAACTTATTTGAATAATCTGTTAAAATTGTGGATTTCTCCATTCAACCTAAAAGCCTCTAAAGAATTAATTAATAACAGAACATTTATCAACTCTAGTTAAGAATATAGTTTTCGCATAATCTCGTCTTTTTCCTGTCTTTTATTTGAGGAAGCGAATCAATCATTACGTGGATGATACTAAAAAAGACGTAGATATATAAGTAGGCGCCACTCGATAAATATTCATAAGTTTTTAACTCATTTCAGTGCTAAATAACCTAACGTGTAGTCTATCAACGAGTAGTAAGTACCTGCTGACAATAGATGCTAAATTTAAAAGCTTCGTTTAAAAAATTAGATGAATTAAAATACAGTTACTTTAGAATAACGCAAAATAAATCATCATTTGAAGTCATACTTCAATCAGCGTGTTTTTAAAAATTGATGGGAGTGAAATTTTGTCGATATGCGCGCACATCGACAGACAAAAACTTTCTTCAGAATGATTTTCTACGATTAGTGCGCACGTCCACAGCCGGATTCGAGACGCTGAAGTAAGTAAGTAAACATGAAACCAACGGACCTGAAATGGTTCTAACTTGTACGAAATTTTCATTAACACTCTAGAAGAAAAACTTGTGTTAGATCTAATGTCGTCTGGGCTAGACCAAAGTTTGGTGTGCAGCAGAGGCCTCGTGAGAGCCACGGACACAGATCTTAAATTTAAAAAAGTCAACAGTTACCACCAAAACGATAAAGATTCATCTTATATCTCTGGGTGACGACCGGAGTACAGTGCTACTCTTCATGCCCCAACAGTTGTTTGTGACTGTGCTGTTATAGGGAGGCGTGTTGCTTACCATCGGACACATTTCCTGCTCATCCCATAACTATTTACTATTAAAAATAGAGCGGGCTGTGCCCTAGTTCTGACCGCAGTCATTAATATACGATCGTTGCCCGTTAATGTCATTTGCGAAAACACGAAAACAAAAACACTGCTTTATTCACATTTTCCTACGAAAACAACACTACGTACCGATGGAAAACGAAGCTTCAATTTGAGAGTCAAGGTTGAAATTCATTTGCGTAGTGTCGGGGACGGTGACCCGTGAAGTCGGATGCGACAAACTCGCATTACGATTACATTGCGTTTATTTTTTTGCGACAAAAAGGTTTTGGATGCGAGGGTGGGGGCGTAGTGCCGGTAAGGCAGGCGCTTTCGCCCCTATTATAGGAAGCTTTTTTTGATTTGCTGCTGCCGTATTTCAAATGTTCACTCAAGGCTTGCACGAAACAAAAAACTGTCTAATTAAAGCTAACTCGGTATAGAAAAATTCAATGCTTACAACGTCAAACGAACTCGGAATAATCCTACATCGAGTAATTAAACAAATATATCTGTATAATTTTATATAGGTACAGTTGTTTTGTGTAATGTATTAAAATCCTGGTTTGTTTTCATGTGTGCACTTATGCGTTGCCATTACTGTAATAAAACTTCGATTAGACTTCTTGTACTGTCGCTACTGTTCCAACTGCTATTACGGAAATAATTTTCAAAGCAGTTCTTTCCAATTTTATTTAACTCTTAAAAATGTTTCTATCTTGTTTCGTTTTTTAAAACACAGAACAGAATTTGGTTTGGGATAGTACCTAATATTAATTATGGGATATTTATCGTGGTTACATTGTAGATGCCGTGAAAATGGCGGTGAATAGCTAGCAGCCCGTTCTGGCTTTGTTTAGATTATGTCAAATAAAAATCACTAATCGAAATAAAAACAACCCTATGTCTCGAATTGGACCAAATTACACATAAATGGCAACTTTCGTGAATATCAGTCGACTTAGGCAAGAGTTCACTAAGAACATACATCATGACACTGGTATTTATATAAATACTAGCAGCGCCCCGCGGTGTTACCCGTGAAGTTCCCGTTTTCGTTGTTCCCGTTGTTTTTCTGAGATAAAAAGTAGCTTATACGTTCTTCCAGACTATAATCTATATGTGTTCTAAATTTCAGCCCGATCCGTTCATACGTTAGGACGTGATTGAGCAACAAACATCCATACATTGACATTTATAATATTAGTAGGATAGTAGGATTTTGAATAGTAGGTACAGAACAGAAGTTAAAAAAAAATATTTTCTTTTAAATTATTTTCAATGTCACTTTGTTTTGTTTAATGATACGGCAATTCAAAACGAAATGAATATTCGAAATAGTTTAGTTGTAACTTCGTACAATAATCACTCCGTTGCTTTTTTAAATACTGCAATATACTTTTTTAGAATAATTTGCTTTCGTTTATTTTACGACACTAGTTATGTGCCATAAAATCAGTTTTCTTTTTTAATAAACCAATAGCGGCTGTTCTCGTTTACGGAGTAGGCATAATAAAATCTGTATCTTCTGCATCAACATCTTAATGAAGTGTTAAGTTGTTAATTAACGTTCTGTGCTTATTTTCTCCGAGTGTTTAAAGTATTTATTAAGCCTAACGAATGGCGTAGTATTCTAAATATCTGAATTTAAAGGTAGAAAGGTAGAATAAATAAAACTTTTGCAAACTGTTTTATGTTCACTCATAGAAACTGTGATGTTATCTGTGGTGTTCATTTTTTTGCGCTGTCGTCCAAATTTATAGTTGTTTTTTTATTTAAAAAAAGCATCCTATAACTGGAAACGCTTATTCAACTCTTCCAGACTTCCAGACAAATGCTTGGTGTTAGAATAGGTGGTAAACATGTGTTAATTACCCAGGTGGACTCGACAAAGAGTCCTACCACTATAAATTACGTATATTATTAGATCTATCTCGTAAGCATATAAAGGAAATAGTAATAAAAATACGGCGGTAAATATCATATGCGTGAGTCGAAATGCGAGTACGTGTACAGGACGTATAGTACGCTAGGAGAAGCGACGCGTCGCGGCGCGAGCGCGGCCAGGGTGCGGGGTGCGGGGTGCGTGCGGGGTGGACGTGGACGCAGGGTAGACGCGGGGTTGATTCGGGGTGGGTGCGGGGGGGGGGGGGGGGGGGTGCTTTTGTCCCACGTGAGAACGAAGCGCACTTGCACATCGCATTACATAGCTTCAATAGCAGTCTCTAGGTACGGGGTCTACGCAGAGTAAGTACGAATTGTCGAAAGGTCAAGAAAAAATCAGTATTTAACATGTTTTTTTGTAAGCGGTAACCGACATCGCTCAAAAATGTATCGCCAAATATTCCGCGATGAAACGCTGTCCTATAATTTCTAAATGTTTCTATAATCGAAATTTCTTTTACTATACCAACATAATATGTGACCATTATAATCATGATCAGAATAATTGTAACATTGTGTCATTATAAAAACCTACAAGAATAATAGCAATTTCAAAAAAATGCGTTTTGTAAAAGACTAACTTTCATAGCAAATGCAGCGGCTGGCAGTGAAAAGGCGAGAATAGCATGGCGGACCCACCATACCACTAGCTCTACCCCTGGTGGTAGGGTGGGTCCCAAACCATACCACCATAAGGATGTGACAAAGTACTCATATAGTTATTTAGGTATCTATGATTATTTTATCCGCAACTATTATTATGTATTTGCTGCAATACTTTACTACATTTTTTTTATTTGCTGCAAAAATGTAAGAAGTCTTATCATGAAATTATTCAGATTCAATATTCCTCTCATTAAATATATTATACTGGCTGACATTAAATTAGTTTTTCGAACTTGCGTGAAAGACTAGGACCGAGTCGCTGAATGGGGCATCTTGGGACAGGCCTATAAGTGCACTACAAATAATTGAAATGATATTAATCGAACGTTCTCCCGTGCCACCATGGCTTAAATATGCATCACACTCGATAACTAACCAATACTCAGTTATCGAGTCACACAGATTGTTTGATGATCACCACAAGCTAATACTAAATACACTTAGATAAAGAATAAATAAATAGATCAGGTTTTTCCGCACGATTCCTTTGGACCAATCGTAAGCAGCTGAGGTGTATGTTAGTTATGGCGGCATAGTGTTGTGCCGCGACAAAAGTATGACACTTCCACAAGAGCGACAAGACAATATCGATCAGACTTCGGTGTAAAGAGTTTGTTCTAACTCTGTACGTTTATGTAAACTTTTTGTAAACACATTACTAATAGCATTCTTGTAGCTCAGTGCATAGTTTCTGCGTCGCCCGTCATCTCCTGTGCACGTGTGTCGCATGTGGACATTGCAAGCTTTTTGCGCCGCTTTTTGTAAATAACCTTTGTGTAAGAAAGGTCAGATGGCGATTTAGCCGTTCCGGGTGGCTTATTGACTTCGGCCGGGAACGATTTTTTTCAACGTATACGAGACAGTGTTATTTTGACGTAGTTTTATTCTCACGAACTTCATACATTTTTTTAGCTTTCCCGATATTGAATCATACTTTGGTGAAGTATGAGTTTTTTTAGTTATTTCACCACTAAGCGGCAATGTATAATATTGGTATATATATTCTGGTTAGAAGGCATGTTTTCTGAGAAATAATTTGCCTTATTATTATACTGGAATATAAAATCTCTCAGTGAAGTGCGTCATGGAGTGCAAGCCTACAATTTCGATACAGACTCTTCAACTCTTCATGTTCAAATTACGTACGTCATGGAGTGCAAGGCTACAATTTCGATACAGATTCTTCATGTTCAACTAGCTGCTTGGCACTATCCTGTAATGGGCAGGCGTTTTGCTTACCATCAGACGCATGCCTAGTTCGTACTGTCACTTCATTATTTCTGGACTAAGTCGCGGGCAAATACCTACTGGTTGAAAATGATAACAAGATATAACTATAAATAAAAAGCATGTTAAAATGCACATGGATAGTAATGCTTCTATGTATACCTACGTGTGAGAAACACATTAATTCGCATTGTATATTAACCCCATCTTATTGTATTTAGATATAGTGAAACTAGTACAACAAATGGGGGCCTTATCGCTAAAACTAAGCTCTTCCAGGCAAATTTAGAATAGGCAAGTCAGAATACTATAGATGTTTACTACTCCATTCTTCAGTTGCCTGAAACATATTTCATTTTGTGTTAATATCATAATTAACTAGGTGCTCTAGTTCTAAATGTGTCTTTTTAATTTACTGTCTTTACGGATTTCAATGAAATTATATACGTAGCCGTAGTAATCACATTATCCAGATTAAAACATTCTGTCCTAAAAAAACTGTTAAGCCGTGAGTTACGCCGATGGGCATATCTAGTTTAGTAATAAAAGTTAAAATCAACACTGCAATATTCATGAGTCCTTGCAAGATTCGGCTGTATCGCGAGTATCCGGCGCGGTGTTGACTTAGGACGGGCCGCCAATATTCCCGGTATTTGCCCCAATTATACCCGCCGGTGTACGGCTTCAAGTGCCGCTGACGAATGTAGAGGGTATGTGCTACTTGGAGCAGGTAAAGCGCAACTTAGATGATAACACGCTCTAGAAGTCAAAAGGATTTAATAGTAAGAATTGAGGTATCAAATATGGGACTGCGCTGATTTTTGAAGGGAAAACTGCTTCGGTCACTGTTTGTTACAGGATTATCTTATGGATTCGCGTCACCGACACACGTAACTAACATAATAATTAGCAAAAAATATTGCTTAATTTTATCATTTATGGTACGATCATCTGAAAAATAACGTTGGCAACACTGTTCTTGCAGCTTTTACGCGTCGTTTTCGTTGTATATTTTTCTTACTGTTTTAGTAATTTAGTCTCACATTTTTTTCAGTTCGATCGAGCAAAAAAATCCCTACATCTTCCAAACCTGTTGTAAGGAACTTCGTTCTAAAAAGTTTGCAAGCATTTTCTGAATTTATAAACCGCTGTATGTACGAGTCTAAATACTTATTTAATCTATAGACTAGAGATGTAGCCTACGAAAACGATACTCGGGAAAACATATTCTCCGAGTATCTATTGACATGTCTCAAGTCATACAGAAAAGCATTTACCAGCAGAAAGCCGTGTATCTGTCCGCGGAGGCCCTCGCGTGAAGTGCTCCGCTATGCAGTGACCTAGTTCGCTCAAAGGGCGCTGCGCCCGTGTCAGCGCGCCTAGACCTTGCGTCTATCTGTACCCATCTCTATGTCAGCGTCGTGTGCACTAGTGTTAGGTTTTTGAAGTGAAAACTTCTTTTGGCCCGCCACAGAAAGATTTTTCGTGGAATTGAATTCTAGCGTCATGCTCGGGAATGATAAGAAATCTTTGGGTGAACTCGGGACCATGGCCATCTAGAAATGCGTCAGTAATTTTAAATGGCCATCCTCATGACACGCCCTCGGGTTTCACCCGCGTAGTTTCCAAAGTACGCTATCATTCTGAGTTGTAAGTTTTCACTTCTATCGGCAGTTCCTATGACGGCCAATTTTTTTTCTTACATTTCTGGGTGACGAGCGCAGGGTAGGCTGAAATTGAATTATTATTTTGTAATTGTTATGTTGTGCTCGTTAAAACGAGTCAAAAAGCTGTCAGATTTTATAGAAATTTTCAATATTTGTAACGAAAAACGAACTCAAAAGACTGCAAATTAAATTTTGTAATATGCTAGAGCTCGTTTGCCACAACATAATTAGATAATTTATATTCTAATTTTCCTAAAGCGTCTACAGTTTTTTGGCTTACGTACGGCTTGAGCTTTTTTTATAAATCTTAATGTCGAGACGAGCAAGACATCGAGCCGATGGTAAGCAATACGACTGCTAATAACAGCACCATAACACAGCTAACATGAAAAAATCATATCATTACCCACCACTGCACTGTCTTCGTCACTCAATAGTACTCATAAAATATTTTTTCTTGATGTCTAAGTTATTTAACTGACAACGTTTCCCTTCAAACCGGAACACAGTGAATGTTTGGAATAGGTATACGTTAAATCATGTTTCATCAAACATGAACGGATTCCATGAGTTATAATATCAGCAATCTAGCTCCCATAGTGTAAGCTTTGTTTAGTTTGCGGCTAGACAATGTTGTCTGATAAATGTTCACCGATTCTTCTTCACCAGCTAAACCGTGCGCGGGTTGCTACGCTATCTATCGAAAATTAGTCGTACCAATTCAAAATTTGATCAACTTCGTTTGGTTACCTTAGTTTCTAACGACACAACCTTTAAAATATAGACGACACATGCTGTCACGCAACGAAAACTCTCAAAAAGCAATATTTTTTCCCGTTTTTGTTACATTTTTCATTCATTCTCCGCTCCTGTTGATAGTAGCGTAATGTTAAATAGCCTTCCTCAATAAATGGACTGTCCAACAAAGAAAGAATCTATCGATTCGGACCCGTAGTCCCTGAGATCCTTGCGTTCAAACAAACAAACTCTTCCGCTCTATAATATTGGTAGATAAAGATTTTGAAACAAAATAATGAATGACGTATCACGCTCTTTATAACTTTCCTCAAGGTAACTTTTCACAAGCAAACTATGAAGAAGTTGTGAACAGTGTTGAAGTTCCACAAATACCTAACTAGTGTCCAGGCGGGCACTGCCCTCCTGAGAGGCAAAGGTCAACAGTCGCATGAATCGCAAATCTTCTATCGTCGCCAGCAATCGGAATTGCAAACCGACATCAAATCACAATACCAGTAGTTGATGACCCTGACTTTCCTCATCCAACTTTGTTATGGAAGGTCTCGTAGGATTCCTGTTCCGAGTTCTGATCAGAAACTTGCTATATGTAACTTTGAACTGAGAAATAGCAATGTGAGGCTTTAGACTAGTCTAGTGGATTAGTTGGAGGTAAGTCTGTCTGTAGAACTGTAGATCATGCCTTCAATTAAGTACTACTCAGAACTGTAAGTGTAAATGTGTATCTACAATTATATAATGTTATATTGGCTATCTGGATCTTAGCTTAGTGTGGTGCTATGTTATTTAGTTAGTGTTGGAGGCATCTCGGTAAGCAAACGTGTGCCCATAAATAACAACATTGAGAGTCCAAAGCACTACCTAGGTACACACTGCACTGCGCGCGTCACTCATATACAGGGTTATTGGTAATCAGCCTGCATCCGTTTAAGGGCATGTTCTGTATATTTCAACAAACAATTTTTGTTCTACAACTTTCGTTATTAACTCAATAGATAACCCAAAAAAAAAAAGTGTTTGTTGCCTTTTTTTGTACTGTTTAGCGACTTTTTAGTGTTTATTCACTTCGGCACATCATTTTTTGCGTGTTAAAGAGCGTACGCGCTCTTGTTACGAATTGTTACGAAGAGTTCGATGCTTTTAGACCGTGCAAATATTTTTTCATTTTTTTTTGTAAAAGAAAAAAAACA
Organism: Ectropis crepuscularia; assembly: GCA_963693475.1. NCBI lineage: Eukaryota > Metazoa > Arthropoda > Insecta > Lepidoptera > Geometridae > Ectropis > Ectropis crepuscularia. Next base: position 1,793,503 of record OY856344.1, on the reverse strand, counting down.
CATTTTTTAAAAACTGTAGAACAAAAGTTGACGTACTGAATGTACCTAACATCCCCTTAAAATGATACAGGCTGATTACCAGTAACCCTGTATACCTCTAAGTATATAAATAATGGTGATTTATCTCTTAGCTCTGTTATTTTTGTCCCAGCTAAATACATTTTGCTTAAATCTGATACCATTTTTGTATGGAAAAAGATAGTTTTTTAAAATTCTACGTATTCAGAAATCTTAAGTTTTCTCACACCACCCACACAAAATATATTTTTAATGTCATACATCTGAACCATCTGTAGATGATAAAATAACATTATTAAATGAAGTTTACAGACTTCAACTTATAAATAGATACTAAAACGTAGAAAATATTATGTAACTAAATTAATATTATGTACAAATTATAATTCCGCTATCGAATAATCTATTTGCAGATGCAGACAGAAGACCAACATTATTTTTTTAGTTATTTTCAAAGTTTTAGATTTTGAAATCGGTACAATTTATTTCGGTTATTTATGAGCAGTCGAATTTTGGATAATTAAATCTGTTTATCCCGAAGCGACTTAATGGGGCGTTTGTAGAAATATTGTAGAAATGATATTCATTTATTATGACAAATTAATGATACCTATTGACGTTTGATAACCAAATATTTGTAAACAAACTAAACTTAAACGCCTCCTGTGTGACGCAATTAGGGATTTTCAAGATGCAAATATACCTAACACACAGTTTTTAATTTTGCCATTAAATTAAATAAATAAATATTGGTGGACAATTCACACACAACACTATCTTACGCCAAACTAAGCAAAGTTTGTATGATGGCGGCCATAGAATACTTTTATAGTTTTAAATACATACTTATTATACATAGAAACACCCAGACACAGTGCAAACATTTGAATTCATCACACAAATATTTGCACTGGGTGGGAATCGAACCCACGACCCACGGCTTCGCAGGCAAAGCTACTACCCACTAAGTCACGAGGCCAGTCATTGAAACATTCAATGAAACATTTCCGCCACCTATGGTGAAATTGAGAACTACAGTTGTAAAGTTATTGGCTTTTTTAAAATGCATATTTTATCGTTTTTTGCATTTTGAATAGGCACACATCTCTTCCAACATCACCTTTCGTTTATAAAGTGTACGTCGAGTCAACTCGATTAGTCAGTCCAAACAGACACAAGTAACATCAATACTTACTTATATTGAAAAATTCAAAACTGTCCGGCAGCTGCCGTCGATGTGCAAACCAAATGTCCCTCAATATTCTTATTTCTCGGTACCTACTCCGTACAGTGATTGATTTTAGAATTTCAAATAAGCTGTAAAGGAGCGTATGCAAAATCCGTACAGCTCGATGTGAGGTCATTGTCACTGGTAGCCGATTGACCCCTTGAATATATGTAACAGTTGGGAGTTCTGAAAATAATAAAGTTTTTAGCGTTTCACTGCCATCCTCTTTTGTGTATTTTTAACCGACTTTAAACAAGAAGGGGGCTTACAATTCAGTTGTACGTATGTTTGTTACTCGATAGTGCCGCTAATTGTGAATCGACTTAGATATATATTTTTTTTGTTTGATAGATCCTACTTCAGAAGTGATATCATATGAATTTTATCCAAATCGGTGCAGCGGTTTGAAAATATCAACAAAAATCTTAAATTTATTTATCTGGACCAATTAATCGTGCTACCTCGCTGTTTCATTGGAAAATCGTGTTTAGTTGATTTCACAAAAAGTTTAAAATTTTGTCGAGTGTCTGAGTTTAATTTTAAATTAGTCGTTTTTTCCGGTGTAAATTGAATTAATAAATCTTCACTACACTAGTTAGTCTAAAAACGAAAATCGTAAGGATTCGCAACGTCTAAAGAAGCTTAGTTTTTTTTTCAACATCCAGTAGTTGCATTGCACATCACAATACCAGTACAACAAAGCTAAAACCTTTACAATGCCATATACCATTACTTTTCATGTCGGATTTACTCCACCGCAATAAACTTTCCGTGCGATTCTGAACTCTAAATCCAGGGATCAAAGAATTGTGAGTAATCGCGTTAAGTTTTACAGCATTAGAGGCCTAACTGGGTGTGCAGTAATGCGTTTATCGTTTTTGAAATAATTCGTGCGAATTTTATGTTATAAAAAGTTATATTGTTGCGTAATGTGGCGCAAAGTGAGGATTTTGTTGTGCTAGCGCTTTACATGGTTATTTGTGTTTGCGTATTTGTGTTCACTGAATTTACTAACATTTTTGATGAACAAGCCAATGAGCGATACTCAACAATACGGCCATTGAAGGATGGGGACGAATAGTTTTTTTTTATAAAAGGACCTATGGCATTTGACCTTATGTGTCTTCTACTACTTAACGCATGGCTCTACAAAACTACAGAAGTACTAACTAATTAAATAAACTTACATCCATACTTATATCATATTTTAGGCACGAATAGCGACGGCAGCGTAGTGTTGTCATATTTATCCCATTTGACAAGTAGATAAAAATTTAAACTTTTTATGAGATAAAATACCCACATGTATTCCCAAGCTTCTAAAATAATTTAATTTAATAGTTTGTTCATGTAATAATTAAATGAAAAGAAAATGAAAATTCGTTTATTTGTCAGAAGGCTGAATATTGTCACAAATGTGTTGTTGCCTCAAATAAAATGTTTTCTCGAATATTGTTACCGAGCTGAGTACAAATATTTACGGTTATTTAAATTAGTATTGGATATGAATGTAGAACAGACAGACAGGAATATTACACAAAACACTTGTGAACTAGCGTCATAAATTGCTCTTATTGCGTCTTCAAATATCTCAAATTCACAAAAGCGAATAACCATGTGAAGAGCCAGCATATACTGTTGTGTAAAACGCACCAGCACTAACTTAAATATGGCTGTAGAACAGATATACAGAAATATTACACAAAACACTTGTGAACTAGCGCCATAAATTGCTCTTATTGCGTCTTCAAATATCTCAAATTCACAAAAGCGAATAACCATGTGAAGAGCCAGCATATACTGTTGTGTAAAACGCACCAGCACTAACTTAAATATGGCTGTGTAATGCAATTCTAAATTTAAAATACTCATGTAATAAAATAATAATTACCAAAAACTTTATTTCTGTTTCATTTCTATATGATTCATCGTTGTGAAATATTTTGCAAAGTCAGAGGAAGTATATACACACCGTTACTTGTTATTCTAGAGAAGAAGTGATGTTCAAATATTACTTAGGTACTGTATCTTTCTTTAAAATACTTCCAGTAAAATTACAGTGCAAAAATATACACCGTCTTATCATTTATTTATGGGTTAGAGTAGCGAGACGAGCTGTAGGGTCAGACAAACAAGTCATGATTTTTATTCCGTCGGTAGAATAGGCGAGTACCCGTCGCACCGACTTGACAACTAGACTGTTCTCGAGCTGAATTATGTTTATTGAAGTGAAAACTTCCTTTGGCGCGCCTAGACAGATTTTTCGTGGGGCTTAAATTGAATTCTATCGTCACGCTCGGGTATGATAAGAAATCTTCGGGTAAACTCGGGACCTTGGCCATTGGCCACCTATAAATGCGTCAGCCAATAGGAAATGCTGACGCATTTTTAGATGGCCATGCCATGATGGCTAGGCCACGCCCTCCGGGTACACCCGCGTAGTTTCCAAAGTAAGCTATAAAATTCTGAGTTTTACATCAGTTTTCACTTCTATCGGCAGTTCCTATGACTGGCATTTTTTTTAGTTTGACGTCACAAAGGTCAAAAAATTATATTACCTGCTTAGTTTCCGTTATTTTCCCAGGATAAAAAGTAGAAGTGTTGTGATTACCAAATATCACAGACGAATAAAAGTATCATTGAATAACATAAAATATGCGGAGTTCCAAGCAAAACGTGCTTTAATTGCCATAAAACCGATCCTCACATTCCCACATCATCAAATTCTCCACACGACTGAAACTAGAAGTAATCCAGTCATACATAAGTATCTAATCTAGCATTTCCATTAGCTGCCGTCAAAGCGAGTCTAGTGCATAGTTGGTCGCGCGGTGCAGTGCGCCGCTTGCACCGGATCAAAGGAGCTTCTCGTCTAGATGCCCTCCTTTTATGTCGTAATCCGTTTGGATGCAATGGAGCTAGGGGCCTCTTTGATCGCGGCACACTGTCTGCATCTGGGGCGTAATTGTTGCTAATGGGTAATAGGGACGACTTAAGGGTTAGAGTTGTACTTCGTGGTTGGAACGATTTTGGGTATGAAACGTTCCGGATTAGATTACCTGTCTGAAACCTGAAAACTGTCTTAGATTTGATATTGCTCTTTCTTTCTTTTCGCTCGAAATTATAGAGACAGCAACAGTAAAGTGAAAGCAGATTTAGTTAGGTGGTAGACCCGCGGTTCGGTATGCTCGAAAGACTGTAATCTATTAGGAGTTTGGATGACAATATGCATGCTCTTATAGACAAAACTAAATTACAACGATATTTACACTGCATACTGCAACTACTTACGCTAAGCATATCTGAATTATTCATAAACCAATGAAGATCTGACTATAATCAAGATGACCCAGCTCACTACCAGTCGAAACCGTACCCAGTGTGCTGCGGACACTATCATCGCGGCATGGTTTTGCGTGGATTTGTATGTATTTCAAGGCATCTTTGGTAACACGTTTCTAACGTGATTTAACTACCCTACCATCGACATTGTTTTATTTTACCAACTTCAAATAGTGTGTATTTCTAAAAAGAATGGGTAGTTGAAATGATTTGGCCTTTATTCTATCAGGCTACTCGTAACTCTAGGAAGCGACATCGTGTTATGGTTGACATTACAAGTGAATGTAGTAATCAGTTTTGTAGTTTTTTGTAGTGGTAGGACTCTTGGCAGAGTCCGCCTGAGGAAGGACCACACCTTTGCTATTTACTCTACCGTTAAGCAGTAATGTGCAAACATTACTGTATTCCGGTTTGAAGGGCAATATTTCCAAAGAAATTACAGGGCTTAGAGATACAACAACTTAGATCTCTGGGTGGCGAGCGCAGTGCAGTGCTAGGTAATGATTTGGATTCTTCATGTTCAAATAGCTGCGTTCACTGTGCTGTTATGTGGCAGGCATGTTGCTTACCATCAGGCACATGTCCTGCTCGTATCGTCTCTCTTTATTAAAAAAAAAAAAGTTTATTTAATCCACTAAAAATAATACAGTTTGGCAGAAATTAACTTTTTGCTCTGTATAAAACTCAACGCAAAATAAAAGTATTCCAACCTTTCTCACCGCTTTAATTGTAGCGAATCATATCTTTCTCGGGAAACGTACTACCACATTCGCGAACCAACAGAGCTTAACCTCTATTTGAAAATCAAATTAAAGTCAACCATAATTAGATTGAGGTAGAATCGAAATCGGAACGAAGAGTCAAGTTACATGTGTCGTTTCCAAGGTGATTGGAGCAAGGAGGAAAAGTCTGAGTAAAGTTTGCACGAGCTTCTGAATGGAGGAACCTGTTCAACAGCGAATGCAGTCTGTGGCGACCCAGTGACCGAGTGAGTCACTGGACGAGCGACAGATCAAAACAAAACGAAATTGCTGTGTCCATTTGCAATACAAGAATGATCAGTACCTTTTGAAATAGAAAATTATTAGACAAGAAGATTATTAAATTTTACAGGATCAATCACTAAAACCAATTTCAAAGGAAATTGTGTTTATACTATATTATCCATACGATAATATGTTATACTAGCTGATCGGGATAACTTCATACCGCCATTTCTTTTTTTTGTTAACTATCAACTACTGGCTGAACAACTGAACGTCCATCAGCCAATATTTTGTCAATATCATTTTGAAGATCTCAGTCTTCAGTGTGGTCTTCAGTCTCATTCCCTCAATGGATCTTCAAGTGACATTTTGTAAAAATGTTTTATGCAAATCTTATTCTGAGAATAACGACAACATCATATTGTCTAGGTTGGTGCAATCATTCAGAAATTATGCGATTAATTTTAATTATATTCAATTTTAATTTGACGTTCACTAAAAAGCGATTAAACTTATTAAAAGTTTATAAGGTTCCGATTACGAAAAAAGTTATATTTTAATAAAACAAAAATGTATAATATAATATATGAAACTTATAGCGTTACTTCAAAAGTCGATAAAATGATACATTAGTAGAACTAGTATTGGTTGTACTTACGTAGTTGTGTAAATATAATTAGTAAGTTTTGATTAGTTAGGGTTCTGTGCCTTCTGGGCTACCTCAAAGTTCGGTAAGAAATAGATGCCGTCTGAGGCCAGCTAGAAAAAAACTCAGAATAGTAGGAGAATGTGGATAGGTGTCGTTTCCTTAATATACATATAATACCTAATAATAAATAGACCACATAAACAAAGAAGTACCTGGGTGATCGAGCTTTGCGCGGTTTAAATACTAAATATACGTAGATATCGACAGATAAAAGGCTCCAAGTAGTAGATTACTCAAAAAAAAAAAGAAAATTAAAAAAAAGAGAAGCCTTCTGGATTCGATCCCGGATTTATTAATTCGTGACCGCCCTACTTCCCACCTGAGCTATTACACTGTCGCGTCACGGGTGAAATCTACCTTCGCATTCTAATGTCTAATGTGACAGTTTTTCATTGGCTAAAAATGCGCAATAAATGACGTTTTTTTTTAAAATGAAACCTAGCTAGATCGATGTATCGTCCCCGAAATATACATAATGTCATGAAAATCGTTCCAGCCGTTTCCGAGATTCAAATTCTTTATTTATATACAAGAATTGCTCAGTTAAAAGTATAAGATATGTAGGTACCTAGGTACCTATATTCTTAAAAAAAGACGTGATGCCTGCGGCAAATCCCAACTTCGTTTGGGAAGAACAACTAATCTACATATTTATATTCTACTAGCAGCACCCCGCGGTTTTACCCGCGTAGTTCCCGTTGTTTTATCGGGATAAAAAGTAGCCTATGTGTTCTTCCAAACTATAATCTAACTGTGTTCCAAACTACAGTCCAATCCGTTAGGACGTCATACGTTAGGACGTGATTGAGCAACAAACATCCAACCATTGATATTTGTAATATTAGTAGGATTCGTATATCTAAGACTATTGAGGCGCCACCTGTTCGAAACTTATCTTAACTTACGATCAATAACAACAATCAACATCAGTAATCAGTTTATTGTTCGTTGTAAATTATTGAGACCAAAAATCGTAGTAAAAAGTATTCTATCTCTCAAATAGGGTACCGCACCGCTACCGCCTAACGAAAAACGCTTTGACGCTTTGATGCTTTGACGTTGCTGTCTCTTTTCTTCTCGCTTGAAATGAAAGAGACGGCAATGCCAAAGCATCAAAGCGTCAAAGCGTTTGTCGTTAGGCGGTAGACCCCCCGGACTGGGTCAAAAATACACCATCCTAATTAGTCCGTCAGCTAGATCATGGAAAAATATTAGACACGTATTTTTTGTTTTTTCATAATTTCACTCGTGAGTAAAAATCGTGCTCACAAGTGACGTCACACGAAACTTCGAAACGCTGTATCCTCGTCATTTTTTGTTTGTGCAACAAAATAAAAAATACGTGTACTTACATTATTTTTTGGCAATCTAACGGGTTCTAGTTTTTTTGAGGATTGTACCCTATTGGACCAAATTACACATATGTAAATGCAAACTTTCATGAATATCGCTTGATTTGGTGAAAAATTCACTGAGCTCAAACATCAGGACACTGTATTTTTATATAATTAAGATATATTGTCATGTTCTTTGTATTTCTTCATTCTTCAACGAATAATGCATAAATCATATCTTTTGTAAACTGCCGGTGGATCGCTAAACGTAATCGAAAAGATATATGACTTGATTTAGTGGTTTTTAAAATGCATATTATAAAACAATCAGTTGCTATTAAGTTCATGACATTTCATTTAATTTGTATGAGATCAAATGTATAATTTTCCGTGTTCTCGCTAATTCTATGAATTATAACAAATTGAGATGCATATTCAAATTTACTGCAATTCAGAGGTTTTTTTTTAAAAAACGATACTTAATTGCATAACATGTCTTAACTCATGCATACGACTAAATGTTCTCACATAAGGAGAGAGTCAAGAATAAAATCCACTACGCTACCCCAGTGAATGATTATAACAAACTTGAATGTATAATATTGGTGAAAATATTTTTTTCCAATAAGTACATATATAGTGATGGGACGAGAAAGAAGATGCGCCTGATGGTAAACAACTTATCTGCCCACAATACCACAGTTTTACACAGCTATTTGAATATGAAGAGTTCAATTAAATCTTAATATTCTATGGAATTATCTAACATCGCATTTTTAGCCTGTAGTTTCTCTGCAACATATGTACATATTTCAAACCAAAACACACCAATATAGTTTTTAAACTTTACTAAAGAATTAATCACAGCAATGTTTACATGTTACTGTTTGACGGTAGAATAATTGCCAAATGTGTGGTATTTCCCTAGATTGATTCTGCAAGGAGTGCTACAATTCACTCCATCATTCCAGCGTCTTGGCTTAAAGTCAGGCGTCATGGCGGTGAAGAGAAAATCTATGTAAAAATCAAAGTAAGACGATTCCAAAACTTCATACAGTGAGCGATATACGCAATGCAGTCGGTAGGCAGTACAGGTCATCTAAAAAACTCAAGTCATCAAGGGAGTCAAGTCAACTGTCAAGGGATCCTAAAAAAAACGTAACGCGGCACGCAGCAGCCAGATAAATCCATATATAATTATGTACAATTGTACATACTTCATATAACACCATCTATCCCAAACTAAACAAAGCCTGTATTACGGGAGCCAGGCAGCTGATACGAATTCAGATAACCCATCTAATTTGAAACCTACACAAAATGATAGCACATTAATAGCTACAAATATCGGAGCAACTATAAAATTAGAGGTATCCAAAACGCAGGCAATGAGTAGATACTTGTGCTTCATTATAGTGGAATAGGGTATTAAGTTTCAAGCAGTGGTATTTGAGTTTAACTACAAATAAAAGGTTAGAATTAATGCAGGTCGGTTTCTTTACCCTTTTCAATCACTATTGCCCATAATCGCGCTCGGTTTAGTTTATATTTAAGGTTGTGGTCCCTTTGGGCGCGGATGGCGAGCAACTATGATTGTTATCATCATCATCTTCTTTATCCCACTGCTGGGTACATGTCTCTCTTTTATCATGTCATTTTCCTAGGTCCTGTGCCAATCGAATCCACGTTGCAGCCGGATGTCTTAAACTCATTCTTACCTCGGCCACCACTCAATCACAACTCTACTCCACCTGTTATCATCGCGTCTAACAAACGTGTCTAACCCACTTTTTATTCTCATTGTCACCTTTCACTTTGAACATTTCCAAGCGCAGAAATACAAAATCATCACTACAACAAGTGCAGAAAAAAATCCTGAAAGAACCGGCATGCTCCGAGAATGCATCTTTGGAGGACATGCGTCATTCGCCGACTCACACATAATCAGGGTGGTTGATTACTGTCTTGACTTTATATTTGGGGAAAACCTCCCAATAGTGGACAAATAAAAGTATAAGTTGGTCTACGACTTCGATCTATCCCAAGGAAGAGCCGCAGCCGCCAGCCGCCGCCGCTGCCGCCACGCCTCGACCGCCATATGTAAATGTACGGAATGATCCTTCCGAGAACACGCCATCCTCGCTCCCAAATTATTTTTAATTGCCGCAAGCAGACTGTACGGCCTTCGACAATTTAACTTTTAATTTTTTTCGCGTCTAGTCTTTGAATCACATCGATTACTCTGTAAATGAGTCATGATGTGATGCGGCCGACAAAGCACGCGATGTTTGTTTCAAATACTTCGTGTATTTTTTACCTGTTCTTAGAATAATGGCGGAGTCGTAAATCAGTAGTGGCGCCCTATCATTTGAGTTCGCATAAATTTTGAAATTGGAAGGCGGTAGTTAGGATTTGCGGGTAGTTGAATGGGAACGGCGCGCCGCGGGGGCTCGGTGGCTCGGTGGGTCGGTAGCGGACTAGCGGGTACCGTTGTAAGGGTCACTTTGTTTTTTGTTTTAGACAACCTAAATATGGCAACAAAAGATATAAAGTTGACTGCTACGGCTATCTTATGATAACCTGGTAATCCAAGTGCGAGAACATTCTACTGTCATGCTGGAAGTCGTAGGCTTAAACCCACCTCAGAATATTACTCGTAATAGACAGTTAACCATTATCACAGACCGAAGACAACGTGAGTAACCTGATAAATGTCAATAAAGATATTGTACGAGAGTATGTAACATTTGCCAATCAGCACTCGATTGACATGGGGAATTATGGTTTTCGTTCTATACTCATAACATAAAATCTGAACACAAAAGTAAATTTTACAAGAAAGTAAAAACTTTTACAAAAATTTTGCAGACCAATCAAAAGGGTATCAAAACCACACTTCTCGTTTATGTAGAGAAGGATAGCAGAGTGCTAATATTTTTCCAATTCTATGGCTTTTCCTGGTGAAATCAATCTTGGTGTCTACCTCTACAAGTCGAGAAAGAGTCGTTTTCGTCTAAGTAAGCACGCTCCATCTTACACCACATTATCGCTAAACATCAGCCAAAAGAGATGTCCAGAGCAAACATTATTTAAAAAAATGCAGTCATTGGGACTGCCGATAGAACTGAAAACAATTTACGTAATTTTTAGTGTTAAACACAACATTAATGTTACACAATTGACTGGCCTCATGGCTTAGTTGGTAGTAGCTCTGCCTGCGAATCCGAGGGTTGTGGGTTCGATCCCCACCCAGTGCAAATATTTGTGTGATGAATTCAAATGTTTGCACTGTGTCTGGGTATTTCTATGCATAATAAGTAATATGTATAATTAGAAATATGTAATATTTATTATTTTATGTAGTTATAGATATAAATATGTAGTAGTATTATTAAATGAATGTCGCTTCCCCCGCCTACGAGTATATGTAGGCTGTTTCCTTTGTGCTGGTTGCCTGGAAGAGATTGCTCTCAGCAATAAGGCCGCCACTTGTGGCACTAGTTAATAAGTTATTTCTGTGTAATATTTTAATTTCTTTGTGTTGCAATAAAGTGTTTCTATCTATCTATCTATCTATGTATTTAAAAAAACTATATAAGTATTATGTCAGCTATCTGGCCGCCATCACACAAGCTTTGCTTAGTTTGGGGTCAGATGGTGTTGTGTGTGAATTGTCCACCAATATTTATTTAATCCGTCAGATTTGTAGCTACAGAAGTACAGATACCCAAACTACTATTCCGCATGTCGGTGACGAATACTCAAAAGCTTTCACCACCACCACGCAATCCGCTGCTTCGCCGTCACTGCGTCACTGCGTCGCTACACCTTTACATTACATTATCCATAAAGCAAACCCATGAGATTTTCCGCATTTTCCTTCTCAATTGCTCAACTTTTTTTTTAAACTTTTATAGGTTTACACTTGACCGCCATCTCGCCTGATGTTAAGCGACGATGCGGTCCACGATAGAGCGTGTTTACCTAGAAGAAACCGATTCACTCTCGATTTGAAGACACAAAGATTGTAACTAAGAAAACAAGAAGCATTTCTCAACGCGTCTAAGCTAGGCTATTTTATTTGTAATTAACATTTCGCTACAAAAAAGGCTTCGCTTCCGCCGCCCGCCGCCCGGCTACTACACTTCAAAAACAAAACGATTTCAAATACACCACATGTCACGTCACAGTGCCGCACTCCGTATTTATTACCTTTTTTTTGTAATTTCGTCCGTAGTTTTTGCAACCCTCTATTATTCCGAAGTGAGAGCACTTTCGTCCAGTCAATTTGCTGCCTTTCAAATGGATTTTGTGCGCGTTATCTGATTTATTTTCGACGAATATTCATTTTGTGAAATGGGTCATATCTGTTGTTGGCAAAAAGTGCTAGTGCAGATTGTACTTAGAATTTTTGAAATAAATTAGGACCGTACACAACAAATAGATAAGTCGGGAATGGCTGTGGTGATATGAAATTTTGCAAAGTAGGTACCTACGTCTGGGGAATCACCAGAGGGTCTAAGCCTAACCAAAACTGTCTTAGCTTTGACATTGCTCTCTTTTTTTGGCTTAAAGTGATAGAGACAGCATTAGCAAAGCGATAGCCGAATTAGTTAGGCGGTAGAAGCGCAGATGTTAACCGCTTTGAAGGATATTGTTTTCACAGAAATTACCGGGCAAAGAGATAAGTCGTCTAATATCCTAAAGCGTATAGCTATTCAGCAGAGGCATTATTTTCTGTCAATTTTAGGCATTTAAAAATAATCATTACCTGCATTTTAAACGTCTTCGATACAATAAACAATAAGTAAATACTCGTATTTAAAGATGCACCGAAAGATTTAAGCGAGAGTATTCATACACGATATTCAATAAACATTTAATACGGCATATAAACAAACTGGACCTCGACATAAATTCCGAATTCCATTAAAGCACACAGATTTATCTTTGAAACCCCAAAGTTAACACAAAGTGTTCTTTACACCCCCGTGTTTGCGCAAGTGTTACCCGCACACACGCGCGGCTGAGTGTGCGTACACACGGACACGTGCGTGTGTGCACACATGCGCCGGCGCAGGTACCAAAAGTTAATTGCCTTCGTATGTTCAATGTACGTCTACCTGTGGCGGGGTGGGACCGCGCTCAAATGGGAATGATTTTTATATTTTTATACCTTTACTACTCGTTAAGTACGGCGAAACAATTTAAATTGGTGATGGGCTAAGCTGCTTAGAGTTTTTATTACTAAATTATGATTTCCGTTAACGTTTTCTTTTTATTTCTTCTTGAGAATAAATCTCAACGTCATACAGCATACTAATATTAGTTCACTTTAACAAAAAAAAAACACCCTGACTTTTTCTCCGTTCTAATGATTTGAAAAATTACGCTCTGCAACATATAAGCGGCAGAGGTAACGCCTAATTATGACGATTATGTAATTATTTATCAATATGATAGCAGATTAGCTCTGCAAAAATGAGTAGAAAAGAGAAATTGATAATAATTAATTGTTGATAAATCGCAACTGATTAAAAAAAAAATTACAATTCAACATAATATACTTAGAGCGAGTATTACAGAATCATAACTAGTTTTTTATATTAATTGGCTTTTAGACAACAAGTGTATGCCTGCCCCATCATAACTAGGTGTTGCACATTTTCCTATGCCAACGGTTGATACTAATCGCAACTACTCTTCACCGTTGTCTGATCGAATATTTATTTTTATTTCACCTTTTATATCAACGACATTAGATAGAGATGGGCTTTCGTGCGGGGTATTAGTACAGCCACAGATTAACCCGCAGTCACTATAGCTCCTCGTCGAGTACCTGGGTCTGTGGTCCCGTCAGTAATTTTTAATTGACAAAAAAACGATCCGACCGAATTTATACGTGGAATTTATTTTATTACGCCGTATTAGTTGGTAGTGTGCGTGGGTTACTGATATTATTCTTTACAATGGCTCTAAAAAAGAAATGTCGGACGCAATGTTTATAGCACCTACTTAGCGTTGCTTCTACTTGGGTTAGATTACGGCAGATTAGTGATGGCATCAGCACTAAAATTTTATTTACTAAGAGTTTTTTTTTGATTAAATATCTATCTATTTTTGGCTAGGATTTCTTAGTTTATTTGTTGATGCTTGAGCGATAAGATGATAGTCGGTCAAGACGTCAATAAATTTAGTTGTATGAATCTATGATGTAATTTACATCAGGAAATTTGGTAATAATATAAATTACATATTTTCTAAGATACAGGGAAGCGTACAGGATTGATTTTATGTAAACTGTTATGTATTTTATATTGTAATTTAATTATGTTATGTTAAACATATTGCACGACACGTCACCTATATAGCCGTATAAGAATAGTAATAACAATAGTAACAGTATATCTGTAACTGTTATTATATGTACATCGCGGTGACGTGAACTCATAAGATTTCCCCAAAGAGTGTATAAGTAATATACTTTGTATAGAGTTGAAACAAACGCTTTACACCGAAAGCACGGGTCTGATCGCTCTTGTGGAAGTGTAAGGAACTGTCATACTTTTGTCGCGGCACATCACTATGTCACCATAGCTAACATACGCCTCATCTGCTTACGATTGGTACAAAGGAACTGTGCGGAAAAACCTGATCAGAGTTTACATATACTACGTATAGAGTTAGAAGGTTAGAACAAACGCTTTACACCGAAAGCATGGGTCTGATCGCTCTTGTCTTGTCGCTCTTGTGGAAGTGTCATACTTTTGTCGCGGCACATCACTATGTCGCCATAGCTAACATACTCTTAATCTGCTTACGATTGGTACAAAGGAACCGTGCGGATAAACCTGATCTATTTACTTATTATTTATCTAAGATTTCCCCCGTCCAAAAAGCGTCTAGCGCGGAAGCCCAGCTTCGCTGCTCCGTTGCCACTCTGACGCTACGCTACTACGCCGCTACACCGCTACGCCGTTACACTGCCATCACAAATATTAACATGTCGGTGCCTCGACCTTATACTTTCTTCTCTACTTACCAAAAAGTGCATAAAGCGGGTTAATTTGTTTCTTAAAAATATCGAACTACCCTCAATATGAATGTAATTTAAGAACACATCACTTATTTGAATAGTAACGGTCGATCTAGCGATAGGCACAGGTAGGCGCGCCCGGACAATGCGAGCGAGACGAGCGCAAAAACCAGTAATGAGCGCACTGTCACGGCATAATGCCGCCATTGTCTAACCCACCGACGCCGGTGCTGCCAAAAAAAAAGCTTTAAGGGTTCCGTGCTTTAATGATAAAGAGAACTGTCTGAGACTTCGATATTTTATCGTGTGGGAAATTTTAGACGATTTGGATTTCCATTCAGCTCATGAGTTCTTAAATTAGGAAATCTGAAGTTATTTTCCTGTATTTTACTTTCTTTCCTGTAAATAAGTTAGGTCAGGTATTCTAAATATTAACTTAAAGGCTTACGAAAGCCAAAAAGCTGTTTGAGTACAACGGTTCAGTTCAGTTATTACGGACATTTTCGATGTACCTATGAACTGTTAAAAGTAGTCTATAAGACAAAAAATTGTTAAAGTTAGGTGTGAAAAAAAATATCTAAGTATGTATATTATAAAAAAAAATCAATCCCATAAGTTAAAACTCTTCTTTAAAAGCCACAAAGAAAGAAAAAGATTTAATGAAACTTCAGAACTAGGCACAAGACATTTTAATTTGCGGCCTTATCGTTTAGAACGAACTTATTTTTGCTTACTTTTACCTTATAATTTATAATGTTTAATAATACATTATGTAATGTAATCAGTATAATAAGAAAACTTATTATCAAGAATTCATAATCAAAAACGTACATACATAAAGAGAATTACTCACAGGTACGGAATCTATGTATGTCAATATTTTACTCGTACTTTGACGAACTTATTGTGAAAAGGTACGAAACGCATGCGATAATAGTAATGGATTTTTTGCAATAAAACTTGACTTTTAATTTTAACCATGGCGCCATAACTTTAAAACCAAGAATAACAATTTTCTAAGCATTTGTCAAAATTGCGCAATAAAACCAAAGTCTAATAACTTGCAAAGTTCAACGCACGTTATGGAAAGTATTCATTCTGCGAATTAACACCGGTGATAGATAGTCTTAAAACTTTTTTTGGCGTTTATTAACCCTGTACTGCGTAGCTGAATATGCAGCTATAAATGTAACAATTATGCAAATTAACCCGTGTAATCAAATACTCGAAGACGTTTAGAAACCGATATTGCTCGGAAATCTAGGATAGAATAATAAAACACACGAAACTTGCTCTTAAGATGGACACAACTAGTGTGCCTTACGTAAATGCACTGAATACTTTGTACACTCGAGCGGAAAAGTCTTAGCCGGATTCTACTCTGTCGCAACACATAATCGTAAACGACGTTCGCAATGTGAGGCAGCTTCGTTTTATGTATAGTGACAAGGTTCGTAAATGTGCAGGTGTGGTTGAATATCGAGTATGCTAATAAGTCCGGTTCATCTTTGATACATTTAATTAATACCAGGTTTAACCTAGCACCGGAAGCAAGATGGTACAGATTTATGAAATGACATAAAACGTTTAGTTGACTCTTAAGGCGATGCTTTCTAATTAGATTTCAATTTTTAAATATTCTCGGTGACATGTTTCGAGTATATTATTGTTTTTTTGTCGATAATCAAACGAGATAAAAAACGTGAATGTCGCCTTCTTAACGCTTGTCGTGACTTGAACAAAGTTTGCTCTAATTAATATTGGGTATGCCTTTGTCAATTGGACTGATTGGCGTATATTTTGATAAATTACATCCAAAAAACTATAATTTTGTCGTTTTTGCTCGCTATGATTTTGATTTTTTGTTTACTTATATGCATCATTGAAACAAGCCGAAAACATGAAACAATCTATTTTTCATATGATATTTATTTCTAAAAGTATAAATCGAAGCAACTTCTTGATTGTATTGTAGCGTATTGTATTTATACCTACTACAAAAAGTCACCATCTAGTAGAGAGTTTGTAAATATTACTTTTTATCCGAAAATTGCTAATCATATTATTATTTACACTTGATCGGCATCTTGCCTAACATGAATCGACAATAAAGTTTTGTGATAATATTTTTTACTATTATTCAATAAAAATACGTGTTATTGAATATAACATTGTTTATTAAAATTATTTTTATTTTTATCAAATTTTCTGTTTTGTTAAAAAAGTATGATAGCGCATTTAAAAATAATTATAGTAGTGTTTATTTTAAAAGTCTAGACGAGTATAACTGCAGTCATGCTTTAATTGCTTTACACGTAGATTGTTTTATTACCGAAATCATAAAATTTAAAATTATACGTACATAGATATACACAACTTGATACCGCGCAACTAATTGCACATCTTAAAACAAAATGGCTCTATGAACTAAGAAATCTTGTTAGTTTTCTTTATTTGTTATTAGTTTTCTGTAATTAAACTTAACTTGGTTATTAATAAAACCCAAAATTGATTTACAAGAGATGAAATGGCGGTCAAAGGTAAATCAAGGTAAAAAAAGCAAATACTTAACTTAAACTGAGTCTTATTCGGAATCCTGCATGCAATACGTATCAGCTTTTTGAGAGAAAAAGTAAACTATCATAAAATATTATATCGTAATGTACTAGCTGTCCTCGCAAGTATTGTTTTGTTGGATCAATTATTATCACATGGTTGAAATATCAAAGTGACGAAATGACTTCACGTCAAATTGTCGTTCACACAAATGTTGTCGTACAGAATGAATTTCAAATTGCAATTTAAAAAAATAAAAATTGGCAGGAGTGTAAACAATACTACTTTACGAAGTCTTCTCACATTACCAAACATAAAAAAAAACTCGATCGCTTTATTTCTCACAGGAGTAGGTACAAACACAAATATCGTGATACGAAATGTATATGCGTATGTAGGGTAAAAACTGCTTCGATATGCGTAAAATTTAAATCAAAGTAACACGTTAGTTAGTACGTGATAGTTTACAAACATTTGTACAAGTTCACATATAGATGCAAACACTTATAATTTATCAATATTGTTGCACATTAACAAACAACATTAATTGTCAGTCAGATTCAGGTTTTTATTTTTTCCTCAATTATCAAAAAAAAAAAACATTTACATTTTAAAGTCGCATCTTAACAGGTTAACAGCCAATTATTGCGATCACAAATATCTAATTATGTAAAGTTATACCAATAGTGTCGATAACTGTACTCTGATGGCGGCGGGTACGGCACAAATCGGAATTCTCCAATTTATACATCATTTAAAAAGTTGTGTTACGAGTCATTTTCTTCGTCGTTTGTTTGGCCTAAAATTAATCAGTTGTACAAGTTTACAGCTAAACTGTGGACCAGTAGGTATAAAACTGGTATTCTTGATAGACGTCTTTAAATAGATTTTTTTATAAATACACCTAATGAACATAACCATTAAGCTTGGATCCAAAGTTAATATACTTAAGAAAACGGTGGATCCTCCGCTGGATTCCAAACACTTGCTTATAATTTCGAGAGGCGCTAATAATTCGTAATATTTTGTTTAAAATCCAATATAAATATGTACATAGGGTGACCCTAGACCGCCATTACGCCTGATGTTAAACGACGATGAGGCCGGCGATGGAGTGTGATTGCCCAGAAGACCAGGTTTCGTTCACGACTTGAAGACACCAAAATTGCATTCATCGGGAAAACCGAATCAGGCAAAGCATTCCGCAGCTTAGTCATTCTTTTTACGCAAACGAAGTTTAACCTCTTCGCTCGAGTCTTTTCAGTTTGTCAGAAAAAAGTTGCGTTTAAGGTTTCCTCTGAGGGCTGTTGAAATTAACTATCCGGTTTGTCATGAAAGTGATGACTTCTTTCATGAATATTAAAGTATTGGGTAAGCACTAAATCATGTAAAACAATGAAGAGGAATTTAGGCTGGCATACGCAGCTCACTTTACATTCCCATTCCTGGGTATCGGAGTGCTCTTTTACAAAGATCACACAATATTAACTTACAATATATCATAATCCTCCAAGCTGGCTAAGTGCGAATAACATTATTCGTATGTCCTCAGAATATGTATTTCTCACAACCTTCCTTCACGATTTTATCATTTACAGTTAAATAAGGTGGTGATGAAAAACTCGTACATAAGAAGAATTTAAAAATAATCTTCTATCGTCGTGATCTTTATAAAAACTAAATGGCTAAAAACCTACATATTTTAGCGAAACTAAAAACTAATTTCGTAATTTTTTACATAGCTCTATTCTCATACAGTCCATTACGGACAACATTTTATTGAGTAAATTTTCCGAATTTGGACATTTTGATTGCGATGACATCGGCAATTGTAAGAACGTTATAGTCTTTTTATGTTAATATCAACATTTCAACTCGTAGATACCATATAAATTATGATAAGTCGGTGCGCGGGCGCAAATTTACTATTATCTTCAAACATTTTTATCTAGTAACGGGGCTTACATAGCATAGTTACATTTTTACGAAAAATAACATTAAATTATATTATTATGTGTTTTGCAGCAATATTGTCAAAATAATGAGGTATTTTTGAAATGTCAGTTGAATGTAAGACCTGTAAAAATGTTTCTGAATTAAGCCACAGGTAGCGATAAGTTACGGTGGTCTAGTCGGGAGAACGGCGGCTGCCGATCCGGAGACCCCGGGTTCAAACCCCACACGCACCACTGTCTTTTCGAAGTCATGTGCGTAATGCCGCTAACTTTAAACGGTGAAGGAAAACATCGTGAGGAAACCGACATATACCTAGAATCTTTCGAAGTCATGTGTCATCCGCCAACCCGCACTGGGCCAGCGTGGTGGATTATGGCCGTAACTCTCTCCTTGCGAGAGAAGGCCCCTAGTCCCAGCAGTGGGAACGTTTAGTGGGCTGTTGATGTTGATGTTGTAGCGATAATGTTTTGCTTTGTTAAAGATAAGTACCTATTTTGATAAACTTACTTCAAATTACTCACACCTGTCAGTATGAAAAGACTTCATAAGAAATAAACAAAAATGCTGTTTAAAGGAGCTTTTATCACCCCGTTTTAACTAATTATTCAAAACTTCACGAGCCATAATTTACAAAGTTTAAAAAAAAGAATATTACTAGAGCATCTATTCTATAGCTTAGTCATTCGTGATGTCAAATGAAAATACTGAAAATCGAAAAAAAAAAAACAAAATTAAGTTTATATCACGTTTTAAAGAACGTTCAATTTTGCGATCGTGAAGTCGCAGGTTCAAATCTGTCATACGTATAACTGAGTATTTTTTCAAGTGTATGTACGAGTTGACCGTCAACAATGTTATAAACGGTGAAAGTAAATGTCGTGAGGAAACCGACGAGTTCCAAGAAATATTTTTTTTAAAGATGCCATTAGCCGACCCGCTATTGGCCAGCGTGGTATATCATGGTCTCGGTCCTTGCGTGAGAAGTTACCGAAGCCCAGGACTTATCCAATGGGAACTGGGAAGATACAAGTTGGCTGTTTACGCTTATATACTTACTCGTAAGTTTTTTAATGTGGTGATTAGGCTCATATTTACGTATAAGGTCCAACTATTTTTATGTTCTCAATTACAAACAGAATACTACAAGAATCCGTACTCGCGAAGCCGTGAGACCTGTTACAATAAAACGAATTTAAATTCGTTCACAAAAAATAATGAGTTCTTTAAATTGTGAAGTTTGGAGGGCGCAGACAACTCTCTGCTCAGCCTCATCTGTCAAACCCGCTCAATGTTTTTAAAAGGTTTTTAAAGATCGACCGACCCGACTTGTTATTGTTATTTATATTAAGACTGGCCGAATTGCCGGGACCCTTCGCACTTGCCCTTTTAAAAAAATACATCGATTGAAACCTCCTAAATTGTGCTACAGTTTTATGTATCTTACGCTTCGCAAAATACGGTTCGTTTTCGGAATTATCGTTTTGAAGGATGTGTCGAGCGTAATGAAGGGTACGGAATGCAACGGATTGCGCGTCTTCAGTGTTAGGTACTCGTTTTTTGTGAGAGTGCGAGCGAGAGAGAAGATCGTAAGGGTCTTTGCGAAGTGCACTAATGGGGATTATATGGGATTGCTTGCACCGTGATCGCCGCGATGTTATTTCTTGCTAAGATCGGACGCTTTGATATTTTTTGACTTTGTTTAATGACTTCATGTGAGACACATGTTAGGTGGAGGAAGTTCTTTGAAGATGATTTTGAAAATATTATCCTGAGATGGAAGTAGGTATAATATTGGTAATTGGGAGTTTACGAATGTAGAGAATTGTTTGTAGAATTGAATAGTTTAAATCTTTAAATGGCGCCAGTTTTAAATTTCAAATAAGTATTTAGTAAAATTATGTGAACTCAGAACTATTTATCACTGTTGGGACTGAAACATTTAATTAACTTTAAACACATTAAATTACTTTCTTACATTTAATTTTATACTTAAATATTTTACCATCAGACCATTTTCAGACTTTTGATAGAGAAAAGAGCAAAAGAGGGTTGCTGTTTATGCCCAGCAGTGGGTAGAGCTATGATGATAAGTATGGACATTGTTTGGAGGTTCTAATAATCGTAAGCAGATAGATAAAATCTTTATTTCAGTTATTTTTTACCCGGATAAATTAGGTGATTTGACTATTTGTTCTATATTTTTTCTAGAAATATAATCCTTTAGAGCGGAACACAATAATGTTTGCACATTAATGCTCCGCTATAGAGAATTGTGGCATTTCCTTAGGCGTACACTACATGTAGTACATTATTTACATCATCATCACAACAAACTAAAGTTATTTTTTTCAAAACCGAAACGGTTTTTTCGTTTTGACAACGTTGTCCAACCCATTAATTTTGGAAACATTTAGCGTAATATATCGATATTAAAAGTAGTAGTATTTACGGCAAGGTTCCGGAAGCAGTGTTCCTAACCGTGGACTGGAAGTGGCGCACTGGGTCACATTGGGCACCGGGCGTCCTTGGCCACGGGCGCGCCTGTTTGTAAGGCTGCGTACACGCACTCCGAATTATATGTATACAGTATTACGCATAAAAAAAAAATTGGCAGTCATAGGAACTATATGTGATAACCGATAGAAGTGAATACTTACAACTCAGAATTTGATAGCTCACTTCGGAAACTACGCGGGTGAAACCGGAGGGCTTGCCAATGACTTTTGTCATCTAGAAATGCATCTGCGTTTCTGCCAATAGCCCTGGTCTCGAGTAACTCGAGTTCACCAGAAAATTTCTTATCATTCCCGAGCGTGAAGCTGAATTGAATTCTTCAATTCACAGCCCACGAAACATCTGTATGTGGTGCACCAAAAGCAGTTTTCACTTCAAAAATCTAGGTAGAAGTATTAATAACCACTTGAAGCAAAACCTTTAAGAAGTTAAAACTTCTTCTCTTTTTGCCTCGTGCTAAGAAGTCATACTTCAATCATAAAATCTATACTAATATTATAAAGCTGAAGAGTTTGTTTGTTTGTATGTTTGTTTGAACGCAAGGGTCTCTGGAACTACTGGTCCGAATTGAAAGATTCTTTCTTTTCAGGATAGTCCATTTATCGAGGAAGGCTATGGGCTATTTAACATTACGCTACTATCAACAGGAGCCGAGCATGAATGAAAAATGTAACAAAAACGTGAAAAAAATATTGCTTTTAGAGAGCTTTCGTTGCGTGACAGCATTTGTCATAATATGTTAAAGGTTGCGTCATTAGAACCCAAAGTAACCGAATTTGTTTAAAATTTGAATTGGTACGACCAATTTTCGATAGATGGCGTAGCAACGCGCGCGCGTTCAGCTAGTAGATAATAAAATCTTCAACACAAGAAGTATTAGTTAGTTACAATGTTTACTAAAATATTGACTAGATAACTTCAGAATATCAATTTTTCGTGACGTAAATTTACTCTCATCACTCTTCCCTAACGCGTAAAAAGAAACATAACTAACAACTAGTTTTCGTAGGCTTCGAAGTTTTATTTAAAACAGTAAGTTGTGTGGATGGACGAGCCTTACTCCCGACCGCCGTTATCCGCTGCGTGTTTCTGTTTTTCTGCGAGCCCGCTGCAACTCAGCCTTGCAGGACTTTTTCCTGTTGCCGCCGCTCGGCCGCCGCTCGATTATCTAACATTGTTTGGAGATTCGTTACTTTTGATCTTACATAACCTCCTTTTCAGATTCTTTATCAAGAATTTAATAAACAAAATGATCGCTACTAAAATTACAAATACGAAAGTAAAGTGTCTGTCGATTACGCTTAAATTAAATTTGATACAGTAAAAAAGAGTTTGTACCTTCCAAACACTTTAAAAGGGGATAAACGTAAGGAACATAAAGAAGTAGGGGAAAAGAAGTAGGGAACGTACGAAAGATTCGTGATTTTCAAACTTAACTTTTAAACAAATAAATACATTAAAAAATTCACAGTTTGTAAAAAGATTAACCGTAAGAGGTAAAGATATGCTTGCATATAACATAGTATGTCCCAGTTCAACAATAACCTATCATATTAGCTATACACAATTAATCTTGAAAATCACGATATTTCCCTTCGACGTCAAAGCTAGCGATGCCAATGAACTTGTACAATTTTTACGTGCAAAAATACGCAGAGGAGCAGGCCAGATTCGAACCCACGACCCCACGATTGACAATCGCCTCTGCCACGGCAGCTTGGCGTTTATAGCGATGAAAATAAGTATGTAAATATTTATTACTATATAATTAAGTAACTAGCTGAACCGTACGCGCGTTGCCACGCCATCTATCGAAAATTGGTCGTACCACTTCAAATTTTGAACAAATTCGGTTACCTTCGGTTCTAAGGTACAAATTCAAACAACAAATTCACAAATTCGGCTCTAATCTTCTAATGACGCACCTTTAAAATATAGACACATGCTGTCACGTAACGAAAGCTCTCAAAAAGCAATAATATGTTTTCCCGTTTTTGCTACATTTTTCATTCATGCTCCGCTCCTGTTGATAGTAGCGTAATGTTAAATAGTCTTCCTCGATAAATGGACTATCCAACAGACAAATAATTTTTCAATTAATTCGGACTAGCAGTTCCCGAGATTCTTGCGTTCAAAAAAACAAACTCTTCAGCTTTATAATATTGGTATAAATATAGATATATCAGCTATCTGGCCGCCATAAGCTTTGCTTAGTTTGGGGTCAGATGGTGCTGTGTGTGAATTGTCCACCAATATTTATTTATAATATCAATTTATGTTAGCAGTGGACTAAGGTAGACTAAGGATGATGTTGATGAATGACTAAAGAACAAAATAACCTACAGATATATTTTTTGGATGATTCCTCAATAATTAACGTATGAATCTTATTGATATACACGAGGTAAAATAAAAGGAAAATTTCATAGTTTACTTCATAAAGTAAAAACCCAAATGCAAATTACAAATCATAATGGTTCGTAGTCAACACGTAATATGAATCTAGTGACGTGTATAATGTATGGACAGCATACAATAGGTACATTTATGTGAATTCCAAAATTCAGACTGACCTTTTTAGTTCTTACGATATGATTGAGCAGCAAACATCCAAACATGACTGTAATCTTTCACTTTTTTATTTTAGTGGTATATACTATTGTACTGTTTAGTGGGATATTCGATTTAGTAGTTATTAGCCGCGCGTTTTGTCAACTTAAATTTAAAAAAAAAACTATTTATTACTACTAAGACTTAGAGTTAAAGTCCTTACCTAATAATCTAGCTTTCTAATTGTGGTGATCTATTGACTAAAAATATAAAAGTAAAAAAAATAAAGCAGGCCATACACATCAACAAAGACAACATAAATATACTTATTTTCACCTTTAAAGCATTAGTTACGTAAATCTCGTTAACCTGACTAGAGAAAACACGCGCAAAACTAAGGTGAAGACCGTTCAAAAAGCTATAAAAACTATTTCATATGAAATTTTTATGTCATAACATATCTTTATAAAGTAACAATAGCGTTTTTTATCGCCTGAGGGTCCTATAACACTCGGCGTTAAAGTTTTAGGCGGCTATAAACGTTTGATGGGGTAACTTTTATGTTGCCAAGCTAAGGGGAGGGGTACAAATTGTTTTAACTTGTTTATGTGGGGTTTTTTGCATTTTTCAGGTGTTTTTTGTAATTCCAGTTGTGTAGAAGTGATTTCGTTAAGTTCTTGGACAGTCTTAATTATATTTTATTGTAAAAACAAACTTAAAAATACACGACAAAAGTGCAATTAAATAAATGTAATTTACTCAGTAAGTATTTCGACTGTAAGCTTATAAAAAAGATATTGACAGCTCACGTTATGCTTACGAGTAGTGCTTTGAGGACAATTGCACAGGATACTGTAACTTAGCATTAAATAAAGTACCTACCGATATTATATTTCTATTATAATCCCATAGGAATAAGTAAAAGTGTTCGTTACGAGATATACGATCAAATAATTTAAAAAAAACATTATTTATTTATCATTTTTATTAGCTAGTCACTCATATGTAGTAATTTATCGATACCTATGTTATTTTTTATTTTATTTTATTTTTTAGTATGTGTATTTATTTAAAATTGTATCTATATATATATACATACATAATATGTATTTATATATTCCTATATATACTATGTATTTTTTTTTTTTTATTCAATATTTTCTTGTATTACGTATTCATAATATTTATGTGTATAAGTATTTAACAGCGTGTTTAAATGTTGATCTTTTAAAATATTTCCCACATTCTTGTGTGTTTAAAAATAATTTTAGTTTTTACTGCTTAAATTTGCCTACATTACATTTATATTCTACTCAGCGGGTAGCTGGTAGAAAATGCGCCTTAGCATTAAGCTTTCCGTTTGTACATTATTTTTTTGTTATTGTGCAATAAATATTAAATAAATAAATAAATAAATTTTCCTAAAATTTTATTAATACAGAAATCATCGAAAAAACTCAGAAAACATGTAATATTCCTAGTAGACCGATACTTTGCGCGTTTAAAATAAAAACTCCTACGGAACTTTGCATTTTTTCACGTTAAGAAGTAGCTCATAATATACTTAATGTAAGTGTAAAAATATTTTAGGTAAAATATATTTTGACGAAACTCTACTCAAACAAAATAGCAGGTAACACTTAATAATGTACGTGTCCAAGTTGGATGTATTATGTCTTACAAAGACATGTATTCTAAATAAGTAAAAAAATACGTTGTATTTTTTTTTACTCAGACTAAAAGATGGCTACAAACTAATTACGCAAGGTATGAAGTCTATTGGCAAACTTGTTAATTTCAGTTAGTTAATCATACTCTTTCAATCCTAATCATCTGAACGTGAATAGGTGTGTTCTAGGTTCTAAGTTTGCGTACTTTAAGTACGCACCATAAGATCTCCAAATTCTCCAACCTGACCTACAACTGAGGGTGATTGAGACGTCACATTAAAACTAGTCATAAAAAAATGGTTAGTAGGAAACTTAACGTAGTTGTTGCACACTTTAGATTATTTAATTCAGTGCCAAATGAGCAGCGGACATGTGCATGCCACTCTCCTTGAAAAAAGTTGGCAGTCATAGTAGAAACTGCCGATAGAAGTGAAAACTTATAACTCAGAATTTGATAGCTCACTATGGAAACTACGCGGATGAAACCGGAGGGTGCTGCTTGTCAGGAATAAATCTTCAAAGCATGGTCGTCTAGATAAGTCTTCTAAGGATGGCCATCTAGATTAGTCTTCTAAGCATGGTCATCTAGAAATGCGTTAGGTTCAGAGTTCACCAGAACATTTCTTTCATTTACGAGTGTGACGTTGAGCTTCATTCATAGCCCTGTGAATCACACAAATCTGTGTGTGGTGCGCGAAAAGACGGTTTCACTTCATAAAACCGCCGGATGCAGATGAACTTAAGTCGAACTAGACTGAGTTTAGCACATGTGAGTTACCCGCGAATTAATTGAAAATGTCATAAAATGTCATTAAACTATGAAACTAATCTCAGAATAATTTCCCCACAACCCTTCCCATCGTCCTCATGTTCGGAAACGCGGGGCATCCGAGGGTCAGTTCCGCAGTTCCGTCCCAAATTCAATTTCAGCGAGCTAATTAACAGGCCGCGGTTCAATTTAATCCGCATTTATAATGCAGCGCTGTTTTTCAGTAGTTTTCAACCGTTTTCAGGGGTGAGCGAAGGGCCGGAAGTATCTTCAGCTAAATGGGTCAGTCGATGTAAGAAGAGACAGTTGCAAAGCTTCGGCGAAAGTGGAAGTTATTGCAATATGTAAAGTGGCTTTGGAAGATTAAGTTTTAAATATTTTACATTCATTTGACTTTTTAATTAAAGTAAAGTAAAATTTTAATTGCCATAAAAAAAAAAAATTTTTAAATAAACAATTTTACAGTAATCTTATGCTGTATCGCTTTTACAATTAACTCCAAACTAGGCAAAGCCCGTATTTTGGGCGCCCTACATCCAGTTACTAAAATATTTTTAAAGGAATATAATAGCAAATATACGTCATACAACTACAAAAAAGACACTTGGATGGTCAGTTGAAAATAAAAGATAAGTATTTATTTATTATTAATAGAACTGCTCGTTTACTTACGTTGTGCAATGTGTTAACTTTGCCAATTAACTAAGTCTCTTCTTTACTAAGCTGTGCTGTAATCCATGGTGAATTGCTACTTAAATTTGAAAAAAAGCGGAATCGTAGGGGCTTATGCCCAGGATTTGAACTAAACAGTCACGCAATAACACAAAGAAGAAAGGAGGAGGTTTCTCACTCTACAATCCTACTAACCGCCGGCAGCGGGAGCTTAAACTCAGTCTGAAAGCAGTTGATTTTAATTAATTTGGAAACTTTAGATTTTTTTCAAAATCTTAATATTAACAATGATTTATAATAAAATATGATGAAATTTATTTTTATTCTCAATCAAAGTATATTTATGAATGACTATTAATAAAACTTAATGATGTCAGTAGGGAGCAATCCTTAAGCTTTCTTACCATTGATATTTCGAATTTATTTGCATGCCAATTCTGCCATATTGCCGATGTTGGAAATATTGTGAATAAACATAAGTAACTGACTTTATTACTAATCTGAACGAGTTATAAAAAAACAACGCGGTTTTACACCTAATATGCATATTAGCAAAAAAATTTCATGTTGAAGTTCGGACTACAACATAATTACAGTAGCAAGTTGCCTTGCATAGTTATCATAGCGACCCGGCATCATACTGTCACGTAGTGTACTGTCATCTGGGTACATCGAGACTGGGTCACCGTTGATGGTGACAACTCGCCCCTCCCCCCTCCCTCCCCTCGCTCCCGTTGTTCTCGCACTTGTCATTTATGCTTTTTCCTGTTTTTCAGCTGCAATGCCGTGATGGAAATAGGACAGGAAAACTTGACTTTACTCAAAGCCAAAAATAACATTTTCGCGGCAATTTTTCTAATTCTTTGGTCATTTTCGATTTTCGTTTTCCGGCGCTTGTTTGAATAATGTTCGTAGCGAGTTTTAGGGTGTTGCCATGTGTCTCAGTCTCTATGGGAAAATGGGGAATGTAACTTTTTAAATACAAGATATTTATCACCAAATTTAATTAAAGCCAGTTGAGCATTTCCACGATTAAGTAGATTTAATAATATTGGCACCTCGATTATAATATTCAGGATTATTTTAATTGGGTTTGGGGATTTCTAATTTTGGACATTTTCATAATTTCTTGAAACGAGAATAGAAAATAATAAAAAACAAATAACATGGTAAAATTTTACGCTCAATTGTTTAATTGTATTTTAGAAAGTAGGTAGTTGATAATTATTACTTTAACTTATTGTGGATAATGTTGCTTCTACATAAATAATTCCATACGCCAGCTCCAGTAAAATGCTACCTTATCCATTAAATACCTTCTTCCTTTTCTAATAACATTAATAGTATGTATAGACAAGACGTGAAGCGAATTTATCATTTTGAGTCATTCATTTTATCGCAAAATACAAAATAAATACAAAATAAAATCGAAACCATTAATAATACCTCCCGAAGACCTTTGTTCACTCAATACTAAGTTAACTTACCAGCTCGAAAGTTATTTAAATCACTTGTACTTTTAACTCAGAGGCGGTCTAAATCAGATCCCTACCTGCCAGTGGTTTCCTTGGAAATCAGTCGGCAATACCTCTGACGGTCCAATTATGCCTTGAACTCTACCTTTTATTGGGCGTAAAAATATCCCAACTTGTAACACTAGAGCCCGTGTGATTTTACGAAGGGAATTTTTAGACGAACTATTTTTTTTTTGTGTGTGGCCAAAAAGTCGTAATATTGTAAATGTTGTACGGATGTTGGTTGGTCAATCACGATAGAACGTATCAACGGATTGGATTGAAATTTGGAACACAATTAGGTTATAGGCTGAAATAACACATATACCTACTACTTTGTATTGCAGGAAAAAATACTGTACAGGTAAAAATGTGGGGTGGTGCTAGATAAAAATGATTGCCAAAAGCGTTTTACGCTACAAAAAAGAGATCAAAGCAAATAAAGATTTTGTCACTAAAAAATTATTTACTCTCATTCTTATTGAAATTACAGGACATAGAGATAAAACATCTTATATCTCTGGGTCACGAGCGCAGTGCTGTGCTAGGTAATGATTTCAACTCTTCATGTTCCAGTAGTTACGTGTCACTGTGCTAATATTATGTGGCAGGCATGTGGCTTACCATGGCACAAGTCCTGCTCGTCTCGTCACTCTATACTGTAAAAAAAACTACAAAGATTTGCTAATTTTGAATTATTCATGTTGTATGTAAGTCATTAAAATTGTAAATCGCGTAATTTATACGTATTACTTTGATCAGTGTTATAGTAAGTTTATGGCTAACAAATAGGTATTTAATATATCGAGTTACGAACGGGTACTCACAGTACGAAATTTAATTATCTTCATGTCTTAAACTCGTCTCGAAACTCGTTATTCGAATGATTCATGAAGGAATTTACAAGTCGCGTACCTGCTCGATTTGCATCGATTACTCATTTTATCGAGTACTGACTCCGCCTCGCGGGTTCAGTCAAGACTTTTTTTTTTTAAATAAAGTGTGACGACACGAGCAGGACATGTGCCTCATAACAGCACAGTGAATCGCAGCTATTGGAACTTGAAGAGTCCAAATCATTACCTAACACTGCACTGCGCTCGTCACCCAGAGATCTAAGTTGTTTTTTCTCCCTCTAATTTCTCTGCAAACATTGCCCTTCAAACCGAAACACAGTAATGTTTGCACATTACTGCTTGGCGGTAGAATATCTGACAAAGGTGTGGTCCTTCCCCAGCCGGACTCTTGGCAGAGTCCTACCAGCCGGCCGGACTCTTGGCAGAGTCCTACCACTACTAAGACTTTATCAAAACTATTGCCACAAAATTACCAATTTCTATACTAATGTAATTTTGGTCAATAATAGGACAACATTTGGCTCGCGTAAGCCTAAAAGTAGATATTTGAAATACGACAGTTACACTTTTCGGGTAAATGCAATGCACGTATTAATTAAGTTACCTATAAAACAAATTTCATCTAAATGTGACAAGACGTCCAATTTTTTTTAATACTTACCTATAACATAACGGGAAGTGCAAAATATACACCTGATTGTAAAAAACATGCCTGATCATTACAGAATAGTGCCATGCACCTATTAATTACAATATGAAGAATTTTCATTCATTTTCATTCTAGTGTCTAGTATTACACTCAGATAAATAACACAATTGTTATTTATCTGGAAACATTGTCCTTGAATCCATAACACAGTAATGTTTTCACATTACACTGGTTACAGCAACATACACATAACATACAAACATACATTTAAACTACACCTTTATTATATTTATCAGTGTGAGTCTTCCGTCTCGAATCTCACGCAATCGTTGGGTTTTTACATCGCACATAGTTAGAAGCATAATTTTAGTGGTATTTCGCATTTTTGAAACAAATAATTGTTCGGATGATGATTGTGATTCGATTTGGAGTCCAAATGATCGAAATCATTCGAATTCGGTCGAAACGTCGACGGATTCAACACCTGTCGCTGCAAGCACTCGTACTGTCAGACTGTAGAATTTTGGCAATAGATTAGGGATGAGATGTGGCAAGGACGTTCGGTATCGATAGTTGTTTAAGGAGCATCTAGAATAATTAGCAAACAACATACATTATTTTATTTTCCATTTAATATAGTGCTAGGCAAGATATGCTCCTGATAGTCAGCAGGACGCACACGAAGGGTGTATATTACTACACGGTGCTCGTCATTTGGAGCTCTCAATATTTTTTCACTTTGCTTTGTAATTTTTCTAGCAAAATTGTCCTATAAAGTGTGACAGTCACACAGATACAAAGATAACATTTATCGTTGTTGTTACCATGGACAACAAATTGTTACACATGTAAGCTCTCCCTTTTGCCCATAATAGTATTGCATGAAAATGCATCAAAATAGTAAGGATTAATTAACTATCGTGATAAACTAAAATAACGAACGATAAATTAGATTTATATATACCTACCAATCGCTCACAGATACTCATAATGAACAGATAATCTAATGTTGAATGCCGGAAACCATAAATCAACTCCGTAATAATATTTCTAATTATAGTTGATGATAATATTAAACAAACACATTATGCAAAACTTGATATAGACTCCCATTCATGACAATCAGATGCTATATTAGGCAAAGACTGTTGGACTAGTCCGGCGTTGCACCCAATTCATGTGAAATAAATCAATGGGCGTGGACTTATTCTGTCATCGGCGGCTTTAAAATATCACGCCGTCCTTGTTTACAATTGTGATTAATTAATTACGTGGACAGAGAAATCAGACTGATTAACAACCTCGTCCGTTAGGCTCGTTAGGTTATGGTAAAATAGTGGACTATATCCACTAGATACAGTTACGAATGATGGGTAGATTTACGATGACACCGGCGTGGGCGCAGTGATATATGGGTGATGAGTATCTGCTTTAAATTTGATCCCAATCTATCACGTACAAAATACTTAAATATCAGATTTATGTAGATTTTTGGAGTGAATTCAGTTTAATAATGGAGTAGTATCACGATTTATACAACTTAGATTTAATATTCGATCGATGAAATGATATATTTGTTTTTAAAACTTATATGCATTCGTAATGTCCGTTTAATTTTGTTACATAATGAAGAAAATAATCGATAAGTAATTACGTAATGTATCCAAAGACTTTCGCAAACTCTAATATCGATAGTGGTCATTTCGGTAATGGCGTGTCGGACAATGGATGCCCGGCGCGCCCGCGGGAACCGAGGGGGGTGAGGGGTGGGGGTGCGGGGCGGCGCCGTGCCCTTCGCCGGGTCACCTTGCGCAGGCGCAGGTACATGCGCGTGCGCCTATTGTCCGCGCAACCTGACACCAACTCCTAACATTCGCACAAACAATACCTTCACTTATGCTAGGACTCCATAAGACAAATTTTTCCTTGCACCGTCGACGATGCGATATTCTAACGAGTTCCAATTTTAAAAAACCAATTGCATTTTATAGGTGAGCGTGACAGGATAATTTAAGAAAGGAAGAGTGGTTTAGAAGTTTTTTATTTCGTTTATTGTTCGCAAGCCGCTTCGCGCATGCGATTTAAAAGTCTCGTAATGTTTTTGCAACATTTTTTGCGACGCTTTGTTTTGGCGGTGCTATGATTTAACTATTGTATCGAATATTAAATGGTTAAGTATCTTTTCTGGTATAATTACGCTCGTCTTTATTTCTTAGCGATTAGTCGATTCTCACGATTTTACATCGTACAGTGGTCTTCAAATCGATTTTGTAATAAGAGTATTGAAAACATTTTCAGAAATATGTATAATCAAATTTGTAGAGCTGTGTTCCGGGTTGAAGTACAAATTTTTTGGAGTTATTACAAGGTGAAAAGATAAAACAATCAGATCAGAGGTCACATGGTGTTGTGTGTAAATTGTCCACCAATGTCCACCACCAATCATCTCGCATCTCTGGGTAACTAGCAGAGAGCAGTGTTGTGATTTGTTCCGGACTCTCTGTGTTCTTCAGATAG
Source organism: Ectropis crepuscularia (assembly GCA_963693475.1). NCBI lineage: Eukaryota > Metazoa > Arthropoda > Insecta > Lepidoptera > Geometridae > Ectropis > Ectropis crepuscularia. Next base: position 1,760,626 of record OY856344.1, on the reverse strand, counting down.
GTGTGGCACGGTATTGTTATAGGCTTCCGTGTTGCCTACTATCAGGTCCATATTTATGTTGTTTGCGTGGTGAAACTAAATAATAAAAAAAAGTTTAGAGCAAAGTCGAAACAGTAGGTAGGTATAGAGATTTTTGACGTTTATGAAATCAAAGAAATAAAATTGATCTTAACTTAAATTCTGTTTTATGACGATCAGTTATTATTAAAATTCTACACAGGCAACGCATTCTATAATATACATCTTTATAAAATTAAATTGACGTCTATTGATGTCATTCGTTTCTGGCTTAGAAATGGTATTATGGTGTCGCTTTTTAGAGCTGCAAACAGTTCAGTAAAGTTAAGGGTTAGGTCATATTTCTTTTTTACCGGATAGTCCATTCCCACGATTGTATCACACAGTTGTCCCCGAATCGACTTTGTAATAAGATTAAAACTTATGCGTCGAAATACTAGGAATCGAGTTGAACTGCCCGGTGACTCGGTTTCAATGAAATTTTCCTCTTGGACTTTCGTTGGACTTTTTTCAGTGTGAGAAAGGTCTGGCGGGATGAAATGAGCATGATTCATAAAATTACGACTTACCTGACCAGTAATTGGACTCGTGTTACTAATGTGAAATACGTAGGTAGTTCTCGTGTTCGTACTTGGAGGATTATTTTTAGTTCTAAAAAATTCAGCAGTTCGATTCAATTTTGTCTTATTAGAAATGATTGCTTTTTAACCGACTTCCAAAAAGGATGAGGTTACAAATTCGACTATCTTTTTTTTTAATGTATGTTACTTGATTTCTCGTGAACGCCCGAACTAATTTAATTTTTTTTTGTGTTCGGATGAGTATGCTTCCTATACAAACCCGCAATAATTTATATTTAAAGTGATCAGGCAATTGTATTGACCCGCTGCGGTTATAAAAAATGTCAACCTGGCTCTACAAAATTGTGTTCAATACTCCGAGTCTAGCTGGGTTTAGGTTAGGTTAGTTAGGTGTCAGTCCATTTACGACCTTTTTCAAGAAATGTGCGTGTGACCATGTCTCGTTCGACACAAAGGCGCCCAATGCGTCTGAAACTTCAGTATGGCTGAGCCTCCCAACTCACATGCGTAATCTGTCATTTAGTTAAATATCCACCGCCACCAATTTAATCTGTGTAATCATGTATTTTAAACAAGACTTACACGTACAAACATATATACCTGTGTGTAATCATTATTTGTGCAAAGTCAAAGAGCTATTCACATTTAATATGCCAAACGAACATATAGAAACTAAGGAATTAGACGCTTAAGGCTCGTCCTCGACCAAAACGCAGTATTAGACATTTTTCTTGCAGTTTTCGGTGCTAATACCAGTGTATCATCACTCGCTCAAGGTCGCGCGGTTTTAGCCTACAGCTAGACCGTTCCTCCCAGGGAACAAGTGACAGTCGGTTGTCGGACGCACGGCTGAGCGCTCGCGCAACACGTTTCCCGCGCATATTGTTATTAGAAATGACGACAACCCTCCGCGCCAGACAGGGACAGAGTTACGCGTTAGAAGAGAGAGTTGAAAATCGCGACAGATATTGAGCGCTAATGCAAGCTGAATTGAACTTTGTTGTGTCCTTGCAAGAGTCGCTATTTATATAATTGTTTTCGCTAAGTGAGTGTTCTGTACTTGTACTAATATTTATTCTGTGCTAATACTCTTTTTTCAGTGGGGTTCTCCCGATATATACAAGTGTGTCTTCAAGTAAATCGGTTTCTTCAAAGTGAGCGCGCTCCATTGTGAATAGCTGCATAGAATCTTTGCTTACCATCAGGCGAGATGGTGGTCATACGGCCTATAATTATGAAATATATCTCTTAGCATTTTTACTAGTCTGTATGCAAATGCATCGAAAGATAATATGTAGATAAATCTATTTTAAGGTGAAAAAATTGTACTATAGATATAAGTTTTGTTCCATCACAAAGTTTTTATGTAAAACCTGTATACAGCACATTTCATTTGTTATTTTTATTTAAGAGCAATTAAAGCAGGACCTTTATTGTTTGTTTCACAGGAATCGTCGCCCACATTGACGCTAATATCGTCAAAGGTAAGTTGAATACCGACATAGTGCGAGTTTTGATAGTTGACGGTACGAAATTTCTTTTCCTTAGGTCGGATGGAAATTCCGATTGTGTTGCTGTTCTCTAGATTATTACATAAAGCAGCAGTCGGAAATTCCATACAACCTAATGAAATTGAATTTCGTACTATTTACTATCAAAATTTGCACTAAAAGGTTATTATTGGTTGGAGATGTCATTATCTCATGTCCATTACCATCGCTTTGCCAGTGAAACAAATAATATCCTGCTGTAGTGGTCTTTATGTTTATGATTGATTTAATGTTGTTCTGTTTATTTATGTTTTTTAATAACTGTATTGACTCCAAATTGAAAGCAGAGCATTGAAATATGTTTTTTGCTCGGTTAATGTTAAGTAGAATTTAGCATGACAACCGTAAAGTGCTTGTCGAAAACTGCGGCGAAGCCGCACATAAAGCGCAACCGTAATGTGAGCCAAATAAGGTTCATATTTCTATGTCTAAGCTTTCTGTATTCTGGAGTCTAGTGATATGAAAATGTCGTTGATAATGTTGTCTATAATCGTTAAAAATGTTGTTAATGATGTAGGTAGTTTGTAGTTAATCTAGATTGTAATGGTGTTATGTATATGTTTATGTGGTTGTGAGATGGGTCATGATAAATGTTGTATGGTATTATTTGCATGATGTTTAGATGCAACGTCATCCACCATTGGTATTTATTGGCTTTAAATTTACTATATTGAGTTATTCCCATAAAAAATGAGAAGGTATTTTGTTTATTTTGTATTTGTTTACGTAGTATGAAAGTATGCACAATATCAGCCTACATACTTTTACGTGTATGGTAAAAAATTATTACTTCCATTGTTGTCGATAACAGTGCTGCCAGTTAAATTTTTTCGCTTCTCAAAAAAGACCAATAACAATAAGTACTATTACTTTCTAAAAGTTAAATATTGACTCAAACGATATACAGTAGGTACTTATATGTAACGTTACTTCAAAAGTCGACACTAGAAAATCATTCATGCACATGGCGTACATATAATTACTACATTTAGGTTAGTTATGGTCCTGTACCTACGATACTAGATACTTCATAGTTAAAATCAAAATCATTGAAATATAATTAATACGCGTGTTTAATTATACTGTTAGTCGCACCACTGCCCAAAAAATCTTACACATTTAGTTTTCTTATGAATCAAAGGTTATCTGGCAGAGATTGCTTTTAGCGATAAGATCGTCTTTTGTGCCCATTTTTTTTATTTCACGTGTAAATTATTATCAACTTTGTTTATGGTGCTCATAAAGTTGCAATAAAGTGTTTTGTATTGCATAGTTCACTTCAAAAGATACAACTTGAATTTGGAAAGTTTGGAACAAAAAGATGTGTCAATTTTTGTCCGTGCTCCATTCTATTTCGAGTAAGATCTGAAGTACCGTGTTGTCGCGCGATCGCACGATTTATTTCGTAATTAAAATCGGACCCCTTTCGTGGGTGGCGCGAGCTGTGAGCTGCGGGCCCGCTCTCCTCTATGTAGCTGGTTAGTTTACACACTTAAATTGATTATTTATAGCCCAATTACTCCGATTCAGGGTACAGGTAAGGTAAAGTACCCGGCTCTGATCAAAATAAAATAATTAGACATTTTTCACGGAAATACCAATTGCTTGCGATGAGTTATAAATGTTTGGTTTTTGTTTTATGACTTGCCTACTAGCTGATCCGTGCGCGCGTTGCTACGCTATTTATCGAAAATTGATCGTAACAATTCAAATTTTGATCAAATTCGGTTCTAATTCAGAATAAGGGGTTCTAATGACGCAAACTTTAAAAGTATGACACATGTCACGCAACGAAAGCTCTCAAAAAGCAATATTTTTTCCCGTTTTTGTTACATTTTTCATTCATGCTCCGCTCCTGTTGATATTAGCGTCATGTTAAATAGCCTATAGCCTTTCTCGATAAATGGACTATCCAACAGAGAAATAATCTTTCAATTCGGAGCAGTAGTTCCCGAGATCCTTGCAAACAGACATGCAAACAAACAAACTCTTCAGCTTTATAATATTAATATTACTATAGATGCTGTACTTATTTGTCTAAACCCAATTTGCCCAATCTTGATTTTATATGACGTACATAATATACGATTTTTGGACACCCATTGGATTTAGTATTTAGTTGACAATTTTGGCAGGTTTATGACTCGTATAAATCTTAGTATAAGCCCATTTTATGATCCCACAGTTGGGACTTGATGTATTTTCACACAAGTTGGGTGTCTAAGACATTATTCACAGCACTAAGAAAGTGCGGGTTGAAGAATGACGTACAAGTTGCAGGCGAGATTTGAATCTACGACCTCATTATGGAATCGGTCATCTTTGCCACTGAGCCATTACGGCTTCTTGAAGCCGTCTTTTGAGGAAAGTTTTGGAATACTGATTTATTTATTTTTAAATTTAACATTTCTACTATTTAACAAAAATAAACAAAATAATAGACAACACTATAATTCTGCAATAATTCTAATTCGAAAGTCAAAAAAATATCACCGTAATATCAATTTAGCAATTAGTAAAATATTTAATGCTAATGCAAATACGTCCATAAAATACTACTTATGAAAGGATAAGTAGTTTAAAATCAAATGAATGCAAATTGAATGGCAGCATTAAGATAATATCGGATTTCCTGATATACTTTTAAAATGTATATCAATAATATAGAAATTTCCATCTATAATCTGCAGACAGCCAAAAATATTGTTGATTAAGAACAAAATGAGTGAACGAACCGACAAACTAGGTAGGTTGTCGGTTAAGAAAAAAAATTATCAACCGACCAACTAGGTTGTTGGTTAAGAATAAAATTTACTAACCGACCAACCAGGTGGACAGCGTGGTTGGTCGGTTGGTAATAGACGAAAAATAGGGTTTGTTGTTGTCATTAATGTTAGGATTTATAGTTTGCAGAAGTTAAATCAACTTATAGGGCAAACACATCGACATCATTTCATGTTTGATGTTCCAAAGACTCGAACGAAGAGATTTGACTCTACTTGTCTGATCAGAACGTCTAGGCTGTATGTAGAATGCGTCGCCTGCGTGGGTTTTCCCGACGGTAACAATCTTGGTGTGTCAAAGTCGAGAGTGAATCGATTTCTTCTTGGTAAGCACGCTCCATTGTAGACCACATAACCGTTTAATCAGACGAGATAGCGTTCAAATGTAAACCTATACTTACATATTAAAAAAAAAATATACTGGATAACCAGCGTATTGGACCTCTATACACTGATTTGGAGTCATCATGTTGAACTACCCGCATGACACTATTGTTACAGACGTGTTGGTTACCATCAGACGCATGTATTACTCGTTCCGTCACTATATATTTATTTAACAAAGATCGAATCCCGCGTGCACCTCCGAGTGTTCGCCACTGGCTTCAACGGCAAAGGAAAACATCGTGAAGAAATCAGCACGTGAACTACTGATACTGATACTGTTGTATTCCGGCTTAAAAGGTAATGTTTTAGGGCCAAACAAATGTCTGGTAGTGAGAAGAGAAAAACACAGGTGTAGATAGATAGATAGATACACTTTATTGGATACACCAAAATAACAATAATTCACAAATTAAAACAGGTTAAACACAAAGTTAGTGCGACAGATGGCGGCCTTATCGCTAATAGCAATCTCTTCCAGGCAAACTTAACGTGTCGTACTTTCTCATAGGGACTTACAAAGAGCCACCGCTACATAAACCTTTTTTATGGTAGAAAGTGATGGGATGAGCAGGATATGTGCCTGCCAACAATTTTGCAACAGCTCAGTTATGGGCAGAAGTTATGAAGACTGAAATGTTTAATGTAAGGTTATATTTACCTCTTTGCCCTGTTATTTATTTCCAAGGATTGCCCTTCCAATCGGAACACGATTATGGCATATTATTATTTTGCGATAGAATAACTGGTAAAGATGTAGTTCTTCCTCAGTAGGTTTTTGCAAAGAGACTGCAACGACTACCTACTTAGTACTATTGTGTTAGGTTTTATGCGCACTACCTCTTTGATCAAAAATCTAAAACACAATCTTCAAATACTCGATTTTAACAGCCAATTCACTACATTACGAATTTAACTTGCTTTTAAGACACATAAAAATAAATTGGCGGGTTCACTCATCGACTCGTTATTTCCTGTTCTTACGTACTTATAAAAATAATATTCCGAGTATCTCGGTAAGCGTATGACAAAACTCTTCGTCATGAGATTTACTCCGCAGTAATGTGTGACCGTGTGAAATGTATTATTAGATAATTGGTTACTTCTTAGAAACTGATACGAGTGTTTTGTGAATAATTCCTTGGCTGTTTCTTTGATAGTTAGCGAATTTTATGTTGTGCGATATTTTTGTAATCTGACTGTTGGTTTTTGACGTGATAACGTCTTATAATTCGATGAAGCCGGCTGCACGCCCGCAAAACATGACGTCATATGCCGTTACCGCCGTTACCTCGCCTTATTACTTTTCGCACCATCTAGTGAGTGAAATGTGTATTACGTTCAAGGAGTCTGTCCATGTTTTAGAAAAGCGACGATATGAAGTTAAGAACTTGTGCTAGTACAATGATGTACCCAGAGATGGCGCTTTGAACAGCTTTTCAAAAAGCTTCAGAATGTTTTACCTAGATGGCGCTTAACACAAATACTATGACCGCATTAAAAGGAAAAAGATGTTGTCACGTTCAACTATCGTCAGTAAACCGACTTTACAGACAACCATTTTTTATTAGTGACGGGATGAATAAGGCATGATTCTGATGGCAAGCATTACGCAAGCCCAACATACGATGACACGCTACAATTTGAATATAAAGAGTTCAAATTACTGTCTAGCATTGATATGCAATCTTCACTCTTTTATCTCATTGCCCTGATATTTTTATGGAAACATAGCCCTTCAAACAGAAACACAGTAGGTACTTAATGTTTTTTTACATTACTCCTTGTCAATTGAATCAACAGGCGGTAGATTAACAAAAAAAAAGGGAATTCTTCTCACTTCATATTTCTAACCATATACCAGTTATATAGTCATGTCTCTTATGTAGTCATGTCTTCTAAATTAAAGGTCAGTGCTTTGCAAACGAATGTGGTAGGTACTCATGTTTTAAATAATTATTCACGTACTTACAGAAAGTTTCAGCCTATTTCTGTTTAAGTTGAAATTTGTTACTGCAAAGTTCTATGACGTCACTTATGATTATGCTTCTGATAGATCTGACTTTAATAAAATATAGCTAAATCCCCTCATAGATTCAAGTATTCCTTATTTGAAACAAATATATATTTACATGAAAAGTATTTGTTATATCATACATTGCCTAGTGTTACAGTTACTTTAATAATTTAGTACTTGGTTATTTTCTTGGCACTAAAATAAATTAGGTGTCATATGATAACGTATTTTTAACCGACTTCCAAAAACCAAAAAGGAGGAGGCTATCAACTCGACCACCATTTTTTTATCATGTCAATAGTTAGCGGTTAGACCATCGCTTTTTGGCATGGGCAAATGGGCATCTAGATAAAGTGCGATGCGTGGGAACGATTGCAAAACTTACGAAAATGTGACACATATTTAATAAAATGGAACGATTCTTTCAAAGTTTTGCTTCATTTAATTCTTATGGACTGGAATGCTATAATAGTTAGGTGAGATTAATTATATCTTTGATAATAAAAAAAAACTAATTTGCGCTGACAAAATCTTTTCAATTTATTAACCTTTTGTATGCAAGGTGCGGCCGAGTTTAGTCAAGATGGCGTCATGATAAAATCCTGTACATAAATCGTGTACTTACTAGAATGTCAGTTACTCATCCGTTTTACCTCGAGATTTCACCGGGCGTTAAGTAACACTATGAGTACAATTGCATCCGGATTGTATTACTCATGATCTGTGTGTTTGAGTAATGAGTGAGAGGTGTGGCTCGGGCAATTTGTTTTTGGTAAATGATATAATAATATGTTTATTCAACTTAAAGTTAATTAGTCATTGGAATCATCCACAAAGTTTACGCTACGGAAACTGCTTACCACAAGCGGAACCGTTTACTGTTTGCAACTTTGCACCTATGTATCTAACCATTGAAATCTCTTTGATAAACGAGTAATAAACATTCATAGGTATATATATCCTCAGAAATCACCAAGTGTGTCACCTTTTTTTTAAGGTAACACTTCTTTAAGCATTTTGGGCATTCTTTTGTGATGATAAAAGCAATTGAACTCGCGACATTAAAAGAAGGTAAGTAATAGTTTTTGACTTAAATGGGTCCCATAATATTTAAACTTAGAAGCTTTGCTAAGTTTGAGGTTAATTATTTTTACTATAAAAGATAGAGTGACGAGACAAGCAGGATATGCGCCTGATGGCAAGCAACATGCCTGCCCATAACATCACAATGACATGCAGCACTGGAGTAAATATGAAGACTCCAAATCATCACATAAAAAATACCACGACACAATTGATGTAAGTATTTCATAACAAAATGTATAAATTTAAAAATGAACTTAGGAAGATAGTATTTACGTCATATGTTCGCTAAAGTTGATTTTCATTATTATAAAGTATTCAAATTATAAAGTATTTCTTGGTTGCGTTTACATATTTTAGTTAGGTATGTTATAGTTTTAGTTGCATGTAGGTATGAGTTAAGTTAAAGTTATTGATTTATATTGTATGTATTTAATTTAGAGACTGCCTCAATATTCTAATTAAGTTGTGTGTGCATGCTTTGGATAACAGTTTAGAACATCACAATATAATAATTTATCTGTTATTTAACATTAACTGTAATCTGTTATGTACACCTAATTAAATAAATAAATAAACATATCACCAAACTCAGCAGCCAGGGATATAAGATGTTTTATCTATATACCCTGTAATCTTATTAGAAACATTCTAAGGATTGTGTGAGGCAACATCAAAAGCGGCTCACTAAATGTTCCCACTGCTGGTACTCGGGGCCTTATCTCGCAAGGAGAGAATCAAGGCCATACATAATCCACCACGCTGGCCCAGTGCTGGTTGGTCGATAACACATTTTAGTAGTGGTAGGACTCTTAGCAGAGTCCGCCTGGGGAAGTACAGTCCGCGAGGTATAAGCTGAGCTTTGCATTAGTGTGAGTGATCACCAAAAGTACAGTCAGACGCAGGACGCTGTGACCATGTTCTCTTAATAAGGTGTTTCTTCAAACCAGAAGTGCTGCCATCTGAATATGATTTTGATGAAGTGTGAGTGGTGTCAATATATGTTTCATCGGTATAAACGATAGGCCTGCCCTGAATACGGTATTCGGAAATTTTAAGTAAATAAGTTATACGTAGGTGACGGATCTCATGCTTTTCCATAAAAAAAAATCTGTTATTCTCTGTCCTTGACCATTTGAATCCTAAAAGAGATACTTCTTTTCGCAATGACCATATTGATCCTGGATAGTTAATGTCAGCTTGTTGTTTAAGAGTTTGTTGTCTGACTGTACTTTTGGTCATAGATGCGTATGCATGTGATCACTCACACTAATGCAAAGCTCAGCTTATACCTCGCGGACTGTACCACACCTTTGCCAAATATTCTACCGCCAAGCAGTAATGTGCAAACATTACTGTGTTCCGGTTTGAAGGGCAATTATTCCAGAGAAATTACAGGGCTTAGAGACATAATATCTTAGATCTCTGGGTGACGAGCGCAGTGCAGTGCTAGGTAATGATTTGGACTATCATGTTCCAATAGCTGCGTGTTACTGTGCTGTTATGTGGCAGGCATGTTGCTTACCATCAGGCACATGACCTGCTCGTCTCGTCACTCTTTGATATAAAAAAAAATACAGGGCTTAGAGATATAACAACGTAGATCTCTAGGTGATGAGCGCAGTGCGGTGCTAGGTAATGATTTTGGTTCTACAGTCTACATGTTCCAATAGCTGCGTGTCACTGTGTTGTTATGTGGCAGGCATGTTGCTTACCATCAGGCACATGTCCTGCTCGTCTCGTCACTCTTTATTAAAAAAAAAACATGACCTCGAAGGATTCTAGGTACGTGTCGGTTTTCTCACGATGTTGTCCTTCACCGTTTTAAGTTAGCAGCATTACGATATTCCTTACATTATGTAGGTAAGGAATATCCACTAATGCCTAGCTCACTCTTTGCAGCGGAGTTTTACATAGTGCGAGTACGAGTCTAGTGAGCATGTCGTGGTAACTACCTACCGACATTGAACTTGGTGAGTCACGATGACTGGTAAGAATAGTGATTTATTTTGAATAGTGCTTATTGATAAATGTATTATGTTACCTTACGTTGCTTTGTTATCATTGTTTGATAGATTTGTTTTACTGTGACTACTGACATAGTTCTAACTCTTGTCACTATCCTTATAGTCTCATTCTGGAAATTGAAATGAACTTACAAAAAAATGCAGTTATACGAACTGATAATTGATAGATCTGAAAAGTTATAAAGTAGAAGTTAAGTATCAAATAGTACTAATGCAGCACAATACGTTACCTGCATAGGTACTGATATTTTCAGTGCAAAATTCAGAAATCATTTAGTGTTAAAGCCACTACGTGGTAAGTTACATACATTAATTCCTGTACTACAAGTAGATGCTTAATACTTACGCGAGGCGTAATCAATTCTGGGTACGTTTTTGAACGTCAGATTATGTTAAGATTCATGAAAAAATTATGAAAAAATCTTCCAGTTACACGTGTCTTCCGACAAACCACACTTGGCAAGCTTAGCGAATTACGTCTTTATAACTCTCTCCTTAATGTGTGATAAGTCCCTACGTCTCAGAAGTGGGAATAATACAAATTGGGCTGCTTGTGATCTAAAACCGTCAACAGACAAAAGCTGCGCCCCAAACACTAGTAATTTACGATCTACCCCGAGTTAATAAGCAATCAAAATATGTAATTTCAAATTTGGAATCGAAATAAAAGCAGTGCGCGTTGATTGCGATGAGTCAAACCGGCGCGCGCGCCACCGGATGGCAGCAAGCGGCGCGCGCGCATGCCGGGGGAACGACTAGGAACGGATAGAGGCGGCGCGATCGATAAACATGTCAATAATTGAATTTACTAAGTTATGTAATGTAGTTTTGTTCCTATCAAGTTGTATACAATAGTAACTTACAGCTAGGTCTGTTCTACATACTTATTTAATTTCAGCGCATATTGGCATTTGAAAAAATAAAATTTATGTGTTTCGGGAACCTCCGAAAAAAGTGATAACTTAAACTAACCTGCGTTGAACTATTTAATATTGACATTGAGACTTGAGAAAAGTTTAGGTTACTACTTAAATAGCAAATTAAGGTTTAAATAAGAAGGCTAGTACACGTATTCTAAACGTCTGTTTGAAATACGGCTAGTGCGAGAGGATAAGCTTTGCCTAGAGTGCTCGCAATATAACTCTGCGCGTAGCAAAATATGGAACTAATTGACAGGCCGTCAACTTCTTGTTTACGTCAGTTGACAAAAGTTTGTTTACGTTTGGTGTATTTATTAATTTCCAAAGTAATTATTAGCTTTTATTATGCCGAAAGTGATTAAAAGTGCTGGCCGTGGCTGGTTCCTGGAAATCAATCGTGGTTGTGAAGAAGAACCAGCCAAAAGTGCAGTTTTTCAAACGCAGAGCTATTTGACAACTAATATGTAGGGATACCATAGCAATCAAATCTCCACCTATTATCGGCGTATTTTTAAGCTGAGGCTTTATTTTTGAGGTTTGATTGTTTTATCGCCAATGTCAATCAATAACCGTGGGAAAAAATGTGAGTGCTTAAAGACCGAATGTGAGAAACAAGTTATATTTAATTATTTTTTTCATAACATAGGTGATCTAAACCCTATTCAAAAATAAGATGATCCTTCAAAGAGCATTCATTCGCCAAATTTTCAAATAGTGTTATTTATGGTATCAATAAAAGATTTCCAAGTTTAAATGAAATTACTATTATTTAGTTGTTGATGTAGGTTGAAAATGACAGATTTTTTAATAATGTAATTAACTAAAATACAGTTCTCCTGGTGGTAAGAGACTCAGACAGTCATTAACCTGTACCAATGATACTTGGTCATACTGATCCAAACTGCACTGCACCAGCACTGTAACGGCGTTCATTATTTCGAGACATTCGTTCTAATCTCAGTTGTCCTATAATTTATAAATAGTTATATTGCTTCCCTGAAAAATCCCTTCCCGTACCTGTTTTATGAAGTTGTAAGTTCCCAATGAACGGGAAGGGAACCTATTAGCTTGACCTGGCAACATTAAGTACGCCACCAGTCGCGCGCAGACTTATACTGCGAGCACTATACCACTGCCGTATGCGTGAAAGAAGGGGAAGCCTGACAGAATAGCGTCGTAACACGTTACGTAACTATTCTGTTATTTTCACAAATGTGTTTAAATATATTATTACTGTTTCAATAAATAAATAAATTTTAAAAAATGTCCTGGGTGTGAATCGAACCCAAGATCCTCGCCAGTGGTCAAACTCACTACCGACTCAGCTACAATATTAATTAATAATAAATATCTAACAATTAATGTACCTAAATATAAAATAAATCAATTCTGCTACTTTTGTAACTCTACGCGGGGACAAGAAAAAGCCCATCCAAACATCTAGTAAAGTACAAGGCAAGTGTCTCTGTCACTAGAAATAGCCGCGAGTAGCCGGAGGGGGGATCTAAGGGCTTCGGGAGGGGGGAATGGGGGACATTATACGCTTCCGTCGCGGGAAGCACGTGTACTGTTGCGTTTTTTTTTTACTCTGTGTATGAGTAATATTATAAGGAACTTGTAGCGACATCCTTTTTATATTACACGATGTCTAGATACGGGATCGATTGAAATATGTTACGTATGTTTGAGTTTGGCCATTGTGCATTTTTAACTATGCAGTCTTCGTTTCCATGAAACAAATATTTGGTATTTTTGTAAATTGAGAAAAAATAATCTCACGGTGACTTCGGTTTATCGTTGTATTTTATTCTAGATTTATAGGTTAACTATTAATTGCACTTAATTTTAACAATAAATGCCAAAAAGGCTTAATACTTTAAAGAAAGTTGGAGCGATTTCTTCCAGACAACCGTTGGATGAAAAAAATGATACGATAATATAAATACTGACTGGAGGTACAAATAAGCAGTGAATAAGTTCTACCATATTATCAATTAGGAAGAAAATAAGGGGGGGAACCTATGACTTCAAGATTGGAAAATCAGACTTTCCTGTCACAAGGCTCAACGGCTTAAATTTTTGATCACAATCAAATAAGTGTAGTAGATATTTTCAACATTCGTGACGTCAAACAAACTCAAAGAAACAAAGTTCAGTTAAGTCAAGTTGATACTGTGATTACGGCATTAGTCAGTCACGCAGAACAAAGTCCCTTTGCCTACAAATTATAGTTAAGGAGATTACTTTAACTAGGCTGATGTTACGGCTGGTCTAATCGGGAGAACGGCAACTACCAATCCGGAGCCTGGACGTCTACTCTGTTTCTAAGAAAACGAAATTTCGCGACTTTCCTACTCTCGTTCTACTTCGTTTCGTCCGATACAACATTGCTTGACGTTTAAATGTTACAAGCATACTATAATTAGAGTAGGCTTGGAACATTTAAACGGACAAAACGACGGATCGAAGTAAAATCGGAGTTGGAAAATCGCGAGTTTATTTCGAAATTACGTTTTCGTTGAATTAGAGTAGACGTCCAGGTTCGAATCCGACGCGCACCACTGTCTTTTCGTAGTCATGTGCGTAATACCGTTAACTTAAAAACGAAGAAGGAAAATATTTTGAGGAAACCAGCAGGTAGGACTCTTGACATGGTCCGCCTGGGGAAGTACCACACCTTTGCCAGTTATTCTACCGCCAAGCAGTAATGTGCAAACATGACTTTGTTCCGGTTTGAAGGGTAATGTTTCCAGAGAAATTACAGGGCTTAGAGATAACATCTTAGATCTCTGGGTGAAGAGCGCAGTGCAGTGCTAGGCAATGATTTGGACTCTTCATGTTCCAATAGCTGCGTGTCACTGTGCTGTTATGTGGCACTGTGGCAGGCATGTTACTTACCATCAGACACAAACATGTCCAGCTCGTTTCGTCACTCTTATTAAAAAAAAGGTTTCTAGAATCTTTCGAATTCATGCCTCATCCACTGTACCCGTATTGGGCCAGCGTGGTTGATTATGGCCCTGACTTCCCTTCCAAGGGAGGGTCTTCTAAGGTCTCGCTCGAGTCACAGCAGTGGGAACATTTAGTAGGCTGCCTATGATGCTATGCTACGATGACCGTGTTTTCAACCTTTAATACATACAAATGTTTACTTAACCTCTTCACTATTAATTCTGTTTACAACATACATTTTAAATCGACTATTATCTGAATCCGTTAGCTGATCTGAGCGCCACGGTAGCTATCTTCATTCTTATTTGGATTCAAATGTTAAACATATAGAATTAACGGAATAACGCTTAGATGAAGCAATGTGTAGATATCACATGACTCTGTGCGGTATTGGTTGTCTGCACGAATTCTAACAAACTACTTGTTATTTTAGTACCAATTTAGGACCTTTCATTTTCTATGGTAGCACAAAGTTTGGCGGCAGAGGCTACTAATGCTCGGTTTACATTATTCCAGTCCAGCGGTCGCATCCAGCGCTGGATTGCTTATTGGAAAAATGTAAACCTGCACTGGAAAGCACTGGCACTGCATTTGTGCTTAGAGCTAATTTCTGTAGGTGCCATAGGCCTTCATAAAAAATTTTCGTCTAGATTGAGTATCGCATTTCATAAAATGTAGCGCAACAAAGTTTCTATGTTATTGAACTTAGAAACAAAATGTTTTGTATTGTTTTTATCGCCAGGATTGACCAATCATATTGTAGGTAGATCTGAGGAAGTAAAGTACCACACCTTTGCCAGTTATTCTACTGCCAAGCAGTAATGGGCATACATTAAGTACTGTGTTCCAGTTTGAAGGGCAATGTTTCCGTAGTAGTTACTGTGAGAGATAAAACACCTTAAATCTCCGGGTGACGAGTGGAGTGCGATCCTAGGCAAGAATTTGGACTCTTCATGTTCTAATCGCTGCGTGTCACTGTGCAGGTATGTTGCTTACCAACAGGACAGGAACATATCCTGCTCGTCTTATACCTCTATAACAAAAAAAACTATAAGAAATAACCTTTTACCTACGGTTTCAAGATCAATGCTCTCTCCATGTATATTTGGTCAAAGAAATATCGAGTCTCTTCTATCGCGATAGTTTATGACGCATCGCCGATGGAAATGAGTTGATTCAACATCTACTTCTAGACACGTTCTCTAACTGCACTTCCTACTCGATTCGTATTTAGAAATCTTGAAGTCGAAATCGGTAATATATTGTAATAGTTTATTACTTGTGAATGCAAATATGCCCCAAAATAACATTTCTCAGTATTTGGGATGGCGTTTATTCGATTGTGTTATTCTGCTTTTTGTAAATCGTTTATTAAAAGCTTACGAATTACAAAATCATTTACTAAAATGTGCAATATTCAGGCGATTATAGAATTTGTGGGCGACGATGGTATACTGGTTGAATGTGTATTTATAAAAAAAAATGGTTCTGTATTTTAATCGAGTTCAAACGGGAGGAGGTTTTCAATTCGGCCAGTATTTTTTTACGTACTAATGTTACAGAACATTTAACAATGTATTAGTTCGGCCTTTTTTAGGAATACGGTACCAGGAATTAGACGGGAGAAATTGCGACACGCTACTAATCTATATATATAAAAATCGATGCCATTTTTCGTTGTTAGTGAACTCCTCCTAAACGGCTGAACCGATTTGAATGATTTTTTCTGTATGCGTTTGGGTAGGGCCCTCGATGGTTTAGATTCACAAATCAGCCCGGCAGATGGCGCTGCAGTTGATATCTAGGTTATTATCCGAGCAAAACCGGAACGGGCCGCTAGTCTACAATAAATACCTACTAGATCATCACTAATGACATTTTGTCAAGCTAATATTTTTTTTTTTTAAACTTGTATAGGTTTACACTTGACCGCCATCTCGCCTGTTGTTAAGCGACGATGCGGCCTACTATTATAATATCGGGATAATATTATTTCATCTAGCTGGCTTCCATTTCCGCTTTGGTTAATTTGGCCTATTTAGTATTGTGTCTGAAATGTCCAACAATATCTATTGATTTACTAGCAGCTTCATCCGGTTTTACTTTCACAGTTCTCGCCCCTGTTATTTTCCCGTAAAAAAAGAACTAATAGGCTATTCCATAGCATTATCTAACTGTGTTTCAAATTTCGACCTGATTCCTTCAGATGATCCAACGTGATTGAGCCACAAACATCTAAACATTCAAATGTTCGCGTGTATAATATGTTTCGTTTATTTCAATCCACGTCGTGAGCAATTACTCGTCGCACGTCGTAGAAGTCCAAAACACGGAAATGAATGAACAAAATTCCCTTATCTAAACGGACTTATACACAAATTCAACGGATGCCTGTAAGCCGTTTGTTTTTATTCCGTGTGCAGTTGTGCAACATACGTACGTCTCGGATTCCGTAATCTTTATAAATTCGAGAAATGTCCGGCAAGTAGGACCGCGGACACCGCGATAATTCAACGCGATGTGGCAACATCGTCACAGAAATAATGTGCGCGTGTGTGGGTGGCTGCACTCGTCGGTACACCGGTGCGGAGATCTGGAGTCTAGGAGGAGGTAGATCTAGGCTACTGTAGGTATAATGGCTGAAGCACTCTTCTATAACTAATATTATACAGCTGAAGAGGTGTTTTGTTTGAACGCGCTTAGCTCAAAAACTACTAAACCGATTTCAAAAATTCTTTCACCATTGAATATCTACCTGATTTCTGAGTGGTACAGGCTATAATAAATATTGGTGGACAGATACCTAAACGTATAAAAAAACAGCGGCCCGGCTTCGCTCAGTCATTGTCATATAAATATAAAGGGTACGAGTACTAAACGAAATAAAAGCTATCTCTCTAGTTGGGCCAAATTATTTCTACATAAATGCCAACTTTCGTAAATATTGGTTGACTTTGTGAATTTCCTGGGAATAATCATCATGACGCTGGATTTTTACATATTTAAGATGGTACTTGATTTTAACTCTTATTGTAAACATTACACAGGCCTTATATCACGATCTAAATCATTATTTTAATACCTCCCGACGTTTCGGCAGCGTTACAACAAATCAATTAAATTGTCTTAATCTAAATAATATATAATAATAAAAAGTCTTGATTTAAATATAACTTATTTATAAATGCAAAAAATTGGATGATTAGATGTTTGGACGTTTGTTGCTCAATCTCGTCGGTACGTCTGAACAGATCTGGTTGAAATTCTTAACACAGATATATTACAGTCTGGACTAACACATGTGTTACATTTCATCACGGGACAATAACGAGAATGGAAACAACGTAGGTGAAACCGCGGTGTGCTGCTAGTTTATAACAATTGATTCAATCTTCTTAGCACCAAGTTCGCTCTACCTCTTTTGAATCCAGTTTTCCTCGATACGCCGCGTCCAAACGAGCCCTTCTTCTTCCTACATTCGATAGTTTTTAATAACGTCTCAGTAAAGTTTTATCTCTCTCGTATTCACGAGAACGTTGAGCGATATATTCACGCTTTACTTCAAGCGCGGCTAGTTCACCCACTGACTGCGCCGTTAACTGTGGCTGGTCACACTTTCCACTTGTCCTACTGTGATTTATTGAACTGTGAATAGGGTTCATGTATTGTATCGATACTTTTTGGCTTTCGTGATCATTACTTTGACTCGTGACCGAATTAAAGTATCGCTGTAGCAATACCTTTATTAACAGAAAAATCTCAATTAGATCTCAATCTTAGATTTAAATAATTTGTTTGTATCTGATTTCTCAATTCTTGGGAATGTTTTCTTTGTTTTGAATGTAGTCACTCATTCACTCAGTCGCCGTATGCCAAACATTTTCGCATGTCTTACGCGATTTGAATTTATTGATTTTTTGAGTCAAAATGCTGAAGAAATTTTCCACATGCAATCTTGTCATAAATAGGTAAATGCATGCATAGCGGAGTGAGTTTGGGAACGTTTGTTGATACAGTTAGTGTTGCATGGCGTGCACAACCCTGCGACTTTTCAAGCCCAACTCAGAGTGGATGGAGATCTCCTCCTTCCCCAATGAGACGACCCCCATTCTCTTCTAGTGTTCACGTCCTTTGTAATACAAAACGTCGCAAGATAGTTACAATCATTTAAATCGCAAATAAGTCCGGTTCGATGTTTTTAATGTAAGATCTATTTACATTCTGTAAACGGAACACTCTGAAAACCTCATATTGCAGTTCGCCACGACAATATAACACTCTACGATAATCAGATGTTTAGTTCCGACTCGTATTAATCGATAAATGAATTGAAACACTAGCGACTCTAGCCATGGCGCCTACGTCCGCGTTCTAAGTAGTACGGTATGGCAGTTTGTGTTTATTGGTGACTCTTCCCGTTAGCGCTGTGGGTGATAACACTCGTTACTAGACGAAACACTGAAACGGGATATCAAATATGTACATACGTTATCTGATTCTAAGATAAGATTGGAGTTAAAGGTTAATTAATCTAATTTTATGTGTAATGGGTACACGCTTTTTGATATTTGTTTTAACTATCGTGATTATTTTTTCTTCGTAGAACCGATAACCGTTGGGTTGGACGTGTTCAAAGTTAGTGTAGAACAAATTAAGATTAGGCTGAATGAGAATGTAGGTACTGGTGTCTTCAGGAGGTAGGTAGTGGTTAGGAATGTAAGGCTGAAAATCCGGTTTAGTGTCGAGCCATGGGAGGTTCCTTGTCTAGTAGTGGAATACCATACACAGAAACTACACAGTTTAATTTTATTCATCTAAAAGTAGTTACAGCATTTATAACAATTATTATATCAGAACAACGCTAAAGTTAAGTTAATAAAACAAACGCATAAGTGAAATTATTACATCGCTAATTTCATTCTTAGCCAGTCCCAATAGGTATATCAATATAATAATATAATTTTAAAGATAAACCTGAGTATAGTACCTAGTTGACTGGTATTTATTTAAGAAAACTAGCTGTGCCCTCCGCGCGTTGCTACGTTCTGTCGAAAATTGGTCGTACCAACTCAGAAGTCTTCCTTGGCGCATGCACAACAACTTTGCTAAAGATCATTGCATGACCAAGTGCATAGTTTACGATTCTGTAAAGGTATATAACGGAAAGAAAATTAATTATTTCACTATATAGTTTTCTTTTGACACATTTCACAAATGAAAAAACCTAATACTTACTAATAACCAAATGCGTGATGAAACGATTCATCTGAAAATCACAATGAGAACAGAAGATAAAAGAAACGTTATTACTCGGTACTTTGGCCCACAATCCTACGTACAAACAGTCTGGCCCGTGCCCTCACTTTCCGTAATATATTTATAAGCGAGATAAACATCTCCCTTCATCAAAACAATCTGGTAATGCGCGTTATTTCTGTACTGGACCTAATCTGTCCCTTGTGGCCGCAATCACGATCGCTACTTATTCCTCTATTAACTGATGTCTGTGACTTTGTACGCTATAGATATTATGTATGTAGTAGGTACTTTGTTAATACTTTTTTTAGTGGTAGGCATCTGTGCTGAGTCCGTCTTGGGAAGTACTACAACTTCATCAATTGCTATACCGGCAAGCAGTAATGTGCCAACATCACTGTTTGAAAGATAATGATTTCAGTGAAATTACATAATTACAGAGATAAATCATTTTATATCTCTGGGTCATGTCATGACTGTCATGACGGCAGTCCTGCATAAGCAGGTCTACTACGAAAACAAACTCCGAATGATCGGATCCGACCGACAGCTGAATGGATCTGTAGCCTACCACGAAAAACATTCGGATCGATACATCCCGGTCGGAAGTTATAGACTTAGGTCGGATGAAGGTCGGATCGAACGAAACGACCGATTCGATCAACCGACCGATTACCTATCGAGGTAGGAAACTTCCATAAGTTCGGCCGATATATCGTTTATCGGACTTCGTAGTAGACCTGCTGGCAGTTAATAAAATTGGACTCATCGTGTTCAAATAGCTACATAGTACTGCGCGGTTTTTGGAAGTTGTGTTGTTTGTCATCTGGTGGTGCGTCTCTTATTCGTTCCGTCACTCTACTTTTTATAAAATGATCTAGTAGTCTAATTGTTAGAAAGCCACCTACTAATATTATAAATGTCAATGTTTGGATGTTTGGATATTTGGATGTTTGTTGCTCAATCACGTCCTAACGTATGAACGGATCGGGCTGAAATTTGGAACACAGATAGATTATAGTCGGGAAAACACACATACACTTTTTATCCCGGAAAACAACGGGACAACGGGAACGGAAACTTCGCGGGTAACACCGCGGGGCAAGCTAGTAAAATATAAGTACTATAAAAAATAACATTACAAATGCAAAACTTACTTTTTCAAGCACAAACTGCTGCAAAAGCCTGAATGAAACTTGATACTTAGATAAATAACAGCCAGGAATAACATAATTATAATATGCTACTTTTTATCCAGGGAAAACATCAACGGAATCGGAAACAACGTGAGTGAAACCGCAACATGCTTGTAGTATATCATACAGTCGAACTAAGAAAAGATTTTTATTAAAATACGTCAAAATGAACTAAATTCTAACATAAGATCAACATTTGTCGTAAAAGTTCTACATTAAATCACGGGTGGTGGCGGCATGTGCGCGCGCGCAGGTCTCGGTACAAAAATGTGACAAATGTAAATTACGCGAAGAGTGCGCATGAGTGTATTTATAGAAAGTACTCGCCTCGTCGTAAGCTTGTGATGTACTTCACGGGCAAATAGATCAAATTTTGTTTAGTCTGGTAAAGTTTATATTCGATTTAAATGTTACCTACATCTGTGCTTTTTACGTTATTTTAATAACTACACTAAGTGAGGGAACCTGCAAGTTTTTGCATTTCTAAAGCGGCAGAGCTGTTTGCAGCGCCCGTCAGGGGAAGTACCACACCTTTATCACATTTATCTTATACCTATCACTAGGTGACGAGCGCAGTCCAGTGCTATGTAACGATTTGGACTCTATATGTCTAATAGCTGCCGTTATGAGCAGGCCTTTTGCTCACCACCAGGCATATATCCTGCTCGTCTCGTCACTTTATACTGATCTATACAATAAAAAAAAATGCTCAAAGAATATACTGAGATAATTCGTCAACCACAAACCTGCATTGGGCCAGTATGGTGTACCTGGACAGTCTAATGAGATAATGCCCCGGAACTAAACTTGTTATGAAGATAACGTAGGTACCTAACTCTTTGTTTTTTTTTCTGATTCTCTGTTCTGCAAAATGTGCCAGTATTTGACTACACGTCGCTTGAGTGACATCGTCTAAGATGAAGCATGCCGCGTCTTGATTTTTTTTCAGGCTACATCAAAGCTGGGTCGAAGTAACTATTTTCTGATCTGTGGCTGGGTTTTTATTCCAAAGCAGAGTCACACCTAAAAACCTCTCTTTACGATGATTCGCTGATCTATAATTTACATAGGTAATATACAATTTATGTAGTGTGGTTCTCATTGTAATTTAGTTGTATCTTGTTAGGTTTATGCTGGACCAACATGAGATGTCACCAGATATTTCTTGACACCCTTGTGAGACAGACAAATCAATTTTGTACTGACTCTCGTTGAAAATAAGTTTGATTGGCGGTTCTATAAACAAAACTATTTCATGATGTGTTAGCTAAACATTTATAAACGATCTACAACCGACAGACAAAACATTACTCTCAATTAGCCTTCAGTTACCCATGTCCAAAAAAAAACTATCTAAAAAACCTGCAATTCCAACACAAAGGATAACTTAGTCGAATCAGTTTTTACATTCAAGTAATTGGGATCAATCAAATGAGTTGAGCCGAAGCAAATCGCGATGTATTGCGAAAACCATTGCTCAATCAAGATAACTATAAAATCAATACGTTTGATGTTTTGTGTGGAGTGATTAGAAATACTGTTACTGTATTAATTAGACTATTGACCGGCGCAAGATCTGTGGGAATGGAGAGTTGGAGAGGCTGAATGACTGGTAGGTTATTGAGGCAAATACTGTATCATTTCTAGCACTTTGTGGTCTAATTTGAATTCATCATGCCTGAAGGCACGTCTGTCGGACATGTATATAGACAAAGATTGTTTTAAATGGTTTGTGAAACAAGTACTGCCGTAATCGCCGTCCTTTTATTCTTACCCCTATGAGTTCCTTTGTCACGTAGACTAAGTCAGGGATAGCTTCAGGTGTTTTATTTAAAAAAATGGTTTCTTAACAGATTGAACCGATTTATTCTACGTAAACGTGCTCCATAATAGACCGCTAGGTCGCATAAGGCCAGTAGTAAGCCGTAATCAATGATTTAAAAACAATAGAGGCAGTCGTAATAACTGCCGATAGAAATGAAACATTAACTTCGAAATGTAGTATCAAACATCACTTATGTTGCAGATTGTCACCTGTATGGCTACAGATATGATTTTATTACGCATGTTGTGATGCGAATTCACAACATTTAACTCATCCAAAAAGCGTCTAATGCGCACATCTCGCTTTGCTGTACCTCTGCTTCTCCAACGCTACGCCGATACATCAGCGTGTATGGTGACGCGAACCCATACGATTTCTCTTACCAAAAAAGTGCTGAACAACTAAATAAGTTTTAACTTCATAAAAACTTATTATTCCTCTCTGTCAATCTATGTTATTTCGTATTGTCCGAGCTACACGACGCTAGGTTTTCAAACCAGGATAGCAAGCTAGTGTTAGTAAGCAGTGCTTCTAGCTGCGTGTAGACAACGCTACGAAACGCTAGTTTTGCCTACAGGAAGCTAGAAGTAATAAATAAATAAATATTGGTGGAGAATTCACACACAACACCATCTGACCCCAAACTAAGCAAAGCTTGTATGATGGCGGCCAGATAACTGATATAATACTTATATAGTTTTAAATACATACTTATTATACATAGAAACACCGAGATACATTGCAAACATTTGAATTCATCACCCAAATATTTGCAATGGGTGGGAATAGTTTGCTAGCTTACTAACACTAGCTTGCTATCCTAGCATTAGTTTCAGCTCGTCATATCAGTCACGCTATTTTCAAAACTAACATTCGATGCAAATGCTCCCGAAAATAACTAACTCCAGAACACTTGGTTTCCTTCGAGTGTCTGAACACAACACGTATTAATAGCTGATACAATAAAAGCGGAGTAACAGGCCCGTTACAAATAAAAACACATTTTTATTACGATCCTTGTTTATATCATAGTTTTATTGCACCTATACACTTTATTAATTGCTCGGTGCATGGCAGTCAACAACTCTACGTGCTATCGATGTATATTCATGTTTTTTTTTGTCTTATAAAATGTGTTGGGTTTTATTATTGATATAGGATTTGACAAATATTAAACGCTGTGGTGGCCTAGTGACGAGAACGTCTGATTTCAAAGTCTGAGCAACGTAGGGTCAAATCCCGCCTCCAATTCGGACTCTTTTCCAAAGTGTGGATCTGGGAACAATTACTGAAGACAAGTATTTATTTAATATCATTTAACATTTTGAATTTGTTAGCTTTGTTTACCGAACGTTACATTTGATGACGCACGTGCACTTCGAAATAGTACACCCTCCAAAAGTTAGGCAGAAACATTGCACACGATATTTTATTACTTTCCCTACGACATGGCATCGTAAACACAATACAAGAGTACCACCCCTCAAACTTACAAAGCTCCGTCGCAAGTGGGAATCCCGTCATTTCGTGGAACAGCCAATATGCGGTCGGTAACTAGTGGCGAAAGTCATAAACATTAATGAAAAATCCGTGGTAATTTGGGCACTTGCGCGTGCGTTAAGGGCCCGCGGAGACGTCGGCGCCTCGCGTGCTGGCCCTTAATTGCCCAACTCGGTACCACTGTGTTTTACGCGGGCTTTGGCGGCGATGACTGTGGAAGAGAGTGCTTTGGACTGTTCCAGTCGTGAGGATGAGGATTTGTTTGTTCCAGTTTGATATTTACCACTGGGCTTATGACTTATTTGGTACTAGCAGCGTTTCGCGGTTTTCCCCACGTAGTTATCGTTCCCGTTATATCCCCATGATAAAAGTGACAAGTGTTTAAGTGAAAAAGTGACTAAGCCTATAGTGCTACTTAGACTATGTTCCAAAGCTCCAAATTTCAATGCAATCTGTTCAGAGGTTCAAAACATCCAAACTTTCGCTTTTATGATATTAATAGGATTTAGGTTCTGTATTCATCATCATCCTACCATCATCATCACAGTCCACTGCTCAGCCCTATCCTTAACTTTACGTTTCCATTTACTGCCTGCTGTCTTCCGTATATCGTCACACCACTACGTTTCCCGATTCACGGTGTTCATTCAAGAACCCGCCTGCTCTAATGATTATCGGTTCTGCGAGAGATATGACCGGTCCATTGGCATATCAGTTTGCAAATGCGTTGGCTATGTCGGTAGCCCCGGTTCTGTGAGGGATCGTATTCGGAACATTTATTTATCAGTTTCTACACTTGGCTACCGGGATGGATTATTCCCTTGACTCTCATCTTAGGAAAGAAGGATCCGACGCCCAGCGATGTGAATACAAAGTGGGGTAGTTATGTTGAATGTGTAGATGTTATTATGCTGCAAAATCAAACTCTTCTCTTTAATAGATACTTGTTTTGTTCGTATGTCTATTTGTATCTGTTATTAGTTCTAGAATGATTGAAAGCCCAAGATTAAAAGAAACATTGAAATAATGCCCCTCCCATTAATAACACCTACGTGTTACAACAGTAGGTAATCCTACTTAAAAACAATTCCACAATATTACTGAAATAAACAACGGCGTACTACGCACGTATTTCAGACAATCTAAAGATAATTTTGCTGTGAGAATAGCGTGATTCGTGCAAATATATTTCATTTTTAACCGACTTCAAAATAAGAGGAGGTCTCGATTCTGTTGAAGGTTTTTTCGCATTTATGTTACGCCATAGCTCCGAAAATTTTGAATCGATTTTGATGTTTTTTTGCTTCGCAGATCATTTTTCAGAGGTGGTCTTATATTTATACAGTCATGTTATCGAAATCGGTGTAGCAGTTTGCGCAGTATCAATAAAAATTTATCTTATATATAAAATTCTCGTGTCACAATGTTTGTTTCCTTACTCCTCCGAAACGGCTTTACTGATTTTAACCAAATTTTATATGCATATTCTGTAGGTATGAGAATCGGCTACTAGCTATTTTTCATACCCCTAAGTGACAAGGGTTGTTCACTAAGGCAAAACAACGTTTGCGGGGTCAGCTAGTATGCTTATATACCTTGATTAATTCGTTTACCTATATGACATATAGTCGAAAGTATTTTAAATTGAAGTCGGGTTTCTTATCGGAAACAATAAATGATTTGAGGTTATACTTCTTTTGGCTCGCTTAGTAACAAATATGAGAGTGAATTTATAAGTACCTACACACTGGGAGCAAAACGACATGATGAAGTTGACTAATTAACAATTGGGATGACGACAGGGTCAAAAATAAAGCATTACCTACAATTAGTTCGTCAGGTAGATCATGGAAAAATATGGGACACGTATTTT
Organism: Ectropis crepuscularia; assembly: GCA_963693475.1. Taxonomy (NCBI): domain Eukaryota; kingdom Metazoa; phylum Arthropoda; class Insecta; order Lepidoptera; family Geometridae; genus Ectropis; species Ectropis crepuscularia. The sequence goes on along the minus strand of OY856344.1, from coordinate 1,734,661 downwards.
TTGTTAAATCAAATTATCAAAAATTTACAGAGATATAGATCATTATCCGGAGTAGGCGATTGTGACGTCACTCTAAAGTAAAAATCGTACCATAACGTGACGTTTCTCGAAACTTCTAAGCACTGTATCTTCGTCATTTTTTGTTTTTGAAACATAGGAAAAAATACATGTACAATAATTTTTTATAATCTAACTGACGAACTAATTAGTTGTTTTTAGTCGACTCGTCTATTCCCTCTTCAGGGTAAATTTTTATTATGCCCGCGCACCGCGCACACCGACACCTAATATCGACAAATTGGAATTTCAATTGCAATTTTTTGTTCATTGTCTATGTCGGTAGAATTGTTAGGTAGGTTGGCAAAGGCATGGTACTTCCCCAGGCGGACTGGCAAAGAGTCCTAAGTACCATTACATACCTATGTGAAGAAGAATTAATTTGTACCCGAGCTACACCCACTGTTTATGACAGTTCTATTTCGCAACTCGCTACAATAGCCAACACCATTACGGAACCCAATTTACTAAATCCGCGCGCGACACAAATCATCGAGCAACGGTCATGAGGTAACGATCTCAAATTTAAAATGATTTAGCACTTTACGCAATGGTTTTTAAAATGTCTTTGGCCTTTTTTTAAACTACAGTTACCCACTTTTTAAATCAGTAATTCTGTGTATTGGTTTACCTAAATATAAAAATTGGCAGTCATAGGAACTGCCGATAGAAGTGAAAACTTACAATTCAGAATTTGATTGCGTCAGCGTCAGAATGCGTCAGCATTTTTGGAATGGCCAATAGGAAATGTTCACGCATTTCTAGATGGCCAATGGCCATGGTCCCGCTAGAATAACTGGCAAAGGTATGGTACCACCCCAAAGTCCTACCGCTAATCTGCGTACCTATCTGCTAAGAGTCCTACCACTACTACTAACATATACATGTATCTGCATTCTACAGAAGCGTATGAGTCAAATGAGTATGAGAAAATCCATGAGTTTTAGGCCTTACTATCATAAAAATTCACTCTTATCATTTTTCCAAACGCGCTAAAAGATTCATAACTTCAAAATCAAGAATTTAACTTTGCTAGTAACTCGCCCCAGCGCTGGCTCGAGCCACTCGCCCGTGCGAGCCCAGTGGAAAGTGCGTGATTTCCATGCCTACATGACGGTTGGTACGGATCGGGGGATTGTGTGAAACAGATAGAAGTCTCACCTCCGCTGTATACCATTACAAATGGACTAATAAACTTGAAGATATTATTGTCTTTTTATAGCTTTGCGTTTTCGGGTACGTTCAAGGCTTTTGTTATGAGTTGGTTTTGGATTACTTGTGTAGTTCCGCTTCGTTTTAGTGGGGCTTTATTATGGAGAGCCATAGCGCTCGTGTGATATTTCAAATTATCATTTAGTTTGTGTTATGTGTCGTATTATGTTTTCAATTTCTTTAAGAAAATTAAAGATAGAGATAAAATAGAATGTCCCTTATAATGACACACATGACTTCGAAAGATTCTAAGTACATGTCGGTTTCCTCACGATGTTTTCCTTCACCGTTTTAAGTTAGCGGCATAGCGTGGTGGATTATGGCCTTAACTCTCTCCTTGCGAGAGAAGGCCCCGAGTCCCAGCAGTGGGAACGTTTAGTGGGCTGTTGATGATGATGTTATATGACACAAACAAACAGAAATTTCAATAAAAGTTGAGTTTTTACTATCTAGGGATCTTAGATTTTTTTTATAGTTTAATGAGATTTTTTAGCTTTTTATTTATTTTCCATTTATGCAAAATAAATAAAAAGCTAAAGCCCAGATGCACATGCAGCCAAAACATAGCAAAATACAAATATCAATTTTACAAACTGTTTTATGGTATAAAGTGAAGACAAACACCTTAATTATATTATATCTTCGTATAATGAGCGCAGTGCGATGTTGGAATTTATTTGAATGTTCAGGTTTTGTACTTTGTAACGAAGTGTAATGGGAGTGTAACAAAGTAACAATACTTTGTTACGACGTTGCAGATGAAGATTGTCGATCGCAGGATAAAAAGTGACAATGAAAATATATTTCAGATCAGAAAATATGTTTTTATGATAGCGTGATGGGACAAGCAGACGTATGCCTAATAGCAAGCTATACGTTTGCTCATACATAGTAGGTACGAGTTACGTGTAGTACAGTGCAAGAGTGCGACGCAGCATTTTAATGCTGCGTCGCACTCTTGCGCTCCTTGAACTCCTCATGTTTACATGAGGAGTTCAAAACAATATCTAACACTGCACTGCACTCGTCATGTCATGGAGAATGATTAATCTCTGTAATTTTTCTCGAAGTATTGCTCTATAAACTGGATTAGTAACATTTTGTTGTTATCGCTTCTTGGTACAATAACCGGCAAAGATGTATTACGTTCTAAAGCAAACTCCCACAAAGAGTCTTAAAACTATGAAATGCGTACATTTTCTTTGATTTTCTATCAAAATTTGGGCTATCACATTTGCGCTACTTAAATAAATAGTAAATACTAACATACGAATACAAAGTTAAGTTACTTAATTCGCTACATCAGATAATAATAATTACAATAGTATATTAGCTCTACAAATCGTCTCCAAATCTTCCCGCTAGGACCATAGGGCTCTAGAAGAGGGTTCTTCTGAAAAGCTGGTCGTTCCTTTATCTTTCTACCAGCGCAGCGACTTCTGCCGCTTCTCTTCTTTCTCACTTCTTTCTACCTAACTGTCATAGGTCTCTTTTTACAAAAAGTATATTACTTCCCACGTTTGGAATAACGATTGAAGCTAAATCGTCGCGTCCCACTAGACTCGTTTACGAAGATGAAACTGTCCAGATGCTCTGCAATCAAACCGAGCACCTCGTTACGACTGCAGGTGTTGTAAATACCGAAGAATCAATAACTCATAAAGCATATCGTAAAATTATCAGCCACGAACATAAACGATCTTTATATTCGACGAGTATTTTCTGTGCGCATAAAGATACGCACTTAGAAAAAACCACGTAACAATCAAAATGGAAATAGACAAAAGCACACTACTCGTAAAAATATGTAGGTATTGTCTACGGCTCTTGTTGCAATTGTTAAGTATCCTAATAATATTATAGTCGATGTTTGGTACTCAATCACGTCGGAACGAAGCAAGTTGAAATGTAGAATACTTTTTATTGCAGGAAAACTACATGAAGTGGAACTACGCGGGTAAAACCTTGGGGTTCGACTCAAATAATAAAATTTTGTATACAACGTTTTTTTACATCAACTACATGCAACTAATCAAAATATGTATTATGGAAGTAAGATATTAGCTAATAAACTTTTTAAATACATATATTATGTATTTTGAATGGGTCTATATGGGGTGGCATAACATTTTTTGTCCTATTTTAGGTAGGCATAACGTTTTTAGGACTAATGATAATTTACCATAACAACTAAACGCATAACTGTCTTCGCATAATGTTAACTAGCATAACCATATATAACATAACGATAACTTAGCATAATGTTTAAACGCATAGCCATATATAGCATACAGATAACTTAGTATAATGTTTCGACGCATAACTATAAATAGCATAATGGTTAAAGGCACACATTGAGAAAAGCATAACAATACTTAAACATACTGATCAACGGCATAAACTTTAAACGCCTAACTAAAAAACAAGTGTAAAGAGCGGACATAAATAAAATACGTGGGTGTGTGAAATGCGGGTGGGTACTTCGACAACAATATTTATTATTCGTAATGTAGGTATCTACTAATTTAATGGAATATCTATGCAGGACTATGCAGTAGTATAACAATTTTTGTACCAATTTATGTAGACATAACGTTTTTAGGACTTAAAAACCTACATACACTTATGACATATGGTGCACTTTTTGACTCCGGGTGGGCTCCCGCCAGAAGCTCTTCGGTCAGCCCTGAGTGTTGCTTCTCCACTCAGGACCTCCCTTGAGCTTTTGGCTCCCGCATTTTTTATATACACTCTAGGGGTAGTAGTGACAAGACTAGGTGGAGTCGGGGTGCTCCGAGTCGGATCTGGACCCTATATAACCTGGTTATATATTACGTAGCACAACAAATAATTAAAAAATGCCTAAATGCGTCTGAGCAACAGTCGAATTGAATGTAGCACAATAGATTTTTATGATTAAAACACATAACGCCAAAAAACGATTATGCAAAAGTTACATTATGACACTGTATGTTATGCTACATTCATTATGACAAAGTAAATTAGGAAAAAAAATTATGCGATTTAAACGGCACCTTAAAAAAAATAGAACAAATAAAAAAATGCTTAAAAACTATTATGCGTCTCATCAATAGTCGAATAAAATGTAGTACAATAGATTGTTATGCTTAAAACACATGACGCCAAAAAATGATTATGCGAAAGTTGCATTATGACACTATACATTATGCTACATTCATTATGACAAAGTAAATTAGGAACAAAAAGTTATGCGTTCTAATAGGCTCCCATTTTAAATACATGCCTATGTAGTTGTAGTGTTCCTACTTACATTTATGTTATGGTAATACTTTTTTAAGTATCACCCTACCGCCAAGGTCGTGGGTTCAATCCACACCCAGTGCAAATATTTGCGTGATGATTTCAAATATTTGTAATGTGCCTGGGAGTTTTCTATGTCATATAATAAGTATGTATTTCAAAATATATAAGTACTAGCAGGGCCCCGCGGTGTTACCTGCGAAGTTCCTGTTCCCGTTGTTCCCCTTATTTTTTCGGGATAAAAAGTACCCTATGTGTTCTTCCAGACTATAATCTATCTGTGTTCCAAATTTCAGCCCGATCCGTTCATACGTTAGGACGTGATTGATCCAAATATCCAAACATCCACACATTGACATTTATAATATTAGTAGGATTATATCAGCTACAGGCCTCCATAGTACAGATTTTTACTTAGTTTGGGGTCAGATGGTGTTGTGTGTGAAATGTCCATTAAATTATTAGGAACGTGTACTCTTACAAATAGCTTATTAAACCATAGTTTACCAAATTAAATATTCTTTTTTTTGCCGATAAACTAACTCGGTTTTATGTACTTACTTGATACCTGGTGTTTGTGTCTTCTTCTAAAAAGTTATGAAATAATTGAAATTATGATCCACTCTAAATAACGAGAATGGAACTATAAATAACATTTAAAAGCTTTGGTTCCGCGCCATTTTCACTGAAGAAATTTTGTGTTAAGATTATTGTAGTAGTAGTTATTGTAGTTTAAAGATTTCAGTACCTTTTCACTACTTCTCATTAAAAACTTAGGTAATTATAATATTTTACTTAATAGATATTTTTCTATATTTATTTATTTACTAGTGGTTTTATCCCGACTTCATCTTGCTCGAACTATTCGTAGGTGGAAGTTTTTTTGTGATTTAGTGAACGAATGTCATAATAATAGACAGGTGATTTTAGACCAAAATAAAGTGGCCAAGTGCGAGTTGGACTCACCCATGAAGGGTTCCGTTGCAGCAAGTAACGTAATATACATAGTACCTACACCTAGTTCTTGTAGTTCGTTGTAACTTTGATCGAAGTTTCAATAATAGTGTATTTATGACGTACTAAAAAAAACTACTCATCAGATCGAGTTCAAACTAATTTTCGTTGGTAGTTTACATGGTAATGTACATCATATTTTTTTTTTAGATTTTTCATTCTGTTACTTTAGAAGTTAGAGGGGGGGGACACACATTTTACCACTTTGGAAGTGTCTCTCGCGCAAACTATTCAGTGTAGACGAAAATGATTTTAGAAACCTCAACATCATTTTTGAAGACCTATCGATAGACATCCCACACGTGTAGGTTTGACGAAAAAAAAATTTTTGAGTTTCAGTTCTCAGTATGGGGGACAACCCAATTTTTTTTTTTTTTTGTACAAATCTTAATGCGGTTTACAGAATACATCTACTTACCAAGTTTCAACAGTGTAGTTCTCATAGTTTCGGCATAAAGTGGCTGTGACATACGGACGGACAGACAGACAGACAGACAGACAGACATGACGAATCTATAAGGGTTCCGTTTTTACGTTTTACGGAACCCTAAAAATTGATAGTGAAGGTACAAAAATTCACAACAAGCTGAAAAGCAGTAAATATAATTTGAATATCGGAAATGGCTCCAACGGTATACATGTTTTTTTGCTTACAAAGAAGAAACCGATTCAACAGTGGCTTCTTACGTAAAGACACCAACATTGTGTCTAATTATCTGTCGGGAAATATCCACTCAGGCAACACATTCCGCAGCCTAGACGTTCTTAAATCGAAAGTGGAGTAAAACCTCCACGTAACCTATCTATATCTACCTAAAACCCAGAAAACATTCGGCCCCGTTGATGGCAACAATTATTCAAAGGAAATAAGTTCGCGAGGCGCGGTTTGTTGCGTGATTCCACGCGATCACAAAACTTATACACTTTCACCATTAACATCGCTTACTGTCTTGGCGAGGTACGAACGCCGACACTAACGAAAGTGGTAATGTATGGCGCCCGGTGATAAATTCCCTTTTTTCGGATAGTTTTGACAGCGAGACAGGTGTTAAATTTATATCAGTTGGAAGGAAGTTTTAGCGTGTTTATGTCTGTAACGACGCGATCGTATCTGCGGCGAGTACTGGCAACCCCGCACCGTGGAGGTCTTATGGCGTGCAAATGATCATTTTGTGAATATTTTAGTCTGTTTTCACTGTCGAGGTGAAGTAAAGCGATGTACCATGATTAACTATCAAGTATTTATCAACAACTTTTTATAGGATTGCACATGGATGAGTATTGTGTGCTAAAAGACTATCGGACTACTTACTAAACTTGTAGCTCCAAAAAGTGACATCATTTCATGGTTGGTATTCCAAAGATGCGAATGAAGAGGTTTCACTCCAGTTTCGTAATAAGAATATCTATATTCTGGGATTAGTTGCTTAAATGGGTATTACCTAATGAATTTAAATAATGAGTAGGTAAGTATCTTCAAGTCTAGCAGAAATCAGTTTATTCTAGGTAAGCACGCTTTAACGTACGCCACATTGCTTAACATCAGGTGACTTGGCGGTCAAGTGCAGGCCTAAATCGATAAAAAGGGGTTAGATATTATATGTTTCTTAATAAGACTATGATTCACAAAATTTAGCAGCAACCCCGCAGTGTCACGTACATATTTCCCGATCCCGTTGTTTTCCTGGGATAACAATTAGCCTACATATAATTCCAGACTATTAGCTATCTACATACCAAATTTCATAAATATACCTTTAACAGTTTTTCATGTTAGAGAGGGTACAAACGTTTACACATCTAAGTCGTCTAAGTGATAAAGCCGCCAATTAAATTGCTAAGATATTATTTTTCTGTTTTGTAATATTTGATACACAATTTTTTGTGTATCAAAGGTAGCTTTTTAAATAAGGAGTTTTTGTATTGTGATACATTCTCACAAACGTTCACGATAATAAATTAGTAGGATTGTATCGTTGCACTTACCTGATGGTATCACTTTTGCACGTTTACAAAAGCTTCGAGTTTGGTACTGCTTGTTATGATATGTCCGAGAAGATGACCATCGTTTTGGAACGAAGTTTTTTACGGCAGGTTTGGAGGAGACAGGGATTTGGTTTCGCGACCGAAACTGAAAAAGTGTGAGACCAAAACCGTAAGATAAATATATAACGGAAGTGACGCTTAAAAACTGCCCGTGACCAGTGTTGCCAACTTTATTTTTCAGTTTATACCATAAATATTAAAATTAAGTATTTATTTTTGCAAACCGTGTTGCTTCTATATTATCCAAAGAAACTTCATTCCTACACACCAAGTAGGAATGAAGTTTCCACATGACACTGAATTTTTTTCTTTTATTTAAGCCCAGCATAGAAATTTTTAGAATACTCCAATATTGATTCCCAATAATGGACCTAAAGAAATACATCAAAAGATACTCATTAACCGTTTCTCTATCCCTCACCCACAAATCAAACAAAACAGCTCAATGAAAACTCTCGTCGCATCTGTGTAATCCTTGCTCCGAGAGGCCATTAGTCCCGTCTGTAAAGAAAACTCCGTAATACGGAAACGCACGACACGTCCCGTTTCCAAAAACGCACTACAAACTACATTTAAACCTCTCGAGGTGAACGCACTCTCATTAAAGGGCCGCTGGATTTAACTATCCGATGCCATACACTACTGGCTGAGACCCAACACTCAAATCAAAGGCGTTAGGAGAAGGAGTAATGTATGCGTGCGCGTGTCACATTACGTTCAGAGCACGGCCCTTATTTTTATTTTGTCAAATTGTAAGCTGAAATAAAACGGGAGTGTGTAATAAAAATACCAATGGTACTGTTATTGCAGCGCGCCGGAAATAGAGGTGTCGCCCTCGCGCGAAGGGAGCCCGAGGTAGGGACGATGGAGGCGGCAGAAATGGAACTTGTAGATTCCACGGTTTGGCATCGATTGGCAATCATTCTAATAATTATTAGCTCTATGTCCAGTTCTTGTTTGCCACACGGTGGTTTAGTTGTTGATCTTCAATTAGGCTCCATTGCTATGAATGGATGCTAAAAGTCATGGGTTATTATTGAGTTTTATTTTAGGCTAATGTTCACGCGAGTGGTTTTTGATAGTTTATATAGTAATCAGGTAGTCTTTTATCACTTGAAATGTGCTGAAATATATGCAACTCAATCCACTTAGTGACTGTGGTAAAAACAGAATTCTTATTTGTAGATTACCTACACGAACGAATTGTTTTGCCAATTAATTCCTCTAGAATTTAAAATAAGGCCTAGACCTATTTTCAGTTATTGTTTGCTGTCCAGTACTTTATCACTTAGCCAATTGTCAATTTATCATCTAGGTAAGCTCCGTTGCAATGTGTGAAATTAATTAAGTACTAAAATTCATGATCTACCATGGTTTACTTCGCATTTGGAGACAATGTTACCAGAAACACTTTAGCCAGTTTTCCCAGGAATCGGGTGCTAAAGCTAAACTATCCTGAAATATTTGCAGCTCAATTAATTTAGTTAATGTGATACATTTTAACTAAAAAAATACCGAATCCGAATCGGTTATCGATTCGATTCGTCTCGTTAAACTCGGTTAAAAATCTATTTAATTAGTATTTTGGTTGTCTAATTTTAGAAATATAGTCACAAAAGTTTTATTCACGATAAAAAGTATTATAGTACCTACTATTTACATATGAAAAATCGTGTATCAAAAAGGAGTATTAATTGTTTTTGGTAATCCACCCTCTGAACTACCTTTAAAAGGTATAACGGGATTAAATCTGAAGGGCTTCTTCTATACTTTCACAAATATACACAAAGTAGAAATGTAAATCTGTTCGAACGTAGTAATCTCTGCACTACGAGTAAATAGGTAGTATTATAATAGAAATAATTGCAGATTCTAGTAATTAAATTCATCGTGAATGCTATATGGGCTTACTATACATATTTATCCTACTAATATTATAAATGTCAATGTATGGATGTTTGGATGTTTGTTGCTCAATCACGTCCTAACGTTTGAACGGATCGGACTGAAATTTGGAACACAGATAGACTATAGTCTGGAAGAACACATAATTATGCTACTTTTTATCCCGGAAAAACAACGGGAACAACGGGTAACACCGCGGGGCGCTACTAGTGTATAATATTCTTACTTAATTATGTTCATCTAGAATTCATTTTATCTTTACGATTTACATCCTTTGTTCACTATGTATAGGTAATCATTAACTCTTTTATTTTCATAAATTAAGCAGATTTGTGGAAGGTCTATCTCACTACTTATACTTGAATCTTGAATACTTGAATCTGTACAAAAACCTTTAAAATTAAGATAAGTATGAACTGTTCCGAAATTTGTGAAGCAAATTTATTCATATTTAATTTGAATTGTTGTTCTGCACCGGGAAACGTGGATAGAGGGAAGCTTTTGCCTTGAAATAATGAAATAATGACATAAAAATCGACGACTGAGACTGCGGTATTCTTTTTAGTATGTTTAGTTTGTCATAATCTCTGCTTTTAACGGAAAAGGATATCATCCTGAGGAAACTGGTATGTACCTTGAAACTTTCGATGTCATGCGTCATTCGCCAACTCGCACTGGGCGTGCGTGTTGGATTCTTCTCTCCTTATGAGAGAAGACCCTAAGTTCTAGATGTGATAACATTTAACGGGCATCTTGTTTATTATGTCGAAGTCATGTGCGTAATCTTTTGAATTCATATATCATCTACCAATCTACACTGGGTCAGCGTGGTAGATTATGGCCTTGAGTCTCTCCTTGTTCGAGAAGGTCCCTGTTGCAAGAATCTTTAGTGGGCTTATGCCTATTTAAATGATATTGCGACATTGGGCACAGCTAGCTAATAACAAAAAGTAAGAGTTACCGTTCTGCGCATATCATAGTCAGCGCCGGTTGAGTCAGTAGTGACAGTCGCCAGTCGGCAGTACCTCTGTACGTATAAATAGAGAAATTAATCGTAGGTGGATCCGATGTGGATCGTAATGGCGTAAATGTTTCAACGCACGGGCGCTGGTGGAGTCTCTTGGCGGATGCTGGCTGGTTGGAGACAGCTCGGTAAATATAGGTCGGTACTTTGGCGCCCTTCGTGCGACGGTTCCTAGCGGTCATCGGTGATATGTTGCCTAGAATGTAAACTAAGAGCTGGGCTCTTAACCTAGAGCTTGATACTCGGTAGGCATTAATAGGAAATCATTTGTTTATATCTACCCGAGTGAAAGAAGGGTTATGTTTTTCGCGCGTATCTTGTATGTTTGTAAATTCCCTCGTTGGTATATTCCAAAGGGCTGGATTGGTTTTGACAATCAAGATATCGTTAGATTCGTCTCAATGACCCAAGTATCCTTAAATAGTATTTTGTATGACATAATATTTTTTATCAGTAATTTTCTTGCAGTCGGGTTTTTTATTTGAAAGTTATTTTATGGTATAGAGTTACCAAACGAATAGGGCGTGATGGTAAGCAACACGTTTGTCCGTAACAGCCCAGTGTTCCACAGCTATTGGAACATTAATAGTCTACATGCAATAAACAAACATATCTTCTACAGAATTGAGAACCTTCTCCTGTTTTAAAGTCGGTTAAAAATAAAGCTTTAACTACGTAACACCTACCTTTATGTACTAAGTGGTATGAACAAGACTGTTACAAATCATCATAACAAATCACTATACCCACGCAACCAAACCTGAAAAATACACATGATTTTTTATTTTATCTGTGTACCATCCCACTAATATTACAAATACGAAACTTTTGGTTGTTGTTCCAAATTTCAGCCTGATCCGTTCATACGGTACGACGTGATTGCACAACAAACATTCAAACATTTAAATGTTTATAAAAGATTGACATTTATAATATTAGTAGGGTTTAAAAAAGATGCATTCTACAACAGTGAGAAAACTGTGCGAGTATGGCCAGTTCAAAAAAAGCGTTAGAAAGCTTTGTTTCACGCATTAATATACATAATTTAAATGGAGTAAGTACATCTCTTGTAGTGGTAGGACTCTTAGCAGAGTCCGCCTGGGGAAGTACCACACCTTTGTCAATTATTCTACCGCCAAGCAGCAATGTGCAAACATTACTGTGTTCCGGTTTGTAGGGCAATGTTTCCAGAGAAATTACAGGGCTTAGAGATATAACAACTTAGATCTCTGGGTGACGAGTGCAGTGCGGTGCTAGGTAATGATTCTGGCTCTTCATGTTCCAATAGCTGCGTGTCACTATGCTGTTATGTGGCAGGCATGTTGCTTACCATCAGGCACATGCCGTCCTCGTCTCGTCACTCTTTATTTAAAAAAAAACATATATGTTTGTCATTGAGCCATTCTATTTTACCAGCTCGACGCAATCGAGTACTAACTATCTGGTAATCTTAATAGGCATAAAGTTAAAATGAATTTAATAGTCACACATAAACTTACACAGTTAGACATTAAGAGAAAGTGTAGGCGAGCTGTGGAAACTGCTTGTACTTAGTTAATGATCCGAATCGTGACTACTTTCTTATTATTCTTCATTTATTTATATTTCTTATAGTTTATCATTTACTTTTTAAATTTCTACCTTTTATACATACATCTGCCTAGTTGTTATTAGGATTGCATTTGTTTGCAATCCCGCATTCTTACCATGAAAAAATCGATTCACTGTAAACTTGAATACAGTCCGGTACTTATTTTACCACTTTTAAAGGTGCACTATGTTACTAAATCAAACGCCGAATAAATTTGTTTACTTACATTGATTAACATTATAATCCAACAGTTTTAAAAATGTCACTTTTTGTCTAGAAAAAAAACCACTTCTTTTTCTTATGCTCCACCGAGAAACGGTATTAGTCTTTCCAATGGCTCACCCTTGAACCCCACATGCTGCTTGGAGAGCAGCACGCATTAAATTTTCCACCACGGCTGGTATTATAGGGTTTAACATAAGCATAAAAAGACCACTAAATACGGAGAGTATTTAGTGAGCTGGGCCTATGAGCCTTTGCTCGCAAAGAAAGCTATTAAGAAATCTAGTCAAGGTTATAATCCACCACGCTGTCCCAGCGCGAGTCGTCGAATGTCGCAACGACTACAAATAATTTTGGAACATCCTGTTTTCCTCACAATGTTTTCCTATATCGTTAAAGCCTGTAGTAATGACGAATTTGTGACGAACAGATAGAAAAAAAGGCAAATTATTGATCATATAGGCATAGATCAGCTGCACATTATTCAAAATGCATCTGACAAAAAGCGATAAACTAACAACTTTGCAGCGAAATTCAAAACTTTGAAGTTTGTTTCTATAAATATTTTGTAATACGAGACACGTAGAAGGCGCGCGCAAATACCGCTTTCAAGTTATGCAACTGGTCAAGTTCTAACTTGGAAAGTAGTCGTTAAAAAAGCCATCAAACAATACGAGTATCGTTCGTAATGTGAGTCGATAAACAAGCAATGATCGCAGCGGGCCGCGGCTCTGCGCCTCTCTGCTCATTAGCCGCCCGCCCACGACCCGCCTACCGCGCGTACGCCGCGCGCCGCCGCGCCCTGTGCGCAAGCGCATCTATGCCGTTTTCCCGCATTTTCTTCAGACAACGTTATGCAAAAACTACTGACTTATATACAGGGCTACTGGGAATCAGCCTGAAGACATTTAATTGTTCTAGACATTTAAACAAATACAAGGAACTCTCGTTAAAACTCAATACAAATCCCAAAAACATTTTTTTAGTATTTGTTGTCCGCTCTATTATTATTTAGCTGTATTCATCGGCACTTATTTTATCGAGCGTCAAAGAGTGCTCGCGCTCTTGTTATGAATAGTGCGATGTTTTCAGACCGGGCAAATACACTATTTTGTTTTGTATTAGAAATAACTATACGATTTTTTTTTAAATATAACAAATGTTGACATATTCGATGTAATTAACATGTCCTTAAAAAGATGCAGGCTGTAGACCAATAACTCTGTACACCAGTCAAAATATTTTACGAAGCTATTTTGATGATTTGTCTATTCGCTTCGATCCTGTATTGCTCAATTATTAATCGATGCACTGCGTTGGTACACTATAGACGTACATTTGTGACTACATTAGAAAACAGACTAATAAAATAATTAAATTTACCTTTTGGTAGATAGATAGAAACATCTGCGAATCCATACAGACAAAAAAAACACACTAATAGAATAGGTACAGTGACTCAAAAGCTGCGGTGAAAAACTCAATTTTGTCAAAAAGTGTGTCTCTTACGTATCGAAAATAAAAAATAGTTATATTTCTACAAAAAATAAAAATATTTATCATAAAATATAAATAAAAATGTAAATCTTTGGTATACCTACTTACCTTAAATACTCGTAGTTACACAAGTAGAAAATTACTGTACCGATAGGAATATTTTCAGAATCTACTAGGGGAAGTACCTTTGCCAGTCATGCTTCCGTCAAGCAGTAATCTTAAAATATAATTGCGTTCCGATTTGAAGGGTCATAATATTTCCAGAGACATTAAAGGACACAGATATAAATCATCTGATACCTCTGGAGCAATGCTCGGTAACGATTTTGGGCTTTTCATGTTCCAATAGCTGCGTGGCTCTACGCTGTTATAGGCAGGCCTGTTGCTTGCCATCCTTTACCGAGGTACATGTCCTGCTCGTCTCGTCACTCTATACTATAAAAAAGTTGTAAGAACCTTGCCATAGAGAAAACAGCAATGGAGTGTAAGCGAGCAGTCCCCGAATTATCCAAATATGTCGCCGGGTGAACGACATCGGGCTATTTCAGACGCGAACATACTCGGCGACTCGGCTGAAGGACCCGTCTGACTACCAAGTGCGGTATAAGTGGGTATCTAGTTGATAATTATGTTTGGACTAGCGGCGCCCTGCGATTTCACTCGCATAGTTCTCCATTCCGTTATTGTCCGGATGTCCGGTGATGTAGCCAATGTGCTGAACCAGACGATATTCTTTGTTCAAAATTTCAACCAGATTCGTTTAGCTGGTCTAGTGTGATTGAACAACAAACATACAAGTATGTTCAGTTTCTTTGAGGAACCAAAAAGTAATAGATATTTATTTGCAAATTTATTTCATTGCTGTTGTAAATTTTTATGGAATAAATAGGGTTTCATTAAGGTGATAATAATAGATATGAAAGAATCGGTAGGCCTACTATGGTCGAGAACGTCTGATTTCACGAGCAGGAAGCCGTAGGTTCAAATCCCGCTAGGCTAGCAGGATTTGAACCTCATATGTGCTAGCGACGCTAGCACATGGTTCAACAAAGTACTTAACCCTGAGCCAATGTATGAGTTGATAATTACCACGAGTTTAAAGTTACAAGAAAACATGGTGAGGTAACTGGCACGTTCTTAGAAAGACATCTGTGGAATCTGTGTCTTGTGTCTACTGCCAAACCGCACTTGAGCAGCCTCCACCTCTATTTTATGGAGAGAGGGCTGCAGTCCCAGCGGTGGACACTAAAGAGTTTACATATACTACGTATAGAGTTAGAACAATCGCTGTACACCGAAAGCACGGGTCTGATCGCTCTTGTGGAAGTGTCATACTTTTGTCGCGGCACATCACTATGTAGCTAACAAACACCTCATCTGCTTACGATTGGTACAAAGGAACCGTGCGGAAAAACCTGATCTATTAACTTATTTTTTATCCAAGGTGGAAACATATAGTGGGCTACTAATACTAGCCGCCATGTTGGTTATTTATCCCTAGTCTAACAACAAACAATCCAAAAGTTTCATAACATCGTGTTTGTTTCAACCAGCGCATAATTGTCATTTCTTTTAAAACGAAATTCATAAAATATATCAAGCGCTAGAAGTATCACACGAATAATGATACAACAGAATTGCAACAGCGAGAAAATTAAGGGAAAAGATTGTCACCGCCACGAAATCAGAAAAATTAAATAAACCCGTATATGTAAAGTAAGTAATTGCGTATTTTTTATTTTATTTCTGTAGGCCAATTGTCCACGTAGCTGCACGACATCCGCACGATTTGGACAATTGTCGGATGCAAGACGAATGCTTGCATCTTGCGTCCAAATAATGAAGTCTGTGTCCACGAAACGACAACGACACGACAGCCGCACGTCTCGTGTTTGTTCGTAGGATGCATGCATTCGACAAAAGACGCGTGCGTGGACAGTAGGCCTTAAGTTTCTTAATTATGGCCATAGTAAGTAATACCTACCGTAAAATCGTATTATGGAGAGGCCAATGTCCAGCTGTGGGCGAAAACAAGCTTTAGCGATGAATTATCATTAGATTCATTATAATGGCAAAAATTCAAAAAAACACACACTCTTAAACATTTCAAAATATAAGTTGTAGAGCATTTTATTTCTATACCTACTCTGTATTTTCTCCGGAAATAATGTTCTTCTAATTAATAGTACCTACACAGTAGGTAATGTTGCCAATTGCAGTACAAGAAATAAATGCAAAAGATGTGGTGCTTCCCCAGGCGGACTCTGCAATGTGTCCTACAATATTCCGTAAAATATTGAGAATGTTTGTGATTTAATATAGCTTAAAATTATTTCAGTATTTCGATTTCATAGATTGGTTCGAACTGATGTCACTTGGTCTAACGGAAGTGATAACTTTTTATGAAAACTTTCTGATATGGGAAAATATTAGGGGTTCACGTCACCAACATGTTCAATAGCAGTAAATCTATAGCTACACACAGGTGACGTATTGTCAACTTTTAGTGTTGTTAATAATACTAAAATTCTAAATTAAAAGTTATCCCTATGACCGAGATTTTTTCATTCTATCGGTATAATGATTCGATACGATCGTAAAAGCTCTCCCTACGCGCTGTATGAAGTCCGCCGGCAGCGGGCGCCACCGGGCACTGAGCCAACACTCTACAGAATAATAAACACGCTACTACCTACTACTCCTCAATCGAGAGTGAAAATATTTAATTTGACGTTATTTGTTGCGCAAATAACATTTTTGTACAGTGACACCAACTTAACTGTGGAACGGCCAAAAGTGGTACTATAATGAGTTAGAACACAGCAGTTGTATAACTATTCTAAGAGCTGGCAGCAAATTTTGTGTTGGTATTTGAAGCTGAAAACTTGTCACATATCTCTCCTATTCAACCCCAACACGGAGTTGCAGACCTGGCTGGTAAGTAGCGGGGAAAAATGAATCCATGCATTTTTTATTGCATTTTTTTGTTCAATAAATATACCTACCTATGTTTGAAGCAATATTATGCATTTTTTTTGTTGCAGTTTAATGTTTAAATGATAAAAATAATAATAACTCAGACGATTTAGTCTGGGTTTTCAATTGTACAGACGCGTGCTAAGATGTTTTGCAAAAAATGTATTTGAGGCAATTTGAAATTGTTATTTATGACTAAAACACAGGGATTCTCAAACAGACAGATCATTTTGGTAAAACTTTCTAACTGCCAGGTGTTCTGAATTGAGGGATTCAATTTCTCGCTACTCATCAACCGGGTTTGCACCTCGGTGTTGTGGTATAATATGAGAGGTATATGTGACAAGTTTTCAGTTTACCTCAAACTTCTACCCAAAATTTGCTCTCGGAATAAATCTTGTAATGGGTGGCAACACTTTTCGATAGTGGCGCCATCACTACGTTCTACAGATAAGCTGGTCGTACCACCGGCACCTTCGCGACAGTGGTACGCCATCTCGCTCGCTGTCATATCCTGGCGCTCGGCCAGCGAACGAACGAATCATAACTATATAATAAAGTTTCATTCATTGATGGCACTTGATGGATTTGTTTGTCTCGTAAAATTGTGTTTATAAACGTAAACCTCGATTCGGGATTCATTAACAGGTTCTCGTGGAAATTATAATTAAGATAGAGAATAAAAACAAGATTAATGTACTATTAGGAAAGAGTTGTAGGTAGGTAATTTTAATCATTTGGGGCATAATGAGGCGTTTTCAGTTTTTTTTCTTCTAAACTGTTACTTACGTGTTATCTTTTCATACCAAGTGCCTAACACAGGGTAAACAGGTACTTACCTACTATATCTTGTGTACAAAGCTTACCTACTCAGAAAACATCTACGAAAAAAAAAAAAATATGTCAACATCTAATACTTACCTAATACAAAGTGTGTAATATAGGCATGTTACAAAACGAGCAAGACATGTGCCTGATGGGAAGCAAGAATCAACATTTTTGCCCTTAACAGACACGCAACATGAAGAGTCCTAACCATTATCTGGCACTGCACTGGACTCTTTATCCAGAAATAGGCATAACATAAGATGTTAATTTCTAGTCCTGTAGTTTCATTGGAAACATTGCGCTTACAACCGGAACACAATAATGGTTGCAAATTACTGCTTAGCTTGTAGGTAGGTAACACAAAACTAAAAAAAATACCTAAAAATAATCAGTTGAGGACACTTATGAATCAATTAATAACAACTGATGTGTGAATGTATTGTAGAAATAATAAAATTCTAATTTGAGTTGTCACTATGCACATGCAAATGTTTTAATTTTAAGTTTAATCACTGTTTTCTGTATTGTTTTGTGGTGTAATAAAGTGTTTTTGTATTGTATTGTATGCACCTACCTGAGTACCTACTACCAAAACTAGTATAAATACTATAATTTATTTGTACAGTAAACGGTAAAGCGTATACATCTGAAGTAACATTATTTTTATTTTGTTACTAGCTGAACCCGCTACTTCGTTCGCGTACGTTGATCTTGCGAACTTAGTAGTACCTACTTACGTAAAAATATTTGGATGGGTGGTCATTACACAAACCGAGGGAATTTGTTTTTCCACACAAAAATATATTTATTCGAGTTTAGCTACTTCATATTTTATATTTTTAGCAACATCAAACATACTACATAGGTTGTGGAATATCGAACATAGCAGCAGTGTTAAGTTTGTAGGATTTTTATACGATACATTGCGATGGTGATGATCATTTTGGTGCTGACGCAAGCTGCGGCGATACTCTGGCACCATCACATCTTCCAGGGACACATAGAAGGGGCCAGTGCAGCGGCTAATTCAGCTGAGTGGGCCAAACGGTGCAAATATGCAACCCTCGGTAGTGGTTTTATATTTAAGCCTTTTGGGGTTGAGACATCGTGCCTGTGGGGGCCAGGAGCTCACCTCATCTTCAAAAGCCTTTCCGAGCTTGGCCGACGCAACGCGTGACTAAAATGCTGGCGTTTATTTGGCCCAACGCATAAACATTGCCATTCAGCGTGGTACTGCCGCCAGCATGCTGGGCACGCTTTGACTGGTAGTGGGCTTGCACATCTTGTCATCCAGTTTTGGTTAATTATTAAAAAAACCGCCTCCCTGTTTTCCATATAATATATGTACATGGTAAAAACGGGACCCTATTACTTAGACTTCGCTGTCCGTCCGTCTGTCACCAGACTATACCTCAAGAACGATGATAGCTAGACAGTTGTAATTATCACAGATGGTGTATTTATATTGCCGCTACAACAACAAATACTAAAAGCAACATAGAATACATATTTAAGGGGGGCTCCCATAGAACAAACTTACCATTACTTGCTCGATACTAATAATGGTGACAGGTAGATGCTTTTACAGCCTGTTTTAGCCAATCAGATTAAAAATACTAATGCTCAAATTTAAAGAAGCCCATTAATACTCAAAATTAAAGAAGATCTTTTGAAGGCCCATGAATTAGGACTGCAAATAACTTTAGCCTGGATCCCAGCTCATACAGGCATTTTAGAAAATGAGTGCGCCGATTTCCATGCTAAACATTCTACCACTTTGGGCAATAAAGACCACTACCATGTGTACTCCCATGACTTATCTGTAACGTGCCAACCTAAGTTACTTGAAATTTGGAATACGCTCTGGTCTCGTACAAAGTCTATAACTGGCAAATCTTATGGTCAAGCCTACAATTCCCCCTAAACCCTGGTTTTTTAAGTACAAAAATACCCTCGAACGGACCACATCTACTATTTTCCGCTTGCGGTTAGGTTTTGCCTGCACTCCGGTGTTTCTCTCAAAATTAAGAATCCGAGATAACTCTCTGTGTGAATGTGGGTTAGCTGATGGTACCACCGACCACATTTTTTTTAGTGTCGTAGAAATCAATTCTCCCTCTATGTCATGATCCCACCTGACCTTCCCCGTCCCACTAACTTTTCCTTTGTATATTCCTCATTTGTGTATGTCCTTAGTAAATATATTTAGAAAAATAATATTAAATTGTGATAGCTTTTGTGTAAATTAGATATTTATGTATTTGTATTTTAATTTTACTATAAGTTTTATCTTTTTATGTCTATTTTGTGATGTCATGTTTGTATATGTCCCATACAGTAAAGTTATCTATCATATTATATGAAGTACATATCTACTAACAAAAGTGCTCAAAGTTGACCGATCATCAGAGTCAAGAATCCTGCCTGTTCATATATTACCAGACGTTTCTGACCATCATGAAACCTTAGACTAACTGAAGTGGACTGAACACCTGTGGCATGACTACTATCTCTACTACAAAATAAACTTCAGAAGACTATAACAACAATCAAACGCTGGACATTGGCGAAATTACGGTAACATTACCAAATGGAGGCCATACAAAAAAGTTGAAGATGTTGACGAATGGGGGATTTGACTGCGGTGTATGCACCAGGGATGAGCTTCCACTCAGATAAGTTGGAACTTCCGATTACTATTACACCTTTGGTTCCGACTTTTAAAACGGAGGTTTTAATTGTAAGGTGTATCGGTAAATATTGCAGATTGTTCGGGTTTTTAACGCCAAACACAATATTGTAATGATTTATGGTTTATTTCTAAACCAGTTTTGTAATATTTTACATTTAGGCTCTGAAACTTTTAAAACGAAGGTTATAATCGGAGGGAAGGTGTATAAATATTGCAGATACTCCCTTATTGTGGTGGATACTGGATAGTAAATGGAAATACAAAATCCCAACTTCCTGAATCAATTGTTCGTCAATGTTTATCGTGTCCACGTGTTTTACAAAAAAAAAATTATAGTCAATACAAATGTCTCTCTTTCCACCATTTCTAATCCTGCCTATGCCTCCGACTTCGGTTCCGACTCCGATAAATCAACTTTAAAAACTCCGACTCCGCCTTCGGTTCCGGTAAAATGACCTCCGTTACATCCCTAGTGTGTACAATGCCACAGAATACTTAAAAGTTAGTATGTACCGAACTTATTATTACCGTTATTATTTAATTTCTATGTAATTTCCGAACCACACGACCTATAACGTTAAAATTTTGATGGGACTATATTAAAAATGTGTTCTTTATAACAAAATAAGAATTAATGAAATTGAACAACGCAAACATGAGTTACAACCAAATACACATTCTGACTTTCACCCCTTTCTGCAAGAAAACCGTGCAGAATTTGGGGATTAAAAGTAGACAGCTACCATCTACTTAGTATGATCTTAAATCATGCCAAGTTTCATTTGAATTGAATCAGTAGTTTCGGCGTGATGAGAGTTCCCTATACAGACAGACAGACAGACAGACAGACAGACATGAAAGAAAAAAATTGCAGTTTCGCCATCAGTATCGACTATGGAGTGCCCCTAAAATTTTTTTTTCAAGATATCTTCAATGTACAGAATTCAACCCGCTACAGTTTTATTATAAGTATAGATAAAATAGTATGCTTATTCGGAACTAATGACATCGATTTCGAAAATTCACCATTTTCAAAAGTTTTTGTGAGCATCTCAATTTGGACATTTGAAACTAGTAGCGCCATCTACCAAATTTCCAACTTTCAGGAACTACTTTTGGATCAGCGCCATCTAAGCAACTATGTCTGAACTTGCTGAATATCTGTGTGCCTTAATAAAGAGCCGAGGTCGCGAACTGTTTAGTTTTGTCGTTCAAGTTCGCGTTGTCCGCAATAGATGGCGCTCTGCGCATAAAATAGAAAAGCTTTTCAAGTACATCATACATGGCTTTCAAAGGGTAAACATTTGCAAAAACCGTTTTCATAATATTTTTTTAAATCCCTACTAATATAAAAAATGCTTGTGTGGTTTTATGAAACCACGGTAAAAGTGAAACTTTTTTTCGCATTGTAGACATTGCAATAGATGATATAGATAAAAGTTTCACTTTAAAAATCTAGGTACCTACTGTAAGTTTATAATAATTTTAGTGCATAAAACAACAGGTCACCCTTCTAAATCATCCATATCTAGGTATATTTGTTTGTAGGTACCTAATGGTTCGCTGCTTGTAAACTTTGTTTGTTTTTCCGAGAACTTGAATCATAATCTGAATCGTACCTACGCACGCTCAAAATACGCTAACCCTCAATAATAGGCGTATAAATTAAACGTTCTATTATCTGCGTACAGCGACAGACAATACAATAGGTTGCCAAACTGACCAGACATCAATGTCAACCCGGAACTATTGGCTTTCTCGCACAAGCTAATAAAGGCGCGAGCAATTTTCAGCCTTGTAAAAATGGTTTCTCTTGGTACCTAGTGGCTCTGGGATTGAAACAATCCTGGACGTCAACTCTAATTCAACGAAAAACGTAATTTCGAAATAAACTCGCGACTTTCCTACTCCGGTTTTACCTACTTCGTTTCGTCCGATCGAACATTGTTTGACGTTTAAATGTTCTAAGCATACTCTTAAGCTCTTAACTAGATTAAGCTTAGAACATTTAAACGGACGAAACGACGGATCGAAGTATTAAAGTCGCGAGTTTATTCCGAAATTACGTTTTCGTTGAATTAGAGTAGAAGTCCTGGTGTCTTCAAGTCGAGAGTGAATCGGTTTCTTCTAGGTATCGTAGACCGCACTGTCGGTTGATATCGGGCGGTCAAGTGTACATTTATAACATAAGCCAAAATGACCAAATGAGAGGCAACAAATATCGTCACAACTTTCGTCAAACTTCAAGTTTTAATTTGTAGAATAATTCAGCAATGCACTACGATTGTCAGAGGTGTAAGATTATTTATCTACTTACGCCTTGTATTTTCACCGGAAACAATGCTCTTCAAACCAGGACATATCAGTAATGCAAAATTTCAGGTACACACATAGAATTAACTCCAAAAAGTGTGGTACCTACTTTCCCAGACGCACTCTGAAGTGAGTCCTCAGTCCTCACACACACTCAACAAATTTAAATGAAATTTGTGAAGAAAATGCGTAAAAGAACTAGGAAGGCTGAGCCCATTGATCCAATGAGGAACATAAAGTACTTAGGTAATATTATCAGCAATGAATACTTCCAATTTTTAAGTTCTTTGTTGAATCTTCAAAGACCTTACAGCCGATTTCAATAAAATATAAGTAGGATCTGAGAAAACATATTATAGATATAATTTTCAGAACAAAAAAGTATTTCAGAATTTTCCATTATCGATGGAATTTTCAAAATCGGTCAGGCGTCTTTGGTCAATCCATAAACACGGGTACGTATAGAAAATTCCGATGTATTTTCACATTGTACTGATTACCTTCAGCTTTCTCATTTGAGATTGTTTGAAACTGACAAAAATCGAGAACTTTTTATAAAATTAGTATCGATGGTATGATTCTGAGTGTCAGTAGCGATAATTCAGCAATTCCCAAGATCGAGTAAGTGCATGTGCACCGTCTACCGTCTCCCATTAGCGTCCAGTAGGGCGTCACTCGTACGCGCGTATTTTTAGCGCAAGCCAGTCGAACCCGCGGCCGCGCGCGAGCGGACACGGAGCAACCTCGCGTGCTGGCGAACTGTACACCGTGAACACCGTGAAACAGTGTAACAGTGAACCGAGCAGTCACAGTGAAATGTGCGTCTTATGACGAAGGCCTCCACCATGGACCACCTGAGGCGGCAGCGGTTCCGCATCGGCAGGAGGCGGGTATGATATAAGTCCGACTTTTGTTTGTCACAGAGGTTATGTTGTGTGATTGGCTTATTGTTTAGGTGTTACTTCTTTGAATGGGTGTAGGTACCTAGCTTTAACATATTCAAATTCGGTGAGTTTTCAAGGCACCATTGAAATATTTTTACAGCAAACTTCGTTGAAATATCAAATTCATTCAGTATTTCAATCAAAACACTTTGCTACCCTCAATAATGCAAATCTAAGACTCCAGCGTTTCTTCGCTTGAATTGTTTATACTAAAGAATTCATATAAAAACCCAAAAGCTTTAAAATACCTGAACATTGAAAAAACTGAAATCATTACACTGAACACTTTCTAATTCGCTGAATTTTGTACTGTATTCCGTGTTGTGTACGGTCGTTATTCGGTCGCGCGTTCCGCCAGCTGGTAAACAGAAGGCCACAGACAAACAACCAATGGATGCGTCACGTGGTCTCCCCACGACAATGTGTGTACGCGCATGCCATCGAGGACATCGTGTAATGTTACTATATCATCCATCGTGTACATCAATGTCAGCTGTCATAACGTCGCGAAGACTATTAAAACTAATTTTAATTCAATAGACTCGTGGCACATTAAAGTCACGTTAGTTTATCCATTACCTTGATGCCCTAGTCACTAGGCCTGAAGATTATGAAGCCACTAGGCCCCAGCGGCTACATAATCTTCAGGACGTAGACTCAAATCCCGCCCGTACCTCGAAATAAGTACTTTTTCAAGTGCAGACTGTACTAGTTTGTCTTCTCTCCTCGTTTTAACGGGTACTAATATTATAAATCTGAGTTTAGATGTTTGTTGCTCAATCACATCGATATAGCTGATCGGATCTGGTTGAAATTTGGACAAAAGCTTGAACATAATCTGGAATTTTCCTGAAAAAAATAAGTTCTACGCGGGAAAAATACCTATACTAGCAGCGCCCCGCGGTGTTACCCGCGTAGTTCCCGTTCCCGTTGTTTCGGGATAAAAAATAGTCTATGGGTTCTTCCAGACTACTATAATCTATCTGTGTTCCAAATTTCAGCCCGATCCGTTCTTACGCTAGGACGTAATTGAGCAACAAACATCCAAACATCCATACATTGACATTTATAATATTAGCAGGATAGTAGGATATATGTACGTTTTACCATATTGGTTGTTTGGAGTTTCTCATACGTCGAGTTACTTTGCAGCTCTGCTAATGGGCTCTTAGCGTTAACTCGCTGCCACATTTTTAATGACGCGGCGTTTATTAGACCTTGATTGGATTGCCCGTCCGCAGCCTCTCACGGGGCCTCTCGGGGCCTCTCGGGGCCTCTCAGGGCCTCTGGGGCTCGTGCCAGATCGCTCGTTCGCCGAGGGTCGGTAGGCCACTTCAACAATCGATATCTTTTATAATAACTATTTTTTAACAAAGACAATGTGTCATGTCACTGAGTTCTAAGTAAAAGTGTCAGACCTCATAAGCATGTGGTCGCAGTTTCAAATTCAAACTGCAACCACTCATGTGTTAATTTTTTACAGGTAAGTACACTTTTAGGTTACGGCTGGTCTAGTCGGGAGAACGGCGCCTGCCGATCCGGAGTTCAAACCCCACACCCACCACTGTCTTTTCGAAGTCATGTGCGTAATGCCGCTAACTTAAAAACGATGAAGGAAAACATCGTGAGGAAACCGACATGTACCTAGAATTTTTCGAAGTCACGTGTCATCTACCAACCCGCACTGGACCAGCGTGGTGGATTATGGCCTTAACTCTCTCCTTGCGAGAGAAGGCCCCGAGTCCCAGCAGTGGGAACATTTAGTGGGCTGTTGATGATGACACATTTGTCATTACTGCTAAAAGTAGCTTTAATTGCCCCGATCTCGTTATTTTCCGAGATGAAATTTAGCCTATTATGTGTCTATATATGGTACCTGGTATATGGTAATATGGTATACATATATGGTATATGGTACCTACATACCAAATTTTATCCAAACCCGTTCAGTACTTTTGTAACAAACATCCATACATGCCTACAAACTTTCGCCTTTATAATATAAACTAGCTTTTACCCGCGACTTCGTCCGCGCGAAATAAATATTAATGTAACTGAGGCTGTATTTGTACCTACCCATACACGTGTACGTTTACTAAAACTGACTTATACTCGTATTAAAACATTTTTATACAATTTAATCAAAATCGTTTATCATGAGGTATATATAAATCGGTTTAGGCGTTCAAGCGAAACAGACAGACAGACAAAGGTACTTTCACATTAATTTATTATTATGTAATAGTATGGATTTCAAGTGTACATTGACAATCTTCCATGTAAACTTTCATTCCTCATTTCCAACCCATCAACTCTTTTTCTGTGATAAAAAGTCGGTCTTGTTCTTTCCTGAGTCTAATCTATCTGTGCCCCAAATTGCATCAACATCGGTTCAGTGGTTCAGGATAAAAGCGTCAAAGCGTAATAGACAGAGTTACTTTAATATTTATAATATTAGTTTGGATATCAAGTAGGTATCTAGTTGCAAAATTTAATTGTTTTATCTTCAACAGTGACAAATATTCATCCCAAATTTCAACCTCTATTCACCTCCGTATAGTTTGAAATTACAAAATTGCTAGAACAAACTTTTATGCTTTGCGTCTAGTGTCTAGATACGAAGTTTCATGGTTTTATCTTCAACAATTACGAAATTCCATGTAAACTTTCATCCCCCATTTCAACCACTTTTTTTCGTAATAAAAGTGGCATATTTTCCCTTAGTGGCCCTTTCTTCACATCCAGTCTATAGTATATGTACCAAATTTCATTAAAATCCGTCTAGTAGATTACATGCCTATAATTTTGAAAATGACGGAAGTTTACACCTCCATGCAAAATTTAAGACTCCTAGCATTTATGGTTTCTGAGATTCGGTAATGATATTCGCTTTTATATGTACATAACATATTTATATATATATAGGTACTAGCGGCCCGTTCCGGCTTCACTCGGATTATAACCTAGACACTGTCTGTAGCGCCATCTGCCGGGCTTATTTGTAAATCTAAACCATCCTCGAACCCACTTGTACACACACAATAAAAATCATTCAAATCGGTCCCGCCGTTTAGGAGGAGTTCCCTGTCAAATGATTAAATTACTAAAATGGCTATTATAAAATAGGGGTTGGTGGTAAAAGGGTAAAAATTTAGGGTTGTATGTATTTTTTAACGCCACGTTATAAAAAAATCAAAATCAAAATTTTGTCAAAAAAATAAAAAAAATATTTTTGGGGTGAACAACCCTTGTCACTTAGGGGTATGAAAAATAGCTAGTAGCCGATTCTCAGACCTACTGAATATACATATAAAATTTGGTTAAAATCAGTTAAGCCGTTTCGGAGGACTAAGGAAACAAACACTGTGACACGAGAATTTTATATATAAGAAGATAGATAAGAAAAGTAGGACTAGCACGAATATGATAGTAGGAAATAAGATAAAAAAAAAATATTTTTATTCGGAGAAAATCACATTTACAACTTAATTCAACAAAAAGATAAAACAATTTACAATTTAGAAAAACTTAAGATTAAACACAGATTATATCAGCTTTATGGCTCCTATAAAACAAACATTGTTTAGTTTTAGGCGACCTAGTGCTGTGTTAGAAATGTCCTAAAATGTTGATTATCAAAATTGCTGCAAATCTTGTGCAGAATTAAATTTTCCATCTAAAAGCCCAATTCGAATAACTTTCCTCAAATAACTGCATAGTACAGCAAGGATCAATAATGTACCGAGCGAGTGGCATTGTTTCGCGACCATTGGCGCCTCAGTACGGGGCGGGAGTCGTTGACCCGCCCCGCGGCAGGCGATGGACCGTACGACACTACAATGCTCGCCCGACTGGAACCTACGCTAACAAACAGTGCAATGAACTAGCTTCGCAGTGTGAAAGCTTTTAACAAACTCCCCAACTCTTTGTGCTCAATGAGCATAGATACAAATCTTGCGCTTTTATTAGCTTCGCAATACGATTTATCAAATTTTTATTATTCTGATTTAAGCATTATATTAAAATTGTTGCGAATTTTTACGTAAAAGGCCAACATATATGTCTAATCAATAATAGATCTTTACGAATTATGACACTAATTGTTGTTTTATCAAACAGGCTGTACTTTGAACTTTTGTGGCACGTATGGAACCATTGTGAGATTCAGAATTCATGTGTATTTTACGAAATAATAAATAATCTAAATGAAAGAAAAAAAATCTTGAACAAAAAACATATAGAACTTTAAGTTATCGTAGCTATGGTGAGACTGAGTCATAGACATCTATTTTTTTGGCAATGAAATGTTTTCAAACTTGGTTTGCATGCCCTACTTCAATCATCTCCATAGTTATATGTGTATTAAAATCTATTTGTTTTTCAAATTGTCCTCATAATTTGCTGGCCGTTCCCTTGCATAGTTTTCTCTACGTGTATATCAACCGTAAGGACGGCGGGTGTAAGGGGGAAGAGCTTATCATCTAGCTTCTTCAAATGTCAACCTCCCCTGCACGTGGTGTACCCCGCAGCCAACTAACGAGGCTCTGACGACCGACCCAATGGTGGTATATCCATTTAAGAGCCAGTGTTAAATTGACCAGGCCAGTGTCGGGCAGCGGCGTCACTGTTGCAAAGGGCTGGTCACCAACCCGCCTGCCAAGCGTGGTGACTATGGCAAACAACCCCCCTTATGAAAAACACAAATAAGTAACGGCCCCCAGTCCCTGGCAGCTCCGCTATTCTTGGCGCTGGTGGCAACCTTGGTCCCGGCAGAGCAAGGGGTGCCAAGAATCCCCGGCAGACGCCCCGCCACCAAACCCCACGGCTCTACTACTACGACCTGGCAACTTATAATGCACGGACGCTGAAGGCTGTCGAAAAGATTATGGAGTTGGAAGAAGAAGTGGACAAGTTGCGCTGGGATATTATAGGGTTATCCGAAATCCGAAGACAGGATGAGGACAGGATTACCCTCGATTCCGACAACTTGTTCTACTACCGGGAGAGAGATCAACAATCCCAAGAGGGTGTCGAGTATATCGTCCGCAAGTTTCTCGTCAACAACGTGTTAATGATCGAGAGTGTGTCAAGCAGGGTTGTATACCTTGTACTTAAAATTACCGACCAGTACTCATTGAAGGTCATACAGGTATACGCACCGACCTCGACACATCCCGACCTGAGGTTGAGACCATGTACCTATGAGGACATCTTCAAAGCCATACATGTATCGCCAACACATTTCACAGTTGTGATGGGAGACTTAAACGCGAAACTGGGTAAACGTAGCGGTGATGAGTTGAGAGTATGGCAATTCGGATATGGGCAGTGGAACCCAAGAAGGCAACGTCTAGCTGATTTTTAGGAAAGGGAGAGCCTCTTTGTAATGAACTCCTTCTTCAAGAAACAGCCACAGAGAAAATGGACCTGGATTAGCCCAGATGGTTCCACAAAAAATTAGATCGACTTCATTATGACGACTAAGCGGCAAATATTCAGCGATGTATCTGTGATCAGTAAGGTCAAAAACGGCAGCGATCACTGTATGGTGATCTAAGCATTAAGTTCGAAAGATCACGCCTAATGAAGTCTGCTCTGACCAAGTTCTGCTCAAATTGAGAATTCCGATAACTTTCAACTCGAACTTCAAAACAGCTTCGAGTCCCTAAATGAGTGCGTAACGGTGGATGAAATTAACGACAGGCTAGTGGAAACTGTTCACGCGATTGGCAGAAAAGTCTACAAGAGCCGACCGATAATGGCAACGTCATCTCGTCAAAACCCGAGATTTTGGAGGAGATCGAGAGGTTCTATGAACAGTTATACACCTCTGCGCAAACACAACCTGTCGTTTACATGGCTGAAGACCCCAGAACCAAGCTGACGCGACACTTTACCGAAGATATCCCGGAAGTCAGCCTGTACGAGATTAGAATGGCTCTCAAGCAACTTAAAAACAACAAGGCACCTGGCGACGATAGAATTGCGACTGAGCTTCTGAGAGCGGGTGGAAAACCGGTACTTAAAGTCCTACAGAAGCTGTTCGACTCCGTCATACGTAACGGGAATACGCCAGAAGCGTGGAGCAGAAGTATGGTGGTGTTCTTCTTCAAAAAAGGTGACAACACCTTGTTGAAGAATTACTTAGAAGGTTTCCGAAAAGGCTATAGTACCATAGACCACATCCATACGCTTCGGCAGATTATACAGAAACCGAGGAGTACAATCGGCCAATATGTATAGCGTATGTGGACTATGAGAAAGCCTTCAATTCCATCGAGACCTGGGCAGTGCTTCAGTCTCTCCAGCGATGCCGCATCGACTATCGCTATATCGAACTGTTGAAGTGTATTTACAGCAAAGCCACAATTTCTGTCCGATTACAGGACCGGTGCACAAACAAATCCAGCTACAGAAAGGCAGGGCGATGTTAAATCTCCGAAACGTTTCACTGCCGCGCTGGAAGATGTTTTCAAGCTACTGGACTGGAACGGACATGGCATCAATATCTACGGCGAATGCATCACTCACCTTCGGTTTGCCGACGACGTAGTCATTATGGCGGAGTCACTGGAGGACCTCGGTGCTATGCTCGGAGTACCCCAACAGGTAGGTTTGAGGATGAATAGGGACAAGACGAAGGTCATGTCAAATGTTTATGTCTCACCTGTACCGGTTATTGTTGGGAATACCACACTCGAAGTTGTTGACGAATACGTCTACCTGGGTCAAAAGATCCAATTGGGTAGATACAACTTCGACAAAGAGGTCCAACGAAGGAGCCAACTCAGATGGGCAGCGTTCGGGAAACTACGGCACATCTTGGAGTTCAAAATACCCCAATGCTTGAAGACGAAAGTCTTCAATCAGTGCATGTTGCCAGTGATGGCTTATGGAACTGAGACGTGGTCTTTAACTGTGGGCCTCATACAAAGCTTAAAGTCACACAGCGAGCTATTGAGCGAGCTATGCTCGGAGTCTCTTTGCGTGACAGAATCCGTAATGAGGATATTCGCAAAAGAACGAAAGTAGCCTACATAGCTCGAAGAGTAGCTAAGCTGAATTGGAAATGGCAGGCCACATCGCTCGCAGAACTGACAACCGATGGGGATGAAAGGTCCTCGAGTGGCGACCACGAACCGGAAGACGCATTGTTGGACGGCCTCCGACTAGATGGACAGACCTCACAAAAGTCGCCGGAAACCGCTGGTTATAGGTTGCGCAGGACCGTTCGTTGTGGAAATCTAGGGGGAGGCCTTTATTCAACAGTGGACGTCTACTGGCTCATGATGATATCAACCGCCTCGATTAAAAAAGTGTATTGAACAAACTCTAAGCAGAATATGTGTCAGTGGAGAAATATCAGTAGAATTAGCTTGATAGGTACCGGCAATCATGTGGGCGGTACGACTCATTCTGAATGAAAAAGTCACCCTTGACATGAATTAAACCTACATATTTATATCGCCTCTCTGTCTAACTAGGCCGAAACAAGTGAGCACGAGTGTTCCATATTCAAAAGCTGAGTCATCACCAGTAATTATTGCTCGTCTTGGTAACCTCGCAGCATCAGTCAGCGTACAGACTGTAGTCTGCCGCAACTGGGTCAGCGGCGAGCATCGATCCGGAAGCCGCGCATGCGCACTGCTAAAGAAGACCCTAACCTCAAAGCAATAAAGTCCATTATGGCACTCGATGAAACAACCACAGGCTGCTGAAAATCTCACTCGGAATTCTACAAAGTTCAAGTACAGGTGCAACTTAATTAGAGCCTTTATGTATTTGTATAAGGATTGATTTTGAGTAATTAACTGATTTAGCTTTTTGTCTACATTCCTTTGGAATTAATAGATAAAGTACATGTTTACATTTTATTTTTAAAAGTTACTGTAAGTTTTTTTTTAATTATTATGGATTAGGTTTGACCACCATTTTGCCCAATATAAAGCTACGATGCGGTATACGATAGAGCAGGCTTACTTAAAAAAAACCAATTCGGTCTCGCTTGTGTTAAAAATGGCTGATTTCCTTACTGTTTTTCCTTAGGTAGGAAATAAAATTGCAATCAAATTTATTTCAGACCAACGAAATTTCTCATATCATTCCAATCATTCCAGTTGCGATAAATTAAATAGTAAAAAATTTGTTTAAAATTAAATTCCAATAGTTTTGTAATGAAATGATCGTGTTGCTCTTTTGTTGGTTGGATGCACCTAACTATATGAAAAAATAATAAAAACCCATATTCTTCACCTTTGTTTAGACTAGTTTATAGTAGTAGTTTATATTTTTTAGTCATAATCGATACGTATAATGTCACTGTATCGTGAATCACAAATGGACAGTAAACAACGTTTATATTATACGCGATAAAATATACCTAATATAAAATACTGACTTCATTCATAGTCCATCCGTCTTTCTATAAAATACCCGTAAATAAAAGGTCAAAATAATTATGTCAGCAGTTGCTACCCACGTGTTTGCGTGGGGTCTACGCGGCATTGCGGCACCGTGCCGCTACGAGTGCTACAAATGCTACGAACTTTCTACGTGCATGCTACAGGCTTGTGGCGTTCGTAGCAACGGCGAAATTGTCGGCTCAGTGGGACGCAAATTTGATTATTATTATAGATGGAAGTTTACCAACCAATTGTCTCCTCTACACTAAAATTTACTAATTTTCAACGGTTGTTGTATACCCAGGAGAAAAACTAGCAAGTTTTTAATCTAAAGAGAATCTGTATGGGGCTAAAAACACGATTACCATTCTCTTCTGAGAAACCTCGTAATTTTCTCACAAGGTGAGAGACAAGGACATTAATCCACCACGCTGGACAAGTTCGGGTTGGCAGATGGGAATCCTCGGTCTGCTAGAAAAACTTTCACTTGCCGAATATTTTGACCTAAAAGAAGCATCCAGTACGTATGAAATTTTTGTCTGTGTATAAGAGACGTTATAGCTTGTGAATGGACCGTTTTGATACAGTTTATTTATTGTGCGCTGATAAATTTACTTCTTAGTGCTTATTTCTCGAAGTTTCTTCTCATGCATAGATTTTGATTACTGAGACAATTTTGATAGGTCATAATAAACAAATTTAGACAAAATATAAATCGACATTGAACTGAAAAAATACCCATACCTTCTAAAATTGCGTGTGTATTAAATTCTTCATCTTCTACCACAGTGTCACTGACACTGCAGTTTGCAGTATTTTTTTTTCTTTTTAAATAAGGAGTGACGAGACGAGCAGGACATGTGCCTGGTGGTAAGCAACATGCTTGCCACATAACAGCACAGTGACACGCAGCTATTGGAACATGAAGTCAAATTATTACCTAGCACCGCACTGCGCTCGTCACCCAGAGATCTAAGTTGTTAACTCTAAGCCCTGAAAGTCTCAGGAAACATTGCCCTTCAAACCGGAACACAGTAATGTTTGCACATTACTGCTTGGCGGTAGAATAGCTGGCAAAGGAGTGGTACTTCCCTAGGCGGACTCTGCTAAGAGTCCTACCACTACTTAACACACTACACTGCAGTTGTACTGACAGTGCAACAGACAAATTAAGATCAGGCACAAATTTATACTGTAACTGCAATGGGACGTGGATTTGCAGAAGAATCTGACCGGCAATAGCACTGACAACTAACAATGACAGTTTCTTCAAAAATACAAAAAACGATTTCAATTTATAATTAAATTCAGAGCTCGACCAAATTTCATAAGATCACTGTATATCATCTAAATACATGAAAGCAAATTTCAGCTTTTTGTTCATATTTCCAAAACCGCTACATCGATTTCGATAAAATTTGTACTATGGGATGCTATGGGGCCACCTTTGAACTATTATCTACCAAAAAAACCCATCAAAATCGATTCACAATTGTCGGAGCTATCGCGTAACATATATACAAAAAAATCATACAACCGAATTGATAACCTCCTCCTCTTTTGATGTCAGTTAAAAGTGACTTTCGAGACGTCGAACTTAAACGTATCTGGAACGTCACTTTTGAAGTGAAAACTTCTTTTGGCGCGCCTAGTCAGATTTTTCGTGGGCTGTGAATTGAATTCTAGCGTCACGCTCGGGTATGATAAGAAATCTTTGGATAAACTCGGGACCATAGCCATTGGCTATCTAGAAATGCGTCAGCCAATAGCAAATGCCAAAAAGGCGTAGCCTGCCCATCATCGCATGACCATCTAGAAATGCGTCACCCAATGGGAAATGCTGTAGTATTTCTAGATGGTCATGTAATGTTGCCCAGGCCACACCCTCCGGTTACACCCGTGTAGTTTCCAAAGTAACCTATCAAATTCTGAGTTATAAGTTTTCACTTCTTTCGGCAGTTCCTGTGACTGCCATTTTTTTGTGGGTTAGATCTTTTCTACATATCCACGTCCAATTATAATTATGTCATTATCAAAGATATTCGGTGCGACCACGCGCGATGTGTAAACACAATAGTTATAATATTATGGATACCGATAGTATTCACGTTTGAGACCTGATCGTATAACGAGCAGTTAAATGAATTAACAGTCGCCGGCTCGCCGGCACCCCGAAGCGTATGACGCTCGTATGATATTTAATACTTAACAACATGCTGTTTTCATAGACACTCTGCGTGCACTTATCAAATACTAACAGTGCTCCGTGGCTGTACCTGTTTTTCTTTTTAATATACTTAGTATGGACGAGACGAGCAGGACATGAGTCTGATGGTAAGCACCATGCCTGCCACATAACAGCACAGTGACACGCAGCTTTTGGAACAAGAAGAGTACAAATCATTGCCTGCACCAGTGCACTGTGCTCGTCACCCAGAGATATAAGACATACACGTTATTTCAATGGAATTATTGCCCTTCAATTCGGAACACAGTAATGTTTGCACATTACTGCTTGGCGGTAGGATAACTAGCAAAGTTGTGGTACTTCCACAGGCTCCGGCAGCCACCACTACATTATCTGGCTGTACCTGGTTATTTCAACTTCCCGTAATTTTCACGCGATTAAATGGATGTGATATTCCAGACTATCTAGCATAAATATTATATGTTCCAAATTTAACCCCAATCCGTTCAGCCCTTCCAACATGATTGAGCAACAAATATCACAACGCAGGGTGCGTTAACTAATATTATAAATGTCAAACTCCGAATGTTTTTAGACTTTTAGCTTAACACAATAATGTAAATTATTGTTATCTATACTTCCATATCTATACTAATATTATAAAGAAGTAAAGTTTGTGTGTTTGTTAAATTGTAAGGGGTAATCTCGGGATCTACAGAACCGATTTTAAAAATTCTTTCACCAATAGAAAGCCACATTATTGCTGAGTATCATAGGCTATATAAAAACCCGAAAAATAAAAAGGCTTTTGCGTGGTAGTCCGTTTTGCAAAGTGAATCGGAGAAAAAACGGTCGAATGAAAGCGTTTCTTACGAACGCTGCCTTAACTATGAAAGATATATTTTTGAGTTCTAGAGAAAAGATGTGGAGCTTGAAAATGCCTTTTAACCAAACTAACTTTTCCCGCCACTTGGTCCTCATGGAATTCGTTTATCGCAAATACTGCAGAAAATGTTTTTTCTTTCGGACAGAGTTACTTTCGAATTTTTTATTAGCATGCACATAACACTCTGTACTAAAAAAGGATTATTAACATTATGCCCAACGAAGTGGGCACGGGTCAGCTAGTATGATATATGCTCAGCTGTGATGTAAAAATGCCGAATTTTCAAACATGAGGACAAAGCTTCGATTTCCGCTTGCATCTATGAGTATTTTCCCACGTTTATAAAAGTTTTTCAGTACTATCTTTGACGACGAACGAAAACAACGTGAAGAAACTGACATGTCCCAAGCAAATGACCTTTTGATGATATGTTTGTGTCATCTGCCATCTCGCATTTGACCAACCAGGTGGACTTAAGGTCTGGATTCTCATTGCGATAAAAAGACTGTCACTTCCAAGTACCAGAAAGTTGACTGACGACACCGACGACGCCATCGGTCGGTTCGTTCGGCGAGCGTTGGCTGCATCACCGAAGACCATCCGAGAGTTCAACCTACAGATGGCCATCAGGGACAGAAATGCAGCCGTAGTGGAGGCTCTGGTCCGGGAGGAGGCGGCTTAGGCAAATGGCAATTAGGCAAAGAATCGAGGTCGAGTCGATTACTAGCGGAATCCCAACCGGTTGTGATCGGCTCAACAGACGAGCACCAGTATTAGGTTTAAAATGTTCCCAACTCCCCCCTTATTTTCCTCTTCTTCTGCTAATCCAAGAAATATGTAAAAATATTTAAGATTTGAAATGACACAAGTCACGGACCCCGGAGTAGCAAATTTAATAAAAAAGTACCAGAAAGTTGGCTATGGTTGTTGTACTGTATGATGTGTACGAAGCTACGAACTTTCATGTAACAAATGATGTGTTCTACACCCTCGACCGTCATCACTTCTTTCACCATATTCCGGTAGGTACCCTCTATAGAAGCAGCGTTCAACTCATAGCACTGTTGATAAAAATCAAACCCAAGAACAATCCATTGATCGCCAAACTGGGAAGACCCATTCAGCGTCATGTCAACTCCCGAACCTTACCTTTACAACACGGCCAACTTAACTCAACGATCTGAAGAAGCGCCACTGTACCATTACATAAACAAATTTTTTTTTTTACTTTTATAGGTTTACACTTGACCGCCATCTCGCCTCATGTTAAGCGACGATGCGGTCTACGATGAAGCGTGTTTACCTAGAAGGAACCGATTCGATCTCGATTCGAAGACACAAAGGTTGTAACCATCGGGGAAAACCCACTCGGGCAACGTATTCC
Organism: Ectropis crepuscularia; assembly: GCA_963693475.1. Lineage (NCBI taxonomy): Eukaryota > Metazoa > Arthropoda > Insecta > Lepidoptera > Geometridae > Ectropis > Ectropis crepuscularia. The sequence goes on along the minus strand of OY856344.1, from coordinate 1,698,198 downwards.
ACAGCCTAGACGTTCTTATCACAAAAGTTGCATGGAATCTCTTCGTTCGAGTCTTGGAACATCAACTATGAAACGATGTCGCTTATACAAGCTACGAGCATTCCGATAGAAACAAGGACAAGCCGGTATTAGATCATGTAAATCAGTCGCGCACTCTCTGAAGTGTATCCGATGAAAACCCGATAGGCTAGCAAATTTTCAAATCTGTCTTCTACTCCTGAAATGTTTAGTTTTTTTTATTATGTCATTGAGTAATGAGACGAGCAGGACATGTGCCTGATGGTAAGCAACATGCTTCCCACATAACAGCACAGTGACACCCAGCTATTGGAACATGAAAGTCCAAATCATTACCTAGCACTGCACTGCGCTCGTCACCCAGAGATCTAAGATATTATATCTCGCCTTGTAATTTCCCTGGAAACAATGCCCTACAAACCGGAACACAGTAATGTTTGCACATTACCGCTTGGCGGTAGAATAACTGGTAAAGGTTAGTTGTGTGTTTCGGCCGCGTGTGGAGGTAAGTCGGCCGGCCGGTATCTGTGACCTAGTTGGCCTAATCGCTAATCTTGGGGCCGAGTGCCGGAGTGAGCGGCGCGCGCATCCATTGAAGGAACCTGGGGGAATACGGATGGGATTGGTTAGCGTTAACATGCTATAACATGTTAATGAGTTATTTTATTTTTATACAGTTTCCAACCACCTCGGAGCTAATGGTTTCAAATTGAATATGAATCAGTAAATATCACGTGTTAATTTTTTTTTTTTAAATGAACTCTAAATTGTAGAAGTGATGTACGAGTTCTCTCAGTAAAACTGTTACCAAATCAAAGTGGTTATAGTTAAGTCACTTCTTATTTTTTAAAATCCAAATTTTTAAAAAGAACCCAAATGACAAAGATCACGGACCCCGGAGTCTGTGGAGTTTTATTAAACTCATCAAAGCTCATCAAACTAAATAAAAAAAAGTTAAATCTCTATCTTAAATTGTGTATTCCAGGAGACAATTTTTATAGTGATTTGTTCTGCCCAAGACTAGTACCTATTCCCGCCATATTACAAAATACAAACATTTGCTAAAGACAAGGCGGGGTAAAACTACTGTCAAATTTTTGAGTACACACAAATCAGTATTAAGTTTTCCGACGTTGAGAGATAAAATTAAAGTTCAGTCAATTTGTATTTATTAAGTACAAATAAAAGATTTAAAAAAATTGGCAGTCATAGGAACTGCCGATAGAAGTGAAAACTTATAACTCAGAATTTTATAGCTTACCTTGGAAACTACACGGGTGTAACCGGAGGGCGTGGCCTCGCCATCATGGCATGGCCATCTAAAAATGCGTCAGCATTTCCCATTTCCCATTGGCATTTCTAGATGCCCAATCGCCAAGGTCCCGAGTTTACCCGAAGATTTCTTATTATGATAATTTATTTCTTATTATGATAAGAAATCTTTGACTCCCGAGCGTGAAGGTAGAATCCAATTTACACCCCACGAAAAATTTGTCTAGGCGCGCCTAAAGAAGTTTTCACTTCAAAAGATCCTAACAAGATCATCAAAATCAAAGGCAACAAAAACCACGCACATTTTTCAGTCTTCCGATACCGACGCGCGGAAACGGATAACGAAACACCGTAGCCGCGAAAATGAATAATGAAAAGCCGCGCATTTCCCAGCACTAGTGGGGGGAGGGGTGGGGTGCGCGGGGGCCGGGGCCGGCGGGGGGTGAGGTGTTGTGGCGTGGAGTGGAGTGTTGTCAGTTCGCATGCGGCCGTCGGACCGGCCGGCGGATGCGGTCACCACGGCCGACCAGGACGCGATCCCCCTGGTGGTCCGGCGCGACCACCACGCGCCGCGAGCGCTCATCTCCCTGCACAACCAGTCCGGATACAACAAGTTATTCACTCAGGTACGCGCCTGCTCCACTAAAACCGGTGACAACTGCTCTGAAAACACCAGCATTGAGTGCCACGGACCCCCAAAACCGTCTCCAGGAATGCTCTACGCCGCAGAGTCAGTCGATATTGTCTGCCATTAAGCTCCGATGGACAAATCCAGTGGTTTCAGTGTTCCTACAAATACGAAAATAACCTTCAGGATGTGCTTTGCGATTTTGCCATTCGATAACGCGTGGTAGAATTTAACTCTGTCCCAAAGCCTAGTGTCAGAAATTAGCGGTGTCGAGATAACGATACGTTATCTAGGTTAACCTAACCTAGTTGTGGAAAAATCTGTGATGATTCTAGTTGTTTACGTTGTGGCATTTGCTCCATTTAACCTGTATTTATATAGCTATGTGAATAACAATAAAACTACTGTAGTTTCTCGTGAAATGTCGAAGAGTTAGAAAAGGCAAGATATATGTGATATGTTTCTTCCAACTGAAACCTACCTATTTACCTTTCTCTCGTCTTTCTTCATGAACTTTTTTTATGGTTATCTAAATAATTAACAATGTTATTTATAGATAATTTATAGCCATTTGGATGGTTTTAACTATAAATAAAAATATCGGTTATCTTTCCAAACATTTTCCTGGAATAAAAAGTGCCCTGTGTGTTATTCTCGACTTTTAGGTAATTATCCATGTGCCAAATTTCATCCAAATACTGTAGTTTCTCATCATTCTACTGTAGTTTTTGCGAGAGTGAGTAAACCATCTACATCCATAACACATACATCCATAAAAATAATTTATAATAATTGTAGAATTTTTTTACTCTAATAGATTTACACTTGACCACTATCTCGCCTGATGTTAAGCGACGATGCGATCTAAGATGGAGCGAGCGTACCTAGAAAAAACCGAAGAACTCTCTAATGATCATAAGTTTCTGCGTTTTAAGTTATCATTTAGGTGGCTATGTTTAAACTGTAACTATTCGTATTTTCAATTGCTGGAGGTTGTTATCAGAGGAGTTAGTTATGAAGCCTTTATCATTGATTTGTTGTGAGACCCGCTGGCTTGGCGTATCGTAGCCGTAGCGGCGTGTTGTGACGACGAGAACTGATGTTCCGAGCTTGTTTCGACGCTGTGATGCTTTTCGATAGAAATGAGTAAATGTTTTTTTTTATCCTTCATACCATTTTGGTGAATACAATGTTTGAATTCAGATGAAATGTAAAATGATTGGTGGACTTCGATGAAATCATCGCTCATATATTTATTTGAGGTATGCAGTCATCTTAATGAGTAAGAAAGCAAAATGTATAATACTGGGGTATACACATAAGACCCTGTACAATGTACATAATCATATGTTGTTGCGAATATTTAGTTTAAATATCTAAATATTTATAGCTATGGTATTTTTAAAATTACCTGAGACTTTGATCAACTTTGTTTATTATGAATAACTAGCAGATTTTCGCCGCTGCGCTGGTAGATCTCAAACGCATAAAACACTTGTTTTCGTTGTGGTAGGACTCTGTAGAGTCCGTCCGGAGTAATACCACACTTTTGCCAGTTATTCTACCGCCAAGCTGTAAACATTACTACTAGTGTTCCAGTTTGAAGGACAATATTTCTAGAGCACTTACATAGCAAAGAGATACATCACCTTATTTCTCTGGCTGACGACTACAGGGCAGGGCTAGGAATAATTTGGATTCTAAATAGGCCCATATACATATATAGGTATGGGTTTGTTTTTGTATTTTTTTAGTATTTGTATAGATACCAACACCAGTACCATACCAACTACTCCATTTTATCAGGTGTAGGTGGTGGTAGTAAGGTGTTGTGCTATCTGCCCGTCTCCGCGCTTACCTTGGGCTGGGCTGGGCAACGCCCCATTGCTGATGCACCACCCAACAGCAGACTTGTGCGGGGACCACTTCTGGAAAGAATCAGACAATGAAACCAGAAACACTCTTGCCTCAGCACCGACTGGTGGCGAGCGGCCGGCCAGATGATTAGCTCAGTATTCTGTCTCCATCCAGCAAAGGACTGGGAGAGCAATACCAGCACGCCTCTGCCACGCAACCCAAACGCGTACGTCTATACCCCACAATCCAAAACTTGTCGCATATAATGGCTTAGGGTCAAAAGTGCACTTCTAGGACTTGGGATAGTTACTTGACCAGATAAGATAATGAACCAAGTAACGTTCCCAAGTTTTTCTGCTCCATGCTACCCCAGAACTTGCGCGTTGCTCGAAGAGTAAGGAGAGCGCAAAGATGTTCCCACCGGGTCTGAGATTAGCGATCACTTTCAACAAGATTCCACCGAAGGAAGTTTTTGACAGATCCCTAGGGAAGTTCCTAACGTGGAAGTTTTAGAGGCACGAGTTCCCATCTGCTTTAATCTTGTGCCATGCCCATTGAATCCAGGATCAACCATCTTGATGGTATCGTCAACCATCTTGCTCGTGGATGTCTATATTGCCTTAAATTGTTTTGAATTTCAGTGCAATAAAAATTCACCGCTCTATCCAATAGTTTACTCGAAGCTTACACGGTCAAAAAAGTTGTTCAAGTTTTGAGCAAAGTCATATCGGTATTGATATTTTGAAATTGAGCTTTAGTATGATTATAATGAATACTGTAATCCATGTATTTAGCCCACATCCGGTAGATGACAGCGGAAAGTTACTGCTGTGATACCGCCCTAAAGCCATATTTAGGTGTGAAAGAGAAGCTTGTCATCGTTGCGTTCCAATTAAATTATTTAGTCCGCAAAAAGTTTATTTTTATTTTGGAGTACATAGTAATTGCCATGTAGATAACGTATTTATTTACTTATGATATGTTTGTACTTATTAAGTGATTAAAGCTATCAGTCTGCGATGTTAGGGGAACTTATGTCACTAAACTAATCGCATAATTTTGATTTTGGCTAAAAAAGTTTTTTACAGTTTGATTAAACAGTGCATTAACCGATCACACGGGCCCCTGCCTTGTTCAACGAGTTGTTATTAATAAATATTCAGCAGACATAATAAATCAGCTGTAAACCTTACGAAATGTATCCGATATTTTTTTATCTAACGTAACTGATTAGCATCGGTTTTACCCGCTTAGTATCCATTCCCATCATTTTCCCGCTTTAAAAAGCAGCTTACGTGTTAATTCACACTATAAACTGTGTACTACAAAACTTAAAGCTAGCTTGAAGTTTTTATTGTACAGACAAACAAAATCAACACTATCTCATTGAATATTACGTAACTGAGAATTTCCACAATGTGAAGGTGATAACACAATGTGAATATTCCCAAAATTTGTACCTAACGGTTTGAGTACACTTTCCTCAAATTGTACGTAGAGTGGACTAAGTTTCCGGCCTCATCTTACTATCTAGAATTCAACAAGATCAGAGTGAATAAGTATTTTCTAGGTCAGTGTGTGTCATCTTCGACTACACCGTCGCTTACCATCAGGCCAGTTGACGGTCAAATACGGATAACTATTTTCTGATCTGTGCCTATGCGCTATATTTTTTTTATTACACTCGTAGATTGGATCCATGGCTAAAAATATCTAACCCTGGAGCCGCCTAATTGTAATCCTATCGCTGAGTAACGACTTCCAGCACTTACTGAACAACAATTACGTTGTAATCGCAACACAAATATACGAGATTACACAGAAAGGGTACGCTTTGAAGGTTACCTTCAAAGGAAAACCCAAGCTCAAACTCACATGGTCCTACGTATTGATAGTAGGATAATAAGTACGGTGCAATCACCAAATGGGACAAAACTAAAGAGGCTAGAAAATAATTCACACATATAATTTCAGACTATGTCACTCTAATACAGGGTTACTTTAATTAAGGGCTTGTTCTGTATTTAATAACGAGTGACAAGACGAGCAGGACATGTGCCTGGTGGTAAGCAACATGCCTGCCACATAACAGCACAGTGACACGCAGCTATTGGAACGTGAAGAGTCCAAATCATTGCCTAGCACTGCACTGCGCTCGCCACCCAGAGATCTAAGGTGTTATATAATTCTAAGCCCTGCAATTTCTCTGGAAATTTTGCCCTTGCCAAACCGGAACACAATAATGTTTGCACATTACTTACTGCTTGGCGGTAAAATAATTGGCAAACGTGTGTTACGTAACCAGGCGAAAGGCGAAGTAAGAGTCCTACCACTACATACTGTATATCTAAACAAACAACTTTTGTTAAAACTGAATATATATCCCAAATAAATAGTGTTCGTTGTTGCACATCATTTATCGTTAAAGAGCGCGCGTGCCTTTGTTACGAATTGTTACGAAGAGTTCGATACTTTTAGATAGCACATTCACTTTTTTTTGGGAAAAAAAACATACGGAATTTTAAAAGCTGTAGAACAAAAGTTTACGTGTTTAATATACGTCAACTTTTTACTTATTTTAAATACGTCAAAATTATCACCTTACATCGCCTTAAAAGGAAGCAGACTAATCCCCAATAACTCTGTATAGACTTAGGTATCTCCCCTGAAAAAAATTAAAAACAGTACCGTCCCTGGACTTTTTTGTTAAAAAAATATATAGAAAAATCAGTTGGTTAAAAGTGTCGCGAGCTGCTCAATTGTTTATCCCATCTCAAACAAGATTAGATGGTGTTGTTTGAGAAATCTCCACCAATGAGAAATAATAATTTTTTATATTAAAACTCGCAGTGACCTGCGGTTTCGCCCGCGTAGTTCCCGTTCCTGTAACTTTACCGGGACGAAAAGTCCTCTAGAAAGTAGTCTATGTTATTCTAAGACTGTAAATTATCTGATCTGTATTACAAATGTCAATCATTGTGTTGAACCGTTCAGGCATTCGGACGTCATTGAGCCACACACATCCAAATATGTAAACATTTAAACTTTCGCATTTGTAAAATTAAAATATGATTATTTTAAAAGACACGGAATCAGTCCTACCTTTTACCAGACGTATCATTTGTGCGTGACCTATTAATATGTATAGTCGTGCAAAGATTAGAGTACTAGCCGTGGAACATTGTCGGCTACAGAAATACTCATTCCACAATAGTGCGACTTGCGCACGCGTCGCTGCATGGACGAGGGGTTTGACCGCTTCTGGAACGATGTGAGTTTATTTAACTATTTTATTATAAATGTGAAAGTTTGAATGTTTTGATGTTCGTTGCTCAATCACGTTGGAACACGTGTACGGATTGGTTGAAATTTGAAACACAGGTACGAGTAGTTCATAGTCTGAAAAAATACGTAGGCTACTTTTGATTCCGAGAAAATGCAGAGAACTACGTGGTTACCCACGTGGCACCGCGGGGCACTGCTACTAAGATTATGAATGTGAAAATTTAGATGTTTGTTGCTCAATCACGTTGAAACGTATGAATGGATCGGGTTGAAATTTGCAACACTGATAGATAACCGGAATAACATATGGGTTATTTTGTGTCGCAGGAAAATTACAGGAACGGGAACTACGCGAGTAGAAACGCGAGGCAATACTAGTAATATTATACATGTGAAAGTTTTTGACGTGATAACGTCTTGTAATTCGGTGAAGCCGGCTGCACGCCCACAAAACATGACGTCATGTAACGTTACCGTTACCGTTAGTTCGTCGTCCGTGCCATGCGGACGAAGCTGAGCGCTGAGGGCGCCACCCGCCGAGTCGAGCGGTATCACTACTCGCGCTATCAGCGTACTGATTTCTTAAGACGTTGTCACGTTTAACTATCGTCAGTAAACCGACTTTACATACAACCATTTTTTTTAATGAATTTTAAACTTAGAAACTCCACAGACTCCGGCGTCTGCGACCTTTGTCATTTGGGTTAGTTTTACATAGGTATATTTAGGAGAAGAAAAGGAAAATAGGGGGGAGTAGGGAGGAGCATTTTCACTGTATTGTTCTTTAGTCCCCTTTTTCTATTTTCTAAGTCGCGTCCTTCCAGATCATAACCTCCACCGAGACCGCATTTCTGTTCCTGTTGGTCAACTGTAAGTTCGGATGTTTGTATCCCCCAAGCCCCGAATCCCACCAGTGGACATTTTGGAGGATGTTTCTGAATGCATGGTAAATGATAAAGAAAGTTTGTGACGTCAACGACGACCTCAAAAAGGCAAAATTCATTGATAATATTTTTTGTAATACGTGCAAAACTCAAATTAATTTTCATAAAATTCCATTGAAAACAATCTATCAAGAGAAAATTCCACTTCAAAGGTAGCTGTGTCCAGTCAGGTCCCACAAACAAACTGCCCGATGACGTACTCCCACAAGTGGGACCAGCCCCGTCCATACATTTCCACGGCACTAAAATAGACTAATGCAAACAGAATCAACTAATACAAACAGTTTAGTCAAACACTTGACGTGTGAACTTGACCCGTCAGTGCGGCGGCGGCTTCGCTCGCCGTTGATGTGATGCGAAATTCGCAATTGATTGGACGTGAAATTCTTCTGAAACTTTATAAATACTGACAAACAAATGGGTACATACCAATTGTTAATATAACTAGACTTTATCACGATCTAAGTTATTATCTGATTACCTCGATGTTTTAAGGTGCATGTTCGCGTTGGGACCACGAAACGAGACCGCGACAGGAGACCGCGACAGAAGACCGCGACCGGAGACCGCGACCGGTGACTGGGACAGACATTTGACATTATAGAATTGTATGGGCGTAACCGAGACAGGTCGCGGTCGCGGTCTCGGCGTGAACCATACAATTCCATAGTGTCAAGTGCCTGTCGCGGTCTCCTGTCGTGGTCTCAGCGCGAACTTGTAACTTTAGGCAGCCTTACTACCGCCGTGGTCACGAAAATGCTGTTATGTTTACAAAATGAGATCAAATCGCGAAAGTTTAAAAACTATTTAAGTAAATACCATTGAAAATGAGTAGCTTGTATACTTTGTCCGCGTATATTGTGTTTATATATAGCATAAATAGCATCCTTATGGTCCCACTGCTGCGAGTCCAGGCCTTATCTCACAAGGAGAGAGTCAAGGCCATAAACCATAAACACTCGGCTCTTCTACCGCCTAACAAATCGGCTATCACTTTGCTAATGCTGTCTCTATCATTTCAAGCGAAAAGAAAAGAGAGAAACATCAAAACGATGACATTTTTCGTTCGGCGGTAGACCGCCCGAGCTTTCAAAAGTCTCCTTGAGTCAAGTCCATAAACCATCACGACCACCAAATGCGCGTTGGTGGATTAAGCATGTCCTGTTTGATGTATTTCCTTACAACATGCCGGTTTCCTCAGAATCTTTTTCTTTTTTTTGATATGATATGGTCAGTCTAACTTAAGATTCAGCCGCATCCAGCACCTTTTTTCAATGAGCACTCTCCTTGAGAGAGTTCTCCAAGGAGAGTGTGTCCGCGTGATTGTTACTAGTATTGTACAAGCGTCTGCCTTCATTCAATCAAGTAATAGGTAATAATGTTCGTTTTCATACTATAAATGTTTTCCTTCGTCATTACAACCAGTGGTGATGATACAATTTTGCATCTGGACTTTGGATATATTCGGAGGTTCATACTGGATTCGAACCCACGACCACACGATTGTAAAACCACACGTTCTAGACACTATACCACCACAGCTTCCTTAAAATCCAAATCACTTCATTGAAATCACTATCGCTGCATAAAGCTCGTCACCCCACATATTTATCTCTTTGACTCCATAACATGAGTACTCCAAAAATTTTCGTAATACGAGTAAACCCGGTGCCACCAATATAGCGAGTCCATTATAATTTGGCAACTGGAGGTTGTAGCTGTTTCCCGTTGTTTGGACAAAGTTTCAATCAATGCTGTCACCACAGAACAGAAATCAAGCTGTCACACTGTATAAATACAGAGACGCGTTCGCGACTGATTTCCTGGCTGAGTTTCTGGGAATCAATCTCAGCACGTGTTAAATCAGCTTTAGATCTGTTCTCTGATTGACAACAGAGCAGTTAAAACAGGCAATAAAAATACGTACATCTGGGCCTGTGTTCCCGATAAAGCACTGTTCTGTACTGGTTGCATCTTTGCATGGGTCGGCCAATTAACTACCAGCTGGGCTTTTGATTCAAAAGACGTGTCGAAAGGCTCATAGGCAACGACACGAAAAATAATTCACAACTATTTAACATCGCCGCAAAGTTGTGTATTAAGTTTTTTTCGGAGATTATGTATAATCTCATTCATCACAAGTGTTTGTGTGTGCGCGCGAGTGTGCTAGAGTAAGTGAGAGGGGGTGCATGTGCGTGTGTATATATTATTCGACTTAAAATACATCTTTTGTGAGCATGTGCCATCCGCCAACGAGTACCTACTTAGGCAGCGTGGTGTATTATTGTCTTTTTTGTGAGGAAATGCTCTGAACTCTCTGAAAGTGGGAATGTAAAGTGGGCTGTTAATGGTTAGCTTATTCAAGGAAAAGTGATATACACTGATGATATCAGTGATGATAGTACTTACTTGCGACTTTCGCAATTAGTTGCGTTTGAAAAACCTAAAATATTTATGGAAAACAGCAAACATGCGACTTTCGCGTAGTCGAAAAACTTAAAAAAAGCGGTAGGTACCTTCATTTCTAAGCCAATTTTGTCAATTTCCTAATAATAAAGCAAATCGGCGGCTAACTTAAAACGGTGAAGGTAAACATCGTGAGGAAACCGACATGTACCTAGAATCTTTCGAAGTCATCTGTCATCCACCAACCCGCACTGGGCCAGCGTGGTGGATTATGGCTTTAACTCTCTCCTTGCGAGAGAAGGCGCCGAGTCCCAGCAGTGGGAACGTTTAGTGGGTTGTTGATGATGTTGATGAAAGCAAATCGGCAGCATTTTTAATACTATACTATATTATACTATACTATTACTACTATACTATTGAATTTATCAACATACTGAAATACTCAAACAGCACATCCCATTGTCCAGGGAGAGCTTTAAACAAAAATAAATTGCAATGGGAACTTCTTACACTATATACCTAAGTATCGATACTATCCTGCATGCTGGTGCCATTACCATTCAAAATGACAATCCTAACGTTGGGCCGTGGTTGGACCAAATAAACATTAATAAAAAAACAGTGTCATGATGTTTTTTTCTAGTGAACTTTTCACCAAGTCAAACGGTATTCACGAAACGACGATGCATTTACATATTATGTGTAGGTATTAGTACCTAATTTCGATAGATTCAATTTCGATGAATGATGGTCTTTGTATGTTAATATCCGTATCCTACTAATATTATAAATGTGTAAGTTTGTATGTTTGTTGATCAATCACGTCGGAAAGTCTGAAAGGATTAAAGGATGGGTTTGAAATTTGGAATAAGTAGATACAATTAAATTACATTTAATTTACAGACCAATAAAGAATTGAATTGAATTGAATTGTAAAAAAAATATAGTCGGGAATAACACACATTTGACGTTTTATATCCGGAAAATACCGAGAACGTGAACTACGCGGGTAAAACCGTGGGGCGCTGCTAACATATAATAATGTCAGTAAAATACGTATCAAAGTAATTGAAGTTCTCGTATCGTAATATCGTTCTTGTCGTAAGTACATACGCCTGACTGAATTTGTTCTGAGCGATCGCGGCTGTTCACTACCTACGCCAGTATTATCAATTACTTAATATTTAGTGTCGTTAAGGGGGCGCCTAGTGCCAGAAAACGAAATAAAATGGCCAAGTGCGAGTTGGACTCGCCCATGAAGGGTTCCGTTGCAGCAAGTAACATAATATACATAGTACACATAGTTCTTGTAGTTCGTTGTAACGTTGATCGAAGTTTCAATAATAGTGTATTTATGACGTACTAAAAAAAACTACTAATCAGATCGAGTTCAAAATAATTTTCGTTGGTAGCTTACATGGTAGTGTACATCATATATATTTTTTAGATTTTTCATTCCTTACTTTAGAAGTTAGAGGGGGGGGGGACACACATTTTACTACTTTGGAAGTGTCTCTCGCGCAAATTATTCAGTGTAGACAAAAATGAAATTAGAAACCTCAACATCATTTTTAAAGACCTATCGATAGACACCCCACACGTGTAGGTTTGATGAAAAAACAATTTTTAAGTTTCAGTTCTCAGTATGGGGGGCAACCCTAATTTTTCTTTTTTTTAATTTTTTTTGTTAAAATCTTAATGCGGGTCACAGAATACATCTACTTACCAAGTTTCAACAGTGTAGTGCTCATAGCTTCGGCAAAAAGTGGCTGTGACATACGGACGGACAGACAGACAGACAGACAGACGGACAGACAGACAGACATGACGAATCTATAAGGGTTCCGTTTTTACGTTTTACGGAACCCTAAAAAGGACATTTTCGACGCCGCTCACTGATATTAAACCTACAAGGAATGTTTTTTTTAAATCTTGACAGAAAAATATATGTGTTTCTATATAGTGTTAAGACATAATAAAAAATAATTATGAAATGTTAAAATCAGTAGTTTTTGAGTTATTCATTTTTAAAATTCTGTTCCATTTGTGGTACAGTATGCAATTAGAGCAGAATTTGGCCTATAATCAGGAACAAAAAACATGTGTGTGTTTTATATTTGGAGATATTATGAATTTTACATAATATATTAAATTTATTAAACAATTGTTGTCTTTGTTCAAACACAACTTAACATGACACTTTCCGCAAAATATCCTTTACACTGTGGGTACTTTCAATGTTGTATCTCTTTGTTCCATGTAGTAAGATGATCAAATTTATTAAGTCTTACATCTCGAGGGGAAGGATTGCTACATTTTTTCTACTTCTTAATCTGCTGCAGAAGATAGTCTTCTTCTTTTTCTTTGTGACGATGGACCACAAAAACAATTAGCAATTTTTAGTTTAAATCGTTTAATGTAGTCTGAGTTGGCTCATTCTTCTGTTCTCTTGTGCTGTACCCAGCATCTCTAAATATTTATTTCTAGAAAATTGGGGATGGTGATGGTTTTTCCCAATTAAATTTATTTCGTTTCTTTCTTTTATTATCAGTTATATTATTCAAAATTTGATTTCTCCTAACTAGCATAGTGACTGAATTCTATTTTGGCGTGTTGACGTACTTAGCCCTAAAATGCTGGCTTGAGGATTTGTTGATTCTTCCCTTACATCTTAAGTGTAGGTAGTACCACAATTAGGAAGTAATGGTGTATACCTGGTAGGTGCAACATCATTTTCAGAGTCACTATCTTCATTAATTTGGTGCAAGTTTTTTCTGATTTATGCCATGTTATCATCTCTTTCTACACCCGAAAAGTCTTGACTGTCTTCGCTCTTTGATGGTATAGCTAAATACTGCTTAATTAACTCGTTAGACAATACCTACTTTGCCATAATAATAAAATCGAACTGAAACAACATGTTAGACTTGAACTTATGCATGGTGTACCATATCTGGAACATTTAAATAAATTGATATGTTAGTACATAAAACAGTAAAATTCCAAGAAAATTACTTACCTTCATCTAATATACAGTATCTCCAAAGCAAATATATTTTTTTCCGCTTCCAAATATTAAAAACTATATTTTTAAGATTTTTTTATTTTTGTAAACCATGAGTTTGCTTTGATCTCTCGAATTCTATATGAATCGCAATATCAATTGATAGCTAACACCATCTGGTGACATTTGCCATTACTAAACTGTTGCTAGATGTGTAAAGATTCTTTCGTCGCCCGAGAAATGACGCTAGGTGTCTCTAAACGACCAGTATGCTTAATTATTTTGATTGTACCAGATATGGCACACAATGCAATGTAGGGTTAAGAAACTATAACAAAAAAAAATTAACGTGTGGGTACAATCAAGAAGAAGCACAATAACTTATTTTTAAAAATAGATCAGATTTTTTGACAGAAATAATAATAATAATAATAATAATAAATATTGGTGGACAATTCACACACAACACCATCTGACCCCAAACTAAGCAAAGCTTGTATGATGGCGGCCAGATAGCTAATACTATTTTAATTCATGTAACTACTCGAAATTATCAACGATATGACCCCACATTATTTTTTGTTAATACAATTCCTAATTTTACGCTTTGTTAAAGTAACCGAACACTTTTTTTAATGTATGTTTAATTATTGAATAATTAAATAAAACTTGGTCAAAAATTTACTCCTGATTTAATATTGATTTCCCCTCCAAACTGTGTCATGCTATTCTCGACTTTATGCATATCGTATTAAGAAGGGCCTCCCGCGGGCGAAATCTGATTTTTTCCTGGCACTAGGCGCACTCTTAAATGGTCAAAAGTTTCAAACCAAATTTGATAAACTGAATAAATAAATAAAGTAACTCATGAAAATATGTTAGAAATTATAACATAACATACACATATGCTATATACATAGGCTGATGATGATCCACAAATTGTTTTTAACTAATTTTCTCTGTGGTCCAAGGATCCAGAAGGGAACCCAAAACCAGGTGTAGGCCTAGTGCAAATGAACATTAGAAATAATGCGAGTTGTTCATTGACGATGTAATAGATAGGTAGTACGAAGTGGAGGAGTGAATCTAGGAAGGGTGACCCCATCAGCATGTGAGATATATATACAACTAGCTGTTACCCGCGACTTCGTCCGCGCGAAATAAATACTGAGGTAACTCAGGCAATAACTATTTTTACACCAGACATATTTCCTGTTACTAAAAACAGCTTATAATGAAACAATTTCATCAAAATCGGTTCAGTTGTTTAGGTGTGAAAGCGTAAGAGACATTCGTCCCCCATTTCAACTTCAATTTTATCCCCATATATAACAAAATTGCTAGAACAAACATTTATTTGCTTCGTGTCAAGTGCCTATAGTTATAAAGAGTTTCATGGTTTTATCTTCAACGGTTGGGATCTTCCTTGTTAACATTCATCCTCCATTTCAATCCCAATTTCACCCCCGTACAGTTCGAAATTACAAAATTGCTAGAACAAACATTCGTTTGCTTCGTTTCAAGTGTCTATATACAGAGTTTCATGGTTTTATCTTCAACGGTTGAGAAATTTCATATTGCCATTCATCCCCCATTTCAACCTCAATCCCACCCCCGTACAATTCGAAATTACGAAATTGATAGCACAAACATTTATTTGCTTCGTGTCAAGTGCCTATAGTTATAAAGAGTTTCATGGTTTTATCTTCAACGGTTGGGATCTTCCTTGTTAACATTCATCCTCCATTTCAACCCCAATTTCACCCCCCTACAGTTCGAAATTACGAAATTGATAGAACAAACATTCGTTTGCTTCATGTCAAGTATCTACATATTTACAGAGTGTCATGGTTTTATCTTCAACGGTTGGGAACTTCCATATTGACATTCATCCCTCATTTCAACCCCAATTTCACCCCCGTAATATTCGAAATTACAAAATTGATAGAAAAAACATTTAATTGCTTCGTGTCAAGTGTCTAGATACAAAATTTGATAACTTTGAAAATCACGAATTTTCATACAACCGTTCATCCCTTTTTTCACCCTCTTTGGGGTTGAATTTCGCAAAACCCTGTCTTAGCGAGCGCCTACGTGCTAAAAGGGTATTCCATGCAAAATTTCAGATTCCTAGCATTTGTAGTTTCTGAGATTCCTTGATGAGTGACCTTTCGCTTTTATATATATAGATACATATAGCCAGGATGCGAGAGAATTTACAAACAACACACAGTTAAAAAAAATGGTCTTCTTGCATTAGATACCAAAACGTGATATAAAATTCAAATAAATCATCTAGTTTATTAATAGGATCAATATAAACAACACCAGCAACCTATCTCTACACTTATACCATGACGTCAATGGTGCGATGGTGACGTAATTGGTTACTTTTAAAACGGCGTACAAAGAAGTGCTCATCGATCAGCCAGCGTCCGTAAGCTGATTACTTATTAACTGTACACGGAAAACGTATCAACCCCTGTTATAAATAAAAGTAGCTCGATAGCTTTGCCCTAAAAGCGGGGCGTAAAATATGCAGGGATATCGAGCCGACCGCGGGGGGTGGAGGGCTGACGTCACGCGCGGGTAGCGCCAGCCTGCCGCCAAAACCCGCCAGACCTTGAGCAAACGCGCCCAGATAACAACCTACGTACAGTCAAATATTATTCTGGTGGCACGTATTTATTTTTGGAATTAGTGTCTAAAAAAAATATTTTACGCGCCACGAAATTTGGCAAATAAGTTAAATTGCACAGTCGTATTAAAGAAAAAAAAGCTCGTTCCGATCTTAACCTCTAACTTAGTTTATGTAATAGGTAATGACTGTAATGTTAAATTCTCGTTCGAATGACTAAAAACGATATTTTATTACAAATCAAATAATCTAGTTTGCTATTGTTGTGAAATATAGAAATTTAACTTAAAGCTTAAGGTCAAATAGTGTTGTGAAATAAAAATATACTGGCCAACAAGAATAAAAAAAAATAAGCTTAAAAATAATCAATGAAGTTTGTTGATCTTTTGTATTTGTGGTTTAAAGGTTTAAATTTAAATGACGTTGCGTCTAGTTTAAGTGATTGGGTATAAAAAGTATTCAAAGTGAATATTTTCTGGTTTCGTTTGTTTTACATCCGTACGCTGAGCCTTTTTGGGTAAGCCTGTGAGTAGAATAGAGCTTAGTGTATTTCCGAAGTAGATTTTCATCAAGTATTCGTTTGTGTAGTGTTTTGAATTAGTGCTTCTATGTGATCCACACTCACGCGAGCTTTGTACTACCTATATAAGCTGCAAAACAAATTTAATATTATCGTCTTGATTAATGTCGATTACATAATTATTGTAGTAAACAATTAAAATGTAAATTAGAGAAACTCTGACGAACAAGAAAACTCAAAGAAACTCTTTATCGAACATTTACTATTATTATAGCTACATTTAGACTCTTTTTACACTTTAGTTCTCATTCTTCGGATAACAGAAACATGAGGCAGCACTATTTGGTGTACGTCTTGGCGCGCGAGTGTTGATCGAGCATTACATTTTATAGCATACATCTACATTTCATTTGTAATTATGGTCCATTTGTATATGAAATAACTAGTTGAATGTCGTTTTATCTGGCTTTTGGCAGGGTCCGTTGACTTTTACGGCCTCTGTTAATCCACTAAAAGTTATCCTTACATAATTTCGTTCAAATCTGTTATGAAAATTAGTAGAACAAGAATGGATACCAAAATGATTACATATTAATGGGTTTTAGGATTTCAAAAATAGCTTTTTAACAATGGAGCGATTTTAGAATGCAAAAAAGATGACGTCAACGTACCTATTAGTTGTTTTTTAAATGTTCATATGTCAATGTTCATAATTTGACATGTTTTTCGCAGATATCTGTCATTCTGAAAACGCTTCATGGCAAATGTGTGTTATTTCACAGAATATGTTTGAATATTAGTGTCATAAAACATATTTTACATACTTACTTCATGTTTATTTTAAACTTCCGAAATTTTCAGGTTATTAATTTTCAAAAATATTGATGTGATTTTGGAAACGTTTAAATCTATCAAGAAGTTTAATCTTTTATTACAGCTTGGTTTTCAAGTTGACAGTTTTTAAAGAAAATCGTCGCAACAAGACATTAGATTAATGGAGAAGTTTTTATTTTCATGCAATCAAAGAAAAATATTAGTAACAGTAAAACGAACGAACTAGCGCCAAAAATAACGGTCCTATTATTGAGAACAATGTTTTCCAAGCAACTACCTAGTAGAAAGAATATTAATAAGTGGATGCAAGTAACATTATTTTTTGTTGCTCACATACATGCAATGAAAGGCTCTTACACAGAAGACGTACTTAGTATAATAATGGAAAATAAGTCCATTCAGATTAACACAAACTAGTGATAAATGGAGAGCAATAAAAATATGTCAAATTGACATAATACAGTAACTATTTTGTGATAATACTCCAATCAAATTACTGTAACAAACTGAAACATTGCTGTCATTTTTCATTTTAAAATTTAGAACTATTTTTAACAGACTTCAATAAACCTCAGTTCGACTGTACCTTTTTATGTTTGTAACCTCCGAACTTTCGACTGAGTGAACAGATTTATCATACTTAATTATTATTTTTTTGAAAAGTTTGCATTTTTTTTGTGTCGAATATAAATTTTATCGTAACCTGTCAAGTATTTTTTTATAATATCACTAAAATAAGTGACCTGCGTTAGTTTAAATTTTAATTTGAAGTCGGTTGTATCGTTTTCGAGGAAAAATATTTTTGAGACATATTTTGGTGTCTGAAAATGATTGAAATATTAACTGTAAAATAACAAGGAGATTACAGTAAACATAAATAAATTTCAAATTTCAAAGTAAAATATCACACGTGTATCATAATAGTTTTGATTAAGCAAAATTCAAAGAATACGTCCGCCATCAAATACTAATTAATTTACACAGATTAGATTATAAATTTTAATGTTATATGGTTTTAAAAAAGCTGTCAACTGAAAATGAAGCTCGATGCATGTGTCCTAATCCATGTGTATGTTCCAAGCATGTGTGTGACAATATGTGTGTGTGCATGCTAGCCGGCACGCGTCGCCCATGTCGCACTACAAGCCCTTGGAGCGGACCGGGGTAAGAATATTAGTATTATCATTACTGTTTACACGTACAATACATGGTTACTTCACTTTTCGATCATACTTTTTGGAACGAAGCTTAGAAGTTTTTCATCGTTTGAGACACCGGCGTGCAATATAGTACCCAAACGGACAAAGTCCAGTTATCCCGACTCTTCTTTAGTTTGAAAACTGGCGTAGTTGTTGCACATATTCAATTAAGCCACGGGTAATTGACGTGCCACCAAATATGTCACTGTCAAACGGGCCTTGCCCAAAAATCCTTGAAAAAGACAGCCAGATGTGGCTGAACCTTATGTCAGATGCACCAACCACACGTGAGTTTCCAGTGCGTTTATTAAATATGTTTACACGTAAATACCTGGCTAATTCTCTTTTTAGAACTTTGTTTTTGAAATGAAGCTTATCATCGCTTGAGACACCGACGTGTAATATAGTACCCAAACGCACAAAGTCCTACTCCGATATTTCTAGCTGTAGTTACAGCCGTGTAAGAACATTGTTCCAATTGGGGTACACAGACTTTTCTTCACTCTTTTTTTACGTAGTAGTTTTAGAACGTAGAATTTGCAAAAATACTTTTTTGTTGTCTAATATAATCTGCAGTTTTCGGGATATACTGTTGTTGGCCTCGAATACTACTACGTATTGCTTATCGAATAATTCTGCTACGTGAATGCGCCAAGAGTACTTATTAAAACTTTCACATTAATTTCCTTAGAAAATAACTAGAGAAGCCAAACTAAAAAAATCTTTGAAACAGAAAACTACTTGTACTAATCGACAAAAAATTGCCTTGACCGCCATCACGCCTTTCCACTAGCTTCCTAGTAAAGTCAAATCGGTAAAAAGTCCTAAACTTGCAAGTCTTTTGACGTCGAAAGAGCTCAAGGGTAGCAAACTTGTGTGTTATGTTTTCTGTGAACTGTAAAAACTTACACTGATCAACAGTTGTGGTCTTCATGCCCTTGATATGAAATTCATTTCGGACTAGCGATCCGTCTAGGCCCGTGGTACATAATATGCATACATACTACTATAACTAGCTGTTACCCGCGACTTCGTCCGCGCGAAATAAATACTAAGTAATACCTATTTTTATACCCAGACAAATTGACGGTTACTAAAAACAGCTTATCATAAAACACTTTCATACAATTTCATCAAAATCGGTTCAGTTGTTTTTGTGTGAAAGCGTAAGAGACATTCGTCCCCCATTTCAACTCCAATTTCATCCCCATACATCGAAATTACAAAATTGCTAGAACAAACATTTATTGGCTTCGTGCCAAGTGTCTGTATACAGAGTTTCATGGTTTTATCTTCAACGATTGAAAGTTTCCATGTGTACTTTTATCTCCTATTTCAATCCCAATTTCATCCCTATACAGTTCGAAATTACAAAATTGCTAGAACAAATATTCGTTTGCTTCGTGTCCAGTGTCTATATTCAGAGTTTCATGGTTTTCTCTGCAACGGTTGGGATCTTCCATGTTGACATTCATCCCCAATTTCATCCCTATACAGTTCTAAATTACAAAATTGCTAGAACAAATATTCGTTTGCTTCGTGTCAGGTGTCTATATTCAGAGTTTCATGGTTTCATCTTCAACGATTGGAAGCTTCCATGTGTACTTTCATCCCTTATTTCAATCCCAACTTCATCCCCATACATCGAAATTACAAAAATGCTAGAACAAACATTTATTGGCTTCGTGCCAAGTGTCTATATACAGAGTTTCATGGTTTTATCTTCAACGATTGGAAGATTCCATGTGTACTTTCATCCCCTATTTCAATCCCAATTTCATCCCTATACAGTTCGAAATTACAAAATTGCTAGAACAAATATTCGTTTGCTTCGTGTCAAGTGATTATTTATCGTTTATTCAGAGTTTCATGGTTTTCCTTTCAACGGTTGTGATTTTCCATGTTGACATTCATCCACCATTTTAACCCCAATTTCACCCCCGTAACAGTTCGAAATTACGAAATTGCTAGAACAAACATTCGTTTGCGTCGTGTCAAGTGTCTATATACAGAGTTTCATGGTTTTATCTTCAACGGTTGGGAACTTCCATAAATATAAACATTAATCCCCCATTTCAACCCCAATATCACCCCCGTACAGTTTGAAATTACAAAATTGGTAGAACAAACATTTCATTGCTTCGTGTCAAGTGTCTAAATACAAAATTTGATAACTTTGAAAATCACGAATTTTCATACAACCGTTCACCCCTTGTTTCACCCTCTTAGGGGTTGAATTTCACCAAACCTCGTCTTAGTGAGCACTTACGTGCTAAGAGGGGTCTTCGTGCAAAATTTGAGATTCCCAGCATTTGTAGTTCCTGAGATTCCTTGATGAGTGACCTTTTGCTTTTATATATACGAGTATATATATAACTAACCCTAAATTTTACTCTCTTTATTACCAAGCCCTATTTTTTAATACCCATTTTAGTAATATAATCATTTTTCATCCCGCTCGATACTGAGCAATTATCGTCTTTTTTGTAAATGTTTTTCACTCTATTTCGATTAAAATTTCCCGGAGCTTACGGCAAATCTAAAATTGTTTTATGAAAATAAACATTTATTTTTATTATTAAAGTTTAGGGTTGTCATGGATGGTTTAGATTCACAAATCTGCAGCAAACTGCGGATGGCGCTGCAGTTGGTATCTAGGTTATTATCCGAGCGAAGCCGGAACGAGCTGCTAGTAATAGTATAATATACACAGATTTGTCAACGTTCGTGGTTCAGGCATGAAAATATCAACACTGCTTTTTTCAATTATTTTATTTATTTTATTGAAGTGAAAACTTCTTTAGGCGCGCCTAGACAGATATTTCGTGGGCTGTGAATTGGATTCTAGCGTCACGCTCGGATATGATAAGAAAACTTGGGGTAAACTCGGGGCCATGACTATTGCCCATTTAGAAATGCGTCAGCCAATGGGAAATGCGGAAAGGGCGTGGCCTCGCGATCATGGCATGGCTATCTAGAAATGCGTGAGCCAATGAGAAATGCTGACGCATTTCTAGATGGCCATGCCATGATGGCGAGGCCACGCCCTCCGGTTACACCCGTGTAGTTTCTAAGGTAAGTCTGTCAAATTCTGAGTTATAAGTTTTCACTTCAATCGTTTCTATGACTGCCAATTTTTTCTATTTATTATCTGTTCAAACCGCGAAAGTTTAAAAACAACAAGTAACCAAACATTATAATAACTAAAGTACATTCCGTTACGTAGATAAGTGTATTTATAAACTGACTGAACTGTACACATGCAAGCAGATCATTTCAGAAGGATTTCCAGAGCATCAACCTCTCGAGTGGGTATTTTCTAATGGGAAAAACATTAATGTTTAGAAGTCTAAACAGTGAATCAATTTTTTCTAGGTTAGCGCGCTCGATTATGGACCGCATCAACGGTTAACATCATCAGGCTAGGTGGTAGTCAAGTGCATTTTTTTTTTCGATTAAAAATATATGTGCTTAGCTGTATTATTTAAAAAGACAAAATTGTTTTTTTAAATAGGTTATGTTTTGGAACGGAAGTTACTTCACCATAGGAATCCACTTCCTTTTTTGTATTTTATCTGTCTCTCTGTCTTTTAGCTTAAAATTATAGAGAGAGACATAATAATAACTAAAACATCAAATCAAATCGTTTATTTGTTAGAAACATGGTCATGGTAACACATACATTTACTGACGTGTACAGATGTAATTCACATTTTGTTTCACATGTTCTTGCCTTTTTCGGCAAACATAGGCAATCTAATTAGACAGTGGAAAGGCTAGTCATCAAAACTATAATATGTTTTTTGTTGTAAGTCTGGATTCAGTGGCTATACCTTTCATATTGATATTATACGTTATTTTTATTAGTTACGTAACCATTAAGTAACGGTATAAAAAGCCTATCTAACATTCCATACTATAATCTGACTGTGTTCCAAATTTCAACCTAATCTACTCAACCATTCCGACGTAATTGAGCAACAAACATCCAAACTAGGACGTTAATAATAATGTTAGTAACCATAAATGTAAAAGTTTGGATATTTAGGTGTTTAAGAGTGCGCCTAGTGCTAGGAAAAAATCAGATTTCAACCGCGCGAGGCTCTTCTTTGTGATATGCATAAAGTCGAGAATACTCGTAGCATGACACAGTTTGGAGAAGAAATCAATTTTAAATCGGGAGTCAATTTTTGACCAAGTTTTGTTTAAGACCGTAGTCTGTGAGCGTGGGAAAATAAAATTGCATAACAACATTGACAACATTACTCACACAGATATAATATCTTAGATCTCTGGGTGACGAGCGCAGTGCTAAGTGAGGATTTGGACTCTTCATGTTCCAATAGTTGCGTGTCACTGTGCTGTTATGTGACAGGCATGTTGCTTACCATCAGGCATATGTCCTGCTCGTCTCGTCGCTCAATACTGTAATAAAAAGAGATCAGCTACCTATGTGATAGTGCAAATCATGTCATAATCGGCCCAACCTTTTCGGAAATTAGCCGGCACAAACAAAGAGATAGACAAAAAATAGGTTTTAGGTATAGGTATTTAGTTTCATTGGAGCTAAGTGAAAAGCTGTTAATTTGATATTACATACAGACGACCCAATTTTATTTATTTGTATAGGTATGTATAGATAATATTTTTATAATTTGATTACATTGCATTTAACAGATTACAGCAATCAATCAATACCTAGTATGTGAGAATTCTATATCGCACATCGAAAATCAGTTTCTACTTAGGTATACGCGAAAAAAATATTGAAATGCATTTCTACATGTAGGTATAAATACATACTTATATCAACTCTTTCGAAACATAGCAAACGTAAGTACAAAACGAGCGAGCAACCAAACAGTGGCTCTTATTATGTATTCTATGGCTGGCACAGATTATGATAGTAGTACAAAGCCAACGTAGGTACAAAGCGAGTGAGCAGCCGAACAGTGGCTGTTATTATGTATTCTATGGCTGGCACAGATTATGATAATAGTTACTACTGTGAATAACGTGGCCGAGCAACTACAAAAACGCCTGTTGTTTGAGTGATAGCAAATACATATGTGCAACATATGTCGTTCCACAGATGTATTCAGGAGTTTTTTTTTAAAAACTTTCTAAAACTATCCCTGGCTATCTGCTGATTAATAAGTATATTGGCATACAAGATCTAACCCATATATGTACCTACATAAAAGTTAGAATCTTTAAAAACACGGTTTTCATATATTTTTTTCACATCAAAATTACGGGTGAAAACAAATTTGGCCAAACCAATTTCATAGTTTCAAGAGACAAGAAGCATATGCAACGATTTTTAAAAGTTCAGTTTGAAATTCAGGAAATGTGTAATAGTATGTATTAATTTCACACTTCCACATAATGTATTATGGCCATGAATTAGCTACAAAAACACATCGATTTCGTTAAAATCGCCGACGCGCCTCTTAATTACTCAATAATTAAACATAAATTTAAAAAAGTGTTCGGTTACTTTAATAGAGCGTACCTACAATTAGGAATTGTATTAACAAAAAATAATGTGGGGTCATCGCTGATAATTCCAAGTACTCGAATTAAAATGGGGTTTTTCGGTGCCATTTTAATTTTTTTTCTATGAAAAAATGTGATCTATTTTTTTAAATTCTATTCGATTATTGTGCTTCTTCTTGATTGTACCCACACGTCAATATTTTTTTTGTATAGTTTTTAGTTTCTTAACATCAGTGAGCGGGGTTGAAAATGTCCTTTTTTCGTTTTCTGGCACTAGGCGCCCCCTTAATACTTTTTTATAGTATAGAGTGACAAGATGAGCAGGACATGTGCCTGATGGTAATCTTTATGCCTACCCATAAGAGCAGTGACACGCAGCATTGGAACATGAAGAGTCCAAATCATTACCTAGCACTGGACCGCGCTCGTCACCCAGAGATAAAATATCTTTTGTCTCTATGCCCTGTAATTTTACTGGAAACATTGCCAAACTGGAACACAGTAATGTTTGCACATTACTGCTTGGCGTTAGAATAACTGGCAAGTGTGGTACTTCTCCAGGTGGACTCTCCAAAGAGTCCGCTACTAAAGGCATAGTGTAACTTCAAAAAGTTATCTTAACCGCAATCGTAAGCTCTGATAGGAACATACGAAAAGTGTACCGTCCGTCCATGTTTGTGAACAAGTCTAAAACATAGTCTCACTTACATATTCAGCGCTGAGCTGAACGCTGAAAAATCGATCCCGGGTAAGTGAACCCAAGCACGACAGAACACAGCAACGCAGACATGCTTCTACACAATTCTATTACATTAGTATTACTTGTTTGTTACGGGACCCGATATTTCGACGTAGTTTTACGGACCACTTTAATGAGTAAACTTTCCAAAAAATAATATAGCTTTATTATCTAGATACACGGTAGTGTGGCCAGTCAAGTTCATTCATAATTTGTATTACCGGAATAAAGCGTATCTAAACTTTGCCAGTTATTATTCTACCGTCTCGCAGTCATGTGAAAACATCACTATGCTGGTTTGAAAGGTAATGTTTCAAGAAACATTAGTGATAAAACATCTGACCTTATACCTCTGGGTGACGATCGCGGTGCAGTGCTAGGTAATGATAGAACACTGTGGGACACCAATAGCTGCGTGTCACTGTGCTGTTATGGGCAGGCATGGAACTTACCATCAGGCACATGTCCTGCTCGTCTTGCTCACTTTATGCTATGAAAAAATATAGTTCAACAAAGCCTCGAAGTAGTGAGTGTGTCGAAATGTCAACAAGCCGTCGTTGGCATGCGCGCGCAGTGTTCCGTCGTTCTGCACCAATGTTGCAGTTATTGCTTGCGCTATCGATGCCCGATACTATTACTAGATACTAGAAGTAATCAATACCCATACTTATCGGTATCATTCAAATAGCCTTTCTGGCCCTGGATATATCGGTACTGCTTATAATTGATTGTTCGAAATTATGTGTTAATTTCGAACTGTGCTGGCTTATGGGCAGGCATCAGGCAAAGGTCCTACTCGTCTGTCACTGCCTGCTACTGTATACTACAAAGAAAATAAAAATCTCACTCGAACTCTAAGATACAAATCTTGCAGATTGGTGCTCTCTACTATTGGAACATGAAGAGTCCAAATCTTTACCTAGCATTGTTTTACTGTGCGTGTTGCCCAGAGATATAAGATGTTTTATCTCTGTGCCTAGTAATTTCACTCGAAATTGCCCTTCAAACGTTAACACAGTAATGTTTCCACATTACTGATTGGCGGTAGAATAACTGGCAAAGGTGTGGTACTTCCGCAGCTAGACTCTGCAAAGAGTCCTACCACTACTACATTACAGTACTGTAGTGCCACCAACTTAACTCTAAAACGGACAAAAACAGAACAACTAACGCCCACAGAACACACACGCAAAAATTGTCTAACTTTCTAATTTGTGGCAACACTTTTCGATCGTGGCGCTATTCCTACTTTCTTCATATAAGTTGGTCGTATTCCACTTCTAGGCTCGATGGTAATTAGATTACACTGTCTAACATCAATATCAGTAAGAATAGTCAATATCAATATATTTTATGGTAAGAATTTGTCAAAATTCCGTAATTTTTTAATGTTTAAAACTTTCTTAGCGCACGCTTCCAACCATACGTAGGAACGGTGAGCTAATCAATATATGTAGAGTAAGAACCTATCAAAATTACGTAATTATTATGCAAGCGTAGGTTCTTAGTGCACGCTTCCAACGTTAGGTAGGCACCATGAGCTACTAAAAAATTTGACTGATTGTGATTTAGATACATAACACAAACTTATAAAGCTTGGTGACTAAAAGTGAAACTAACCATGGTACTATAAATTGTATTGCAAAATTCTATAGTAGCGACGATAATAAGCCGACCAGTTAAGTTTGTATTAAAATTTTTAGAACAACAATGCGTAATCAGAATTTATTGAATAGTCAAAATCGTAATATTTTTTCACACACGCAACGTCGCAACCCCATACAATTAGCAGTAGAATTTTAACATGGGCGTTGAAAT
Organism: Ectropis crepuscularia; assembly: GCA_963693475.1. Classification (NCBI taxonomy): domain Eukaryota; kingdom Metazoa; phylum Arthropoda; class Insecta; order Lepidoptera; family Geometridae; genus Ectropis; species Ectropis crepuscularia. The sequence continues at coordinate 1,671,537 of OY856344.1, read as the reverse complement.
GTATCGCTACTGTCGCATGTTGCTATTTCCTAGTGTTAGTGTTTGTTTCACTTTTGGTCCCTGGACTATCTATGTTTGTGAGTCTTACCGATAAAGCCACAATTATTACCTGGTTCAGCGTTTGGTAGCTGACCACCGAAAGACACGAACTAGGAGGTTTGGTGCCTCATTTGTTTTAAGAATAGCAGCTAGACTTGTGAATTGCACTGTCTAAGAGACTTTTTCACGATAGAGACATTTTAGTATGTTCATATATTACTCGGGTAGTACTCGTACCTATCATTTTCCCGTAGTGAAATAGCCTGAGAGGTTATTCCGAGACTATTATCTATCTCTGTACCAAATTTTATCTAGATCCGTTCAGTAGTGTTTACATGAAAACGCGTTTTTATCGAAATGACCATGAGCTGACCACGCCAGAATCCCTCAAATTGGAATATATGCTCAGGATACACCCTCCTATCGATCCTTCATAATCCCCAAACTACATAATTTAATGTTTTTTTTTTTAATTGTGTAATTGCACTGGACTAATTATAAACTAACCTAATCTGACGACATTTCAATTTTTATGATGACAGAAACTCTACAGTTTGTTCCTTTACCCAACCACGTCATACTACTCGTGCTAGTTGAGAACTTTCCTCAAATGCGCAAGACATCAAAATCGTTCGTTACATTTTATATCAAAAGATAAGTACCAGATGACGTGTCTTGTGTAAACAAGACAATCCTAACACGAAATAAAAAAAAAACATTTCAATCGACCACCAATCGATGACACCTACTCTGAAATACGCAAGCCATGCGTAAGCACATAAAACCAAAAGCTCCCAATCGTAGAATGGACCGATTTCATAGTTCCAGTAACTACATTCCAGGGTTTATGATTAAGTTTACATTTCGATTTTTACGATATATAAAACGCAGTGAAGGCCTCGTAAAGTATTTACAGCTGTCGATATCGTACCTGGTGGAATTCAGAAGTGAAGCATGGCATGAACCTTATGTTTCGAAGTCTATAAAAGTTGTTGGCTGTAAATTGTTTAAATATGCTATCAATTATTTATTTAGCATAGCGTAAGCAGTCCGTTTTGTGCTCCGACTGCTGGGATTCGGGGCCTTCTGTTACAAGACGAGATCGAAGCCCATAATCTACGACGTTGATCAAAATTACGTTGGCGGGTGACAGAAACATTTTCTCGAATGATGTGTATCTTGGAAAACGGCGGTTTCTACACAATGCTTTCATTCTTTTGAAAACTAAAGTAGTTAGAAGCTTGTAAATCTACTCTTCGAAAAATAATTCGATGTGCAGACGGGATTCAAACTCATGACCCCGCCATTGTGAAATCTTATTTTGTCGAAACATTGTTTCGTTAATTTTAAAGCCCGTTTCGAATCTACACGATCTCTTTGTGATATAAATATGTGATTTGTAACCTTACTTCCACAGTTGTCCACGTGTTTTTGTTTGTAGATATATGTATGTGAATATAGTGGCATTAATCAGAATACTGTGTAGTAAATGCATCTACTTTGCTCAAATATCCAATCGTTAATTGCTTCAATAAAATGTTCAAAACAAAAATGTATAAGACTTTAAAGTTTGTATCTCCCGTTTCCAGGGCTCAGCTGACTCCAACTACTCGCAGCCGTCGTCGGACCTGTCGCTGGACGAAGACAAAGAGGCGCTGCGCCGCGAGAAGGAAGCGCAGGCTCTCTCACAGCTGGATAAGGCACGGGTGAGTCACTACCACTCACTAATCTCCCCACATTCTGGCACATAGTCATAGTAAACCACGTCCAAAGATCCTGACACCTGAAAACCGAACCTGTTCTGTAAGTCAAACAGTAAGTAATCTATCTAAAGGTCAGGAATTTGATGATAGTAGATTTTCTGACGGTCATAAAAGCTAGTATTTGTAATTTCGAGACTGATAACTGCAAGAGTTTGCCTGATCTCACGAGTTGCACCAGATTTCTAGCTGTAAGTAGCCTATTACCTCAAAATCGAAATAAAATACAGAAAAGTTTTGTCAATAAATATAGCAACGTACACCTGAATGATTTCTCGTAATTTTTAGACAACAAAGGTTTGCTCTCGAGGTTCGTAGCACATTAAGCACCGGTAGGTAAAAGGTCGTTAAGCAGAAGTAAGAACTAGAGGGTGTGGTGCGGATGAGTGTATTCCAGGCGTTTGCAGGTCTTGCCTGATGAGACATTTTCTGGAGGCAACAAGGATACGCAGCGGCGCGAGAAGGAAGCGCAAGCACAGCTAGATGAAGCCCGGGTGAGTCTTCGCTGAACGCTTCTATCGGTCTGTAGACTTTATTTTGCCGCTGAACCGGTTGGACCGGTTCTATATTGGCGATGTTGATATAACCCAAATTTAAGCCTATTAGATGTATCTCGTCTTCATCATTATTTTTGTCATCATCTACCCTATGTATCATTGTACACTTTCAGGTATAGTGTAGCGACACTCGGACCTTCTGGGCCGGCGCTTTCTCTGCCTCGCCTCACTCTGTCAGTGCTTTGTTCTGTACTCGAGCTGTCTGTAGCTAAGCTGCGGCTGGTGGTGCTGTGTGGTATTGACGTGAGGTGATTGTGGTGTTTCAGTCGAAGCCTGTGGCGTTCGCCGTGCGGACCAATGTCTCGTACGATGGCACCGTGGACGATGACTCTCCCGTGCACGGCAGCGCCATCTCCTTCGACGTTCGCGACTTCCTCCACATCAAGGTGACCTACATGCACTTATACATATACACTCGGTTTTTTTTACTAATGACTGCCCAACTGGTTTCAATTGGTCTCTACTGTCTACAAAACATTGAGCTAGTGCAGAAGGCGCAGGGCCTAGCTAACTTAATCTTAGGGTACCTACTCAACGAGTACTACATCTTGTACGGCAACTAGCGCAATGATACTTCAGAGGGTACGACTTATTTACCTCTGGTTTGGCCGTAATCAAGATTAGACTACAGGCCCTTGTACAAAATTGATGGGTCATTTGAACCACAAGGATGTAGAAAGATAGAAAAGTGTAACATAATCAGATTCAGCACTATGCCGTCACATGTAAGCTGTTTAACATTATTTTTGTACGTCGTTGCGCAATAATGGATTAGAAGAGGTATTGAAATATTCATCTTTTTTTTTTAATTTTGTATCATAGTTTTTGCAGCATTTTACCACACAATTAGGCATATGACCAGTAAATACTCGTTCACTCCCACGCACATACCTTTGTGAACTGAGTCGAGCTGGCCCTAAAATTGTAATTTTAGGTGGTGCCATTTTGTCGCACGGTTGGCCCGGTCCGTACGCAGTAATATATAAGTCAATGCCTGCCACTTCACTGCACTCGTCACCCAGAGATTTAGAATGATAAATCTCGACGTCCTTTAATTTCTTTGGCAATATTACCCTTCAAACCAGAACACAGTGGTGTTTTATACATTATATTTAACACATTACTGTTGGTAGAATAACTGTCAAAGGTGTAGTACCTACTTCCCCTGACGTACTATGCAAAGAGACTGCTACTTTATTACTCTGTTTAGAAGAAAACCTGAAACCCACGACACAGGAGAAAACCTAGTGTATGTTTCAGTGAACACCTTGAAGCTAAAATTGTATTTTGCTCTTGTTTAGTTATGATATCTTGGTGGAACTAAATAAAAATGTTACCTTTTGAATAATAGATTAACTCATCAACTATCAATATTAATTTATGATTAGACTATCAATATTGCTACATAATATACAAATGAATTCCAGGAGAAGTACGACAACAACTGGTGGATCGGGCGGCTGGTGAAGGAGGGCTGCGACATCGGGTTCATCCCGTCGCCGGTGAAGCTGGAGGCCGTGCGCGCCGGCCTGGTGTCCCGCGGCCGCTACCAGGCGCGCGCCGCGCCGCCGCTCTCCCGAGGTAGCACGCCCCCCACGCCCGGTACGTGCCCCCGCAACACGACGCCATATCTCATGCGAGTACGCTTATACGTCTACGGCTGCTATTAAACCTCGCAATTATTACCATCTATATATATATATATAAAGAGATAAAATCTCTTATTTTTTTTATCTTGTGATACCAAAAGGGAACAAATTCCAAACTTTTTAACAAAATAATATGATTTTCAAAAACAAAAACTGGCTGCAATTTAAGAATCAACTCTGACTTTCGACTAAACTTCATAATATTTTTAATGGAATCTAAACGCTCTGTTCTAATGAAAGAATAGGCCGAATTCGTCGTCCAGGTAAAGGGTAAAGGTAAGCTAATTTTAGTTTTTGTATTTCAAAAATTACTACAACGGTTTCGATTTTACAATTTGGGTGAAACCACTTCTGAAGTATTATCTACCTAACAAAAAAATATATTATTGACAAATGGCGAAACTATCGCGTAATATACGAGTTATACAAAAAAGATCATACAATCGAATTGAAAACGGCCTCCTTTTTTAAAGTTGGTTAAAAAAACTCACAAAATTATACTTGTTTTGGATTTCAATTGCCTAATATAACTAAAAACTGAAAGGGTTTTTTTTTAATTCGGCAATACTTTCAAAACTTAAAACAAAATAAAAGAAACATTTTAACAATGTATAGAAATTTTAAAGTTATTACACGTTTTAAATTGTCTTTTAACCGAGAAACCTCCTTATAAGAAGGTATCTCAATTCGACCGTATATATCTTTTAAGTAGCCAAAATTTAATTCAGATGACAATAGACTACAGGCCCGTGAACAAAATGTATGGGTCAAAAAATATGAACCACCAGGAGACCTATGTAGAGTGATGGAAGGGTATAAAATAATAAGATTCAGCACTATGTCGTCGTTTGTAATCTGTGCAACTGAGTGCAGGTGAAGAAGTTCTTCTATAATTTAATCCCTGCGCAAGTGGAACCTTCCACTCAATGAAACTAGGTTTAAAACTGAAATAAAAAACGACCTAATGAGCAAAGTATATTACACTGTTGATGATTTTGTAAAGGACAGCAATGTTTGGAAAAGAAATATGTCAAAACTAGAACTATTGACTAAGGTAAAATAATACTAAACATTAATGTAAATTTAAGTACCTACTGTATGTTTTCATTACTTGTATAATTTGATTTTTCAAAATGACAAAGCATTTTTACAGCTGCTCCTAAATGACAACCCGCTTTACAGCTGATTATTTTTTATTTGACATTATTCTTTGGTATTATTTTATTATATACCTACACAGATTAATTATGTATAATTTTGTTATAAGTGACATGTCAGTGACGTTACCAAGTGTTATTTTGAATTAATGGTTCGAATAAATAAATTGAATTGAATTGAAGGGGGGTTGCAATCCTCGATCATTTCTCCTTCTCGCATGGTTTTTGTACGGCGTTGCGGAAAATGGATTAAAAGAGGTATTATCGATAACGAATCTACCGAAAAAAACTTAAACAAAATCGCAAAATGTAACTAGCGCCTATTAAGTATTAGGGTAGCAGTCCTTCGACTACAACTAAAACTGTTGTGGCTTCGACATTGGTATCATTAAAGTAAAGATACTCCCAAGACCTACGCGAAACGACAGGACACGAAAACTTGTAACATCCCTCTTTTTACATTAAAGGTTAAAACGAGAATGTTTATAAATAAAATCGATTATAATACGTGGAAATAATCATAGGAGAAGATAAATTGTTGTTTAGGGATACCAAAAGCCATAGCATTGAATAGATAACTGTGACCACGATAGAGATAAATCATCTTATATCATTGGGTGACAAGCACAATGCAGTGCCAAGTAACGATTTGGATTTTTTGTTCCAATAGCTGCGTGACACTGTGCTGTTATGAGCAGGCATGTTGCTTACCATCAGGCACATGTTGTACTCGTCCTGTCACTTCATACAACAACAAAAAAATACTATGACCATAGGGTGCAGATATTGATATCAAATCGTAAGTTTATGATAATGATTGCGAGGTTTATTGGTAAGCTCATGCAGATAAATGAAGACCTGACCATAAATAGCGGTTTAATTATACTTTAGTGGCGGTTGATTTTTATTATGAGCACGAAGTGAATGTTTTCCGGTTTGAAGGACAGTGTTTCCAGTGAAATTACGCGACATAGAGATAAAACATCTTATGTCTCTGGGTGACGAGCGCAGTGCAGTGATAGGTAATGATTTGGACTCTTCATGTTCCAATAGCTGCATGTCACTGTGCTGTTCTAAACAGGCATGTTTCTTAGCATCAGGCACATGTCCTACTTGTCTCGTCACTTAATATCTCTCGCTCTCTCTGACCTCGTGGCTTAGTGGGTAGTAGCTCTGCCTGCGAAGCCGAGGGTCGTGGGTTCGATTCCCACCCAGTGCAAATATTTGTGTGATGAATTCAAATGTTTGCACTGTGTCTGGGTGTTTCTATGTATAATAAGTATGTATTTCAAATTATATAAGTATTGTATCAGCTATCTGGCCGCCATAGTACAAGCTTTGCTTAGTTTGGGGTCAGATGGTGTTGTGTGTGATGTCCACCAATATTTATTTATTTATTTATTTATTTATATCATAAATTAAAACTAGATTTTCAGACTCAAAATAAATGTTTATGGCTTAGTCAGATTACTCTTTTACACCGCGACCTTGAGTAGTAATTCCCGAATATGTGATTCGCTAAAATGAAGCTCAAATCTACCGAATTGAATACCATAATGATCGCAATTATTCTATTGAATAGTTTTACACCTGACTTTTTTATTGTAAATCAAATTATCAAATCAGGTCTTCATTAAAGTCTTAAAAATTGCTTTTATTGAGAACTTTTCTTCAACATAAGAGCAATTACCAGACAATCTGCTTATTGCTTGTTTTCACCAAGTAAAATGTCTAGCTGTAAACCCATTTTGCTTTTATAAGTTTTCACAGATGTCAACAAATCTGGAAAGGTTGCGTTCTTCATAAGATTTAAAATAAACTTTTAACGAGACGACTCTAAAGCCGAATCTAAATATAGACATTTTGCGTGATGAGTCGATATGTACAACGCAGTTTGAACTTCTAGTTAAGTATACTCTTTAAAGTTGTTTTGACGAATTCTAATAAGATACTATAAAGTAGTTAACAAGGATATAAATCGTGATAATACCTTCCAATGTCTTAACTTTACCGTGTAAGTTCTATTGCCTTTAATGTTTCTTAAACTTAACCCAAGCTACCTAAAATTCTCTATCTACTCTTTCTCTGTATGGTTTGTTCGATCTTAAGTAATAATTAAGTATTGTATGGGTTGAATAACTGCTTTGTACTCCCATGACCGTACCTTCGCCGTCGCCCATCAACCAGCCGGCGGGATTCGCAATATTTTCCTGGTTGTCGTTGCATTAGTTTACAATAATAACTATTTTAGTACTCATAAATGCCATATTTTCAGATGTACCGTCATTCGATCGAGGTAAGCTTGTCCATAATCACAAACTGTAGACCAGGAAATGTAGTGAATCCACCCCTTTTTTTAAATTGTATTTTGTGATTATTTCAATTTCTGCCTGGTAATCAAAGTTCATCCTACTCCATTGCATCACATCCACATCGCATGCATCCACTCGGGCCCCACCGGAACTGAGCCGAACGAAGTCACTTGTATCTGGCCAATAGAAACGCACGAAACACTCGTAACTTCAAAAGTTAATAGCTTTCTATTGGTCAATTTACTTCGTTATGCATAGTTCCTAATTCCTCGTATAGGCGCTGTTGCGAGGAGATAAAGTTATCTTTAATTTATGAATGTACCTTTTCAGCTTACTGATCGTTACCGCTTTGCTGGATGTGAGAGGTCTTGCAGAAATGCATCTGTAACTCGGTTTAATTCTATCTAAGTGGTCGTCTTGTGTTGTTGTCGGCTTGAGAATGTTACCATCCCAACTTTATCGAGTGCAAATAAAAGCAAGTTGCATTGTGAAACTAAACTTCCAGACTGCCCAGTCCAGACCTTAATTGAAAAACTGATATTCCTTGCTTGACCCTTGAACCTTTGATTATTACATTTTGATCACGTATTGCGAGAGAAAATCGAAACTCACAAAAAACCCCTGAATCTCACAAAAAAAATCGTTTCGAAGCGATACTACTTTCCTCTGAATAAATTTCCAGATAATACTAGCTTTAGTGTTGCCTGAACATAAGAGTTCTCATATTTGTTTTTGTTGCAGGAGATGAGTCGGACACAGGGCGGGGTCGCGGCGCAGGCGCACTGCCCGCTGGGAAGGAAAAAAGAAAGCCCTTTTTCAAAAAACAGGAAGCCTGCACGCCCTACGACGTGGTGCCGTCCATGCGGCCCGTCGTCATCGTGGGACCCTCGCTCAAAGGATACGAAGTCACGGACATGATGCAAAAAGCACTCTTCGACTTTCTGAAGAGAAGGTTCGAGGGCAGGTATGCACCTAACATGCTCTAGGCACGCAAGCACACACGTTTTGAAACGATGCACTTGGGTTGAGGAGTTGTTGCACTCGGATTCACGTTTAGCCGCGCTCAATGCATGCTGTCGAACTGGTCAACTAATAAAGTAGCCGCAAAGCCTTGACATTTTCTAGCAGTGACCGTTGAATTGCAGGATAATAATAACTCGCGTGATGGCGGACATATCCCTCGCCAAGCGGTCCCTTCTGAACAACCCCTCGAAACGCGCGATCATGGAGCGAACCAACTCGCGCTCCACGTGCATCGCGGAAGTGCAGGTAATCGCCTCCAGGTAACCGCCCGTGCCTGTTCCAGGATCATCATCACCAGGGTGTCCGCAGACATATCGCTGGCCAAGCGCTCGCTGCTCAATAACCAGCCTAAGAAACCGTTCGTCGAACGGGGGAACTCGAGAACGAATTGCTTGCAAGAGGTCCAGGTGCGAGGTTGCCTGATTGTGGATTTTATAGAGGATAACCATGCGTGACTCTGTGGCTCTTTCCGATCGCTCGTCTTGGAAACTTTGGTTTACGTGTGATTGTGTGATTAGCATAACACCCATCTACAACAATTTGCCATACTTTAACATAATATACAACTAAAAATACTTTAAAACCCGTGTTATAACTTTGTCGAATAAGATTGGCCTGTATCCATTGTTTGATTTGAAATCACAGAAGATCTAAATAAGCATGCTACATTATGATATGCGATTGGTAGTTCTAGAGATGTGTGGTGACGCATGCTAACTTCTTGCCTCCGACGTTCTCGATTAAAGTAGTAATGTTGGCAGGCGGAGATCGAGAGGATATTCGATCTGGCGCGGACTCTGCAGCTGGTGGTCTTGGACTGCGATACCATCAACCACCCCTCGCAGCTGGCCAAGACGTCGCTGGCACCCACTATAGTCTACCTCAAAATTACCAGCCCCAAGGTAAAGTGACCTAAACATCTTTAATATAACGAGTACCTTCAACAGGCAGAGATCGAGAGAATCTTCGATTTGGCGCGGACGTTGCAACTCGTCGTGCTAGACTGTGACATCATTAACCATCCTTCGCAACTGGCTAAGACGTCACTAGCTCCTACTATTGTCTACCTGAAAATTTCCAATCCGAAGGTATTGTGAGTCAATCAGATGTAGGTATTGTACACGTCGCTTCGGCAGCGGTCTGTGGCTTCTATGTTTATTCTGGTGTCAAACACGTGTGGTATCATTCACCTGTGTTTATCGTTCGATGCTGTGTCTGTATTTTTGCTTTCTCTATGACAGTATAGCATTATCATTCCCCAAAATCACAAGGAAAGATATGTCTGAAGCGATTCGTTTTGGGTATTCACTACTCTGGTCCATGTTTTGTCCGTACACTGGGCAAATGAAATGAATACGCGCACCTGCATTTGCATCCGCATTATGCACCATCATCGTTTTAAATCAATGAGCACCGGTGAATGTCATGTTTTGTCTTAGACCTGCCTGTCCAGATGGTAAAAAATAAACACACGCTGATATAACTTGATTTTTAATTTTTGAGTCAGGAAAAGTACGTTACGAATGCCATCAGCACCGCGGGAGCGACGACGCGTAACGTTGGTTAGAGTAACGGCCGGCGGGCGGCATGTTTCCGCACTTCGCTGTGCTCCCACTGCCCTGGTCCTATCCAGACCTCTCGAGGAGTAGATCCTGCTCCGTCTGTCTTGATGGCGATGTATGGAACATGGACACATCGTGCATCCCCGGGGACTATCTAGTCGGGCAACAAGCCCCCCAAATTTGTCACCCAGGGTCCCTGTGTTATAACTTGGACCATGGGGAGCCCCACCTACGATGGGGCTAAGTTATATCAACAAAGTCGGTCGGTTTTGGTCAAACAGCAGCTATTTTTACGCGCTAGATAGGTATATTTAGGGGTGTAAAGAAGCCGGTATGGATGGTACTTTTCAAAGATTTTTTGACTTGATAGTACTTATAGCATTTTTCTAGTCAGTTTCATCTATAAAGTAGGCTAATAATTAATACACAGATACATACACCCGTAGAAGTACGAATAACACTAAACTGAGTTGTTAATGTGTGCAATATAACGTGTTGTTTAGAATGTTTTGAAACTCATAGAAATATGCACTTCTTATGGGTAAAGTGTTAGGTTTTGTCTCATTTCAAAACCTATTTTTTATCCTTTTGTAGTTTCCCAGCACAAGCAGCAAGGAGATGGATGCTATAATTTGGAATTTATAACTCTAGAAAAAAATCATTCAAAGCTATCTATATTTTCGTCCTTGCTGTTAAATTGGTATTCTCTCAAAATTATTTTCAAACATTCCTTAGGCAGCAAACTCTAACCAAGCGGAGCGAATTATATTTCACCTATGGTCCATTTCATTTTATACGAGTAATTCACCTAAATAAGCTGTTCTTACCCATTCTAATTGAAGTGAATTCATCTCATTCATCTTCAAATTGTGTTATATTTCATTGGGTTCCACCCTGAGTCTCCCACACTTATACTTTCACACCTACACGTTTCCTAAGCAATTAACCAGATCAGCAAAATCTTCTACATCGTTTATATTGCCTAATCGTCGATCTTTGGTATTCATCTATTATTTTCCATTTTTCTACTGATATATATAGACTATGTGTATAGGTTTACTGTGCTGTACTATGTCCGATGTCGCAGCACACTCTGTTTGCACAGTTTGTGGCCTAGCCTATTGCACCTGTAATGGCATATAGCCAACAAATGACTTTGTAGGTATCTACTTACATCTTGAATCGTTTATCATAGACAGCTTAGACCATGAATGTGCGTTGCATCACGTATTTAAATTACCTAAGATGTTATTAACAACAGCGTGGGCATGGTTTCCAGGTGCTCCACCGGCTGATCAAGTCCCGCGGCAAGGGGCAGGCCAAGAACTCGTCCGTGCAGATGGTGGCGGCCGAGAAGCTGGCGCAGTGTCCGCCGGACATGTTCGACGTCATCCTCGACGAGAACCAGCTCGAAGACGCGTGCGAACACATCGCTGAATACTTAGAGGTAAATAGGATTTTCTATGCTTTTTTTAAACTACTATAGGTTCGCACTTGAGCACCATCTCGCCTGATGTTAAGCGACGATGTGATCTACGATAGAGCGTACTTACCTAAAAGAAACCGATTCACTCTCGATTTGAAGACACCAAGATTGTAACCATCAGGAAAACTCACTCAGGCAACATATTCCACAACCTAGACGTTCTTATCACAAACGTGGAGTCAAAACTCTTCGTTTGTGTTTTGGAACATCAACCATGAAACGATGTCGCTTTATCGAGCTACGAGCAGTCCGATAGATAGATACTATAGAGGTAGAGTGACGAGTCCCCAGCACTATCTACTAGCCAATGTTACGGAACGTATTGACTATCTGAAGCAGAAAGTTTATGCGTGGGCAAACCGTATTCGCCGCTACAGAGAGCGTGTGGATCGATATCGGCAAAATCGCGACTTCCAAAGTGATCAAAGGAAGGTGTATAGTAACTGGGAGGGAACTAGTCGACGTGTGAGCGATGGGCAGCTACCGGATGCCAGCGCTACGAAAAACTTCTCGCGCAGCATCTGGTCGGTGCCTGTCGAGCACACGGCGGGAACTTGGATGCGTGTTGTCGAACGTGAGTGTGAATCTATCGAAACCATGGAGTCTATTACGATAGACTTCGAAGACGTTAGTTGTGCTATCCGGACGACTCAGAACTGGAAAAGTCCTGGGCCGGACGGATTGCACAACTTCTGGATCAAGTGCTTTCGATGCTCACATGAACATTTGGCAACACAATTCCAAGAAGCCATCGAGACGGGTTCTCTTCCCAGTTTCATGACCACAGGAGTCACCTTCCTGCTACATAAGTCTGGTAGTACCACGGAACCGAAGAATTACAGACCTATTACATGCTTACCTACCATCTATAAGCTGCTTACATCCATTCTGAGAGCAAAAATTAACGCGCACATTATCGCGAATAACGTTTTGGCCTCCTCTCAGAATGGATGTAAAATTGGGTCCCGTGGTACTAAGGAGCTTCTCCTCATTGACACGACCATTTGCCAACTAGTCAAACGAAACAAAGGAGCCCTCTCCACTGCCTGGATTGACTATAAGAAGGCCTATGATGCAGTGCCCCATTCGTGGCTAGAAAGGATTTTAGAATTGTATAAAGTAAATCCAACTCTGAAATCTTTTCTACGCAAATGCATGGGACAGTCGGTCACAGTCCTTCGTCAACCAGGTAGCGTAGACAGCTCGTTTGTTTCGGAGGACTTGATAAAGATTTAAAGGGGAATTTTTCAGGGAGACAGTCTGAGTTCCCTATGGTGGTGCCTAAGTCTGAATCCTCTCAGCACTCTGCTGAGAGATTCAGAATTAGGCTATCGTCTTCGTAGAGGAGGTGAGGTTATATCTCATTTGCTGTACATGGACGACCTCAAACTTTTTGCACCGAAACGCCAAGACTTGTTAGAGCTACTAAAAACCACAGAGGTTTTTAGTAACGCCATCAAGATGGAGTTCGGTGTCGACAAGTGTGCGGTCATGCATGTACAGCGAGGGAAAGTAGTAAATTCAGAGAATTTACGACTTTCCGAGACAATAACTCTCAGATCCCTCTCCGAAGACGAGACCTACAAATATCTCGGTATGTCACAGTCATTGGGTATATCAGCAGATGACATTAAGAAATCGGTGAAGGAACGCTTCTTTTGCCGGCTGACAAAAGTACTTAAAAGTCTTCTGTCAGGCGGTAATAAGGCGCGAGCCTTCAACGGTTGGGTAATGCCTCTGCTGATATACTCCTTTGGCATACTGAGATGGACTCAGACTGAGCTCGACGCACTGGACAGAAAGGTCCGTCAACAGCTCACAACATACCGCATGCTACACCCGCGCTCGTCTGTTATGAGACTGTACATCCCGCGGAAATGGGGGGATCGAGGCTTTTTAAATGCCAAAAACCTTCACAACCGCGAGGTATGCAGTCTCAGGGATTATTTCCGCAACAGCGAGTTCGGGATGCATCGCGATGTTGTGGCAGTTGACAGGAGCTTCACGCCTCTTTCATTGGCAAAAGAGAACTGGCGCAAACCATCGGTGCTCAGCACTGATGATCGCAAGGAAGTATGGAAGAGCAAGGAGCTGCACGGGCGATTCTATCGGGCCTTAACGGGACCCCATGTGAATCTGCTCGCGTCGGTGAACTGGCTGCGCTTCGGGGACCTCTTCGGAGAAACCGAGGGTTTTGCCTGTGCAATTGCGGACGAAGTTATCAAGACGAACAATTACCGGAAATACATAATGAAGGACGGTACGGTCGACATTTGTCGGGCATGCCGCCGTCCAGGTGAATCTCTTCGTCATGTTATTTCCGGTTGTTCGCATCTTGCTAACGGCGAGTACTTGCACAGACATAACCTAGTAGCCAGGATCATCCACCAGCAACTTGTTCTTGGATACTGCCTTGTCGAGTCCGAGGTGCCGTACTATAAGTACGCACCTCTGCCAGTTCTCGAGAATGGTCGTGCGTTGCTCTTTGCTCGTTGATTGGCTAGTAGATAGTACTGGGTTAAGAGATAAAACATCTTATATCTCCGGATTATACGGACTGCAGTGTGGTGCTAGGCAATTATTTGGACTTTTTATGTTCCAATAGCTGCGTGTCTCTTTGTTGTTACGGGCAGGCATGTTGATTACCATCAGGCACATTTCCTGCTCGTCTTGACACTCTAAAACTCAAACTAAAGCTCTATACTATAAAAATATAAAAAGTTAGTCGTGTCAGTAAGTGGCCTTATAGCAAAAAGTATCGACCAACATCTTAAGAGACACACGCGGCGGTCATCCTCAACACAGCTCGCATCTTCAAGGGGTTCCTCACTTTGCAGCCCTAACAACCGGTAGCGAGGTATACAAATTCAATTTTTTTTATCACTGTGTGCTGGTAAGGTAAGACGATACAAAACATTTTAAAAATTGACCCAAACAAACTGGCCTCTTCTTCTAGAGGCGTGCAATATGTCTGCCAAAACAATTTGTTTTAGTCTTAATTTATAAAATTAAAAAAGAAAAAGCAAATATAATAATAGTCAGCTGATTCAAGTCTTCTACGTTGTTTTCTTTTCATTTATAGTTTTTATTCGGTTGTGTTATTTTTGTCATCTGATTCTTCATCTTCTATTTGTGATAGGATGTGCTATGTCATGTGCGATACGTTTGGTGAGCACAATCACGCCAACGTCTTGTGTTTCAGCGGGATGTTGTTTTGGAGTTTGATTGGTATCATAAATACGTGACGTGTGTGTCCTGCCCTCCTGCCCGCAGACGTACTGGCGCGCGACGCACCCGCCGGCCGCCGCCCCGCGCGCGCTGCACGCTCCGCACGCCGCGCACGCGCCGCACGCGCCGCTGGCGCAGCACGCGCAACCTGGTAACTACTCTCCGCTATGTGACACACTAATGATACAAGGGAAACGTTTGAAGGTGCGAACAGGACAATAGTGAATCTGTGCTTGGTATATCATGAGCAACTGTTCAGACTTTAAGTACTTTCGCACCTTTGAGAGGACACCTAGTTTTTGGACAGCCAATTTAGCATTCGACGAAACAGCCTACGTTGAGCGTAGAAGTCTACGTATCGTCCAAAAGTTCGAAGTGGCCTGATACCGGCACAGATACACCACGAAAATAAGGAGTAAGTTGAAATTAACTCTTTTGTTGTGAATAACATAACCTACGTCTGATTTTTTTATATGTCTTCACAAAGCTACGATCATAGTTGTCGATGACCGATAGTTGTCGATGGCGGTCATTGCAAAGTTGTTCAAGAATACGTTTAACTAAGACTGACCTTACAGTTGAGTAAGAACAACTTCTAAAATAAATCTACCAGATGAATTAATCTGGGTTGGGCTATATTTGATCAAGTGTACCTATCAAGCATTGACGCTGTCCATAACAAATCTAATTTATCTTACATGTTGTGTGATTCATGGAGCCAAAATGTGGGCACTTACACTGAAGCTAGTACAGATAAGCATATGCCCAAAAGTCGCTGAGCGTGATACAGGTCTGTGCTTGGTTTCTGCAGCACAAAATTTCGAAACGCGGTAATCTGATACAGAACCTAAGTCACCTAGAATCAGGGAGCTGGAACAACAGCGGGTTCGAAATGATCAGAAAAACCGATAAAATTTTGCAGGTGTATTTAAATTGTCCACAAACGCCAACCATGCTTAAAGGTCACAATAACAATCTCATTACGAGTATTGCTAAGTATTCTACACTTTCAGTACCTAATTTGCCGTCAAATTTAGTGTAATTATTTTCAATCTATTCTACCAAATTTACTAACTAATATAAATGATCTAACTTACAAACGGTCCACCTTTACCTGGCGTAAAATAAACCTCCAACTATCACAATTCGTTTCATTATGCCTTTAAACAGAGTGTATCCAATCGTTGGCCATAGTTTATTAAAATCGCCAGGTTACGACGAAAGCATCCATTATTAAATCTAATATTTATGAACCTTCGATCCCCCTGTGTAATCGTGTACTGTCTCTTTTGACCCCCCTGTGCCGCATCCGGGAGGCCATCGAGAGAGGTCAGACTCATACAACTACGAGAGAGAACGAGGTGACTAACTGTTCTAGGACCCTTTTGGCGTAGCCAGGAAACTCGGTAGAAGATGGTAGAGACTAAAAAAAATCTGTTTCCAATACCACATTTTCCCTATAATTTTAATTTTCTAATTGAAGGTACAAGTTTTTGATTGTGCTCGCAATCTTTCCTAGCTACGCCATAGCATATGAATGCTTTTATTATATGTAAGCTAGTATAGTTTTGTAGGTTCCATCGTCCGCGTTGCCATTGAAGAAACATTTACAAATCCAACTGATTGTATGTGTGTTTACATTTTCGTTGAAAATGACTGCAGAGAAATAATTGGCAATTAAAGGCTCTGCCATTGCTATTAGCTCTGATATTCCAGCTGTACGGAAATACATTGGGCAAAGAGTTTTGTTGTTTACTGTTGTCGTGTCCTGTTTTTAATTATACTTTTTTTCAGGTTATTATGAAATAATTTAAAAAGTTCTTTATTATAGACATCTTTATTATTTTATTATGTACTGTATCTTCATAGCCATTTCAGTGTCCACTAATCCTGCATTAGATGTTGTGCATAATTCGTTACGAATATCTTTTTCTCGGTTTCTCTTTTTGTATAAAACACCCAAATAGGTTTAATTAAAACTTATTCTCATAATACTTTGACCTATAGGTAATTATTTTAATGTTAAGAGATACTGAATTTGATAAATCAATAGGTACTTACAATTGGCGTTTGAAGCTTAAAATTGTTAAATATTTCATAATTTCGCGTTATTCATCTCAGTTGTTCAAGGATATGTAAAGATTAATCTGTAAATCTAAATCGTTAGATCTGTCATACAATTTCGTTTTTATGTGAACTCTTTCCTACCCGGTCCCTAATTTGACGCGTATTCATAGGGGTCCCTCCCACACTTTTTCAGGGTTCGGTCAAACTATAATAATTTCGTGTAGCATCAACTATAACTTTTAAACTTCCGTAATTGGCACGCATCGAAAACATTACACTGAAATAAAAAAATGCGGTTTAAATGACTTTTGATTACCTACCGATGATTTGGTCCTGTTATAATAGAAACGCCATAAGTAGTCATTTGGGGCTTTAGACTGGGTGGAAAGAACTAGCGATGCACTATAAAATATAGAAAAGACTCCGTGACATCTTACCCCATGACTCATTGATGGTTTAAATTCTGTAACTTAGAGCGCCATAAACTTATAGACACTATAATTACAAGATTTTGAGAAACCAAGATATTCGTAAAGAATTTCGATGTCGTGGTCCCGCTCCCGAAGCCCGTCACTCCGGCCTCGTCTGACCTCCGCCTGTTCATTTCAGTACAAGCATCTGGGCAAGCCCACTAGCCGCATAGAAGACCATTATGGCCCGGGTTTGTCTTAGCGCAGACTCCGGCGATGCTCCCTGTCCAGGTTTCCGACCATATTCTAGCAGCCCCCGACCCTAACACGCTTGCCTGATTGACCGAATTTCACCTAGATACATGTAATTCTGAGTAGCATTTATTGAGCATGGACGATAGACCGGATAGCCAATTCATTTTTCTCTCCTTATCTTTTGATCTTACAATCTCTAATCTGAAGATACTATTGGTTGATGTATCCTCCGTGCTCTGTGTTTATATGAAATACAATGAGGCTAATATTCTAGCAAAGTATCTGCGTGAAACTAGGTCGAGATTGAGGGTGCCGCTTTCATTAATATCCAGGTTTACCTCATACTTCGGCTCCTGGATGGCTGATCCAGCTTTTTGAACCTAAAACCTGAACTAACCTTACCTTACAAAATTTGTGCGAACATTGGCTACAATTTGGTAGTCCCATCTCGTATCGATCGACGACCATAGTCCCCGGTTTACAGAAACTCTACGAATAGTATCCATATTCCTCTCGACCCGACCTTTTCGATTCATCACCGTTCGGGTGTCCACTTCCATCAAGTATCTCGTGGCTGACAGTCTGGTTGTGCGCAGCGACGCCGCAGCCCCCGGCCCCCGCGGCCGCGGCCGAGGTGGTCCTCCCGTGCCCGGGCCGCGTGCGCCGCATCGCCACCGCCCCTCCCTGACCGCCGCCGTAAGTCCGGGTGTCCCCTCCATCGGCTCGACCTCCCCTAAAGGATTTTCTCCGACCGTCCCTCCCCGTTTCAGGATTGCGAGTGGTTTTTGAGTTTGGTTTTCTCTGCATCCCGGTCGGGCGAATCGAGGCTCCGAGCCGGCCGCATGTCTCGGCCGGGGCTCGAGTCTCGCCGACCACACGTGGTCCGCTGTGCAGGTACTGAGCCGCGCCTTGTGTTGCAGGGGTGCGCGGGCGCGCGGCGCGGCCCGAGCGGCTGGAGGAGGAGTACTACGCGCGCGCGCGCTACCCGCGCCACGAGCGCGGCCGCTCGCGGGACCGCGAGCGCGACCAGTACGCGCGCGACTACCGCGAGGGATACGCGGCGGAGCGCGACGCGTACGAGCGGGACGCGTACGAGCGGGACGCGTACGGGCACGACTACACGCGGGACGCGTACCGCGACGAGTTCCGCGAGGAGCGACCGCGCCGCGACCGCGACCCGCCGGACGAGTACGCGCCCTCGCGCCGCGCGCTCAACGCTGTCTGAGCCGAGCCCGTCTCCGGCGAGCCCGGCCCGCGCGCTGACCCGCGGGGACGCTCGTCACGCGCGCGCGTCGCGGAGACGCCCGTCTAGCGCGCGCGTCGCGGAGACGCCCGTCTAGCGCGCGCGTCGCGGAGACGCCCGTCTAGCGCGCGCGTCGCGGAGACGCCCGTTTAGCGCGTCGGTCCTGTACATAGCCCCGCCCGCCGCGGCCCGCTCGCCCCGGAGGCGCTTCGGTTTCGTGTATTGTCTTTTATTATAGCGCGTTTTTGCGCCGGACGCTGTTTCGATTCGCTGAGCTTTAGTGGCACGCTTGCGAGGCCGCCGCACCGGCCGCGCCGCGCGCAGCCGTGCGTCGCGTCCACTCGACGGAGAGAGATATATTTATAGTTCGATCGCAGGATACTCTGTGGCACGGAAGCCCGTCTAGGGATGCGAGGCTATATTCATATTTGGAACTTTTGCTTGCTAACAGCGCGACATATAGGAAGTACGAGCGAGGTCAGCCGACCGAGTGAGGCTCGCTAATGCGCCTTCTGTACCGGAGTGTATTCTGTGAAATAGGTACGTACCGACACGCTCGCGATTGTAAATTTTAAATAAATAATATTAAAGATAATTTTAGTACCGTTAGATATTATCCGTTTCCCATTTTTTGACATACTCTGTAATTATATTGCATCGTCTGTACTTCATTGTTGCAATCATTTGTAAATAAAATACTTTATATCGAAACGTTTGGTTTTACTTTATCCACCTAATTAATTAAAGTTGTCAAATGACGACTAAAAATATGCCATTGAACAATGAAACACTAATAAAAACGTATAGTCTGCACCTTAATAACCTGGCTTTAACAAAAACAGAAGTCCTTTGAACTATCAACTAGAATAATGTGACGTTTTTAGAAATAAATTGAATATTTAGTTCCGACTTAGAGCCGGTTCACACGGCGCGGCTGCCAACCGCGCCCGCGCGCGGGCGCGGCGCCGCGCCGCGCGACGGTTTTGTTTCAATACTCACGAGCCCGCAGGTTTTCGCGGTTTCTGCTCCGGAAAGCTACTGCGCAAGAATCGCACGCAGCCACGCGGGCGCCGCGCGGCTGCCGCAGCCGCCGCGGCCGTAAACCGCGTCGTGTGTATTGAATTCAATTTTATATGGAAATCTGCCGCGCCCGCGCGCGGCCGCGGTTGGCAGCCGCGCCGTGTGAACCGGGCCTTATGCTGTTAATTTAATGGCGATAGAAGGTTTTTTGTTCTTTATTACAATACAATAATTTAAAAAATATTTATGAATAACTCCAATGTTACATGTCATTTAAAAAAGATAATTACAAAACATGATTAATCTAATTGCTTAGATATTTTAACCACCAATTTGTATTCGCTTGTTTAATTTACGAAAAATAAGATTCCATGCGAACAACAGATTGTCCCACAGCTTTAGTTTATATTGTTAGTTTATTAAGTCTGATAAAGCGTTAGAGCAAATGGATAATCATAAAACATAGTCGTAGGCTTATTATAACACTTGGATACATTTAGTCGACTGAATTCAATAAGCTAGCATACTACATTTAGAAGCGAGTATTGCTTGCTTCAAACTTTTTTCTGTATTCAGTCGATTAAGCTTGCTTCTTTGCTTCTGAATTCAGTCATTAAACTTAGCCAAGTGTAATGATAAGTATAAGATACATCATAAATATGATTTTTACGGATGAATCTGTCAAAATGCACGACCACTAGCACGAGTACTAATTAGATTTGGACCAAATATGTTTAAGTTAGACGTCAGGTAGCCACCATTTACTATTTGAGAAAAATATATGCATCGTTTAATCGTTTATATACATTTTGAAGAGGAGCCTGCTAGGAAAATTACCCATATTCCTGGCGTTTATTTGGCCCAACGTATAAGCATTTCCATTCATCGTGGTAATGACGCCAGCATATTGGGCATACTACCCACTAGCTTGGTCATGTTGATTATCTGTAGACCTTCATTGGTCTGTGGATAAGTCAGATGCGCTTAGTGTAAGTAGGTAGCTAGGTATGTAGCTTTGTAAAGTTCTGATTATAATTTAGTTTTGTTAATAGAGGCTCTGTCCGATAAAAACCAAGAAAATAATACAATGCCATACTCCCACCTGGATGGTAAGAAAAGGTGTGTCGGTGTTTTCCTCGATTTTTCCAAAGCTTTTCACTCTGTTTCTCTTTTAATACTATTGAAATAGCTAGAGTCGTTCAATGTGCGAGGAATTTTCCTTGCTTGGTTCAATAGTTATTTAAAAATGGAAATAAAGTTCATATAATAAAATAATAATTAAATAGTTAAAGTTGGAGAACTAATGAGTAGTAATGCTCACATAAATTTTGGAATTCCATAGGGTGGAATTTTAGCTCCCATCCTGTTTACTTTGTACATAAATGACATATGTATATAGCCTACATATACCAAGGTTCAGTGATCAGACTCACTATCAAGTGAGCCATGAAGCCTGCCATCATCATCATCATTTGTCTTTTTCATTTTGACTTTCACTTGAAATAGCGTCATAATTAGAAAGTACCACTCATTGGAGGCTAAGTGAATAGTGGGGGTAGTTCTTTGCGTAAATAAAACTTCATATTTATAGAACATTATCGCAGTTTATTAAAGGCTTTGCAGTAAATTCGATGATATTCAACGGATCTACAGCGCTGACAGCAAGTCGCCTTCATAAATAAATTAACCATCATTGTGAATAACAGATAAATAATCATAATTTCTTCTCGCCTGCCTCTTTGGTCTCTACTAGCTAATTAATCTATGTTAATTTTATTTACAATGTTTAAGTTATACATTTTAATTCTGATTTTGAGGTGAAATACAAAACACTGGATATCTTAATGTATCTGTTAGGATAGTTTACATGTTTGTGTATGAGATAGTTGCTTTAAGACTAGAAAATAATTTTCCCGATAATATATTTTCCCGATATTGTTTTTGTATAATAGAATCCCATTTTGCATAAAAGTCGTAACTTTACAATGATAGGTTTTTTAAACTAAGTTTAATTTAGCTCGGAGTTTGTCGATTTTGAATCGCAATCTTACCTCTAACAAAATAACTATATCCATAAAACATCGAGGCATATGCATGAAACGATTTCAGACTCATAACCGGGCCATAACTCATTTCACCTCGAAAGTCACTAACCAAATTCAAACGAAACCGAATCATCCATCACAGGAGCAAGTGTTAGAATCCCGCACATGCCAGCTAGCGTCTCTTTGGTTTCACACTTAAGAGATTACACACCGTTCCATCGTTATGTACACTTCACCGTATTTACACTAGACAGAGTCGTTTTATGAGCGTCCTGTTACGTCTGCGGCGCGTCGCGGCGAACATCCTTCTGTATCTGAGCACGGTTAGTCAGATGTAGAGGTAGTCGTTCTTCGTCTCCCGGCAGTAGGAGATGGTGGGGAACTTGTAGACGGGGCTGTAGCGCTTGTCTGCCTCGAGGCTCGAGTCCGAGTCGAGGGAGAGCGCGGACAGCGCCCGCGCAGGCTCGTCGTCCTCCGAGGACGGCGCGGGGGCGGGCAGCGGGCGCGGGGGCGGGGGCGGCGCGCGCGGGTTGCGCCGCACTCGGAAGTGGCAGTCGTGGTCCGACGGCCACGCGCGCTGCACCAGCAGCGGGAGGTCGTCCGGGTGCAGCTTGCGCTCGTACTCCTGGGACGGACATACCTGGAAACGTTCACAATTTGCGATTAAACAGAATACAAAAAAAAGATAATTTTGGCATATAATGGTAACAACCGGAAGAAAGAACATAGAATGTGAATGCAAAGGAAATGATGAGGCCACTAAAAGAAATTAAATAACGAACTCTGCTGAGGGATCTAACTATTCTATCGTGGTGGTTGTCATTCGATGTCTTAAAAACCTGACTTACCAGCTCTGTGATAATCCTGACACAGGAAGCTTAAGTTAGAAACTGCAGAACTCGCATGAAAGAAATACTTATAAATTAAAAGAGTTCCTAATGTAAGTAGGATGTATTAACATAAAAAAACCCAACAACCATAAGGACTGTTGATAGAACTGAAAGAATACTTATAGATAACTTAGTATTTTCATATTAAACAGCACAACAAGTCACCAATCTACAGATATGTCACCTATCAACAGATAATAGTGAGATATTATCTTTAAATCACAACATTTTCCTTTTCCTTTCAAAAGTGTCTAAAGCGCACGTCCCGCTCCATTCCGTTAGCATGTCGGTAACGTGAGTTCATAAGATGTTTCCCTACCAAACGAGATTGAAGACGTTTTCACTTCCAAAATGCATATTTTTTAAGAAAGTCCATCATGATTGATGGTCAAATTAAGGGACCCTTACCTCATAGAGGGAGAACCTCTCCACGCTGATTGATGGTCAAATGGGAGGACCCTTACCTCATAGAGGGAGAACCGCTCGACGCCCTCGGTGGAGTCGTAGCAGTGCAGCAGGATGGCCAGCAGCTCGTCGGCCGTGGTCTGGTCGCTGGTGAGCAGGCACTTGTACTGCGAGGAGGACATCAGCGCGCTGTCGTAGATCTTCACCAGCCCGCCCGGCCGCATCTGCAGGGAGAACCTGGAAACAACGAGATATCTTGCGTTAAACATGGCTGTTCTAAAGTTCTTAGTCTCAGCGAGCTATGGAAAGAGCTTAAAATTTCTGTGTCAAACACAGCTGTTCAGTCGCTGAGCAAGCTATGGAAAGAGCTAGGAGTTTTTGCATTAAGCACGGGTGTTCCAAGTCACTCAACTACCTATCAAAAGAGCTTGGAGATTCTTCAGTCGCTCAGCGAGCTATGGAAAGAGCTTGGAGTACCTGTCTTGAGCACGGCTCTTCAATCGCTCAGCAAGCTATGGCAAGAGCTAGAAGTTTTTGTGTTAGACACGGCTGTTCTAAGACACTCAGCGAGCTATCGTAAGAGCTTGAAGTTTCTCTGATTGTATACGTAATGAAGTAATCCGATAGAGAACCAAGTGAAAAAATAATTAAAATGAACACTAATATTGACTTATTTATCGCATTACTGAGTTCGATAAATCGCTATATCGCGATGAGATCGCGTTCAAGTAGAAATGTGTCAACATCAAAACCTATGATTATACATATAGCTATTTAAAAATCTAGACGAAGCTTCTCTGAAGCTTTTCATTTGTCCGATTCCATTCCATTTCGGTAGTATGAACTGGACTTCCAGAATTTTAATTACGGTAAATTGTTTTTTGCTCACAATTTAGTTCATAATAATTATGGAAATCATCCTAAAAGTATCAAAACTAAAAAGATTAAAAATTAAACCGCCTGCAGCAGATGAAACTAATTACAGGTCTCGTAGGGTCACATGTCTAGACAGCTGTCAAAATAGATGATTGATCTAATTCCAATACAGGTGATCTATATTCAGAGCATCTGCTTTGTGATATTTAAAACAGTCCCGTAATAGATCCAAATTACACAGTAACAAGTTGTAGGCCTATGTTTATAGGATGTAGGTAATATGGGCTACACTGTCTTGCTTTGTCAGATCTGTGGTTGTTTCTGTTTTGTCTGGAGAAACAGGTTGGAGCACCTGTCGCGGTAACCGCAAAAGAGGATAACCACCTACTTACAAGTACCTAAAGAATATACCTACCGCCATTACCGCACCTACTTGTCGCCTGAGTATAGTTATTAGGTGCTTGGGAATACGCCTACCTTTTTAAAAAAAACACGAGATTCTCAATTCGTCACCCAGATATAATTAATTTCGTTTCTCTGTAATTTCTCTGGAAACATTTCCCTACAAACAGGAACACTAATATTTTTATGCACACACCTATCTGCTTGGCGGTAGAATAACTGGCAAAAGATATAGTACTTCTCCAGGCGGGCTATGCAAAGAATTCTTATACAAAAGCTAGTAGGTAACAGGTTGCCTTTTAGTAACATAGTAGATACATGATATTCCATCTGATGCAATATGAAATCTGATACATAGAAAGGAAAATCTGACACCTGTGTAACATTTCTAATTGATACTGCTCGTATTTCCGATATTCTCGCCATTTTCTTAAATTCGCATAGTGTAGTACTGTACACGATCTAAGCTGAAGAGAGACGGGAATAAGACCGAAGAAAGGTAAAATCGTCATTTTTCTAAAAAACTATTTCAGCTTTTGTCTCATTGCCTTAATGAATGGTTATTTACACAATTCACTTTAGCAATATGTAATTGGCTTGACTTATTGTGTAGACTCTTTTAATCCTTCGTTCTTTCATATGAGAATCGTAATTACCGTGCCAATATATATAGGTAGGTAGGTATATTATGATTTCTATATTCATATCGAAGTAAATAAATGACTCATTGAATAACTTATGAATAATGTACTCATACATAGTCTCCGTATTGCTCACAAATAATCCCGTCGTTAAAGTTACTAACGCCAGTGAATGGACGAGTAAGGCCGATTAAAATATATTGAACATACAACACACTAAAAATAAAACACACATATCTACGCATATAGCGTACTGAAATAGTACGAAAACCTATTAAAATTTACGATTTTATCGTCCTTTTTGAAGTACAAGTAAGTACTTATTTTTAATGCAGTTTACATTTTTATTTGGATAACAAGATTAATGCGGCTGTACTTTCAGCTTAAGCAACATTGTAAGATTTGAAATGAAGAGAAATTAGTATCTAATCATATTCTCGAGCATTGAAGAACTTCAACTTCAAGAGCAGTCAACGGACTGCTCTTTGAGTTAATTTGACAAAATCAAATAAAGTACATGAAAGACTCTCCCAATGGCAAAACACTGGACACTGGCGACATCACAGTGATGTAACCAAAAGGGAAGCCATATGAAACAGTTTCAGTTGAGTTAATTTCACGTCACACATGTCGAAAATTTCTTTAATACTTTGACGTTACTCATTGCACAGCATTATGGCACAAATACAGCCAATGTTGGAATACCGCCGTTAATATACCTACCTAACTACATATCAATACTCTTATCTAAGGACACCCTATGACCTCCGTAAGCTTAGGACTAAAAAACAAAACAATGGCACTGCAGGAGTACCGACAGATGTAAAAAGTGGAACAATTATTACGTACATAAACAATATTTGTACATATGTACCTACTTATAAACAGCGGTGTCGGTAACCGTTACAATGTCGAGAATCCAATTGTTTTTCCCGTCTCAAAAATTATTTACCCAATCGCGCGTAAGATACCCCACAGCACGTAAAGAAGTTCTCGTTTCAAAAAAGAGTCTAAATATCAATGTAATCTACGCCTAACTAACCTATTTCCAACGTCATCAACTCTTAACCCATTTGCTCACCTCATAACAACCCTACAGCATCGCCGTCCCGTCACATCATGTCGACACGTCTAACACGTACCATATGGTCAATAAAGTGTTCTCTACTTTCCCGAGCTTTTTATCGTTTTATTGCTTCTGTTTAGTGAACGGGAATAGACGAGCCGGAAGAGCACACGAGCGGATCTTTTTTCGGCGCCGCGCGGCGCTCGGCCGAGAGTGGACAGGCGGCATGAGATCACCGAAGGGTTGACTATTTTTTTTGGGTTTGATTTGGGCTTGAAATGAAAATATTCTGACACAGTAGCAGCTAATTGTATCTAGACTGCATCTACATTTCTATTTAAATGTGCCACTTTTACTTTGACTGATAAAATTCAAAATTTTGCTACTCTATTTAGCATAAAGCATGAACATTACACTTTTTGCACCGGATCTCGGGAATGATCGGAACTCTCTCACGAGAAAAAAATTGGCAGTTATAAGAACTGCCAATATAAGTCTCTGTCGGTACTTTTAACTTAGAATTTGTAACTTTGGAAACTACGCGGGTGAAACCAGAAGAACCTATTCGAACCTATGACCGTAATTATTATGATTGTGAAATCAGATGTTTTTTCTACTGGTAGCTTAAACTTTAATTAAATTCTAAATAGTTATTTAAAAAAATAAAATAGTGTTCTCTACATCCTTGTGAACTGATATATGAATTTAGGAAATGGACAGATAATTTGTTAAAGCTTCGGAGAATGGATGTGCTTATCCATATCCTCAATTTTATTAGGTCAAGCTGATAAAATTGCCTAATCCGTTTGTACTACAGTAGGTGTACAGTATTTAGACCATTTTAAAATTGCTTCATTTTTAACCTCCTACGCAAAAACAACTGGGTGTTAAGTAAGTTAAGTAAAGGTCTTACTCGTATTTTTTTGGAAAAAAAGTATGTGCTATTAGAATAAGAATTTATATTCCAGACTAAGATTGAACTGTGTTCCAAACAATCCGATCTGTTAAGATGTATCGTACTATATCGTACTATCGTACGTATTGAGCAACAAACATTCAAACTGACATTTATAATATTAGGATTAATTTGAAAGGAGTTTCCTAATTTAGTTAGTCTGTCCGTTGTTGGTGGAACATTGTTCGGTTTTCTATTTCTGCACACGTCATTCGTCCACTCAATTTGTTTCCTTAATTAAGTGTGTGAAAATAACTTCTTTTCCTGTCGCGTTTCATAATGAGATATTCGGCCATTGTTGCCCACACAATCGCGTAAGGCACAACAAAACCTAACATTATCGTTGTGTTATACAACTAACTATTAACGCTTTGGAGTACTATTTTGTTTGTGTGAGTCATATGTATATTTACTTGGTAAAATAGTTCTTAGTTTTCTTGGAAACCACACGTTTTTACACATGTGTGGTAGGATTCTTTGTAGAGCCCAACCGAAGAAGTACCACATCTTTTAGTTATATTCTATCGCTAAGCAGTAACGTGCAAACATTATTATGGTACGGTTTGAAGGACAATGTTTCCAGATAAATTACGGGATAAAGAAAATAACATTTAAATAAATGAGTCATGAGCATTTAAGTGCGTTGTGTGTGATGGGTAACGTTTCTAAAGAAATGACAGGGTAGAAAGATTAACATTTAGATATGCATAGATTTGGATTCTTCGTCTCCAAATAGCTATATAGCACTGTGTTCCTTATAGACAGGCATGTTACAGGTACTTACGATAAGACACATGTCTTGTACGATACGTCAATCTGTATTATAAACAAATATATAGTTTGTCAGTAAATTGATGACGTGATGTTTCTTATCACTTAATAATGACGTAGAAACCCACGTCATGGTATAAACTAATTACCATAATCATGTTTGCGAAATCATTATCCTTCAAGCCATGATGAGTCACGCGTAACGTCACGAATTCATTAGATTGCTCGCGAATAAGGAAGCGAACTTTACCTTTGAGTCATATCTAATTCAGGTCAAATACTTCTTAGTAGTGTACGGTACCTTTCTAAACCAAATGTCAAAATGTACTTAGCGATCTGAGCATAGATAGATAAGCTCTTTATTACACTAAAGGAAACAAGAACAAAGGTAAGATAATACCTAAAACTAAAGCAATCATGGTATAGTAATCATGGGATTTGAAATTTTTGCAGCTTCTAGTAATGGCGTGATTTGGGGTATGCATAAATGCAAAAAAGGTGACTTCTGTCGTAACCCCTGGTGCGTCATACTTACTTGGAGTAACTCCGTTCGTCTCCAGGCAGAAGGGTATGCGTAAATGCAAAAAAGATGGCCACTATCGTGGGTGTGTGATGCTTACTGAGAGTAATCCGACCATTTTCACCAGGCAGAAGAGTATGCATAAATGACATAAAAGTAGCTACTGTTGTGCGCTGGTGCATGGCACTTACTTGGAGCACCTTGGCCGGCGTGGCGTGGCTTGGCAGGCCTACAGCACAAACGCACACCGCCTTGTAGAGGTAGAAGATATGGCTACTGCTGTGAGCTGTAACTCTACGTGCACTAGGTGGCTACTACTATAGGCTGGTGCGTGGAAGTTTAATTAGAGTACCGCTACCGTCTCCTAATGGTGTAAGGGTATGCGTAAGGTATCGTGGGCTGTGGCTCAGGAGTACTTACTTGGAGTACCCCTTGGGATGGCAGGCTTGCAACGCCGCCGGGCGCGCATCATCGTCCAGCTCCAGCGTGGTCCTCAGGCCGGCAGCACGGACCCGCACCTCCATGCTGAGGTAGAACAGCCTCGGGTCGCGGTGCCGCATGCGGAACTTCCCCAGCAGCGTGGCCACCACCTCCCGCGCGCGCGTGCCCCACGTCACGCACAGCGTCTTGTACTCGATGTCGGGGCGCAGGCGGCGCGCGTACACTTTGATCGTTGTCTGGAACAAAATAACGGTTTGTCAGTCATGTAGTTACGTTTTCTGGAATCTGGTGGATAAGTCGTGGTGGTGTAATGGAACGTGTAAAATGTTTATTTGTGTCACTCACATCACCCATACAATCAAAAATTTAAGACATGAGCAAGACTTGCGCCTGCTGCTAAACAACACCCCTTCCATACCCTCCACAGTTTAACGCAGTTCACAGTTTTTTTAATTATATGTTTACATTTGACCGGGAGATCTTAAGCGATGATGCTTTCTAAAATGGAGTGTCCGTACCTAGAAAAATACCGATTCACTCTCGAGAAAAACAAACTTAAGAGTGCGCCTAAAGCCAGGAAAAAATTAGATTTCACCCGCGCGACGCGTTTCTTAATATGATGTACATAAAGTCGAGAATAGCATGACACAGTTTGGAGAAAAAATCAATATTTAATCAGGAGTCTATTTTAGACCAAGTTTTATTTAATTACTCAATAACTAAACATAAATTTAAAAAAGTGTTCGGTTACTTTACTAGAACGTACAAATAGGAATTTTACTACCAAAAAATAATGTGGGGTCATCGCTGATAATTTCGAGTACTCGAATTAAAACGGGTTTTTTCGGTGTCATTTTTATTTTTTTATTGTAAAAAACTCTGATCTATTTTTAAAATTCTATTCGGTTATTGTGCTTCTTCTTGATTGTACCCACACTTCAATATTTTTTTTGTCATAGTTTTTAGTTTCTTAACTTCAGTGAGCGGCGTCGAAAATGTCCTTTTTTCGTTTTCTGGCTTTAGGCGCCCCCTTAAATATTTGAACTTTAAGCATGCAAATCACTACTTAGTAGGTACTGCGATCGTCTCGTATAAAAATAAATTTAAAGCCCAAAAAAAGTTCGTTAACTATCAAAACGTCCACTCGTACCGGCACGAAGCTGCTTTTAATAATAGTCAACAATCACAAAACCTAAAGCAGATAAAGTAGTTCTTAGCCATAAAATAACAAATTCCAATAGCTGATTACCCACGCCGTTCAAACTCTATCTACTTAGCTTGTATTGAAAAATTCGATCACTGATTTCACAATTTTATTGTAAAAATAAAAATATAACGGCTTCTATTTTCATCTAGTAAATACAATCTTATTATTCATTAAAATAAAGGATTTTATTTTCAGTGTACCAAGAAACTTTAAAATACTGTTCGAAGTACTCATGGAACAAGTAAATATGTAAATTGAACGTATCATAAAAACATAATTATGTAAGTCTCTTAAGTGGCGTTCCTCCGCTACCTCTGGACCGGTTTAATAAAATCTGAGGCATGCAGAAGCCTAACAAGATGCATTTTTTGTAAACTTCCGTCCACTTCAGACATCCAGAATGGCATGCGCAGGAATACCGGGATTTACTTCCTATTGAAATAAGGAACGAAACGACATTACATTGTTGGAGGACTAAATACCAGCTTAGCATAATTTGGTTTTGACTATTAATTTTAACTTAAACAATGGTTTTAAGGTCAATAAAGAATGTTAATCTTCACACAAACAAGGATTCATTTGGTTGTTTTCAAGAGAAAATCATTTTTTGTCTGTTCATCGAAGGAAAGCAAACACTCCTTTCAGTTTATAAAACCAAAGGGGGTTAATAAATAAAGCATTCGTTCATAGGCAAATTATTTTAGTCCGTATTAAACTGTACACGATAAGATAGAGTTTTTCATAATGGAACGTATATTTTGAACACCATGGCACATTAAAGTTTACTAAAAACACGCTATAAAGCAAATTTTAAAGACCATTCCACACTAGTTGATATGTTGCTAGCTGAACCATTCCTTTTGGTCACATTTAGAAATACGTCTTTCTAACAAAGTAAGCAAAAATACTGGCTCAAGATCAAAATACGTATTTCACAGAGCTTTCATAACAACACGTAAAAGAACAATTTCTAATAATATTAACACCATAATATTATTCTGAGATTGAGATATCAGAAAACCACGTAAATTATTGAACGCAACACTGCAACTTATTTCAAAACCAATAAAGTTATCACTGCACTAAGAATGCGTGGATTGCAGTAATACAAGTTCCTGAGGCCCTTCCGAACCGTATCCTTCAATCTCCGACACAAATCACCACTAACAATTTTCACTGGATGTTAAATGAAGTTTGTTTTATAAACACTGGACTCACGTGAATGTTATGGGGGAGTAACGCCAAGCGTGTCCGCGGTGCGGGTATGGGGGCGAGCATGGTGCGTGTGTACCGGGCCACGGTCTAACAACAACTGACTGGGAGGCAGAACGGCAGAAGGCAATGCGTCGCGTTAGGAACTGAACCACTGAGATGGAACGTGGAACCGGTGGTCACTGTTATGTTATATTATAGGATAGGACTCCGGATGAACTGCCGTTTTCCACACTAGCTTTTTTTTTTAAATGAATTCTCTTTTTAGCTGAACCGAGCACCTTTTGTTACAGGAAAATCTTTTGGGTACCTACTCGTCACCGGAATGTTAACTTTGGGGTGGCTCCAATTAGCCGCTTAGCTTTGGGATGGCTCTAGTACTTATTACAAGTGACGTATTGTGCAAACATTCGTTCTGTTATACTAATATACTAAGTTATGTCTTTGCTGTTATCGGCAGTCACTATAACTGATTTAAAAAAATAAATTTTACACGCTCCGTGTGCTATAGGGTTTGGGGAAACCTCTAAACTGTAACTGTAACTCCAAATTGTAAACAGCCCTTTTTGTTTTTCTACTATTGTAATTAAGGGCTTCCGTTCATGTGGTCAAAGTCAAGGACAAAATCCACCAGGCTGGCCAAGCGCAAGTTGGCGGGTGACACAAGCTCTCCATTGATGTGTTCATTGGATGTCAAAGTCAGGGATGATAACAAGCTTGTCCATCTACCCTTGGAAAATACTCAAAGGTGCAAGCTGGATTTGAACCTACTTCCTCACGGTTCTTGCCTCTAGGCCACCCTGACCTACAGAATGAAAGCATACCCTATAAAAACTGCAGGGTGTTTTGTCCGTATGATTACGTGCAGTAATGTTAAATCCTATCTTATTCACCCTTGGATCAACCTATCTATCTGTTTGTAGATTTTTATTATTTACTGTTTATCCCTAGTTTCAGAAGCCGAGCGGAAGCGGAGGGTGATAAGATTTGGCGGTTAAAGGGTTTGACTGATAGCGGATTAGGTCGCAACTTATCAGTGTAGAGTTTGGTGTTAGTAGCGACTATTTTAATATGTATTTGGCAATGTTATGGCGGATGTTTGATGTTATAAGCCACTCTATTTAACAAGTTTTCGGTCTTACAGTTATCAGGTAAAGATCGTCTTTGATGATAAAGTTGAAAATTTTTTCACAGACAAATGCATGGGTATTTAATACCTATATTTTTCTCTTTCCCCGATTTTTGTAAAGTCTTCTTACTTACCCTTTGTTCGAAATAGGTAAATCAATTTGTAATCTCTAAATTAAATGTTCATACGTTTGTTTGTGCTAATTGAATTCTTATATGAATTTCATTAAAGTTACGGCGGATCTATTCGGGAGAACGGCAAACGGCAACATAACTGCTGACCCGTAGTCCCTGGTTCAAATTCCACACGCACCACTGCCTTTTCGAAGTCATATGCGTATGCCGCAAAAATGAAAATGGTGAAGAAAGACATTGTGAACAAACCAACGTATTCCTAAAATCTTTGTAGGTCAATCCTCATCCACCAACCCACACTGAGCCAGCGTGGTGAAATATAGCCCTAAGTCTCTCCTAGCGGGAGATGGCCCAGCAGTAAGAACATTTAGTGGGCTATTCATAAATAAATGTATTAAAGTATTATTTGGCTAATCAAATTATTAATCATCATAGTGATGGATTTAATTAGCCAAATAATGCCCTAACCAAATTGCTCAACCTTATTATGATAATGTGAAAAGCAGGACTAAATTGTGTAGAGGGAGGCTTGGACACTAGAATTAAAACTGCTATTATAAAATCACCCCCGTGTCTCCCCCGGGCGCCCGGAAGCGGTGGGCGCTCCGCACCTGTCCGGGGCTCCCGGAAGCGGCCCTGGGAACCCGCCAGCCCGCCACAATACCACCGATGCTACGGCTCACTTGTTTTCACTCACTGCCATTGTCACATGCCGGGATGTTTGGCATCTTCCTTTTAAAAAGCACTATGTACAGTGCTACCAACTTATCTGTAGAACGGCCAAAAGAGTAATGAATGAGTATTGAAGATCACTGTCGAAGTCGTCTACTTTCGCGATAGGTGGTAACACTTTTCGATCGTAGCACCATCTCTACATTGTACAGATAATTTGGTCGGACTGTACGATCTGTACTGATTCATTCTTCAGGTGCAGTGGAAAATGAATCAAGAGTACCGATTCAATCTTGAATATTCTTTTAAGTAACCACGCTTCATCATAAACCACATCGTCGTTTAACATCAGGCGAGATAGCGGTCAAGTGTAAACCTTTTACCTAACCTAACCTTCTTATTCTCAAATACTTTCCGAGCGCTTTGTCATCGTGACACTTGACTTGAATCCTTACTTCCTTTACGGCCTGTATTGGGTCCACCGTATTGAACGTAACGAACATTGCCGTTCAGCGTGGTAAATACACCAGAATACCTTCAAGTAGTAGTGAACGTAATCATCTTGATTATGTCAAGACCTTTATTCGGCATGTGAGTAATTGAGATGTTCAGATGTGTAGTGTAAGTAAGTCATAGTAATTTTGTTGCGTTAATAAAGACTATACTCGTATAAAAATAATGCTTTATAACCGACCAGCTGCCCGTATTTCATCTGCGATAAATTATAACCTGATTGTTGTCCTGATGTTATGTACTGTAGAGTTTCGATCCAAATTTATTCTATCGTTTTTAGCGTAAAAGAATAAATAATAAATATACACATAATAATTATAGGTACCTACTTCCTCATAAGTTTATAAGTCATTTGTTTTAACAAAAAAGTCATTTATATAGTCTTGTTATTTATATTATTTTTTCGACATCATTAACTCTGATATGAATGATACTCTGATTACACTTAATTTTTTTTAATAATTGATAGAGTATGAAATTATTCAAATTAATTCAAAGACACAAAATTGAGCGTAGGTTAAGGTAGATTAACTTTTGTTATTCAGCATTATTTAGAAGAGGTATATTTATAACATTTTGTCTAGTGAATAGTGAATTCCCAGCTCCGCCCTCAGTTTAACCCTACTATCTTTGGCGGGATAAAAAGTAGCCTACTCTTTAATCTTGGTACTTTTGGCGTATAACATTTCATTGAAATCCCTCAACCGTTACAGAGATAGTAGGAAACAAACATACTCAAACACACTCACAAATACATAAACTTTTGCCTTTATAATATTAATGTGGCAATAAAAGAGATCTAATAAACATGTTAATGTACTTAGGTACTTATAAGAATTTATACAGACGGATCTTCATTCAAAGACCAGTTTCGCTCGACCGAGCACTAACAAAGTAAGTAATCTGTAATGGCATCCGCCCAAAGAAAGCTCCGGTAAAAGTGGTCCCTTGAACACCTTGAACGAACTTGAACTCGGCGGAAACTCAGCAAACATGCCTCGGCCGGAAGGACGCGCAGAATGCGGCCCTGTCGGCGAGAAATACTGCCTGATTAGTACCGGGGATATACTGTTATGTATCAAGCGATTAGAATGTGAGCAATTAGAAAAAAATGTGGGAACTTTTAGATCGTAAATCCAATGACAAATGTAATCTAATCAAATTCTACCATAATCTATTACTTGGAAAAAATTGCTCTTCTTTTGTGGTGCCATATTTATGGTGCTTAATTTTATAAAAATAAACTTTCCATTACCATTTCCACTCGTGTCTAAACAACACAATAGTTTCCACTACAGTTACCAATATAAGAGCCTTTGCTTTTAAGTAACCATGGTAATTAATAGTATTAATAGCTACTGCAGTTATGTTAAGTACATTCATTTGTTTTTTTTTAAGTATGGATTATGATATGAATGCATAATATTTTATTTAATATTATTATGCTTGTAGAGTATGTATGTGAAGAGCACAGAAGCGACTCTATTACGCGAGCGTAATGCCGGAACACTACCACGTGTAAATTGTTAAACCAAGTTACAGAGGCTTTGTTGTTATTAGTTCCGAGCAAAAAATGTAGATGGCGCTAGCTGTACAACTATGTAAATTTTACAAACAGTTTTAAATGATGCTTTCGTACCATTTCGCAGGATTAAGGTTAAATAAAGTTTATTTAGCCTTCGTGGCGCACTCTGAAGTACAAAAATGGTTTGTTTACATGCTGAAGTGAAATACCAATACAATTTGCACTACCCACTCAGTTCTCAGTTGGTAGGATGTCGTTGTCCTCAACCTTTAGATATTTAATTTTCTGCGTTGTTATACTAATTTTGTTAGTTGTAAACACGACTCAAAAAAAAAAAATTTGGTGAATAAATAAATATGAGTCGATTGAACAGAAGATACTTACATTTAGATTTTTTAATAACATTTATATAATTATAATTAGAATTTATATAATAGTGATAAGGTTGCCAAACAAATGGTTTCAGTAAATTATCGAAAAATCTACCCTGTGCTTTCATAAAGTGTTGTTGTATTGTATTGTTCCTAGAGTTTCAGCTTTTAGCTCCATAAAAAATGACAATAAATACTTTAATTTTAATTAGTGATTTTAACTTGTTAATTATATTAGTGATAGTAATTTTAACTACCTACATGAAATTTGATTTTACACTTTACAAACATAATGTAACTAGGAGGTAATGGTTAATAAATATGTTTGAGAACTCTCAGTGCCTTTATCTTAGAATAAACTATGTGCTAGGTGGCCTGTACGTCCATCCAATTTGAAAGTTAATGTTTTTAGATAAATTAGAAGACAAAGAATCATCGTAGGCTCTGGATGACGAACATTGTGCCTAGACTATTTTACATATCTAGTTATTTGTTCACTTCATGTTCAAATAACTGTGTGGTATTGATTGATGAATTTGGTCAGAATAACAATAAAATACATTCCATGTTTCAAACAAAATAGACACGTAACTTTCCTAAACATTGTAGATAAAGTATCATTCTTGCAGCCGTCATCCGACATCTGACCCCATGGCTTCACTGCTGTCGTAAAACACGCCTTATGCCTTTGATTTAGAGTCTACGGTGATGCACGGTGATGGTGTTGCAATGGATGCGCCTGCGCCGGTCGCGGTGATCGATGAGTTACGCTCTTCTTATTGACCTTTGCTTGTAATCGCGTTATCTGTTACGCGTGGAAAATCGAGCGGAGGAATGATAAAGTAGCCGGAGAAATGTCACTTCCTGATGTAAAACTTTTTTTTTGTTATATAGTGCGTTGGTATAAAACACCACCTTATTGTGACGTCGTACGTACTCAAACTGACAAAATTGAACGTGAGTTTTAACGTAGAATTGAAATACGGCCGTTAGGGCGCGTGTTGGCAATAATGATGACAAGTTTCTCCTTTCTGATGAGTACATATTTCGTTTCACAACATGTTTATAATATAGAGCAATGGGACGAGCAAGATATGCGATTGATGATAAGGAACGCCTATCAAACCGGAACACAAAGTCACATTCTGCTTGTACTTCCCATTTGGACGCAAAGAGTCCCACAAAAACAAACATAGGTACCTACCTAAAAGCTAGTTACTGCATCTGAGCGTGACTCAGGAAAGTATATCACATCTTCACACGCTAGGTAGGTGTTTCCTAGACACTGGCGTGTCATCTCAGAGTGATTGCGCTGGCTTCCCTATTAAACTCCTCCTGGGCGGACATTTCGCATCCTTTACGATCAGATGATTACATTCAAACAACTTTAAACTGTTGTTGAAGAATTCGGTACAGTAGGTTAATGTGTCTACAACACATTTTAGGGATTAGAATTGTTTAACTGTAGTTTTTAGAGAAAGAAAAACATCTGCTGTAAAATTCAAATGTAACTTGTAGACTACGTGTAAATATAATAGTCATTGTTATGAAAAGTGGTCCTCAATGCATTGTACCTAAGTATATAAATGGTAATAAGTTTAGTATTAAGTATTGATGAACGAACAAGACGTGCGCGTAATGGTAAGCTTCATAACGGCATAGTGGCATATAGCTATTTAAAAATGTAAACACTCTATTTTTTTTTCAACTGCGCTTGTGCACCCTGAGATTGAAGATATTTTTTTACCTATTGTTTTTTTCTGGAAAGATATTTGCTAATCGGAACACAGTAATGTTTGGCGGTAGGATAACTGACAAAAAATTGGAAATCAACCTCTCTTATTGTTATTTCTTGAAAGTTGTTAATACAGAGTGGCGGTGGGCGGTTAATTGTGCCTGTGACTGTATTTAACAATTTTCGCAAATGTTCCACAAAGTCTAGAAATTATAATATTGTCAAGCGAGAGTTACTACATCTACTTACATTTCCCGGCCGTCGTGCTTTCCGGTAATTAGAATAATTGCGCGCGCGCATTGACGGTTGCTCCACTATTGTTCGATGGAGCGCAGCGCACCCGATTTGGCTATTTGACGTAAATTAAAGAAAGTTATGGTATTTTACCGTCCAATTCCTCTAATTATTGTGAATGGAAAAGTTTGAATGTTTAGATCTTTAAATCTTTGGATCTTAGAATCTTCGGACCCTTTGATATTTGATATTAAAGAATGTCGAGACGAACAAGACATGGACCTGATGGTGATTGGCACACCTGCCCATAACATCACAGAGCCACGCAGCTAATTTTCACAAGATGAGTCCAAATCACTGCTTCGTACGACGCGACGTGTCCTGTACGACTTGCCCTGTCATTTCTCCGGCAACCTTGCCATTCAAACCGGAACATAGTGATAAGGACATTATACCTACATAATAAGGCTTAGAATAAGGGACAAAGCTGCGAAACTTCCCCAGGCGGACCTCTGCAAAGAGTCTTGTAACTACAAAACACAAAACATGTGATTTCATTGTTTGCTCAATAAAATTTAATATTTGTTATGCATTTCATAATAATACATTCTTTCGTATATCGAACCAGAAACGAGGTTCTCTAGAATCGTTGGTATTTCACACCTCATGTGGGTTACGATGTACAATATCGATGCGTGTTCATTCGCCACGCATCGAAGCGCGGAATTCGAATTCTCATCCCTATTATTCGCTTTGCAAACAAACCATAAAGCTGTTTGTAAACATCTGGAAGTTTAATCTGGCTGAAGTGCTAGAGCTGGGTTCTGGGTTTTATTAGTCGAATTCATTCTCATGGTTCTTTAAGGGCAGAGCGATTATGAACAAATTCAGTCCCAATGAAAACTAGAGTACATAGCTAACTATTTACACTAAGCACATCTAAATCATTCGTTGGCTGATGAAGGTCTAGACATACCCAAGACGATGGAGCTTACTATCAGTCACGCTCAGAATATTGACGATATTACCAGGCTGAAAAGTAATTCTTATAATTCGTACGTTTGTTGTACTTTTTAAGTGTAGTTTTTTTTTTTTGATTATTTTTTAAACAGCCGATTATTTCAGACCTTTGTTGGTAGTTAGTCTGCCCACAGAGCTGAAGTTGTGGGTTTGATTCTCACCCTGGACAAATACGTGTTTGATGTTTATGGATATGTACAAGAATGCTTACATATTGGACCAAATGAATAGCAGCTTTCTTTTCTTGGTAGACCCAACGAGTGACCTAGCACTCAGATAGAATTTTGAAAATGAGATAAGCTCCTGTAGCTCATTTCTCCTATTCATACATATATACAGAAGTGTCAGTATCAGTAACAGTGTCGCGAGTGGCAGCTAATTTCTGTGTAACCCTAGCTCGTTATCTGTCACAGCTCATAAGTTATAACCC
Source organism: Ectropis crepuscularia (assembly GCA_963693475.1). NCBI lineage: Eukaryota > Metazoa > Arthropoda > Insecta > Lepidoptera > Geometridae > Ectropis > Ectropis crepuscularia. Next base: position 1,632,575 of record OY856344.1, on the reverse strand, counting down.
TTCCCCGCATAATGGCAACAAATCCCCGCTGAGCGGCGATCGGCCGGAAGCCCGGCGAGTTCCTCCAGCGCGTTGGAAATAGCCCGCGAGAACAAGAAGCGTCGCGGCTCGACGGTACGTTTCCTCATTTCCTGCCGTCACACCTCATTCACCCAATTTAGGGCCGTCCTGTCTAGCGCGCGACGATCGTTGTGCCATCTGATAACAGTAGCCACAACCACCAACTTATCTACAGAACGGCCGAAAATGGAACTACTGAATTACGAGTATTATGGAACACAGAAGCACACCCCGGACACTCGGCCTAAAATCTATACAGACGGTGCAGTTGACATACCTACACTCACACATCTCGCATATGTCGTTCGAACGCATTTACGCATGTGTGCGTGTCATCTATGTCGTGTCGCTGAGTGCTTCTCGCGTTCTTGCGGGGTAGGAAGCTTGAAACTGGCGGGGGGTGGGGAGTGTCCGTTCTATCTGTATTATCTATTCTATGACAGAAGTTGTCCCATCTTACAATAGGTTTTAAACACTTTTCGATTGTAGCGCCATAGCAGGATTCTTGAGAAAAGTTGGTCGTACTGTACGCCTAGTTTAGAAAAGCAATTTATATTTATTCTCAATTTGGCCACACACTAACATTAAGCTAAGGCGTATTATTTATATATGCAATATCAAATACGTGGTAATACCTACTTGTAATGTTTTTTTGATTAATCTTATGTATTTCTATGCAAAATTCTTAAAAAATTATATATAATTAAATATTGGCATTCTGCACTGTTTCTCTATGAAAATCATAAATTGCAAAATTTTAATTTCCTCCGTCCGTACGATGCGACAATGGACGCAAAGCTTTCAAAGCCTGCTCGTACTCGTAGCTGTCATCCTCGATGCAGCGCGCATCGTCCGGAGGTTTCACACTCTCCAGCCCTAACCACCGGTATCTGTAGCCTGCTGCTGTTATGTTAATATTTCTATATTTTTTGTACAAGACTTTGAATTTAAGTACTTAAGTGAATAACAAAATATCCTAAATATCTATACGAATGTTACTTCGACAGCTAAGATGCATATTTTTTATTAGGTTGTCTCTAGAATTCGTTTCAATTTAAATAGGAAGTCCGCTCAGTCTACTGATTGGTAAATAAATAATCTAATTGTAACGAAACGGTGACAGACGCCGGCACGCGAGTTCCACTGGGAACAAGGAAAACTGTAGATATGCTTTCTCTACAAACTTTAAATTTTGAACTAAAATGTGTTTTCTTAAAACAAAAATGTATTTTCTTAAAATTTTAAAATTCTCTATATGACGACTAAAATACATTTGAGTATTATCTTTATCCCTCAATCTTTTAGTTAAGGATAAAATGGTTAAAATAATGGCACCATTTCCACCAATAAAATGAAATCGTAAGGAATATTTCACACACAAACAAAAATATTAAGTTCTAGCGTAAAACTTCGTGAAACTAACTTACGCAATCAAACACAAAAGCACAAACACGTACATTATGTAAAATAATTATAATTCTTTAAAAATGTTTTAATATCTCAATTGTGGATAAAAAAATTAGAATCGAAATTCCTACTCTACACATTTCCTAGCATGCGCAGACGCAGCGTAATCGACGGATGTTTGCTCATTCGTCTGTCATGTCAATTGACCGACGATATTTCGGAGACTGCCGACCGAGTCACTACCAGTCGACAGCAGACAGGCCGACAACTTAATACAACGAGCCGACAACGTTACTGGGGTACGCATAGAGGACAATATGATTTATGAACATTTTGTTACAGTAAGAAAATTACTTTTTACGACATTTTAATTAAAATAATTGAGTAAAGTTCTTTCCAATTTCGAATTTAGGTACCCATTCGAAAACCATAGGACCATAGCTTAGAAGACAGAGAGCGAAACCGAAATTCAGTAATATTAAATTAGCACACTACTGCTTGGCCGTAGAATAACTGGCAAAGGTGTGGTTTCCCAGGCGGGTTCTGCAAAGAGTCCTACTATTTAAAATCTTTGTTTTGTATAAACATTTTCGTTTAAAACCATCATTTATAAATATATTATACGTCAATCCAATAATCGATATTTATTTATTACAATCGATCAAAAACTTATAACTAGATATTATTTATAGCTTCTCATTTGGTAGATACATTTAAACTTCTTAACGATGGTCATCTCAATCTTTCGGTTAAGTAAGCCCTTTCCGTGTAACTTCATCTTCAATGGCCCGAGCGACCGACAACTCAACACAATGGTTGTAACGGTCGCTTCTTCTACGTATTACGCTCATGGCGTAACAGTTAACACGTAACAGATGTGGGCTATCGACGGTTACCGTTACGGGATTTGATAATTGACCTCCAATGTGATGGCCTCTCGAACTGAGATTGTAAATAAACACGTAAATTGGATCTGTAGTTATGTCAGTCAGCTTCACTCACGATTTTGAACAGGAAATTGAGTTCGAAAGTAAGTATACAGATTTTGAAAGTCCTGTATCACTCAAAGGACAATGCCCATTTTTGACCCGCTAAAATAGTTGTCGTGTAGACATATGAGTTATATATTAAAAAATTGGTGAATTTTTGTTGTACTCGTGTGCGAAGTTATATAACTTTCTAACATTCCAAAATAAAATAAATTGCATTTGTTTAAATTAAACCTACCATTTACCAACATAGCTGACTTGTAAAATATTGCAATAACGAAACGGTACCTGCGTTTCGTTTTAGTGATCCGCGTTAGATTGAAATTTAAAATGGATATTATGTATATCAATTTCTTTCACATTGTCGTTTATTTACTACTTTTACATATTTAAATAACGATATATATAAATACGGCGACAAAGAAACTATCAAAGCTTTTTTTGGTAATGTAAACGAGGAAAAAGGTGGCATGCAATTTTCACCAAATCCAAATTGGTCAAAGATCAATGTCAAATTGACAAATCAAAAAAAGTAAACAAGCAAAATGCATGGTTTTCTTCCTAACTTTGGTTTTCTTCTTGTCTAAATTGGTTTTAACAAAACTGGGAATTATGTGATTCAGTGCTCCTTATTACTTACATAATTGTGGTAATAATTACATAAAACCATATATATCCTTGTGTTGTCTGATGGAAACGCTCGATTGTTATGGACCTCCTAAGGCCACTGTCTTGAATACCAAAATAATGAAATATTTATTTCACAATGAAGATATTCCCTTCTGTGACAATATTTCTATGCAAATGAAGTATTCATACTCTACAGGAAATTCAGGGAGAGCGCTAACTTACTACAAAACATTTGCAATTACCAATTTTAAAACCCTGAGTTGCTTATAGAAGACAAACACAAGCTGACTACTGCTGAAGCAAATAGAATATATATATAATATGTATATTTTAATTGAAAATGATAAGGACAGCCAGCAGAGGCCATCTTTCAGTATTGCTGTACTTGCATTGCAGAGTTCTTCGTGAGATTTCTAGGATGGCCAGACAGCAGGACCACATAAATCCACGTGCAGGGTATTTTGGCTATGTAGTAGTTTTGGGCTATTAAATATTGTTTAACATTATTATCATATGAGAAATATATATAATATAATCGCAAACAATATATTTTATTTATCCTCTCTCCTTTATTGCATTGGTTTGAACATAGATTCAGTAGAAAGATATCGGTGAACAGTATTATCTACACTGATTTAAGTATTTTTTTTTAGTAAACAATGATAGGATGAGTGAGACATGTGCCTAACATATAACAAGACAGTGTCATAAATTATTAGAACATGCACTGCGCTTAGTTAGTAGCCTTATGTAGCCTATGATAATTCCATCCGAGATCTATTTTATGGTAATCAGTTGGTAGTTAGAAGTATTATTATTCCTATTTATTCTCATAAGAAATATGTTTTGAAAGACAATACCATAGTTCTTTCTTTTCTTTTCTGTTCTAATCCAAAAGAAAACATAATTCTAAAACATTTTGACAGTAAACATAACCTTACTTTTCGTTTAACTGTAACTCATTTTTGGTATTTAGGAAATGAAAAACACCAACAGTAGACGTTTATAGAAGCACTAACAATCCTGATTAGATACTATTCATCTCTATACACTTTCAGAATCAAAAAAAGTTGGCCAGGTTTTTCAATGTATGGGACGTGGGCATTGTCCTTTACATTCTAATTAGCGTCCTGTCTGATTTTTCTTTGATTAGCCACTCCACAAACTCCGGGATCCACGAACTTTGTAATTTGGGTTATTTTTTTAACATACATATATTTTGGACTAGGAAAAGAAAAGGATAACTGGAAGTAGAGAACATTTTCACCTTAATTATAGTGCTCTTTATTTGTTATTTTCTGAGTCACTTTTTTCTGGCTTAGAGTCTCTACCACGGCAGATTTTCTGTCCCTGACGATTATGGTTTACTTTTCGCTCCTCTTTTGAATCGGAAGGTTTTCGTTGTAGACGCAAGTGTATTCCACTTTCATAGAATAACAATACAAAAGAATACGTAATTAAGACAATACCATAAGAACGTACTTGGAGTGTGTGTTCGACTGTGCGTGCTTGCGGTTGTATGTTTGACTTCTGTGGGTATTATTTAACATATGAGGCCAACCTTTGGTAATATCACAAGAAATGAAACATTAACAAAGAACATTAACACAACACAAACAAAGAAGCAAATGCAAAAAAATAAATGTATAATATTAGTAGGATATGATATTATACCACATACATGCCCGCCGTCTCGTCTGATTTAAATGGGTCTATGTTTTTACCGAATTATATTCTACAAATATTATGAATGGCAAAGTTTCAATGTTCATGATTGTGTGTGATGTGATTGAGCAATCACGTTTGAACGGCCGAATGTAGCTTATGTCTGGAACAACACATAAGCTACTTTCACCTTGGAAAAATTACGGGAACATCACCTACGCAGGGAAAGTCGCAGGGCGCTGCTAGCTATTTCTATAATTGGAACTAAGCCACCTGGCAAATAACTATAACAGTGTGGTATCTTATCACATTACACACCACACACTGAACAAGACACACCCTTCACTTGAGATCTAAATGGAGACCGGTGCGTGCTCCACTTGAGCTCCGAGCCTGACCTAATCCGCCCTATCTTAACACAGCTTCTATTTTTACTACTTTACATATAAATAAAATAGAAGAGTCTGATTTTAATTCAAATTTAACAGCTGTTCAGTAAATGCATATGAAAAATACGATATAGTTACAGTACATAGTAGTTCAGGTATAGCTTAGCAAATTGCAACCCACAAAACAAAAAAAATTGGCAGTCATAGGAACTGCCGATAGAAGTGAAAACTTATAACTCAGATTTTGATAGTTTTGATTTCTTATCATACCCGAGCGTGACGGTAGAATCCAATTTACACCCCACGAAAAATTTGTCTAGGCGTGCCTAAAGAAGTTTTCACTTCAAAAATATTAATCAACAAATTCTATTCACCATTAGCGGATCTATCGCGTAACATACATGAAAAAAGATACCTCCTCATTTTTTGAAGTCGGTTAAAAACAAGGCATGACATTCAAAGTTTAAATAAATCTCAGGTTACACCGCGGGTCGGAGGTAGTCTTAAATACGATGGACAAAAAAACTCTCCTATTTTAGGTTTATAGATCGCGCCTGCCATCTGTAACAACAGTGATATTAAGGGCTCCCGGCTCCTTCAGGGAATTAACTCGTAAACTCTTTGTGTCTAGAGATAAATGTTTTCGTAATCTGATGAAGTGATTTAGGGAAGTATCTTCAAACGCGGAGATGAAATATGTTGAATAAGAGTACTCAAAAATGGGTGTTTCGGTGTTAGATTTACATTCTAATTTAGTCCGTAAAAGTAAGAATATATGTATTTCCATAATAAGAATATATGTATGTTGACTGGCCTCGTGGCTTAGTTGGTAGTAGCTCTGCCTGCGAAGCCGAGGGTCGTGGGTTCGATTCCCATCCAGTGCAAATATTTGTTTGATGAATTCAAATGTTTGCACTGTGTCTGGGTGTTTATATGTATAATAAGTATGTATTTAAACCTATATAAGTATTATATCGAGCGAGCTATGCTCGGAGTCTCTTTGCGCGACAGAATCCGTAATGAGGATATTCGCAAAAGAACGAAAGTAGCCGACATAGCTCGAAGAGTAGCTAAGCTGAAGTGGCAATGGGCAGGCCACATCGCTCGCAGAACTGACAACCGATGGGAAAGAAAGGTTCTCGAGTGGCGACCACGAACCGGAAGACGCAGTGTTGGACGGCCTCCCACTAGATGGACAGATGACCTCACAAAGGTCGCTGGAAACCGCTGGTTGCAGGTTGCGCAGGACCGTTCGTTGTGGAAATCTAGGGGGGAGGCCTATGTTCAACAGTGGACGTCTTGCGGCTGATGATGATGATGAAGTATTACATCAGCTATCTGGCCGCTATCACACAAGCTTTGCTTAGTTTGGGGTCAGATGGCGTTGTGCGTGAATTGTCCACCAATATTTATTTATTTATTTAATAAGAAATTTATGCAGCATATATTTCTTAGAGTGTGTAGTTGATGTACATGATCTAATTGTTTAACGATTATTACTTTTTTTTCTACGGGACTGGTGGTAGCTCGAACCCATTTCATGGTTGATGTTGTAAACACTCGAATGTAGAGATTTAACTCTACTTTTTAAGAACATCTAAACTGGAATACGGCGCGAGTACGCGAGTAGGTATTCTCTGATTGATATAATCCGGAGGTTGCCATTTTTTTATTTATTATGTAGCTTTAATACTTATAAATAACAGATACAGTAAATAATTATTTACTGTTTAAATAACAGATACAGTAAATAATTATTTACTGTTTCTTTGTTACTCAACGATTTTATACTGACATTTTTTTTCATGACTGATTGTTATACTGGAGTAAACTACTATTTTCTGCACTCTACATATAAACCAACTAACATTAGACATTGAAGAAAACATTACTCAGTATAAGTAAATGTTACCTAGATACTCGTATGGTTGATTATGTTGTTCAAATCTAACTTTATAATTTAGTTACGTGTAAATGCAAACAAGCATAATCTGATTTATTTCTGAGGCATTCATCCACGAGACTCTTCATTCATGAACCAGTTTCAAGCCCACACACATGTTCAGAACAAACAGTCTCGCTAGAACAATCAGCAGCCCTTCATTACCAGCTGTCTCTCACCTGAACAGAGGTAGACGACACTCGGTAATAGCTGCGTACGAGTTAGATTCAATTCGAAATGTGACAAAAAACATTAGTGGTAAAGACATCGTCAGGGAAAGGGTTCTGTTTGATATATAGCCGTAATTTCGTATGACTACATAAATATATCTTATTCCCATTAATTTGGATAGTGACTTATTACCTACTAACAAGAATCAATAATCTTTAGAAGTTGTAAAAACATCTTAAAACTGACGTGAAAAATTTACAAATTTTCGCTTATAGTACTGACAACTGTAGCGACAAAAGGGACTGTACTGCAACCCGATAGTTTCATAAACCTCTAAAATGAAATGAAACTCCAATGATCTAGATATATTAATGTATGACTATATGTACACAATACTTACTTACGGTATATTATATATTACTTGGATTATATTAATAATAATATTTTTTTAAATTATATATTAAAAAACAATAGCGGCCAGATAGCTGATATAAGGGTAAAATTTGGAAAAAACAATTATGTACTTATAAAATAAATATTTTTCTTCAGCACTTTGATAATGCTCCAATCCACAGTCTAAAAAAATTACGAAGACATCATAGCACTTCATATATCATTTGACAAAAACCATTTTGAAAATCTAAACAAATACAGTACGACCAACTTATCCGTAAAATGCAGCGATGGCGCCACGATCTAAAAGTATTGTTACTTAGTACAAAATTAGACAACTTCTATATTAGATTAGATTGCTTGTTTGCATTGAAATGGCTCCAAAACTACTTGAACTCATTTCGGAACAATCACCGTTACAAAGCTACTACACTATAAGTATCTGATTAACATAGATTGATTTTTATTCCGACATTCTTACAGGATCTAGACTTACTTACGCGGATGAAACCACGGGGCTTAGTTAGTTCTTTGTAATATTACAATACTCGTAAGCAACATAGTAATTACAGGCCATAGATACAAAACTTATATATCTGGGTGACGAGCGCAGTGTAGTACTAGGCAACGATTTGGACTCTTCATGTTCCAATAGCTGTGTGTCACTGTTATGGGCAGGCATGTTGCTTACCATCAGGCACATGACCCGCTCGACTCGTCACTATACTATAAAAAAGTAGTTCTGCTTTTGGCCGTACCACAGATAAGTTGGTAGTACTGTAGTAAAACGAAGCAGTATCAGCTTTCAAAAGCGCGGAACTCTAAAAGAGCGTAAAAACGCGCGCACGCGCACGTGCGACGCGCCAGGTGCGCAGGCGCAGGAAGCTCAGAAAAAACGAACGAAGAAAAGACGAACAGGAGTCACGCCGCATAATCTGTGTCATTAATATAATAATCATTTTTCTTACTATAACTGTACATTCGTTTTTCCAACAAACTCAATTTGGGTCGAAGATTGTTTGATTTTTTTATATTTCAGCAAACGTCTGACCTGTTTCCGACGCTTTCGATGATATAACGGTTAGGTATTATCATTTTTATGACATTTTTATGTGTGAACAAAAAATATTCGTGTTAAAAGTAATAGAAAAAAGTCCGCGATGGATTTGCTTCTGTGTAAAATGGAGGTCAGATTGATATTTAGATTTACCTATCTATTTTCAGACATTTTTTTGAAGCACGCGATTTAAAAAATTAGGCAAAATAAAAACGCACAAATGAAAAATGTATGTCACAGATTTGAGATAAAAATTTAACAGGTTGTCAAATGCTTAGCTAGAGAATTTTAACTTTACACCTTTATTTTTGAGATCCAATAACCCCAAAGAAACAAATTGAAATGTAATATGGCTATTGCTAACTGGATACAGAACGCCAGAGATGTTTTTAGAATCTACAGGGGTGACGAGACGAGCCTGTGCCTTCCCCGTATCAGCACAGAGTCACATAGCTATTGCACTCTGCGTACGTCACCCTAAGCTGTCTATGTTATGACTCTGTAATTGTGCCCTGTAATTTCTCTGCAAATATTGCTCTTCAATCCGGAACACAATTACGTTTGGCCATAACTGCTTGGCAGTAGAATAGCTAGAATAGGTATAGTGCCTACTTCCCAGGCGGGATTTGCAAAAAGTCCTATCACTACCAAAACAACTATTTTGGGCAATTAATAAAACACAATTTTTAGTTAATAATAAATTTATCCAATATCGATATGAATGTAAGCATTCTACTTATTAAATATCGTTCAATTGACTCATATCGATGATAAAGACAATTTACGAGTCGTGTGCCTCAAGTTACGAAACCTCGGTATCGGAAACAAATAGTTATTGCCCCGATACGATACTGTGTCTTACTTATCTTCTACAAATATTTATTTTATTTAAATGCTGTTGTAATTGGGTCGTGTGAGAGACAGCGTGACTGTTTCAACCCAAATATCGGGTTTGGCAGGACGCCTGTACTCAGCCGAAAGGGAATAAAAAGCCGGCGAGGAAGTGCAAAACTCTCTATTGTTAACAACTGCTTGTAATTACAGAAAGCGACATCGTTTCATGATTGGTTTTCAAAAGACTTGATTGAAGAGGTTTCACTTTAGAATGCGATTTAGTAGAGTTTAGATTTAATTAGTCTGAGTGGGTATTATCGGATGGTACATGTTGGTTTCTTCACGATGTATTCCTTCACTGTTAAAGCCGATGGTAACGACAAACTTATGCTGGATTTAAAAACTGTATAAACTGCATTTGGAAAAATAATAATAATCAGAGGTGCACTCAGAACTTGAACCTACGACATCAAAATTGTGAAATTGGATGCTCTAGTCACTACGCCACAACGGCTTTTTATTAAACTCATCGTTATCAACCTACCCAAGTCCACTACTGGGCATAGACCTCTCCTATAATACACCACTCAGCCCTATCCTCGGCTTTTCTTCTCCAGCAACTGCATTACGAAGATCGTCACTCCATCGAGTTTCAAGGCGTCCTACGCTACGGTTGCCTAATCACGGTCTCCACTTGAGCACACGTCTACCCCATCGGTTATCGGTCCTATGACCTTTCGACTCAAAGTTTCATTTATTACAATACAATACAAAAACACTTTGTTGACACCACAAAAATTACACTAAATAAACTGAAAGAGACAAAATTGGGCTGAAGTCACGTTTCGTACAGCTGTTAATTTCCAACATCTGCCTCACAATTAAAGTCAGTGACAAAAACTCGCCCGTTGATCTCAAATTTAACCAGTTGTTCCAGCTGGGCAATCAATGGTTTAGCGCGAGCTGGCTAATCGCTCGGTTCAAATACACCATTACGCCGTGGAAACGGCCCCGGTAAATCGAGCGTCACGATATCAGTTCACTGCGCTTTGTGAAGTTACTCAAATAGTTGTTAAACTTGAAAATGTCTAAATACAATACTTTTATATGTATACTATCAGCGTCCCGCTGTTTTACCCGCATAGTTTCCGTTCCCGTTATATTTCCGTGATAAAAGTACATATATTTTGTATATGCCTATGTGCTATTCCCGGCTGTCACCTATGTTCCGAATTTCAGCAAACAAACATCCAAACTTTGTCAAGTTTTATGTTATTAGTAGGATATCAACTGCACGGGCTCTAGGGTTCATGTTTTTTATTTTATGGCTTCATGTTTTGTGCTATGTCTGTTACCTACATTTGGTAGGCTGGAATGTTATTTCGTAAATATCCCTATACTTTCGTGTCTGCTATACAAAATTCTTGTTTCTAAATGACAATTCTAAGGCGAATTCTAAATTGTATCTTAATTCATTCGTTTTATTTTTCAAGAAATTAAAAGCTCTCGGGAAAACACACTCAAATACGACTGCGAATTAATGAATTACGTTCCGGCAGAGGGCAGAAGTTAGGTATGTCTGACGCGGTCCTTAACCGTGTCCATCCCTATTGGGTTTCCCCTTATCTTAGTATTGGGTTTACCAATTGAAGAGCAATTATTAAACGAGCACAATTTTTGAATGAACAAGCTCTGGGAATTTTGGAATTAAGAATTCTAAATTACTTTCGCGCACTTCACTTCGTTCATCATTCAGAGATATAAGATGATTTACCTTTGCCCTGTAATTTATCTGAAAACATTAGCCTTCAAACCGGAACACAGTTATGGTTGCGCATTGGCGAAAGAATAACTGGCAAAGATGATTTATCACTGAATACATCCCAGACAGACTACAAAGACTTTTACCACTTCAAAAGTATTTCGTTTAACAGATATTACATAGAAAACGACCCAGTATGCGTCATAAAATAGGCAACATGTGATGCTGCTAGACAGAAAGTGAAGGTTGGTGCTCCAATTATCCATTTCGTCTCAATTACAATCCTTGCGCAATTAGTACAATTTGTCCAGGAAATTGCACAAACTGCACGGTGTAATTACAACTATCGCAACTTCAGTTACGTACGACATCCTCAGACGATCAATTAAACATTTATCGAACACAAAGAGATAAGCCTACATCCATTAGTTTTTCATTAGCTGAGACCAATTATTATATTATAACATGTAGAATTGGGAAAGTTTTCATTTTTTAAAGAGATTGAAAGTCTTTTAAATCAGTTTATATTATTAAGTATTCACATTCATATTTTCTTCAGAGTATTAATCCCTCTATACTTAATAGTTTAATGTTACTAGATTTTTTTATCAATTCTATTCCCTGACAACCACTTTTTTTTTTATAAATGAATAATTGTTTGGTCACACAGCACCACCTGGTCCAAAACTTATCAATCCTTGTTTTATTATGTGTATTTTAAGTAAACATTTTAAAAACATACTTAAAACAGGAAAAAGCCAACTCATCAGAGATTAACTAAAACACACACCCATCTTTTTGTCAGCGATATCTAATCGTCACTGATGGAAATCCTTATAAGCGTAGAGAAATAAAATTAATTTAAGTAGAATAAGAAATTGGACTGTATTCAGCGGTGGAATAAAGATGTAGTGAAGCACGATGTTGATATCCAAATTTAATTGCAAGTTATTAATAACTTTCGTTTAAACGAAACCACAAAATTCAATGGCCCGTTTTCCATTTCTCTCATATTACTAACATTTTACTTTCATTAAAATCTAGTGAAACAGAAATGCACTAACAGGTTCCACAACCTTCACAGTAATTACAGTATCGTTGTTCTCCTAGATTTATTGCTTTTCTTAGATGAATTTATTATTCGAGTATTAATCTTTTTCCAAACAATTATCTTCTAATCAATTAGAGCTAACTCCACAATAGACTGCTGGGAACTCGACTGTTTACATCGCTTTCTCTGGCACGCCATCTGTAGTTAAAATAATTATTATTTCACGCCAATTATTATTGATCAAATCTGCTTTGATTTATTATTTATTACACGGTATACTTACCCATTTCATCGACACGATATGTTTACATTTATGATTTGGTAATTGCTGGTTTCTATTTATGGCTCTCGGCGTTTTGTGGATTGATTGAATTCTTTATTTAGATGTGGTTTTATTGAGGAGCGTCAATAGCTTGGTGGTTCGTATTTTGCTTTAGTGATAGTGTAGTCCCCTGTTCAACTTTGACTGTAGACTAACGTAACGTGACCATAATTTTACGTTATTTGGATTGTTTAACTCAGTATCGACTGTCCTTGTACCTCAGTTGGTAGAGAGTTTGAGCACTCTGAGCTGTAGGTCGGAGGTTTGGTTCTAAGAGCAAACGTTTAATTGATCAATACTGATGCTTGTTTTGTGTCGCAGTGTTTTATGCATCATAAATGTGTATTTACAATATATTATGTGTATTATGTGTACCTATGTCAGCGATCTGGCTTCCACAGTCCCATAGTTCGAGATTGGGTTCTCTGTATACCTAGTTGTTGAAAAAGCGTTGACTGATATTTATTGTTACTTGACATATTTATGTTTAGTAATCGTAGTTGTTCGTAATCCAATCATCATATTATTACACAAACTGTAGCAAAACGAACAAAATTACTATCTTAACAAATTACCATGTGTTTGCGTCATTTACAAAACAACCAACAATAACTGGCAAACGTTCATGCTCTATTTTTACATGCTCCATTTTGTGAACTTAATAGTTTTTGTAGAAAAACAAACCGACAAAAATCGAATGGGGAAGAACACACTAATTATTGTGTATTCAGAGTCTGTAATCAAATTCCTATTTGCATCTCTCCAAAATCCAACACAGATGAAAAAAAACCTATGATTGACAGTCTATGTCAATCAAATTCTTTGTTTTTATAGCACTTCAATTAAAAAACAAAGCTTAAATATAACAGTAGAAAGTGATAATTGGCATAAACAGGAGGAACTGGCTGAATGATAACACAAAACGTAAACTTTAAATCGAGAAGGTACATAATAAGTAAATGTCGCACTATTTACTCACTATGATCATCCCAAAAGTCTTATCAAACAATTTGAAAAAAAAACACAAACCACTGTGTATTCATTCACTTCCCTAGACTCTGTAAACATGTAGCAATCGATAAAAACCGGTCACAAGAATGCGTAGGAAAATAAATAGCCGAGTACCCACTTCACACCAAATAGCTAACCCAACGAACAGCCGGTCCATTGTTTTCCCTCTCTTAACACGTTGTTTGAACCTCCCTGAACCTCCTCGAACCCCGAACTTTACCAGGAAAAGTTCAAAGAGGTTCCTTTCCACCGCCCTGGATGTGAGGATGTGCGCTCCATTGCCCGCGACTTACGTTTTTATAAACGTTTGATGTTCCCAAATTATTTGTAGCCATTTATTCAGTAGTTAAAATAGAAAGCTTACATCCGATATCCGACGGATTTAACTGGGTGATGATAGTTTAAAGATAGAAAAAAACAGTATAGAATAACTAGAAAGACATGTAGAAACTCTTTGTTTTGTACATACATCTAAGAAAAAGATACATTCATATCAATTACCTAGTTGTAAATTTAATATAATATACTTAAAATTAATAAAATAATATTTTTTTTTGTTATTATTACTTTTTTTTAATAAAGAGTGACAAGACGAGCAGGTCATGTGCCTGATGGTAAGCAACATGCCTGCCCCATAACAGCACAGTGACACGCAGCTATTGGAATATGAAGAGTCCAAATCATTACCGAGCACTGCACTGCGCTCGTCACCCAGAGATCTAAGTTGTAATATCTCTAAGCCCTGTAATTTCTCAAATCAAATCAAAAATCAAATCATTTATTTGGCTTGTGGTCCTGGGTTACAAATAGATGATGCAATGATAATAGGGATCTCCAGTTCCCGCTTTGTCAGCATGCAAGCTGTTAATTTTTTGTAGTCAAACAGGATATAATAATAAAATATATGAGTAATTATTTGAGACCGACATTAAATTCGAAATTAAGAATTAGGTAATACAATAAAAAACATATTTACTCTTAGTACAGAAATAATAAAATTATCAAACACTTATGTCAGGAAAACCAAATTGAGAAGTCAGAAAAATCCAGTAATATTACAATCAAAATTGCATTATAAGTCATGTCAATCAAAATCTTAAAACAATAGATAATTTATCCCTCACAGAGACATGTCAATCTCACAACAACTTCATGTTCAAATCAAATATTCCGGTCTGTTAAAAAATCATTCAGGGAATAATATGCCTTTGATATTAAGAATTCATTGAGTCTGTTTTTAAAACTTACATAGTCAGTCCATTTACGGATTGATTGAGGAATTTTATTGTAGATTATAGGTGCCATACAAAACACACTTTTTAACATAAGAGTGGTCTTTACCTTCCTTGTAAATTTAACATTGTCTTCCTTTCTGCTACCTTGTTCATATTTAGGAAAAAGTTGCGGGTTTTTTTTAACAAATAAAGCCACCTCGCTAATGTAGATGCAGGGGAAGGTCAATAATTCCATTTGTATAAACTTATTTTTGCATGTTTGTCTACGTCGCAACCTACATATAGCTCTGATACACCTTTTTTGAGCTCTGAAAACTGTTAATTTATTTGTAGCGTTTCCCCAGAATATCACTCCATATCTCAATATAGAGGCAACATGACCATGGTACGCTGTCAGTAGAGTGTCCCTGTTTGCAATTTTACCCAGCTTGTACAGAGCATGTGAAAATTGATTGATGCGTTTGGAGGTGTGTGCCACATGTTGGTCCCATGCCAATTTGCTGTCCAAGTATAGACCTAAGAATTTTATTGAATCAACTTCATCTATTTTGTGTTCTTGATAGTTGATTTCTCTGGAAACATTGCCCTTCAAACCGGAACACAGTAATGTTTGCACATTGCTGCTTGGCGGTAGAATAACTGACAAAGGTGTGAAACTTCCCCAGGCGGACTCTGCTAAGAGCCCTACCACTACTACATAATTACATATTTCATGCTGAAAGATGTAATTACCACTACAGAAGTTCTACCAGGCTCTTTGTCAGTTATTGAAGTACCTATACCAATCAGTAATGTGCCAAGCATTACTGTGTTCTGGTTTGGAGGGTAATGTTTCTAGAGACTTTACTCGCCAAAAAATACTAATCGTCTCCAAGGGAAAAGTGTAGGCATTTGTATTCCTCATATTTTAATAGCTACATTGCACTGTGCTCGTTATTAATAGTTGTTTTTCTTACCATCAGGCAGACCTTGCTCGTACTCGTATATATATATTTTAAAAACCGTAACATACGATAAACATTAATTTATAAATAACTTTTTGCGATAATTATTAGTTAAATGATAACAAAGTTCTACAACATTTTCTTGAAACATATTTTTTTATATAGATAGCATTGTTCTTACAAAAGTGTTTGCTTTAATAATGTTTTGGACAAATACGTATTATTCAGTAGTCCGGATGTTAGTTGATTAGGTAAATTGGTACGTTTTAGACCTGTTTATTTCGATAAAAACAGTTTTTATCATGATTTTAATTTTGACCATGACTTCTGTGTGTGACTTCACTAATTTAAATTAATTCATTTGTACCATATTGTCGAGTAAAATATGTTGAGCTATGGTGCTACAAATAAATGTTTTTATATGAATATATGGTATTATTTTGTTCATTTTACGCAATATTATTTTTATATATAGAGTTTACAATCATTTTACAATTTTTAATTTCAGTCAAACAAGGTTGTATCATCTACTTATGCCTTATCTTCTATTTACAATGTTCTATAATAAAGTAAGTATGTATTCTCAAACAGTGAAGGGTATATGTAGATCACTGTTACTATAAAGATATAATACATATTTAAAGTAAACAGTGACGGGACGAGCAGCAGATGTGTCTGATGGTAAGTGGTAAGCAACACGCCTGCTTATAGTAGTAACAGCACTCTGTCACGCAGCTATTGGACCATGAAGAGTCATCAAATCATTACCTAGCACTGTACTGCGCTCGTACCCAGAGATATGAAGTAGATCATTTTGTTTCTACGCTCGGTAATTTCTCTGGCAACATTTCCTTTCAAACCAGTACACAGTGATGTTTGCCCATTACTGCTTGGCGTTAGAATAGCTAGTCAAGGTGTAATACTTTCCCAAGCGAATTCTGCAAAGAGTTCAAAAGGTCACCGTAAAATTGTGAATTCCGCCAGTTTGGAATAAAACACCTGAGATTATAATTATACAACCAGTACTGTAGGTAGGTAGAAGAAGGTAGTTTGCAATCTAACCTCATCAAATTTTATTAATCTGACAGTATTTACAATTTTAGGATGACATAAAGACTCTATTTGCAGCATATCTTAGGTATAAATCAGTAACATATTCCCAGTTCTTATTATAGTGGAGTCGGGTATTGAAAGAGGTCCTTACGATCCTCGTCCATCCTGTAACCCGAGCTCTATCTTGTAAACAGCCCGCTCGAACAAGCACCCATTGTTTCGCAACTCGCAGGGTTGCCTCTTGCCACCACCAGCGCCGGCTGCCAAGAATGTCAAGTGCGCTCCCATGGCATTGGAGAATTTGCGCATTGTGAGACCGTTATCCAGTCTATCTCAATTAGAGACTGTGGAAAGATAATTTGGATAATCTCAGCCGAGGCCATTCTTTGAATTGATGAAGACGGCTGTCTTTTATGAATATTTTGTGTAGGTAGGTAAGTATGTTTGCGATCAGAATCAAATATTTTTTTAGGCTAATAAACCCTAGAGCAAATGGGGCGCATGATGAAGAAGACGTTCCATTAAAAGTGCAGTGTCAAGCATTTTTTTCCCTTGAGAATGAGAAAAAATAGTCACCTTTGAAACAAATACACAAATAAATAAATAAATTGGGAACAAATAATATCCATCGCCTGAAAATTATGTTTTGGACAGTGAGGCCATTTTAAAAATAAAAATCTTTTACTTTTCAAAAATCAATAGCTTTATTATGTAAACGCTTTGCTTGGTTTAGGATTTAATAAGGTTGTCTGAGAAATGTCCATCCACCAATATTTATTTATGTAATTACCAATTATTTTCCAGTGTCCATCTGCGTACCACCCCTACAGCGTACATGCATGTATCAAGTTGTACATAGTGCGAACTCCGGCGCGGAGTAGCGAGTGAACGAGTGAACCCAAACAACGCGCCATTTGAACCGCCGACTGAGTTCTCGGAACTCTTGCTTGTCAATTAAGATCTCTGTCGCAGTAATGGCCCGCCAAAACTCGTACGATAGCATGAACTGAATTCTATAGACGATGAGTCAAGGTTAGGAAGATACAAGTTAAATAACAATACCGATAATTAAGAAAGTTTCATTTATAGCGATCTGAAGATTGGATAAGAGAATGTTTTCTTTGTGTTGTGTTCTGTTATCGACAGACGTGTTCTATACCATCAGGCGCATATCCTGATCGTTTAATTACTCTGTATCTATTATAATAACTAATATAATAAAGCTGAAGAGTTTGTTTGTATGTTTGAACGATAGGATCTCGGGAGCTACTGGTCCGAATCGAAAGATTATTTCTCTGTTGGACAGTGCATTTATCGAGGAAGGCTATAGGCTATTTAACATTACACTACTATCAACAGGAGCGAAGCATGAATGAAAAATATAACAAAAACGGGAAGAAATATTGCTTTTTGAGAGCTTTCGTTGCGTGACAGGTTGTGTCTAACTATTAAAGTTTGCGTCAGTAGAACCTAAGATAACCGAGTTTGTTGAAAATTTGAATTGGTACGACCAATTTTCGATAGATGGCGTAGCAACGCGCGCACGGATCAGCTAGTCTATTATAAAAATGTACCTTTATATGTACTTACCTACCTGTAAAGCCAAAGTTCTGTAGAACCCCACTGTGTGCTTGCAATAGAAATTTCAAAAATAAACTTGGTTTTGTGAGCCATTTGGGAACATTAATTAAGTGGGTTGTTTACGTGTGTGTTATTTAATTATGACCCGTTTGACTTGCTTAGTTCATATTGCAGTTTCAGTTCACTAGCTTCAGCCGATATGTACCACACTGAATGACATTGATTGGACGTTGAGTAAATTACTAAAAGTAGTGAAATGAACAGCAATCGTAATTTTAAAAGTGTTTCAAAAGGGCATGGTTAACTACATTACTAACGAGCTCCTAACCGGGCGCTTGTTGCGAGACCCGCCCGGAATGGAAACTGGGCGGAAACGGTTTAAACTCTAAATTGAACGATCATGCTTCAATCAGTGACGTAAAAGGCAAAGACCTGATCGGAATGTCAGGTCTTCCGATGGAGGCGTTTAGCTGCACCGGATGAACTGAAGTAGGAGCAAAGGTTACTATGTCATTTTGTAGCCTGGACCGATAGGTCGGATCAGAGAATAAGTACGGCCCTTAATTAAATAGGTATCACATGTAAATGGGTCACTTTATGTTGCCGTTAAGAGTTGGCAACCATATGTGCAAAAAGGGGCGCACTACCATTATTGTGGATAATCCCAAAATTCGGTTGGAGTCTACTTTCGTCATGCAAACAACCTTCAAGTAGAAAGTTGCCAGCCTCCTTGTTCCCCGAGAGATAGTTTCTTCAATAATGAAACCTTCTCAATTTGCGACATCTTTTTTTTTTAAATCAAAAGTGACGAGACGAGCAGGGCACGTGCTTGATGGTAAGCAACATGCCTGCCTCATAACAGCACAGTGACACGCAGCTATTGGAACATGAATGTCACTGTGCTGTTTTGTGGCAGGCATGTTGCTTACCATCAGGCACAAGTCCTGATCGTCTCGTCACTCTTCATTAAAAAAAAACATAATAGTTGTTTATCCAACGCAATAATAAAGACTAGATAATTGTTGTAGACATTATTTTACAATAATAGCCGGCATAGTTCTCGGTAGTTACGTGTGCATTAAGTCGCCGTGCGTTGATTAGCCTCGTCTAGCGACTGTGAGTCGTCGGCTAATTGCCCTACGTGGCCCTATAGAACATAATTAAAATTTTAATGTAAGAATTTTTAGTTTCTATTTTGCTTTTCTTTTGTATAGAGTGATGGGACGACAAGAAACAACGCCCGTGCATAGATCGTAGAACCCAAGATGGGCCCTCCCAAACTTCAGGACGCACGCAATCATGTCAACGTTGAGAAGAGTGAGCTCACTCTTTCCGTTCCAGTCGGTTGCAGGACGCGGTGGACGCTGGACGTTTTTAACTATCATTATTCGTTGTCAACAACCAAAATAAGTAGAACTATAGCAAATCTCGCCGCTAGCGATTATAGGGGTCAAGTAGATTGGTTGTTTGTAAACCACTTACGATACACACAGAGACGCAGTTTATTACCAATTTCAATGTGCTCAGGGCACATCTATTGATTTATATCGATGCGCCCGTGTCCATAACAGTGAAGTGCAGTTTTATCATTTTTATAATTTTCAAGTTCAATAATCAAGTTTTATAATTATGATACCTATCATCTAACCAGTTTTCCTAGCTCAAACTCTGCGTAGTTTGTGACAAGATAATGTTGTATGAGTAATATCCACCAATACCTACTTATCACTTCAGCTCAAGAGCTTTTCAAGGCCAAAATAGTATCTATGATACATTGTTTTTCCTTCAGCTCCAGACCTGACGTCCTAGACTCAAGGATGATAGTGTGTCACAGACAATAAACAAGGGTTGCTGCCTTCTCTAGCCTCAGAGCCTCCATCACCGACTAATCTATACTAATACTAGCTGACCCCGCAAACGTTGTTTTGCCTTAGTGAACAAACCTTGTCACTTAAAAATAGCTAGTAGCCGATTCTCATACCTACAAAATATGCATATAAAATTTGGTTAG
Source organism: Ectropis crepuscularia (assembly GCA_963693475.1). Taxonomy (NCBI): domain Eukaryota; kingdom Metazoa; phylum Arthropoda; class Insecta; order Lepidoptera; family Geometridae; genus Ectropis; species Ectropis crepuscularia. Next base: position 1,612,068 of record OY856344.1, on the reverse strand, counting down.
AATCAGTAAAGCCGTTTCGGAGGAGTAAGGAAACAAACACTGTGACACGAGAATTTTATATATAAGATGATAAACCTGAAGAGGTTTTTGTTTGAATGCGCTAATCTCCGGAACTACTGGACCGATTTCAAAAATTATTTCACCATTTGATACCTACGTGATCCCTGAGCGCTATATTTTACGCAGCACGGGCGAAGCCGGGACTTAGAATATCTTTATAAATCAAGTGGAAGTTCGACAGTACAAGTGGTAGGCATAGAATAGTGAATAGCTCCTGTATCAGTGAGTAACGCGGCACAGAATAGGCAGCAGTGAGCGGGCGCGCACGCGGGTGCACGACCGGTTCCGAAGGCTGCGGCCTTAATGAGTGCACGTCGCGAGTCGCGAGGTGCACCCAGCACAGAGCGGACAACCCTACAGAAGATCAGCTACCATACAACTAATGTTTTTATAGGATTCCAACACGCTGGAATAAGCATCACTTCGTTTTGAAAGAGCTTTATTTTCGTAAAATGAACATTAGGGATTTTTTCTGTTCTCTAGATCAGTCGGTATTTTTCTTCATCCAACATTATGCAAGATATTTTTAATTACATCAACGCTAGTGGTGCAAATTGTTACATAAATACTGCATCAACACTCCATGTGTAAACAATATTGCCAAGATAGTGTAGCATACATACATACAATATATCATATACAATATTTATACCATACAAAGAATAAAAAATGATAATTTATTACCAACACACATTTGACTATAACAAATTGATCCTTACATATTATATCAAAACTAGCTGCGCCCTGCGGTTTAAGTCGCGTAGTTTTCCTGTTATTTTCCCGGGATAAGTTATTCCAGACCATTATTTAACTGTGCTTTAAATTTCATTTTGCTTACCGTTAGAAAACTACAATATTCATGATTAACATAGGCTATTTTTTATATCCCGACTTTCTCACGGGATCTGAGCTTACGCGGGTGAAACCACGAGAAATGAGTCGTTCATATATCATCTATAAATACAACATTCTCTAAAGGTATTTAAAAGTTAAACTTATAATTTATTTCCCAACAAGTCCGCACATTTTCGATAAAATTATTTTAATTAAAATCTTTGGCGATATGATAGATTAGGTATTTAGCGGAATCCCCATAGATTAATAAAGAGTCTGTTGTATGAAGAGTCTATAGTCATTTCTGTTGGAAATCCCCTTTTTATGCAATTATCATGAGTGGTTTCTTTATCTGTTTACTTCTCATTGTGCGGTTGTCAACGAGTCTCTGCGCGGGTGATTACTCTGGCGTGGGTTCGTTTTTAAATTCCGAAGATTAAATTAAAAAGTTAAATGGTCTCTGGTTTTAATTGGTAGCGCGGTTTATCTGGACCTGCAACACGAGTAATGCAACTCTTTGTATTTCTAGCTGAGATGATTGTAGCAGCGAGAATACTCTCGCTTGCCACTTGTAGTGGAATCTTTGCAGAGTCTGGCTGGGGAAGTATCACAACTTTGCCAGTTATTTTATCGCTAAGTAGTAATGTGCAAACATGACTGTGTTCCGATTTGAAAAGCAATCTTTCCGGAGACATTACTGGGCATTGAGATATATCATCTTGTACCTATCTCTGGGCGACGAGCGCAGTGATCTCCAATGTAATGATTTGGATTTGGACTCCTTATGGCTGCTGCATGATACCATACTGTTATGAGCTTACTATCAGGGACATGCGCTACCACTCTATACTATAAAAGTTCTATATACAAAAGTTTACTAATTCTATGGATTAGCAAATAAAACCGTGGAATATAGCTAGCTACAGCATAGAGTCCAAAGTTTCTGTCGGGAGTGGAGTCACGGTTGGATTGCGTCCAGGAATGCGATCAGTTTGACATCCGATAGGCGTGTCGCTGGACCGTGGCGGGACACGGAGCCCTAACGAGGGCTCGAGGGCTGAGTGCGAAGACCCGGTGAACTGACTACCTTGTAGGTACTACAGAAATTGAAATCGATTGAAGACGGTGTTATTGTTTTTAAACTGAAAAGTGACAAGAGTTAGTGTTTTTTGCGAACTGCAGCATCTCATATTTGAATCCAAAATTATGGTATTCCAAACGATTACCCTTCATTGTGGGGACCCCTTTATTTGTCATGAATGGCTTAGTATAGGCCTATTAGAGCCCGTGAGGACCGAGGAAGTCATGTCATTTTTAACTACCTAGGGCCTACTAAGCGCATGGTCGAAACGACGCATGACCAAAACTCTGGAGCTTATTGGCGTTGTTGTTAGTATCTATGGGATATCTATAAATACTTATTATACATCAAAATATCCTCTAGATATTCAATCGATGTACGTACAATTTAGATGTACATAGTGTACCTAAGTATGTAGTTAGTTGAGTACCTATGTGTATTTTGGTTTTCATTGCAATTTAGTTTTGTTAATAAAGGCTTAGTAAACAAATGTAGTAGACCTTGCATAAACGGGATGCCATTCATAAATGGTCATAGCAAAATTGTCATATTAGCCGTGAAGAACTTCTGAAACAGAAGTTGTAACCATTCTCTAGCTTGAGACTTAAAATAATGGTGTTACTAAACGTAAAAGTTCTGATATCATATTTCAAATATAAGCTGCGAATCAAGCTCAACTCAACAACATAGCAACGTGTAACTTGTAAACCAATTATGAATCTTATTTAAAAGAAATATTATGTGGCATTTCCGTCGCATATTTCTTAGTTTAAGAATGTTTAACAGTTAACCGGTCGGTTAACTAACTAGCGTTTTAACAGGTAGTTATCTCAGTGTGTCCGTATCACTGTCTGTCTGTTAGTAGAAACCATTACTAGTGCCTGCCGACATGTTGCTCATAATTAGAGAATACTATCGAGCGCCCACGGCTGCACCCACGCGGCGCCATCTTGGCCAGGGTGGCTCGTGACCAATTATAAAAACCATTCAAGGACGTTACGAATTCCAAATTCGATATTTTTACGCTAGGATACTTTCATTTTATAATGTTTAGAAGAATCTGATTGCTTTTCAGTTTGTTACGTTTTTGACCACGAGTTTATGAAGAAACTAGCTGTTACCCGCGACTTTGTCCGCGCAAAATAAATACTAAAGTAACTCGGGCAATCGGTACCTATTTTTATACCCAGACACATTTACGGTTACTAAAACAATATCATCGAAATCGGTTCAGTTGTTTAGGTGTGAAAGTGTAAGAGACATTCGTCCCCCATTTCAACTCCAATTTCAACTCCAATTTCATCCCCATACAGTTCCAAATTACAAAATTGCTAAAACAAACATTTATTGGCTTCGTGCCAAGTGTCTATATACAGAGTATCATTGTTTAACCCTTCACGCGTGTGACGAAAACTCGCGGAACGGTCCGTACGTCCCGGCTAGATCATTATCACATATTATTATTATATATTCAGTATAATATACCTACATTTATATATTACCAGAAAGACCTTGAAATGTAGTTTACTATTATATTAAATTCTAACTATTTGCAACATTAATTAATCCTGTCACGAAATGTAAAGTTTACATTTTACGCCCGTTGTAAAAAAGTTTTGGATTTCACAGCATTTCAATGTCATTATGCTTTTTCACTAATAAAAGAACACAACACACAAATAATATTAGCTTTAGCACGTTCACCATAGTTTTTTTAGTAGATTACAATACAATACTAACCGTTTTCACATTTTCTGGTTTATAAAAAAAAAACTTTGTCGTGGGGCAAAATGGCGTCGGACAATCGCGACAAAAAAATGGCGGAGTAGAATCCGTATTTTTTATTTTTTTAGGCCAAATGAAGCTTTATTTCTATTGTGTTACCGGTAAATTTTACGGAATTGAAATTCCGAATAGACTAGTACCAACATTATAACGTGTTAAGACGTATACATGTCACAATCCGTCTTCCAATAGAGAGCTTTCCTTACGCAACTATGCGTTGCGTAAAGCACGTGAAGGGTTAATCTTCAACTATTGGAAACTTTTATATTGACATTCATCCCCCATTTCAACCCTGATTTCACCCCGGTACAGTTCGAAATTTATAGAATAAATATTCGTTTGCTTCGTGTCAAGTGTCTATATACAGAGTTTCATGGTTTTGTCTTCAACGGTTGAGAACTTTCATATTGACATTCATCCCCCATTTCAGCTCCAATTTCACCCCCGTACAGTTTGAAATTATGAAATTGATGAAACAAACATTTGTTTGCTTCGTGTCAAGTATCTAGATACAAAATTTGATAACTTCAAAAATCACTAATTTTCATACAACCGTTCATCCCTTGTTTCACCCTCTTAGGGATTGAATTTCGCAAAACCCCGTCTTAGCGAGTGCCTACATGCTAAAAGGGACCTCCATGCAAAATTTCAGATTCCTGGCATTTGTAGTTTTTGAGATTCCTTGATGAGTGACCTTTCGCTTTTATATATATAGATTGAGTACTTAGATATTATTTTTATTTCTGGGTGGAACTGAGCGATGTTTTTCAACGCGCATTTGTAAGTACACTCATTAAATTTATTATTAACTAGCATTTGCCAGCAAATATATTCGCGTAGAATAGAACATTTTGAAATGGTAAAAACGAGTGTCTTATTCATACTCACATACACCCTCATGCTCACACTCACTCTCACGCCCTCACTCGCTCCTATGCTCATATTTTTAAGAGTGCGCCTAAAGCCAGGAAAAAATCAGATTTCACCCGCGCGACGCGTTTCTTGTGATGTACATAAAGTCAAGAATAGCATGACACAGTTTGGAGGAAAAATCAATATTTAATCAGGCGTCCATTTTTTACCAAGTTTTATTTCAGTGAGCGGCGTCGAAAATGTCCTTTTTTCGTTTTCTGGCTTTAGGCGCCCCCTTAATTAAGTCATTTAAAATGTTCAATGTTTAACGATGACAGTCATCTGTCATCGTATTTAAACATTAATTAATCAAACAAAGACGTGTTTCAGTTTCATAAATTATTTCCCCATATCATAGAGCATTGGGCTGACAAGCCCAAGCTATTCCTCATTTTTTTCAAGATCATAATTCTGTATGTCACAATCTATCCAGCTTATAAGCTTCAACCTGATTCTTTTAGTTGCGAGTTTTAGCAACAAACATTTAAACATTCCCATTTATAATAAATATTAGTAAGGCTAAACTAAATATGCAGTTTAACGTAATTCTGAATATTAGATCAGTCACTGAACTCTCATTAGGGTCGAGAGTCGAGAGTCGAGACTATGAACGATGTCCAACAACCGAAACACGTGAGTTGACCTCAAGGTTCACTGCGATTGTATACAATCGTAGGTCAAATTATATTGGATAATGTTTGGGTTTAGTTTTTTGTTTTTGACCAGTAAGTAGCCCGTCTGGTAGGTAGCTGGTCGGTGATCAGAGATGTACAGAACGACGTACAATTTTGACTCTTTACCATATTATACTAATCCTAAATTACTTGTTAACTCATTGTATTGGACTCAAAACAGAATTGGAACTGTTTATTACTATAACTGTGAACAAAATATAGCATAAATTTAACTTAGTAAATAGTCACAACAGTTTGCTCATTTTGGTTATCCACTGTCAATTTTGTTGGTAAAGTCAATTCGATATGAATTCGTGTTGTTACCTCAAAATAAATTAAATGGACAAAATTCATTTTATTTTTTTGTACAAATGTGTCAATTAGCAATTTCAAATACTTATTGCATTTATCAATTGTGTAATTTTAAAATTATGCAAGGTATACGATAACTGACATAGTGCAGGTCTTAGTAAACAGGTCTCTTGTAAATATTAGGACAGAAGCTTTTATCGATATCAATCAGTACCTACATATTTTCATTAGTAAATCTTGTTACATATTATGTATTAGGACGTAATGTAATTGAGGTAGAATATTATGCTATTAAATAGTATTAAATACTCCTATTTTTTACTCTTCTTTCTGTATTTATGTATTTGCTCCTAACCACCCTCTCGCCTGTAGACGAGATAAAGCGCATTAACCTAGAAAACTCCGAATGCCAGGAACGGTTTCCCGGAAAAGTTTAACTCTTAGTGTAAGGTCTCCAATTGCTACTTTAATTTAATGTATTTCTGTTTTGGATAGAGCAAATTAAGATTTGCTCTAGAATTATTAAAAACTCTAAAGTTAAGAGAAAAAAAAACATCGTGAAAACCTGCTCCAAAGAAAAAAAGATTGAAGACGCTCGCGTCTTCAATCTTTTTCGCCAACCTGCACTTGAGCAGGTTCAGAACCTTGGCTCTTTCAGTGCATAGGCCGCAAGTCTTAGTTATCTATAAATACATCAGTATTTGACTGAGTAAAACTGCATATTCTCGCTAAGGGTCACTGGTGCACTAATATTGCTCTATATTTGCAAATTTCAAAGAATTCACATGTTTCCCATTAGTGCAGTCGGCGTCGCTGCTCTTCCCCGCCCCGTCTGGCGAGCGGTCACGGTTGGAGGGTAATGGATAAGGACCTCGTTACATGTTCACGTGCTGATGGTATCGGCGACTCACGCTCGGGTTCCAACGATGAGTTCCCATAGCTGGGCACCGTTAATCAAATAGTTAACTTCGTTAATCGTTAATCCGTTACAAAAAAAGTTAACTTCGTTAAACGTTAAAGCGTTACATTTCGTAAGAATTAACGGAAGTTAACGTTAATCGTTAATCCGTTAATATGCGTATTGGATTTTTATCGTTGCGTTAGTGAACTTATACAACCTGTTGGTTTAGGTTCTGGAAGTTAACAGGTAAGGAAAAAAACCAAATACTTGTAGAGTTTAATTTTATTATTGAAGTGAAAACTTCTTTAGGCGCGCCGAGACAGATTTTTCGTGGGCTGTGAATTGAATTCCAGCGCCACGCTCGGGTATGATAAGAAATCTTCCGGTAAACTCGGGACCATGGCTATTGGCCATCTAGAAATGCGTCAGCCAATGGGAAATGCTGAAAGGGCGTGGCCTGGCCATCGTGGCATGGCCATCTAGAAATACATCAGCCAAAGCTTAAATTTGCTTCCTTGATCCCGTATAGTAATCATCTTTGACAAATTGAGTCCATAGGTGCAGTAGGTTTTTTATAAATTACATAAAACAACAAACGTTTTTAAAAATGTACGTGCTATGGTCTATGGGTGATGTTGATAGCCATAGAACGTAAATTTTTAAAAACGTTTGTTGTTTTATGTAATTTATAAAAAAACTACTGCACCTATGGACTCAATTTGTCAAAGATGATTACTATACGGGATCAAGGAAGCAAATTTAAGCAGTTGTCATATTTTTAAAACCTCGCATTTAAAAGTGAACTTTTGCGTAACATGGCGCAGTTACGTTCTATTGGAGCAGTCAAAAAGAAAATAAACGGTTGGATCTACTATAGTGTTTAACATGTTACTAATATTATAAATGGCAATTTTTGGATGCTGTAATGTTTGTTGTTTCATCACGTCAGAACGTCTGGGAACGGGAAAGGATGGGGTTGAAATTTGGAAAACACCCCTCAAACGCTGCAGTTGAACGTCTGCTATCCACGGGTAAAGACATTTTGAAGCCTCGCTTTCAGACGAGAACTTCGACATGTTAATGTTCATGAGGGGAAATAGATACCTATGCGCATTATGCCCGACGATTAAATTACACATTAAATTAAATTAAATAAAAAAAAATGGGAGTCATAGAAACTGCCGATAGAAGTGAAAACTTACAACTCAGAATTTGATAGCTTACCTTGGAAACTACATGGGTGTAACCGGAGGGCGTGGACTGGTCATCATGGCATGGCCATCTCGAAAAGCACCAGCATTTCCTATTGGCTGATGTATTTCTAGATGGCCATGCCACGATGGCCAGGCCACGCCCTTTCAGCATTTCCCATTGGCTGACGCATTTCTAGATGGCCAATAGCCATGGTCCCGAGTTTACCGGAAGATTTCTTATCATACCCGAGCGTGACGCTGGAATTCAATTCACAGCCCACGAAAAATCTGTCTCGGCGCGCCTAAAGAAGTTTTCACTTCAATAATAAAATTAAACTCTACAAGTATTTGGTTTTTTTCCTTACCTGTTAACTTCCAGAACCTAAACCAACAGGTTGTATAAGTTCACTAACGCAACGATAAAAATCCAATACGCATATTAACGGATTAACGATTAACGTTAACTTCCGTTAATTCTTACGAAATGTAACGCTTTAACGTTTAACGAAGTTAACTTTTTTTGTAACGGATTAACGATTAACGAAGTTAACTATTTGATTAACGGTGCCCAGCTATGATAGTACCTATAGTTTCAGTATAAATTCAACTATAAGAATATAGTTTCGAAAAAAAAAATGGTTGTGACATACGGATGGACAGACAGACAGACATGACAAACTCATAAAGGTCCAGTTAGTACGTTTTACAGAACCGTAGAAATGGATCTTCAAAATGACTGCACCAAATAGTATGATTCTTTGTTTGTTATTGTCGGGACAAGATTTTTACAGCAGAAAGTCTAGAAAATGTAGACGAAAAAATAAATGGTGGTACGAAGTTCACCGGGTCAGCTAGTATAAATATATATCTAATACATCTTATATATAAAATTCTCGTGTCACAGTGTTTGTTTCCTTACTCCTCCGAAACGGCTTTACTGATTTTAACCAAATTTTATATGCATATTCTGTAGGTATGAGAATCGGCTACTAGCTATTTTTCATACCCCTAAGTGACAAGGGTTGTTCACTAAGGTAAAACAACGTTTGCGGGGTCAGCTAGTAAATATGTAAATGACCTACGTGCCACGCTGTTTGTCCGCGGCGGACTCCTAAACTAAGTACTAAAACAATTTTTATCAAATTTGTACACAGTGTGCAATTTTATCGAACTTGCAGGATATCATTCTTATTTCGATTAATTTGACAATGTCCGAGCGAAGCTGGAACAGGCTGCTAATTACAATATGAATGTACCTACATATATGTAACAAGATCAGTACTTTTTTTAAAGCAGAGTAACGAGACGAGCATTACATGTGCCTGATGGTAAGCAACATGCCTGGCACATAACAGCACAGTGACACGCAGCTTACATGAAAATACTAAATCATTACAGTGACGCCATAGCACGTACATTTTTAAAAACGTTTGTTATTTTATGTAATTTATAAAAAAACTACTGCACTTATGCACTTACGTAACATGGCGCAGTTACGTTCTATTGGTGCTGTCAAAAAGAAAATAAACGGTTGGATCTACTATAGAATTTTCATTGTATACCTCCATTTCTTCATTCTTATACATTGATTTGTTAATTTTATTTAACTTTTCTTTGGTTAGTTGAAATGAATTACCTCGGTGGTAGTTTTATTAAAAAAAAAGTTGAGAGGTGTCAAGGGACACCCGAAGTTCTTGTCGATTAATTAGTAAAGGAATTGTAATAAAAAAAATATTTTTTTATTACTTATTAACAAATATAATGTAAGTACTTAACATAAACTTAAGGAGTAGCATTGACGTATTATATAAACATATATATATATATATATAGCTATACCTAGTCAGTCTGAATTTAGTACTCTAGGTAGCTAGGTCTTTCGAACCAATCACACTATCAGTTCATTACACGCAACGTGACGTACTCCGTCTGAACTACGGCCATAGAATAGATATGCTACGACGTAAAGTGTAATCCGGGATGAATGGAACAGTTTCGTGACTGATGCCTGCAGCTGAATATAGTAGGATGAAACCCATTGTAAATGGAAGAGAATATGACAAAAGTGAAAGAAAATCGTCAAATAACTGTATTTCGGGTTTATTTTTGCGATTTTGCGATTCTGAATGATTACTTAAAATAAATTCTCAGGAAAAAAGAACAAAATTATCGTACCGGTAGTGACCTCTCCAGATTTTCTATGACACTAGAGTAGGATACAATCCACAGCTGATTAAATTTTGAGTTCTGCGCCACCTATTGGTAATTATAGGAACTTTGATGTGCAAATTCTAGCCTCTAACCAAATACTCATAGGGTTCGTTGTGCAACGCCATCTATTTTTAAGCGCAAGAGTCAGTTTGTAGTGATAAATCGCCAATAGAATTTTTTTTTCGTTATTGTTTGTTAGAAAATACTTAGATTTAAATTAAATGCGTTGATAAGAGGGATCCAAAAAAAAAAAAAAATTTTTCAGGAAAAAATGAACAAACAGAGTGTTGAGAAAAAAAAAGTACAAAAATAGTCTCGCGGTAACTACCGAGACTCGAACCGGGGGCACCTATCTTCATAGGTGACCCGTTACTTACTAATTGCGCCAACCGGTCATTGTCGACATGGGTGAAATTTGTTATCGTATTCTAATTCTATTACGTCATAGGCACGAAACGTTACAACTTTTTCGTGAGAATTTTTTCCGTCTAGCTCCCTTTCATAACGCGCGATAAGGAACTTCGTTCCAAAAGTTACAATACAGATAAAGAATCGAAAAAGTATGATTGAATTTATCGGGGAGTTCCCCACTAGCTATGGATTACTATAATCTACTTGGTTTACTAGGGATGTGTGAAATATTCAACTAAATTGTAAACGTCAGTCAAATTCGAGTATGCTCAAATTTTCAGCCAAAAATAACTCGAGATTATCGGAAACATGACTTATAACAAAATTATATTTGTTTTCATATAACGTCAACCGATCATGCCACAGGCTAAAATGACGCCTCAATCCTGCCAAAATTGCAGGAACCCGCCACATATGGTCACACTGTGCCCAACACTTTTCGATTCATACTTGTCTGAACCTGTTTTTTGCGCCGCGCCGAGGTGCCGTGCGGTAAATAGTAAGCATTGGATTAACGATTAACGGGCTTCTGCATAATTAACGGAAGTTAACATGTCCGTTAACATTTTTAAAAGTTAACTTAAAAGTTAATCCGTTAATCAAAATGTTAACTTCGTTAATTAACGATTAACGGATTAACGAGTTAATGCCCAGCTATGTGAGTTCCTATGCTTTAGATAGAAATAGCGGTGATGCTGAATGGAAATCATGTTTTGGTACCGAAATAAAATGGTGCAATGGTAGAATGATTAGTTGATTTGTGAAGTTATATGACCTTACAAGGGTTAAATATAGAATGTAGGTACAGTGACTTTGAATAATTTGCAACTCTGACGTTTTTAAGTCTTTTTATGATTTTATTTGTTTTTTTTTTGTTATGAACGGAAGGAATTTTGCATGAAGAATAATCAATCACCTTTGCACCATTTTACCCGCGCAGTTTCCGTTCCTTCTTCTTTCCGTGTGTGTATTGACTATAATGCATTCTAATTTTAATTGCGTCCGATCCGTCAGATGTTTCGACATGCTTGAGCAACCAACATCCAAACTTTTGCATTTATAATAAGTATTAGTAAGCTATTGAAACAATAATAAGATCATTCTTCATCATTGTTAGTTTATTTAAAGTGTATCTAATCGTTTATTCGAAAGTATATATTTCGACTTATCACCAGACTTCTAGCTTTTACCAATTCGCCAATGTCAATTCCGCGACTGATTAGGTCACCTCCAATGTCACTGTCATTCTCAGAACCAATTGCCTCGTCAATTGATAGCCTTTATAAGGTAAATATTCGACGGTCTTCTCGGAAACTCCGCGAAAAGGTCGACACTCTTTACTGACTGTTGCCTAACCTGTTGCAAGAGTGTAGTAACTGTAGTATATGCTGTTGTATGCCTATAGTATTACCGTTTCTTATGCAGTGGGAAGTATATCTTGATCGCCCAGAATTTTGTTCGTACGAGGACAAATCGATGAAGTGGATTTCCCCGTCTAAACGAAGGGTTTTCCTCGTTTTTATTGTGTCTAAAGTTTTTTTTTGACGTGATAACGTCTTATAATTCGATGAAGCCGGCTGCACGCCCGCAAAACATGACGTCATGTAACGTTACCGCCGTTACCTCGCCTTATTACTTTTCGCACCATCTAGTGAGTGAAATGTGTATTACGTTCAAGGAGTCTGTCCATGTTTTAGAAAAGCGACGATATGAAGTTAAGAACTTGTGCTAGTACAATGATGTACCCAGAGATGGCGCTTTGAACAGCTTTTCAAAAACCTTCAGAATGTTTTACCTAGATGGCGCTTAACACAAATTCCATCAGTATTTTCTTAAGACGTTGTCACGTTCAACTATCGTCAGTAAACCGACTTTACAGACAACCATTTTTTTTATTATTTAAAGTGACGGGATGAGAATGATAGAAATCTGATAGTAGGCAACAGGGTATCCTATAACAGCACAGTAGCACCCATCTATTTAGCTACAACACTTCAAAACACTGCCTAGCATTGTACAGTCCTTTTCCCCGGATACAGCCCTAAGACAATTCATCTTACGCGTCGTCGCTTAACATGAGGCGAGATGGTGCTTAAGTGTAAACCTATAGAGTTGAAAAAAAAATATTTTTACCCTGTGAACTCTCTAAATAATTCCCTGAAAACTGCTTGGGGGTAGAATATCTGGTAGAAGTACAACCAATACAAAAGAGAATGTACTGTTCATTAAAGTTGTACATACTTATTTGATTCACGAAGCTATCACGCTGTTAGCTGTTACCACAACTTAACAATCACACGTAGTGGAATCTAAACTATCCATCTACATATAGATTTCAGAAATTACTTGTAAATTCCGAAAATACAGGTGCAACTTAGTTTGAAACCCACCAGCCATTATACGTAGAACATGATACCCACGTAAATCTAACACGCAGGTTGAAATTTGGAACAATAGGTGGATACCTAAACACCTTTGCACAGAACCTGAGTGAACTAAACCTACGCACCAAGGTACTGAGTGACGCATCACCTTGCTAATAGTTACTTTAGGTACGTTTATAGTTCCAAAGTCTTAAGTGCTGGTGTGACTCATGCAGCTGTAAGAGTTTTATCGGTTTGTAAATTGGTTTTTCTCGTTCATTGATAAACTAAAATACCAATTTATTTGATTGCTGTTTCAGGGCGCACGTTGCAATTATACGTACTATCGAAAGTCTCGTTAAAATACTAACTCCATTCATAAAATCTGGAGTTCCACACGTGCATAACGTCAGCGTTATGCGTAAAATAGGTGATTTTAGTTTTAGGTGTAGGTGTAAGTGTGGGAAGGTCTCGAGCGGGTTTTATTTAATAATACTACCGTGCTGGTAGACCGGTCTCAGCGCCGGGCTCAAGCCATTGTAGCCTACTTGGCTAGAACGTGATTTATAATCGTGAGGTCTTAGACTCGAATCCTGCATGCACTTTTAGATATTTTTTCAAATGCAGATATACAAGTTGGTCATCACCACTGACTTTAACGGTGAGGGAAAACATCATCAACATCAGCTTGTTCCAAGAATCTTTGAAAGTTATGAGTCATCCATGAAACCGCACTTGCCCAGCGTGGTAGATTATGGCCTAGACTCTCCTTGCGAGAGAAGGCCACGAGTCCCAGCAGTGAGACATCTTGATTTGTTGAGCTACCTAAGGCTGCAAATAAATTATTTGTTCTTAACTTATCGTTGAAACCGATTCAGAAGACCAATGAAAATGTATTAGATTGGGAGGTGACTAATCAAATTGCTATCTTTGCATATTTCCACTATTACGGTACTGGTAAGTAAATAACATATTTCTGTCGTCGCCATTAAACATTAAAGTACATTACGTACAGTTATTCCTGGAGCTATTTGGCTCTAATTCGGTTAGCAATTTAACTGTACCAAATTGCCAAAAACAACAGTCATTTGCAGTTTTTGATTGTGCCAATCTGCACGTGACACTATTATTCGTAGGAAGCTAAAATAGTTTTTGCTTCCGTATGAGTGACACCAAGTCTATCATTAGCTTACTTTAAAAAGATATTATATGTATAAAACAAAATTTTGCTCGTTTAATAAGTTTATTCTAACAATTTACTGTCATATACCTTAAAAATACCTTGATTTTGAGGTCTGCTCTCGCAAAGACAGTCAAGAGCAAAATCCACCACACTGAACCAGTGCTGGACTTATGGCAGTGCAGTTATGGGTTGATGGATGGGCCTGAGAATAATTTTGGATCACGCCAGTTCTCTCACGCTGTTTTCCTTTGCTGTTAGGGTAAGTGCTGGTGACAAACTTGCACATGTTTACTTAGAAAAATACTAACTCAGATGCTGCACGCACTCACAGATACACACACACAGTTTACCAATCTATACTACTTAATATTATATACAGGGTTATTGGTAATCAGCCTGCATCCGTTTAAGGGCATTTTCTGTATATTTAAACAAACAACTTTTGTTCTACAAATTTCGTTAAAACTTAATAGATAACCCAAAAAAAATGTATTTGTTGCCCTTTTTTGTACTGTTTAGCGACTTTTTAGTGTTTTTTCACTTCGGTACATCATTTTTTGCGAGTTAAAGAGCGTACGCGCTCTCGTTACGAATTGTTACGAAGAGTTCGATACTTTTAGACCGTGCAAATGCACTTTTTATTTATTTTGTAAAAAAAAAATTTTTTTTTTAAACTGAATGTACCTAACATCCCCTTAAAAGGATTCAGGCTGATTACCAATAACGGGTACCAATAACCTGTATAACGGGTTTTTTTTTCGATTTATGCACGTGATCCCTGAGTGCTATAGGCTATATATTTTATGTACCACGGCTGTGAAGTCGAGATGAATCGCAAGTTTAAACATTAACGTCAATAGTTAGAGTTAATGTGTAACAATATAGAGATCAACAAAGCAAGCGATGAAGACTCCAATAAACGAGTAGGTCCCATATTGCAGCCCACGATGAGTCACTGCAGTCTTCCTCATATGTTGATCAAAGTAATCAGAACGTGACGTCACTGCTAGCTGCACTCTGCCAGATCAACCTTTGGACCTGCACATTGGATATCCTTCAAATAACTTATGATCATGGTCAAATAATTACCTACTAATTATTCTCATTCGTTGCAATTATTGTCGTTCGACTGCCCTTGTAGTGGATAGTAAGTCCGCCTGCAAAGCTGTAGGTTGTCGGTTCGATTCCTACCTAGGGCAAAGGTTTGTGTGATGAATTCATACTTATAGTTATTCTATGTCTGGGTATAGCTATACAAATCTAGAATAAATCATAAGCTACAGACATTATATCTCAAGAGAATGACGGGAACTATGCGGGTACAACCGCGGGGAGCTGCTAGTACAGTCATATATTTTTGAACGTCGGAAATAATAATAATACGTCATAAATAATCGTACCACATTTTATCCGTGGACGTGAAATACACAATAATAACTTACATACAAATTAATCTCAGGTCTTCATTCATATGGTAATTAATCTACTGGATAAGTCCATAAAATGAATAACGTACAAATTAATCTAATATTCGTATACCTATTTCTTTACAGGGCAGCAAAATTTGATAACAAATAATCTGAGTTACTTACCGTGAAAACTACATTACACTGCAAGGTATCCATAGACTAATAACGTTACTAAGAACGAAAACTACGCGGGCGAAACCGCAGGGCACTACTAAGTAGTTAGATTATAAATTGACAAGTTTATTAAAAGTTTTTCATAACCTGTGCTGTCTTCAAGTCTAGAGTGAATTATTTTTTGGTGAATCGGTTTTTTAGGGAAACACGCTCCATCTTATCTAATTATATTTTTAACAACTATAGTTTAATAACAATTAGTTTGCTTGACTGCCACCTTGCCTGATGGTAAGTGATAATACAGTTTACTATGGAGCGTGTACCAAGAATGAGCATGGCGATCATGAGTAAATTGTTCATTATCGTTGAAAAAATTGTAAAAAATCATTTACTTGTTTTCGTAGTCGGTATGACGTCAAACACGTCTACTTAACGGCATTATTGTACCTACTAAATATTACAAGCTCAGAGAAATCTATTGTACGACAAAAATAGCAACTGGAATTTAAACATGGACAAAAGAAACCTCAAATTATTTTGACAATGATTTGACGTCAATGTTTCAATTATTTAGAAAATCTATTGTACTCTGGTCGAAGTTGTTTACCAACCTAACGAGTTTAAGGAAAATTGGTGGAACATTATTTTTTTATTCAATGTTAAGGTCCATTGAAATGATTATTTATATAAAAAGGGGCTGCTTAGATAGTGATCTGCTAAACCCACTTTGTGGGAAAAGAACGAGACTATGATGATGAATCTGAATTGGATAAGGGAATCATTTGAAGTGCAGAGCTATTTTAATGAAAATCTGTAAGTTGGTTATTTATTACAATGCACACGACTGAACTTGGATTTGGTATTTATTGTAATACAATGATGTTGCCAATTCTGAGATTTCGCACTTTTTTCACAAGAATTTTGATCTTTCTAAGAAAATTTCTCGTTCGTTAATTTCTAAGAAAAAATACAAGCAGTTGATGCAGTTTGACTGCACAAACGGCTTATTTTAAGTTTTCACTGTGATTTGGAGAAGTCAAGGCCACAATCGACCACACTAACCAAGTATACATTTGTGGATAACACAAACATGTCTTTCTCAATTTATCTAACGACGTTTTCCTTTACATTTAAAGCCACCGGTCACAGATTACAGAAAGTTTTATTTCTGTAATCTGTGCCATCGGTAATAATAAAAAAATACATAGGTACCTAGGCACTTAGGTAGAAGTGAAAACTTATAATCTGGTACTAAATAGTCCTGATGTTCCATAATACGTCACCAGTTTAGCTACAGATAAAGTGCTATTATGCCAAAGACAATGAACCCAGAATGAATGAAATTTGTGTCATCGATGATCATCGATTGATCTGTGTATTACACATACCGGGGACGAGAAAAGATTTCACCCACTAAAAGCGTCTAACACGCACGTCCCGCGTTGTTGCTCCGACGCTCCCCCGCTGCTCCGACGCTACACAGCCATAATAACATGTCGGAGACACAATCTCATAAGGTATTAAAAAAAACAATTTGATTGTAATGCAAACAAAAAATTCAATGCCAAAAACACAATTTTTTTTATTCCCCCGAGGTGAGATCGCTAAATGCAAGCGCCACCACCACCGTCGATCATCGTAGACTAACCACCAGTCCCCGGTTAGTTAGCAGTTAACCGACAGTTAACGTAACACACGGCAGCAGTTAGATAGTCGGATAAGAGAGGCGGATACTCAGACGGATAAACGCAAGGTCGGATTTGTTAGTTAATTAATTCAGCGCGTTTGTTTTGTTTTGCTTCTGGAATTCCCTTTTACGTGGTTTGAAATAATAACAAAGATAATGTTGTTACAATGTTGTTACGATCAGGTTTGTGCAAATGATTTTCGTTTTAGCTGTGATAGGTTTACACTTGACTGCCACCTCGCCTGGTAACCGACGATTGTACACGATGGAGTGTACTTACCTAGAAGAAACTGATTAACTGTCCACTTTAACACACTCAGGGTGTAACCATCGGGAAAAATAACACTCAGGCAACACATTCTACAGCCTAGACGTCATTATTCAAAAGTAGAGTCAAACCTCGTCGTGTGATTTTTTGGAACTTCAAATATGAAACGATGTCGCTTTTTCTGCCTACAAGCAGCAGCAAACAACAATCGAACGCAGTTCGATAATTTGGACTCTTAATTTTTACTTACATAGCTGCTTGGTATTGTGCTGTTATAGGAAGGCGTGGTGTTTCCAGCAACATTTAGCTTATCCCGTCGCTTTCTAATGTGGTAAGTACATAATATTTAGCCTATAGCACTCAAGGATTGCATACATATACAACTGTTAAAGAATTTTTTAAATCGGTCCAGTAGTTTCTGAGATTAGCGCGTGTATCAGTTCCTGAGATTCGCGCGTTCGAACAAATAAACTCTTTAGCTTTATAATAATACCTAGTATGGATAAAAAGTATTTGTCATTTACATTTAGAAACGTGTAACTCATAAGATTGTCATAACACGTCGTCAACCGAAGGAATGTCCCAGCGTGTTCTCAGTCTCTCCGTCACATTGTGCAAGCGGCCGGGCATTTCCCAGAACGGCGAGGTCGCGAGACCTGCTACAACTTTCCGACGAAGGACCTTACTCTATGGTGGTGTATTATAACGTGGTTAAATTATATTACTCGACTAGCTCTACCTCGCAGGGTTGTTTATTCATTTATTTTGTTAAAGGGGAACTCTACTTTTTTCAAAAATTTAATTAGCTTGTTATATCAGCTATTTGCCATTGAAAGTCTGATTAAAAGCAGTTGCAGAGATTGACCAAAACCAACAAACAGACATTTTTTTTTTAATTTATTACTTTCATGTGCATTCAGTGAAAAGATATTAGGTCATTTGGAATTACAAAAAGACACCATAATTTTATTTATATGTAATATGTATGTATAGTGTATAGATTAAATAATATGCTAACGCGATACGTTTGGCTTAAGATTTGAATATATACATAATTGTTTCCTCTGTAACGTTGCATAAAATATAACAGATCAACTCAGATCTAGTCAATTAAGCCAAGTATTCCCAATATTTGCTCAAAGCTTACGCGAACACCAACCTTCCAGATTTGTATTATACTTAATTGAATCAGAAAATGTTTACAAAAGCTCTTTAAAGAGTCACAGTGTAACCAAAAAGGGAAAACACGTAAGGTTACAATGAAACGAGTATGAGACTGACAGAGACTGATTAATTATTATCACTAACAAATTCCATGTAAATGCTATCTATAGCCCAAATTTAGATCTTTTTTAAATATAGTTTATGCATTGTCAATTTCCAATTTTATTGAAATAGAAGATAATACCCTGATACTACATAAAATTTGTCTATTTATTTTGTTTTTTATTTAGTTAAACAGTTAAAGGAATAGTCCCGTAAGCCCATAACTATTATGGGCAAGCATGTTGCAGACCATTAGGCACATGTCCTGCTCGTCCCATCACTCTATAGCTCTATGCAATAAAAAAAGTAAAGTTTTGACATTGACTAGGATTTTTTCAATTTACGCCGTTTCTGCATACCCCGGTATAATTGTTACGCAATGTTCCCGCATGGGTGCGTATGAATAAAACAAGTGCATGTCCGGGTGAGAGAGGAGCTTCCGGCGCGTGATTGGCCCAATTGGCCCTGCGGACGCGGCCCTTCCCGCCATCCGGCTCCGGGCTAGGGCAGGGAACAGGGACATATCGATAGACACGGCAAAAATCATCACAAAGGTACGAGTATTCCTAGTTTTTTGCCTATACCAAGGTTGCCTGGAAAAAAATGCTGACAGCAGTAGGTACGCCAGTTGTTCCACTAGTCTGTTTAACTAAATTGTGGCGTGAGCAATTAAGAAAAAGAATCGCCTTTTCGGCCGCAATGTTGTTCCCAAACTTAATTCTACAGAGCGCTAGTTTTGGTCCTAACTAAGATTTACGGCAGAAGACATGCACAGGCATGTCCAGTGCAATCCGAACATACCATAACTCCACTTGTAGCCAAAGCTAACACTAAGCCGTTATCAGTATTAATCTAAGTACGTAATAAGCAAACCGACAAAACAGCGGATGCGTGCGCACCGAAATACATAATACTCGTCAGAGGTTATCGCTCGCCTCTGGCCGTGAAAAACAATTAATGCAATGAATTGTTATTCTACAATTAAACTAACAGTCTCGCAAATCAACCGGCCATGTACCAATTGGTCGTATTCGGGAGTTTAGTTAACTAACAATAATTGGTTCGATTAGAACTGCCCGGTTGGTGACGATTTCTTTTTGGTACCTACGACAAAGTTTGTTCTGAATTTAGTTCAAGGACAATTTGTCATGATCTTGACCTATATATACCTACCTCTCTTTTTTTTGGTGGAGATACCACAAAAAAGTATGTAATAAAAACACTTTAAAGTGTTACGGGAACGGGAACTACACGGGTAACACCGCGGGCCGATGCTAGTGAATAATAACCCAATCATTTTCCAATAAATGTATAATTATAATTTGTATTACCGGAACAAACTGTTTACCTCGTATCTAAACTAACAGTTGTGCGTTAATGACTTCTATTTATTACTTCATTGATACAATTTATTTCCAATAACTGTTAGGTACATTCTGTGAATAATCAACGCAAACAGAAGATTACATTCAACTGAATCAATATGTCACTAAGTATTTTTGTTCCTGCAGGTTCGTCAGGGTTTTTGATTCTATCATTGGTTAACGTTTAACTTCAGGACTTTGCTAAAATGACTTTGGGACTTGGTGACATTGTGAAATAAAGTTCAACTCCGTACAAAATTGAATTTACGGTTGAAGAAAACGAAACAGGTTATTTATTTTTCCCAGTTGATATTTTACCTTATATTTTTTGTGATGTTTTCATATTACTGCTGGGCAGTAGAATAACTGGCAAAAGTGTGCCCAGGTGCCCAGGCGCACTCTGCAAAGAGTCCTACCACTATAAAATTATATAGGAGTATCTAGGTAAATCTAAAATTCTGTATGATAATAATATGTAGGGTTTATCTTGTATTTTAGTGTAATAACTTAGTATTACGAGTTTAAAGTGTGTGGTGACGTCACGTGCGCACGCGCCCTGCTAGCGAGGATAATGGCGGCCCTGGGCCGCGGGCTGGTGTCACGGACGGTGCGCTTGGCTGCTCGCGCGCATCACATCAAATATCAACAGCAATTATTATCCTCGTAGAGATAATCTATTTATTTCCTACTAGCTGAACCCGCTACTTCGTTCGCGTACGTTGATCTTGCGACCTTATTAGTGCATTCGTAGTACTTACGTAAAAATATTTGGATGGGTGGCCATTACACAAAAAGAGTGATTTGTTTTTCCACACAAAAATATATTTATTTAAGTTTAGCAACTTCATATTTTATATTTTAAGCAACATCAAACACACTCGTAGTAAGGTTGTGGAGTATCGAACATAGCCGCAGTGTTAAGTTTGTAGGATTTTTATAGGATACATTACAAAGAGTCTGTAGCTGATGTGCGTGATCTGATACTTACCCACTTGTACATTTTTACAGGATGATATCCTAAGTAGTAGGTGAAAGACTTATTAGCCGATGTAATATTTAAGACTCTAAACCATGTGTGTTTCAAATGTCAATCTAATTGGTAATGTCATTCTGACGTTAATAATTGTTTCGTTAAAGCCGGGTCACACACAGCGATCCGACAGCGATAGCGATCCGGTAGCGATAGCGATACGAAGCGATAGCGGTACGTACCACGTCACACAGGGCGACCTCGCGAAGGTCGCCGAAGGTAGCGATAACGTAGCCGGTGTGACACCAAAAGCGATATTCACATTATACATCATGTCCGACAGCGACAAAGAAGAAATTCTTCTTTTATTAGCAATGTACCAAAAGAAAAAACGCAAACCCAAAAGGATTTGGTTTGTGTTTAAAAAACTTTGAAAGGCCATAACTCAGCTCCGATATTACTTACAGCAAATCTGATTGCACAGATAGCATCAGGGTATTTTATTGTTACAAGAAAGTGATAACGGATATCTGGCCGCTAAAAAAAAAACGACGCCACGGGCCCATACAAAAGTACCCAAACCCCTTTAGGTTCTAATGACGCATAACATAAGCTGTTACGCAACGAAAGATCTCAAAATGCAATATGTTTCCCGTTTTTGTTACATTTTTCATTCCTGCTCGGCTCCTGTTGATAGTAACGTAATGTTAAATAGGCTATAGCCTTCCTCGATAAATGGACTATCCTACAAAGAAATAATCTTTCAATTCGGTCCAGCCGTTCCAGAGATCCATGGGTTCCAACAAACAAACTCTTCAGCTTTATAATATAAATTTCGTTCGAATTGTCCTCGCACTACACGAAACTGTTCATAACACTATGAAGTAATATTATGGAAAAAGTATAAAAATAATATTATTTCTATCAACCCACCAACTAGTATTATTTATTAGATATTAATTATTTGATCAGTACAAATCCGTAAATCCAAATATTGCTCGGATCATATATTTGTGAAAGTTTCATAAAAATAGATCAATTTTTATGTTACGGCATCACCTTTGTTTCGGTTTTCTACACATCTCCGTGAAACGCACTATATCGCACGAGTACGTTGTAAAAAAATACAACTCGTGATATCGTATCGCTATCGCTACGGTATCGCTACGCTATCGCTTTCCCTGTGTGACAGCTTGTACCGACTGCCGTAGAACCTCAGAAGAAGTACGAACACAGCGCCCGCGCCCGCCGCCCGTCTCGCGCTGCGGCGCGATATTATCGCAAAGCGATCTTCTGTTTGTCGTCCGAATCTTGTCGCGCGGGAGAGCGTATCGTATCGTATCGCTATCGCTAGCTGTGTGACAGGTTGCATACAAATTCGAACATTACAAAAAATATCGTCCCGCGTCGCTATCGCTTTGTCGCGGCGGGAGGCGTCAGTGTGACCCGGCTTTTAGGGCCCATGCTTTTTCCGATATGATAGGTAGTATATGAGACTATATAAACTATCTGTGTTTCAAATTTCAACCAAATCAAACCCTTACATAATATATACATAAAAATACTTAGTAAGATAACATTTTATTCAATTTTAGAAAAACAACGTTCTGCTTTGGTTCTGCTTCTGCACCGAAGCTTGTCGAACACTAATTTGGATTGAAATAATATCCGAAAAAACAAAAACCGACTTCAATTATTATCATTTCCCGTCAACTAACTAATTTCTAGTCAAGTAAAAAGTTCACTCGACTAATTTAAGAAGCTATGACTACGTCGTCCAGATAAATAGATACTGGTGAACAATTCACATACAAAACTTTGGCTTTTTCCACCGCCAATGTCCCAGCCCTACTCAAACCGGAGTGATCTTACGCGTGACGATGGCAAAAGACCTGACGGCATGAGTTTTTTGCCTTGGAAGTTGAGTCGGCCCCTAGCGTGGGACGCAGCTTGTGTCGATACTCTGGCACCATCACTTCTTCGAGAAACACATGGTAGGGCCAGTGCGGCGGCTAATTTGGCTGAGCGTCTCAAACGGCGGAAATATGCAACCCTCGGTAGTGGTTTTATATTTAAGCCTTTTGGGGTTGACAGTTGAGACGTCGTGCGTGTGAAGGCCGGGAGCTGACTTCATCTTCAAAAGCCTTTCCGAGAGCTTCGCCGACGCAACGCGTGACCAAAATGCTAGCGTTTATTTGGCCCAACACATATACATCGCTATTCAGCGTGGTACTGCCGCCAGCATGCTGGGCACGCTTCCGACTGGTAGTGGGCTTGAACATCTTGTCATCCAGTTTTTGTTAATATTAAAAAACTGCCTCCCTGTTTTCCATCTATACTAATATTATAAAGCTGAAGAGTTTGTTTGTTTGTTTGAACGCAAGGATCTCTGGAACTACTGGTCCGAATTGAACGATTCTTTCTTTGTAGGGTAGTCCATTTATCGGGGAAGGCTATAGGCTATTTAACATTACGCTATTATTAACCTGAGCCGAGCATGAGTGAAAAATGTAACAAAAACGGGAAAAATGTTGCTTTTTGAGAGCTCTCGTTGCGTGACAGCATATGCCATATATTAAAGGTTTCGTCATTAGAACCTAAAGTAACCGAATTTGTTCAAAATTTGAATTGGTACGACCAATTTTCGATAGATGGCGTAGCAACGCGCGCGCGTTCGGCTAGTATAATATAATTATGTACATGGTAAAAACGGGACCCTATTACTGAGACTTCGCTGTTCGTCCGTTCGTCTGTCACCAGACTCTATCTGAAGAACGGTGATAGCTAGAGAGTTGTAATTTTCACAGATGATGTATTCATATTGTCGCAACAACAACAAATACTACATTACACATTTTCTAATAAATATCAGATTGTGTTTCGTACCATGCGCTGCCATTTTGTAAAAAAACATAAGACAGGTACTGTCATATTATTTACCTGACGATTGATGACGGATAACAGATTTGAGTACTGTGTGTGTACCAGGAAAGAGCTCGAATCCGACTCCGATAAGTCGGAACTTCCGATTACTATTAGACCTTCGGTTCTGACTTTGGCTCCGAAACTTTTAAAACGGAGGTTATAATCGGAGGTAAGGTGTACAAATATTGCAGATAATCCTTTATTGTGGTGCATAGTAAATTAAAATACAAAATCCCAACTTCCTAAATCAATTGCTCGTCAATGTTTATCGAGTCCACGTGTTTGGCAAAAAAAAATACCCAATAAAAATGTATCTCCTGCCGCCACTTCTAATCCTGCCTATGCCTCCGACTTCGGTTCCGACTCCGATAAATCAAATTTTAAAACTCCGACTCCGCCTTCGAATCCGATAAAATGACCTCCGTTACATCCCAGCAGGTCTACTACGAAAACAAACTCCGAATGATCGCATCTGACCGACAGCTGAATCGGATTATACCCTACCACGAAAAACATTCGGATCGATACATTTCGGGTCGGAAGTTATAGACTTAGGTCGGATGAGGGTCGGATTGAACGAAACGGTCGATCCGATGAACCGACCGATTGTCTTTCGTGGTCAGAAACTTCATAAGTTCGGCCGATATATCGTTTATCGGACTTCGTAGTAGACCTGCTGTTGTTTACATTGTCACAGAATACTTAGAAGTTAGTATGTGCCGAACTTATTAATTCCGTTATTATTTAATTTCTATATTATTTCCGAACCACACGACCAATAATGCTAAAATTTTGATGAAACTATATTAGAAATGTGTTCTTTCTAACAAAATAAGAATTAACGAAATTGAACAACCCAAACATGAGTTACAACCAAAAACACATTCTGACTTTAACTCCTTTCTGCACGAAAACCGTGCAAAATTTAAGGATTAAAAGTAGACAGCTACCATCTACTTAGTATGATCTTAAATCATGTCAAGTTTCATTTGAATTGAATCAGTAGTTTCGGCGTGATGTGAGTTCCCTATACACACAGACAGACAGACAGACAGACAGACATGAAAGAAAAAAAATGCAGTTTCGCCATGAGTATCGACTATGGAGTGCCCCCAAAATGTTTTTTTCAAAATATCTTCAATGTACAGAATTCGACCCGCTACAGTTTTATTATAAGTATAGATGTTCTAAAGATTTTAAGTGGACTTTAAAAACTTTACTGTAAATCTACTTAACTGTAACTAGGTATTTATTATCACGAAGAGGTCCAAAACCATAATCGAACCCTAAAAAAACTGCCAACTGTAATTTTTCCAATTTTGTATAGAAAGGTATACTTAATTATAGTTTTTGGAGTTCGATCTTGACCTTCTGAAAATTTGATAAGTAGTAAAAGCGCGATTGCACCTTTGAGCCTATGGAACTTTCTTGTGACTTGCATTTCTGTAAGATATTGTGTCAAAACTCACTAACTCCCTTTTTTGAAAAAAAAAAAAAAAAAAGAAATTCAGAGGTTAACATTATTCATAAGACAAATTAAAATGTATATAACACGTACAGCACGTTCACTGACAGAAAAATATTTTAACAGTCTTTATCTATAATCTCAGATATTGAATAAAAACAGCGAGTGAACAAAAACTGCATTCCTGCGCTTGCGCCGGCGCGTCCGCGGCGCATCTCCCAATCAGCATGCAGCGCGCGACGCGTGTGATATGGGTTGAATAATATCGATTTCGATACGGACGTCGTAAGGTCGCATCACTAGCTAAAGGTTTTATATCTTCCTCATAACTAACTTTTTCATAACTTTGACACATTTGTGTTGAATTAATGTTCTTAAAAATATTATTGTACTCTGAAGTGGTAGGACAGGACTCAGATTGCGCCCTGTGGAAGTATCACACCTTTACTGGTTCTAACGGCAAGCATTAATGTAATAAACGTATAATAAGTCCTAATTTCTATGTAGCATGCGTGATACGAGCTGCACTCTCGCAAGCAGCTTCCGTTTACGAGTACCTATGCTGCAAATCTCAGCGAAAGCTTTGACTATATGTAGATAAAAGAGGGAAAAGCGCGACCCACCACACGATGCCGCAGCAAAAAGAAGCGTTTAAGAACATGGAGGCTCGAAGCACATACGCAGTCCCTACATATCTATTCCTAGGTTCTATATTACGGTGATTCATCTACATTTAAGAATACGAAATGTAACTTTCATTCACACAATAAGGAATCGAACGCGCAATAGAAAGTATCGATAATGACAGTAAATAGCAGATAGACTCGTAATGGATCCGTTATATAAAACGGCGTCAAATTGCATGGGATCATTATTACGCCGATGTGTCAATGTTAACCGATATCGCGGATTACGATACATGAAACAAATGGTTGAGTTGAAAGTTACATTGAAACAATTTCACACAATCATCGTCAACGAATAATCCGATCCAATGGAGCTATAAATACATACATAATATGTTGTTTAGATGTTTGTGGTCATACCATGGCCGTGCAAGGAGATGACAAAAGGGCAAACGGAACTTTCCATAAAATGTTGTGTAGTTTGTAATAACGTTCCGTTTCTAATATAGAATAGACTATCAATAAAATGGTCGTTTTTGCAATAAGATGACGTCTCTGGATCACGTAGCAGCAGGTGACAGTCCCTTTTCACTTGTTTTAGAGAACAGATAAAGGCGTCCTTACGTTCGCATTGCTTTCTTTCACTGTTTCCGTCGATTAAAATATTTTTTGTAACCCTTATAAACACTTCGCAACTTGTGTGGTAAAGATGACATAGTGCCAGTATAGTCCTAGTAATAATATACAAAAAATATTGTATCTTATAATTTTCTTCTAATCATTAGCTCCAATCACACCAATTTCTCTGTGCCATCACTCTGTAGAAAGTCTTCTTCCCCAACGGAAGTGACGTTAGTGGTGTGATCTACTGGTTACCACAGATTAAGCAACAGTCACATGGTCAACTGCCCTTTCTCTTATGTAACTTATCTTCATATTTCTGAGTGATTCTGTGGGAATCGTGTTTACATGTTTATCAGTTTGTTTGCATATTCATGCAGGATGGAGACATCGAATCGATTTAAATATTGATACAGATGTTACCAGAACGCTACCGGTTTTTATATATTTATACAACAGCCTGTATTTTAATTTTGCTAAGCTAATGTCCTTTAAAAAGTTAATAAAACCAATAATTTCAATAAATCTGTTAGTTACAATTCAATCATTATAAATACACAATTGTGGCGATTGAATTAACAAAAATCTTTTAATTTATATTTAAACAAACAAATATCTAAACATCAGAATTTTCGCATTTATAATCTTAGTAGGATTAAGGGTACTGAATTGCAGATGTTCACATAAGACTGTCCGCAAAAAACTAGAATACCACTAACCGGATCATTAAAACTGCACATTTGTGGGAAAAATAATGCAGAGAACAATGGGGTCCCCCAGGCGCACTCCTGCGCACCGAGAGTGAAGCTTGTATTCTGCGCCGGAGCGCAGCGCATCCTATCGCACATGTCATAGCTATCGTGGGAACGTGCGTATGCGCACATTTAACACGAAATATATGACGGAATTGGGTGTCATGTGAGTAATCAAATTGACAACTTTATGAATGATAAAAATCGTCTGTCCTTAGACAGTTGAGTACAGAATACAGAAAAAGAACAAAGATAGAAAAATATATCCAGAAAAGTGTGTGAATTTAATCATTGATGAACCTTGCGTAGTTTTTGTGTTAAAAGAGAATCGACACTAAACCTAAATATGAAACGAAAGTCGATGGGTGGCAGAGGGTAAAGATTTCTTTATCGTATAATTTTTTAGTTGACCGCCATCTCGCCTGATGCTAAGCGACGATGCGGTCTACGATGACGTGCGCTAACCTATACGAAACCAATTCACTCTAAAAACGATGATATCCAGATTATATATATCAGAAAATATCTACTCAGGCAACGCACCCCGAAATTTTATTCTACTTAATTCGAAAGTGGAGTTAAACCTCCTCGTGCGATTTTTAGGAAAATCAACCGAACAATGTCGCTTTTTTGGAACTACGAGAAGTCCTATAAAAAAAGACATGGTGGAATTATTAGATTATGCAGATCAGTTGGACACTCTTTGAAATGTATCCGATAAAGCCGATAAGAAAAGTTAAATACAACAAATTATAGATGAACATTCAGACACGTAACAAGATATTGAAGAACTAGCTCTCAAGCACATAACGTGTTCATATAACAGAGTAACAAGGAAATCCATGTCACAGTTCTTATGAAGCCTGCAAACAATCCGCGGTACCCGTTATAAGAGGCGAGCATTACGTGCAATTAACTTGCAATATGGGAAAACGCACTGAATCGGGGGCGGGCCGCTGTCGAACTATTGTTCTCAAGAAAAACTGTGTTACAAGGTGCTGGGAAGAAAACTGAAACTAAAACTATTTACATATCGGAGTGTGAACTAATCTGCATAGCTTAGTACCACCTTAGTACTGTTGCAGCTCTAGAATCGATCGAAAGACGTCCCAAAAGTCAGAAAGCTCTTAGGCAATGACACCCCTGTTCTACAAAGAAATTAGCAGTTTTTTAATAAAACACATCATGGAGAGTGTGCTGCTAATATCCATGATCTGTTAACACCTTGCCTTTGTTTTCTGTCGGAGCTGGAATACGTGAAATCGTTTGGTTGACGATTGACGAAAGAATAGTCAATATCTAAAGTCTATATGTGTGTGAAATAGAATACCAAAGGGGTTTTCCGACGGGTGTAGTCTTGGTGTCTTCAAGTCGAGAGTGAATCGGAATGAAATGGCGGGAAAGTGCAATCCTACCTAAATGAAAGCTATTAACTTAGAACACAAAGCTCTAACGCGCATGTGCAGCTGTGCTAGTAGTGTGCTAGCTAGTTTGTTGGTGACGCGAATTCATAAGATTATAACCCTAACAAAATTTATTCAACGCGGCTAAATAAGTATTTACTTCAAAGAAACAAATCTTTTTTAATTTTTTTGAAATAAAAAGTGACGAGACGAGCAGGTCATGTGCCTGATGGTAAGCAACATGCCTGCCACATAACAGCACAGTGACACGTAGCTATTGGAATATGAAGAGTCCAAATCATTACCTAGCACTGCACTGCGCTCGTCACCCAGAGATCCAAGATGTTATATCTCTAAGCCCTCTGTAATTTCTCTGAAAACATTTCCCTTCAAACCGGAACACAGTAATGTTTGCACATCACTGCTTGCCGGTAGAATAACTGGCAAAGGTGTGGTCCTTCCCCAGGCGGACTCTGCCAAGAGTCCTTACCACTAGTAAATAATTTAAAGGAAGTTAACTTTTACATTTGGCTTGTCACGATTAAACTCCTTCCTCATAGACCTACCGATACACAAAACTGGTTTTACTATAGGGAAATATTAATTCAGATCACGACTACATTCCAGACAGAAAACATTCTAACCTCATGCAAAAAAACACTTTTTGCTTCCTGACACAAGATTCGTACTCCTCGATAAAAATCAGTACTTTCCATAACGGCTATCAGATGCGAACAATTACTAAAAAAGTGGGTCAAAAGCAAAACCATGGTGTGAAGTGTAGCAACACCAACATCATGTAGATAGCACATGTTGATTATAAATTATATTGTGGCAATAAACTCACTACATATGGGCAGCAGACTTGCAACAAGGCAAGACAAATATGCACTTCACAAAGAGATTATTAGTCTAGATGTTAGTACTTAGTATTTGGATTAACAATGGCTATAAAACTGAGTGACCTAGATCACCTATCTTGAATGGTATATAAGGTTCTGAACGCACTAGGTGATACAATAACAGTCTATGTTTATGTTTTAGTAGTGGTAGGATTCTTTGTAGGTAAAATCTGACTAGTGAAGTATAGGTAGGTACCTTTGTTATTCTACCACCAAGCAGTAATGTGCAAACATCACAGTGTTCCCGGTTGAAAGCCAATGTTACCAGAGAAATTACAGAATATTGAGATAAATCTTCTTAAATGCCTGAGTGACGAGCGCAGATCAGTTCTAGGTCAGCATAAACGTAAAATATGCTGATGGTTACAGTATTTGCAGAAACTGCAGATTTTAATCAGATTTCGTTTCCTGTCTTGCCAGTTTAATAAATAAGCCAAATTCAAAATAACTTGGTTTGGTTTTTGTTGTTACCAAAAATTTGCACGTCTCATGATATCCGCACCGTAAAAGGGTATTTTAATTTCTAACTTCTCCGAAATGTTCAAAAGCAATTTACGAGATTTATACATAGTTGACTTTCCAGTGCGCATGCGCGAACAATGGCCGCTCGGCGGTCTTATCTCCTCCCAAACATTACCGTCTCATCTGGCGACGAACAATCGAGAAATCGAGCCAATCTCACTCGGCCATCAAACCTCAGTGTCGCACTTAATTAGTGCACAAACATGCTCAACAAAAACAACCTTGCCACAGTGAAAACAAAACTGGTATTGCTTTAAATAGACGCAAGTTTCGGGAATGATTATTGCGATGAAGTTCTTAATTGTCACTGAGTTCTCGACTTTATTTCGGAACACAATGTCTCGTAAACGAACTGTGTAGGTACTTTTTAAGGTAATGTACGCTTTTAAAGGCAACATCTCATTATCTTCTATAGAAACTATCTCATTATTATCTTTAAATATTAAAGCATCGCATTGTCGTAACTCATGTTTGAAAGTGCATTGTAGTCTGACGAAATTCTCAAGGTGTTATGAGTTTGCTTGATAATGGAATTGCTCCAGAGAAATTATACATTTCGCGAGAGATGATTTTAGAGTCATTGAACTTTATACAAATGCAAAAGAAAGCAGAAATGTAATTTTGGTAATCAAAGAATTAAATAATGTTGACTGCTTACTACGCCATTTTACATTTTTCTAATTATAGTCAGTAAGGTAAGATTTTTTTAACATGACCGAGCTTATATTAACAAAACTAAATTACAATGAGAACTACACTATGCTACATATCTAACTACTTACACTAAGCATAATATTGTCATATAAATATCATTTATCGAATTAAAAATTATCCTATCACTTAAGTTTTACCAACTCAGATATACCAACTTTCATGAATATCAGTTGATTTGGTGAAGAACTCGCATCATGACACTGGATTTTTATATGATAAGTTCATAAGGTGTAGGTGAGAAACTAAATTCAAAACAGGAACTTAAGTAAACAATTCAAATACAGTTATATTTGAAGTAACTTAATAAAATATTACATACATTACAAATCGATAACTAAATAAAACCCCAAGGTTATCTGTCGATAAGGCCCTGCGTGTATTGTGTACTCAAGACTTCCTGTCGCGGGTTCGATGCCACGTAAATGCCTTTTTCCCATAATCTGATGGGAACAGAGGCTACTTCGCTTGAACACGCGCAGAAAGTGAAATCATATAATGACGCTGATGGTATCTCCGTTCACCATAAAGATGCCATCATGATTCCATCATTAGGACTTGAAAAATGGAAAAATAAAAGGACCACACAAGTCATATTTTTGCTCTTTTAATGTGGGAAACTGATGTTTTTCATTATTCAACTTGTTAGCTATATACTTGTTAGATATTCAATTATGGTAGTAATGTTCGAGCATTAGTCCCCGATATTTCCATGTAGTTTCATGAACAATATTAATGGGTAAACTGAACGCAAGAAGTTGTCGTAAAAGATTTTAATCAAGGACGGACCTTAATTGCTTAACAGTATTTTGGGACGATCACTCGATCGCTGGTAGTCGAACTCGAATGGAAATATTGAGAAAATATACTTATTCCTTTTTATTGTTTGAAACAAAATTTGGAGTCGTATTTTTTAAACAGTTTTACTTAGCTTGACCCGGCCTTGGTTTGGTTCAAAAGTGATGAAGTTTATACCCCCTTCCCGTTATCAGAGTGATCTGATATTTTGCACACAGCTTTAGTTCTGATGACAACACATTTTTTTTCCTTCAATAAAACTATTTAACAATAGTATATTGTTCTAGTTTATATACTTGTTATTTTTAAAACACCGACACGGAACGCATTTGAGAGATAATAACCGTCCTTTTGACAAGAAATATGACAGCTTCTCTCACTGGTCCCGAAATGAGGCTCGAAGGACGATATCTTGGAGATGAGAATTTGAGTTGAATAGTAATGTGTTTGAGTACTGACCGTGCGGTGAGCGAGCTCGGACACGGAGCCGTGGCGGTGGTCGAGGCTGCCGAGGCTGCAGCAGGAGGCCGAGGAGGCCAGGCTCACGGAGTCGGCGCGCGCGCGGTGCGGGGACACGGCCACGTGCTTCAGCATGCCGCTCCTGGAACAACGGGAGTCTGGGTCACTGACAGCTGGAGACATGGTGCGAGCTGCAGAAATGGTGAGAGCTAGGGAAACGAGAGCTGCGAATACGACGAAAGCTGGGAAAACGATGAGAGCTGGGGAAATTAGATTTGAGTAAGTGAGAGGTGGGTAATTGAGATTTGAGTACATACAATGGGTAAGCGAAAATACTGTTTAAGTGATAGCAATTGCTTGTTCCCAGCATAATTAATGTCAATCCTGAAATTGGCTATCTTCAAGTCTAGAGTGAATTCTCTAGACTGTCTAGATCTGTTTATTTTAGGTAAACGCGATCGCAGACTGCGTCTATGCTTAACATCAGGTGAGATGGCAGTCAAGTAAAAAAATGAAATAAAAGCTTCAATTCATTGATGAGATTTTTTGCAAGTCTCACTTATCCGATGTTGACTGATGTAGATAAATCAACACTAGTATTTTTTATAAACCTAGAAGTTTTTGGATCTCAAAGATCAATTAACTTTAGGAACTACTGTAGGTACAAGTCTGGTTTAGTCTGATAGGTTAAACTAATTAGACAGATTTAGTAGTATCAACACTTTTAGGTTCTGCTAGTTATTTATGAAAATCATTTTAAGTAAGAGATGTGAAGTTGATGTCTCCAATACCAATAAGATAAATCAATCAATATTAAATAGATATTGAATTTAATTACTGTGAATGTCATGAACACCATAGCTAACTATTTAGCAACTAAAAGTGCTACTTCACCAGGAAACAATCAATCATGGACTGACACTATTCAATACTACGCAAAAGTCAAGTCCAAACGGATGTTTGATACTTGCCCTTCACAAATCAGTATTACGGCTGCCCTTCACAAATATCTTCAATGAACTACTTTACAAGTGCATTAATTTAAGTGCGGTTTCCGTCACCATTCTTGCTCAATCGATAATTCACAACCATGAAGAAGCAGACAATAGAATCCTAGCGGAAGTATCATCTCTCCTAATACAAAAGTAAGGTACTTGGTTCCTGGAAGTGTCCTTCGCACAAGTGACACGTGTGGGGACAATGGCAGAAAAACGATCGAACAGGCGATAAATAGGATCAGACGTCAATACACTGTGGGACGGATTTGACACATGCTTTGAAAGAGCTAGTTCTATTGTGGATTGTTATTTTATGGATAAGTTATTGTAGTTACTAAACGCTCCGCGGTTTTTCCCGCGTAGTTCCCGCTACCGTTTTTTTTTTCGGGATAAAAAGTATGCAATGTGTTCTTCCAGATTATAATCTAATTATGTTCCAAATTTCAACCCGATCTGGCCAGACAGTTTAAATAATATTAATAGGATTAGCAGTTTGTATTAAGTGTTTCAATTTTATTAATAAAAACCTCTGCCTCGGACCATTAAAAAAAATTAAATAACCATTCAACGTTAAGGTTACTAGACCCTAAAATCTCGAATAATTTGTAGAATAGTCTTAGGTTATTTTAAAAGTTATTATGAGGCCATTGTTTCTCTGTTTCTCATATGTCGTTGGAAACTCGTCTCGTGGGAGTTGGGAACAATCATTACAGCTTTCTTTACATAGATAAGGAGAGTGAGTGCATTCAAGGGAAATTTATATAATACTAGCGGCACTCTGTGGTTTTACCCTCGTTGTTACCGTTCCCGCTATTCCAGACTATAGACAAATATACAAATCGTGTTCATGGTTTTCTATGATCACTATCCATTTTTAACCGACTTCAAAAAAGGAAGAGGCTCTCAATTTGACTGCATTTTTTTGTTTTTGTTACCTCAAAACTTTTTTCTGGGTAAAACAATTGTTATTTTTTTTTATTCAAAAGGGTTGACTTTCCGAATTTCACATAAGTACATTTTATCGTAATCGCTAGAGCGGTTTTTTATATCAACAAAAAACGTCGACAAGTTTATTATTAATTCTATTAAAATTAATTTACCTACTGTGAGTTTAGTTTTTA
This sequence comes from Ectropis crepuscularia, assembly GCA_963693475.1. Taxonomy (NCBI): domain Eukaryota; kingdom Metazoa; phylum Arthropoda; class Insecta; order Lepidoptera; family Geometridae; genus Ectropis; species Ectropis crepuscularia. The sequence goes on along the minus strand of OY856344.1, from coordinate 1,577,707 downwards.
AATTGGAGTCGGTTGTTTTGTTTTTAATAGGAACATAATTACGGTTGATTTAGTTCTGTTCATGGTAAGGAATAACACTAAAAATAACGTAATCTAACAATAAGTTCATGTTACTTATTTTTTATTCTCAGTCGGCGTGTCTTGTAGTATGTAACTGGTTTCGTACTAAATACGTAATGAATGACCATTTAAACGTGTAATCAATCATGGTGCGCGTGCGCAATATGTCAAGTAGTATCTCCAGTGACGTGCTCGACTTGTCCGAGCGTAGCGTTAGCCTTGTCAGTTGCTCGAGTCGGGCATTCGGTATGACGTCTAATTAATGTATCTGTCAAATTAATAGCATACAAGAATTAACCAACCAATTTGGTACTATGTTTGTTGGACCATTTGCGAATTTAAAAAAAGATGTGCTCCATATCCCGTCAGCATCGGATGGAAGACATATGTCTTCCACTTTTACGCGTCACTAGGGATCGGATGGATGACATATGTCTTCCAAATTCCGTTGCGGCTTTTGGACCTTATTTTGTTCAGGGAAAGGTTGATATTCCCATAACTGTTTTATTGATATAATGCCTATTGAATGTAGCTTTACAATGAGAGCGATAACGGCATTTACTCAAAACAAATTTCTCGAAATTTTGCCAGTTGAAACCGGCCGGCTCGGGCGCCATGACGCGCGCGTCATTTCGTGACGTCACGGAGTGAAGTGAGTGATTAATTACGTGAAATTAGGTGTTTTACCCTGGAAAATCGTAAGTAACGATTGTATTATTAATTTATATAAGCCTTTAGGAAGCCTTTTGCATATTCACAACATAATATTGTGTTTTAGATTTTTGACACTAAAGATCGGATGAAGTCATATGACTTACGAAAATGGCGGCTATTTTTTCATTGTCGTTTCTCACATTTTGCCTAATTGAGTATAAATTATTTTAATTATCGGTTCTACTAGTATGTTTATAAGATTCCTGAACATATTTTCTATCGATCGGTATATAAATATAATGCCTAAATACCTAAATCGTACCTCACGAAATTTTTAAAAAACCGGTTGTAATCGGCATGCAATTTCTGTTCTGTTGTGTATTTTTCCGAGTCGAAAATATAAAAATATTAGTATGAAAGCATATACTTTTTAGTTTCGATTTATAAGGGGTAGATATTGCTGTTTATAAAAATCATAACAACCTATACATAAAACAATATACTTTCTTCACAAACACCCACTTTTTCAAAAGTATAACTTTTTTCGACTTCGGGTAAAAAGAAAAATGCGTGTAAAATTCAATATAAATAAAATATAGAACAATTATACATCGTTTTGTAGCTTATTTCAATAGCTTTATGATATAGTAACTCAATGATGTCTAGATCGAACTAATCGATCCCTAGGTATAAAATAGTGCGCAGCGGCGCAAAACCGGGCGCTCGCGTCTAGTCTCTCCGATCCGCGGCTAAATTGAATTTCACCTGAATTTGACCTACCTCCGATGGCGAGAGGATATTCTACTAATGTTACATCTCTAAGCTAGCAGCGCACCGCGGTGTTACCCGCGTAGTTCCCGTTCCCGTAATTTTGGGAAAGGTAGCCAATGTGTTTTTCCAGACTATAATCTGCCTGTATTCCAAATTTCAGCCCGATCCGTTCACATGTTACGACGTGATTGAGCAACAAACATCCAAACATTGATATTTATAGTATTACGTGGTAGGATGTGTGTGTAGTTTGTGTGTATTTGTGTGTACTTATTAGCTCTCTTGATAGCTGCAGTCAAAATCGAATGCATCATTATGGGTATTCCTGGCCTTGCCTGGTAGAGATCGCTCTAAGCGATAGAATTATTAGCCACCAATTAGAATGCTAAGTTAATTGTATGTTTTTTTATATTAAGTTTTCTGTTTAGTGTTTTAATAAAGAGTTGTTATATTGAGACGAGACGAACTTCTTAGCATTCCATGGATTCACCGTGCGGGTGCCGGGTCCATCGTGTGGCAGAGAGAGAAATCTCGAATAGACCCCAAGACTTGTGACTCGGGCTGTAGGTTTAAAAGGGGCCCCTTATATTGACGTACGTCAACACTCACCTTCACTACTCGTATTTCTCTCCATGCCCAGCCAAATCCGATATGATCCTACTAGTGCAGCTTTAGATACTCGTTCTAGTATAGAACTTACTGCACTTCTGGACAACCCAAGGTCTTTAAGCAGGTTATAGAGAGATTTTGCTGGTATACCTCTCGCTCCTACTTCTACAGCGTATAAATTAACTACATAGCCATTTTTTGTTAATTCATTGTATTCCTTGGAAACATACGTATGACCTAAAATATGAAACTATTGGGTTAGGTTTTTTTTTAAATAATGTGTGTTAACATTTCAAATATGAGACAACTTGTTTTGCAGCCTTTGCATACCACAAGCCGGGTGCTTGTGGCATGCAAAGTACCGAACTTCGGAATGAAGCGTACCATCGTATCATTGCCGAGGTCCGGCGGAAGACAGCCCAATAAACACCATCAATACAGTTCTAAATAACAGTTACCGAGCACAGAAACGCTCCAAACACTGCAAACACGTTTAATTCTACATAAAAGTAAACTTTAGAATTGGAGACACATTATATGTGGCGGATGTATTAACTTGCAAGGAATGTGACTCAATTAAAATACTTACAAAAAATATTTCTATAACGGTCCGATCGTTTGCTAATGTTTTATATTTAATTTCAATGTCGACAAACAAATTTTAATTGTGAGGACTTTGAGTATAATTCTGTTTTTTTATGAAACATTGTTTGCACTATTGCACTTCACCGTTCTCTTGCCTATTGTTAAGCTACAGTGTAGTTTAAGATGAAACATGCATATACATATATCTGGAAGAAACCGGTCAACTCCACACTTGAGACTACTCAAAATATATCCATTAGGAAATACCCTCTCAGGCAACAAATTCCACCGTTTAGATGTTCTTGTACTCAGATTACAGAAATACAAATAAATAATTCTGTAATCTGCGAAAGCGGTGATAAATATTTTCGCTCAATCTTTGGAGCATCAACCATTGGACGATGTCACTTTTACGAGCTACGAGCAGTTCGATAGGAGAAACCACAAGGTAGTATTAAATCTTACAGATCAATGGAAAAACCAATTGTGTCGCAATGATACAAATAAAGGGTATTAAAACACAAAGGCTCAATTATTTTGATTTATGTAATTTTTCCTAAATGGCAAAACACACTTTGAAGTTCACAAGATGTATTCGTTTGTGCCAAATTACCAAATACATCAGGTTGACTAGCATTGAACCGTTTTGGAGAGACGACATTGTAACTAATCCAACAGTAGTACCACCTACTTACTAAGTCAAACATTTGCTCAAACGTTGGTGCTAACAGCTGGACATTAACGTAGATCAAGTCTACCGGCTAGCTAAATTGACTTTGTAAAGTTATGGCTTTTGTTGTAGTGAAAATGTCTTAAACTCAACAGCACTTTTGGTGGGGAAAACTTAATGGGTTACGTCACCGACACGCTATTGTAGGGCCGTAGCGTTGGAGCGGCAACGAAGCTGCGTTTGCATTGCTCTCTCTGTTGGTCTAATTTAAAGCTCCTTTCATTTTTTTATTTTGTTTTGCTGAATTTTTTACAACTGTTTTAAATAGGAAGCAAAGTTGGAGACAAATTGGCCACCAACCCTGATAATATATATGTATTTGAGAATTAATGTGAAATGAAGTTGCCAAATACTTTGTCCAATATCTACTCCAAGTTGACAACAATCGCAAAACCGAGGCACGATCCGACGTGGGAAGAAACAGGCTGTAGTGTCCCAAATATGGGACACGCAGCTGGAATCGAGTAAAGTTCAATTACGTAATCTCTAAAGAGGTTTTACGACATTTTGATGGTCGATTGCCAAAAATATAAAAATCCCATTATACATCTGTTCGTACATATAAATAAAATTGAGGCAGCCACAGGATTCAGAATTTATTTTTGCAAAAACTGTGTACAAAGATGTTAGAAATAAGGGACATGGCAGCAACAGCTTTATACCCTTTGCTTGGATGAAAAAATAAAGTTTTGTTGGCCTTGGAAATATGGCCTCACAGCTTAGACGTTCTTATCACATATTAAATTGGAATAGTACCCATGAAACGATGTTGCATTTTCAAGCTACAAGCGGTCCGATAAAAAAGTGCAATGTGATGTTAGCTCAAGCAGATAAGCTGCACATTTTCCTAAATGTATCCGATAAAAACCCAATAAGCTAGTTTTGCGGCGATGTTCAAGTTTGAAGTCGTAAGCAGCTCTTATATGTATGCGTTGGTGGCAGGTAATTGAATTTCCAAGCAAGCCGAGCCAAGATATGAAACCCAATCTCTACCCTTGCTAAGCCGGATAATGCCGCAATGTTTACAATCATAGCAATCTACAATCATAGCAGTCCATAAATCCCGAACACGCAAACCAAAACCGAAAACGCAGAATTGTGTAAACACGTCACACAAAATCACATTCGACGCATTCCTCGCGCAGAACAAAGCGCTGCGCCCGCGCAGTTCATTTACGGATATCAAATATTTACCGTTACCGAGTTCGTAAATATTACCATTACTGTTTTGATGCGGCTGTGTGCTAACAAGCGATTTGTTTGATAAATTGACCGAATCAGTGTAGACTGTAGAGCAACGGCCATTTTTGTACTATCAATGGTTTAGTTCCATTCCATTTTTACTGCGATAAAAAACCAATGTGTGATCTGTTCAGCCGTTGCGAAGTGATTGAAAAACATACATCCGAATATTGGTATTGATAAATAACAATACTTAGGAACTTAGGATAACCAAATGAATACTTAAAGATCACACGTATTTTACATGTCTTTTTAAAAGCCTAGATATATTTAAAAACTAGTTTAGACATCCAAACTTAATGTTGAAAACATTACCTACAATAACTTAAATTGCAATCTAATTTGTATTTTTTATTTCCCAAAAAACATCTCAATGTTTTTTTTTAACAATGTATTGTTGAAAAACCCTGAGTAGCCAATAGTAAAGTAAACATCTAAATTAGCTCTTCGAAAAGTTAAGTGAGGGTTGGTGGTTTTTGCCAAAGAAATCGCGTTTAAAAATATAGAGTATTAGGTATCCGTATGATGGAAAAAAAATATTATGCCCTGTCCAATAGTACTTAACTACTTATATAGGCCGGCCTGTAGTATAATAAAATTAGTCAAGTTATTTCGGAGCAACACGACCACAAATACCACGATACGAGATTTTCACATTTTAGATTAAAAATTGTATTTATGACCAAACACGCTATTTACCTCACAAAGTCTCGCCATCATCGTTGTCCTATTTAAAACCGCCGTAAAATGTTTACGCCGCGTCATAAACGTACCAAAAATGTTGCACCGCGGCCGCGGCCGATCCGCGGTCAACAAATTCCGAAAGACCGCCGCATCCGTATCACGGGTACAGCCTTTTACGATTAATGATCAAAGGCTACAAACATTCTGCAAGACTCGAGCGCACAGCGGAATCTATTCGACTATGAATTTTCAACAATGGACTAAGATCTAATGAGAACTAAACATTGATTGAAAGATTAGTATATCCCTATCGTTAGAAATGTGGTTTATTAAGGCTTGTACTTGAACGGAGGAACTTGTGATGGCGAATTACTCTGATGTGGCGTCGGATCGCATCGCATCGCAGTTTTGTGTGGGAGCCCTAAAGATAAAGTTGTAGGATGTATTTTAACAATAGATTTAAAATGATAGGTCGACGGTATGTCAATGTCACGGGAGAGCCTATATATGCTCCTATCGGGATGATTTTGTAAATAAGTGGTACCTCGTGTGTCTACAATAAATCCATTGTAATAAAATTACACATAACAAAACATTAAAACATGTTTCTTTATGTCAATTTAGAAATCCTACTAATATTATAAATTGGCAAAGTTTGAAAGTTTCACAATATTTGTTGGTCAACGTACTAAGTACTGATCAATTAATCTAAAAATTGGAACTCAGATTCTGGTAGATTATAATTTGCACATGGACAACTTTCTTAAAAGAAAGCATGCAGTCCTTTGGGAATAGCCATTTTTTTAAAAATTCAAACAAAAAAAAGTCGCAGGCTAGTGTATCATCAAACATGTTTTCGTCAGTAATATTTGAAAAAAAAATGCACGGTAGCAATTCTTGAGAAAAGTGAAACTTTACATAAGTAGATGAGATAGATATATACAAGGCGATAAAAAAGGGGGTTAATCTGTCAAATAGCCGATATCCAGTAAATTAATATCTCAACGAGTTCTTATCACTTAATACATTCGTTTATTAATTGCATCCGAATTACAGAGGAAGTTATAAATAGACATGGGATGTGATACTTGAGCAATCTCAGATAACTTTAAATATATATGAGTTATTTGGGTATTAACAAAATTATCAAAATCTCGTGTTGACAAATAAAATAAATAAATAAAATTTAGTACAGTATTTGGGTATTTAGACATACTTTTTTGGCTTATAAATTAAATGTTAATGTATTTAAGATTCTTGAAATTATTTCCAAATCATTTACAATTTTACATTGGATTCTGTGCTCGATGCGACATCTGACTTGTACATATTAGTTACTAGCAGTGCCCCGCGGTGTTACCCGCGTAGTTCCCGTTGTTTTTTCGGGATAAAAATAAGGTAGCCTATGTGTTCTTCCAGACTATAATCTATCTGTGTTCCAAATTTCAGCCCGATCCGTTCATACGTTAGGACGTGATTGAGCAACAAACATCCAAACATCCAGCCCACTAAAATTATAAATGTCAAAGTATGAAGTACTAGCAGCGCCCCGCGGTGTTACCCGCGTTAGTTCCCGTTAGTTCCCGTTCCCGTAATTTTGCGAAAGGTAGCCAATGTGTTCTTCCAGACTATAATCTAACTGTATTCCAACTGCTTGATCCGTTCATACGTTACGGCGTGATTGAGCAACAAACATCCAAACATCCAAATATCCAAATATCCATACTTTGACATGTATAATATTAGTGGGATGTTATAATATTAGTGGGATACAGGACACTTGGACATACCTATTGTATTATGACAAAATGCTTGTTCTACTGTAGAAATCACGTAATTTAGGCAATGGAGTATTCTGAAAGAACGACATATTTTTATTGCAACTTGTGACATTGTATAATTAACATGACGGTATTTCATCTAATTGTGACCCTTTGTGCCTATTTAGTTACTGTTTTGTTATACTTTTTGTTTAGATTTTAGGCGATTGATCTTGTATGACAAAATTACTATTATTATCTTGACTCATAAGTTTTTTTATCTAGGTTAATTCTATTTCTCATTAGTATAAGTTCAAAATCACCACACAGTGGAAGCCAGATCGCAAACGACGTTGCGGTAGAACAACTAAACGATGGCGGGATGACCTCGACAAACGTAGATCTCTGGGTGACAAACGCAGTGCAGTGCTAGGTAATGATTTGGACTCTTCATGTTCCAATATCTGCGTGTCACTGTGCTGTTATGTGGCAGGCATTTTGCTTACCATCAGGCACATGTTATGCTCGTCTCGTCAAACTTTATTAAAAAAAAAATACAGACCGATGAAGATCTAGACACAATCAATGTAAACAACCCCAACCAATCACAAATACTAACATACCATACTTACTTACTGTACTGATTAGCGTACTACTGCCGGCCGTAGTACGAGCAAGCCGTATTTTTACATAAAACGCTTTTCACAGTAACTACGCTACTCCTGATGCTATCGTACAGCCTTGACAACAAGTTGTCAGGTCAATCGCATTCGAATCCACGCGTTTTGTATGCCACCCGCGTACTGCCTGTGCGTAACTTGTGCTGTGGGTTATTTTTAGGAATTTCCGGGTGATTGGACTATTTTTTCACATATCCTATTCAAAAACTAAGTAACATAACATATGATTATACTAATTTAAAGAACAGCTTAAAAAAGTTACAAAGTGTCTTTTTTTTAAATTAAAGAATGACGAGACGAGCAGGACATTTGCCTCATGGTAAGCAACATGCCTGCCACATAACAGCACAGTGGCACGCAGCTATTGGAACATGAAGAGTCCAAATCATTACCTAGCACTGCACTGCGCTCGTCACCCAGAGATCTAAGTTGTTCTATCTCTCAGCCCTGTAATTTCTCTGGAAACATTGCCCTTCAAACCGGAACACAGTAATGTTTGCACATTACTGCTTGGCGGTAGAATAAATGGCAAAGGTGTGGTACTTCCCCAGGCGGACTCTGCTAAGAGTCGTACCACTACATCTACGTCTGGAAGTACTAAAAGAACCGAACTAAATTTTTTAGAAATCTACAGTAAAAAAACACTAATGAAGTTTGTCATCGAGATATTACGAAGAATATTGACCAATGCAGTTTGATGAGTTCCAGATAATCCGGTCCAGAGAGACGTTACCAAGCTGAGGCCGTGATGACTCATCATTGTCATAACGAGTTACCTACCGTGCAATTACTACCTTCGTGTTGGAGAATAAGCAAGGTAATGTAATTGAAGTTGTGATTGTACTGAAATACCTATGAAGATCCTATTTTATTAAACAACTTGGAGAACAGGTTTTCAATTCAATTTTACTTTTTAAGTTGCTTAGGTCATGACTATCATTTAAGGACCGATTTATTTTTAGCTAGCAGCGATATTACCGGCGGCTTAGCTAAACGCTTTTCATGTTTGTATATTTTGTTTAAACCTCTCTTTATTTTCTTGAATCAAAAATTGTTTTTATGTGTCAGTACTCTGAATAAATAGCTATTTATTTTAAATAACAAACAAGCACTTAATTTTTTTGTTATATATTATGTATGAGTGTGTAGATTTTTTGGAAGCTAATTCATTGTGTTACTGATTACTAATTATGACCGCGCTGTTTCGCCGCACCATGTTTTGTATCTTATAGCTTTTACCGTGAAGTGAACTTTACAAAAATATGATTTGAAATACAAAATATACCAACCTAATAAAAATACTTTTGACAAAAAATATAAAGACATTTATTTTTCTTATAAAATAAGACAACCAACTCAGAATTAAAACATTTGATCGACACCGGATTGAAGATAGAAATAGTGTACTTTTTACAAAGGTCATTGTCTTATGAAGCGATAGTAAAGCCGTACATACACCGAGCAGTATAGCATAAAATATAGAGCAGTACTAGACACTTTGCACTGATCTCTATAATACTTGACTGTCATAAAGCAAATAGGTATAATTTTGAAACCTTCGCGATTTGAACACGAATAGTCCAAATCACTGCTTAGCACAACACTGCGGTCGTCACCCAAACATTATTTGATTTTATAACATATTTGTATTTTGTTTATTTCTCTTTACTCTATAATGTTAATGGAAACATTGTCCTTCAAGACGAAACACAATAATGTTCATATATTTCTACTAGGCTCCAAAATATTCGATAAAGGTACGGTATTTTCCCAGGTGCTAATGCCCTTTATAGAGGTGTCAAATAAAGGAAATGCAGCAAAATAAATTGGAAAAAAGAAAGGTATATTTTTGTTCGATATACCATGTGCAATTCACCTAAGCAAATATAATAGAGTTCATTCAGCACACGAGCGACGCGGCGGCCGGAAGCGAGGTCTCTAACAAACGTCAAACATAGACATACTAATGTCTGCGAAAACATTGAGCACGTATCTCGAACAGAGGGTACAGAACCGCATTAGAATAAATAGAATGAGCAAAGCATATTATACTGTGGATATATCTCGCGGGCTACTCCGCAGGCCGCAGCTAATGACCAAGGGGGGTCCATCTTTCAAGTTCCGACGAGTAAACACTAGTAGGTAAATATGTTTTCTTCATATATTTCTTTGCTGTTTATTGCGTTTTTATGTTGTTGCTGGCTGTTTTATTTTCCTACTAATATCATAAATGTAAAATTTTGGATGTTTTTTGTTCAATCGTTTAGTTATAGTCTATTTTAGCATATACTGTACGAAACAATAACGTGAACTACACGGGCTATACCGCGAAGTGCTGCTAGTATTTTTATATTATGTGTATTAAATTTCAAAAAATCTATAAAATTTCACTAAACTTTTGAATTAAAATCTTGGCCAAATAAACAGTTTTTATATTTGTGATGTTTGTGTTTTTAAGGGCCGTCGTCTCCACTTCACAGAAGTCTCTAAACACCTAAACCTGGCTGCAAAACAATACTAGATACCAAATACATTATCTGAGTCCTGAAACGAAACACAAGTTTCTAGAACTACAAGTAAGATAAGATAATCGATACAAAACAAAGGACCGGAGTGGCTAGAGATAGTAACGCTTCAATACCTAGAAAAGCATTGTACTGCAAATGACAAATAGAAGGAAGGATCTAAGCGTTATTTTAGGTGTGAGTTTGATAGAATGAAACCATATTACAAAAATAAATCAAATAATTAATTCCACTCTTTATTTGTTATAAATGTTGAAGTTTGAATGTCTGTTGAAATCACGACGGAAAAATTAAACTATTGTAGGTAAAATATGAAACACACAGGTTTAAATTTGAATTAATTAGTTGAAAATGTAAGATGTGGGGGTGACATATAGTAGGCTAGAACATTCGATTCGAAGATATTTTTTTTAGAATAATTACGGGACAAAAAAATCATATAATATCACCGGATAACGAGTGACACGCCAAGTAATTTGAACTCTTCATGTTCAAATAGACGCGAAGCATTGTGCTGTTATGATCAGGTATGTTACTTACCATCACGCGTATGTATTGCTCGTATTGTCTCTATATTGTACACATAAATATAAAAAAAACGAGGCATCCTCAGAGTTACCTGACTTAAACCAAATATCATTCGTAGAATGTAAACTCTACATTATGAAAAAACATGATGTAACATTGTTCAATACTGAATAAAATATTGTTCAATACTGAAAACAATAAACTAAGTCTACGTTTACAAAATCACGTAACGCGTTAAAACCACGGCGTGTGTAAAATATTATTATATGAAATGTATTCGACAATAACCCACATAAAAAACTATGATATCATAGACACGTTATGGAATCCCCCAATAACTACATTATGGATTCTCCACACGACTCCTTCGCTGTCTAACAATTATTCCAAAACGCCTGTTGGCCGTGAATTGCATTATAAATGATACTATAGTGATAGCAGACATTTATAATTTTTCCATTGCTAATTTTTAGTAACAATAACCTAAGGTTTATACGAGGAAGACATGCGCCTGATGGTATACGACACGCCTGCTCATAATAAATCAATGCCACGCAACTACTCGTATTTTAACATGAAAAGTCGAAGTCACCAAGATAATTATAAGATGATGTATCTGATTGCCTTGTAATTTTCCTGAAAACATTATTTCAAACTGTAATAATAGTGTGGTACTGCTTCGCAGTAGAATAACTGCTGTGTTACTTGCCCAGGCGGATTTTGCAAAGAGTCCTACCCCTACAAAAAGATCTGTTAAAACTGTTTACAATCCAGTGTAAATCAGGAAATCTAAACCATTTGCAGTTATATCAGTTGCTTTCTTCATTCGTCTGCGGTGTTTTCATATTTATCTCGAATTCAAACTCTTTCAAAAGTTAAACTACAAAATTCGACAACTGATGATGATTTCGAAGTGATAGTGACCGAAATTCGTCTATTTAGTCCAAACCACGAAACTAGCTAAATTGAATTATTTCCTGTGGAAACCGCAGAGAGCAACAAACAAGAAAAACTGCGGAGACGTGGTGGGCTTTCTCACGACATTTTCCTTGGTCATTCGTTGGCTGCGAAGAATGCCATAGAATATGCTACATATGGACGTGTAATTGCAATAGTGACAAGCGTTAATGCCGTGAGTGCGGACAAAGAATGCACATTTGCAAATAGATAGTGAATAATGGTAAGCGTAAGATTGCTTGTCAATGTAGGTGTAGAAACTCACGCAAAAGTAACCCACTTTATATTGTCAACAGTAAGGCCACTGACTGTGTTATGTTACTTTTTGTATTTTTTAATGTAGGTACAAAAAAGCGAATCTGTCTATCCGAATAGTTGATTCAGACCTAATTTTAATTTTTAATCAGATAGCTTTTTGTGTGATTTTTGCGGTGTAGTAAAGTTTTTGTCTTGTATGTTAATAACTAACTTATTTTTGGGATTTATCTGACCAAAAAGTAGACCATTAAAAACCACTAGAATGATGAATTCATAATTACTTTATTTGCGAAAATGGGTAGTTACAACATTGGGAACTCCAGAACCAACATTGCGGCAACAAACAAAAAAATAAAGTAGCCAAGTGCGAGTTGGACTCGCCTATGAAGGGTTCCGTTCCAGCAAGTAACATAATATACATAGTACACATAGTTCTTGTAGTTCGTTGTAACTTTGATCGAAGTTTTAATAATAGTGTATTTATGACGTAGTAAAAAAAAACTACTCATCAGATCGATTTCAAACTAATTTTCGTTGGTAGTTTTCATGGTAATGTACATCATATATTTTTTTTAGTTTTTTCATTCGCTTACTTTAGAAATTAGAGGGGGGAGGACACACATTTTACCACTTTGGAAGCGTCTCTCGCGCAAGTTATTCAGTGTAGACAAAAATTAAATTAGAAACCTCAACATCATTTTTTAAGACCTATCGATAGACAACCCACACGTGTAGGTTTGATGAAAAAAAATTTTTGAGCTTCAGTTCTCAGTATGGGGGGCACCCCTAATTTTTGTTTTTTTTTAAAACTTTTGTAAAAATCTTAATGCGGTTCACAGAATACATCTACTTACCAAGTTTCAACAGTGTAGTTCTCATAATTTCGGCAAAAAGTGGCTGTGACATACGGACGGACAGACAGACAGACAGACAGACAGACATGACGAATCTATAAGGGTTCCGTTTTTACGTTTTACGGAACCCTAAAAACGAAATTTATGCCTTGCGGCCTTGCGGCATGCAAAAATTGAGTTGCTCTTGATAGTTTGGTACCTAAAGTATCAAATCGTGTGACATACAAGTAAATGTAATTGAGAGCGCCCGCATGCCAAACAACCCGAAAGTGAAAATGATCGGATCAATTATTTTGACATTCCGAATCAGCACTCCATGCCTCGTGACACTTTCTCAACCATTATACTACTTTGGATCTGATTGGAAAATTTGCTTTGTAGCAGTAGGACTCTTTGCTTTGTAGTGGTTGGACTCTTTGCATCATAGTGGTTAGACTCTTTGCAGAGTCCGCTTAGAGAAGAACCACATCTTTGCCAGTTATTCTGCTGTCACACAGCAATGCGCAAACATCGCTGTGTTCAGGTTTGAAAGGCAATGTCTCTAGTGAAGTAGAAAGGGTAACGAGATAACTTATCAAATGTATTTGGTTAACGACGAGCGTAGTGCAGTGTGTAACATTACATATTGACTACAATATGTAAACGTACATTCCTACTTTCATTCTAAAAACATCACTTTCATAGGAGAGATGTGTGTATTTACATACCAAAATTTTCATATCATTAATTTCCTTTTAATTGTGTCCATTCGATAGATAATAATTTTCTGGTTGTTGTGATATATTTCTTGTATCATATACCTTATTCTAAATCTATAATAATTACGTTTTTCCAAAAATTTAGTTTGTTTACATAATGTAAATACTTCAAAAAACTATTTGTCACTTAGCAATTTTTACTCTTTTTCATAAGGTTGTATAGTTTTTAGAATTAATCCTCTTTGAATTGTCAATATTAAAATAAAGTTTATTTTCTCCAGATTCAAATCATCAAAAGTTTACTTTATGAATCTCATCGGCTGAGAAGGTCAGTGAGAATCCGGCTTCCAACAGGGAAAGACTTAAGAACAATGAACTCCCAAGTGACCAACATCACCAGTAAACCTTGAAGGTTTATCATTCCTGACTGCCGGATGTGAACTCTACCGTGAACCTGCGAGCCATTCCAGCTGTGGGATGCTGAACGCTGTACCTGCTCCAGGCTGCTGAACCTGCGAGCCATGCCCAGCTGTGGGATGCTGAACGCTGTACCTGCTCCAGGCTGCTGAACCTGCGAGCCATGCCCAGCTGTGGGATGCTGAATGCTGTACCTGCTCCAGGCTGCTGAACCTGCGAGCCATTCCCTGATGGAAGTCCTCACTGAACGCTGTACCTGCTCCAAGCTGCTGAACCTGCAAGCCATTCCCTGATGGAAGTCCTCACTTAAGCCCCTTTTTTTATTATTTTTGTTCTTTTACATTCTCTTTATATCACTCTACTTTTTTCTACCTTCCCTTTTGTCTTTATTTCTTAAATATACTTGTAATCACGAACATCTTATTATTCCCCTTCATCCACCTCTCCTCTGTTGTTCACTGACGTGACATTTGGCGCCCAACCTTCCAAAACAACCCCCCCTCTCTTGCTTATTCTTTGATCCCTCAACCCTTGATTTCCTCAACCTTTACCCCCTTAACCTTTGATCCCTCAACCCCTGAATTTCTTCTAAATTCTAAAACATACTTACACTAGTATATATACCTAATATTTTCTTTTCGGCACTCTTTGGATAATAACTTCCCTCTTCACCCTCTCCTCATCTCTCCTCATCTCTCATCCTCATGATCTCTCTTCATCATTAACCTACAGTATTTTATTTACTCTTTAGTATTTTTCTAATTTTCTTACTTTCTCAAGTTAATGAGCTCTAAACTCATTAACTCTTTAACCAATGAGTATCTAACTCTTGGATTTTGTATGAGCCCTAAACTCATACGCTTATCTTGAACCCTACCGTTCAAGGTATCTCTTGAGCCCTACCGCTCATGTTAGCTTTTGAGTCCTACCGCTCGTGCTATCTTTTGAGCCCTTATGCTCATCCTTAATTACTTTCTTCCCCTTATAAAGAGCGGATGATAACTCTATAAATAAGCCTAACTATCAAGCCCTATGTTCATCCCTTTTATCATTCTTATTTTCTTCTACCCATAGAGCGGGTGATAACTCTTTAAATAAGCCGACTATTAGAGCGGTTGATGACTCTTTAAAAAAGCCTGCCATCGCCGAGAGTGTATGCTTTGAGTGTTCGTCATTGAATGTGAACTTACACCCAAACAGAATGGAAGAGATGAATGAAAAAACTTGAAAGGTTACTTGAATGGAGTTATGTTTGTGTGAAGGTAATACCTCTCTTAAACCCTTTAGAATTTCTTACCAAATTTTACAGAAGCGTAAAATTTCCGCAGTCGTGGGGAATATGTAACGTTACATATTGACTACAATATGTAAACGTACATTCCTACTTTCATTCTAAAAACATCACTTTCATAGGAGAGATGTGTGTATTTACATACCAAAATTTTCATATCATTAATTTCCTTTTAATTGTGTCCATTCGATAGATAATAATTTTCTGGTTGTTGTGATATATTTCTTGTATCATATACCTTATTCTAAATCTATAATAATTACGTTTTTCCAAAAATTTAGTTTGTTTACATAATGTAAATACTTCAAAAAACTATTTGTCACTTAGCAATTTTTACTCTTTTTCATAAGGTTGTATAGTTTTTAGAATTAATCCTCTTTGAATTGTCAATATTAAAATAAAGTTTATTTTCTCCAGATTCAAATCATCAAAAGTTTACTTTATGAATCTCATCGGCTGAGAAGGTCAGTGAGAATCCGGCTTCCAACAGGGAAAGACTTAAGAACAATGAACTCCCAAGTGACCAACATCACCAGTAAACCTTGAAGGTTTATCATTCCTGACTGCCGGATGTGAACTCTACCGTGAACCTGCGAGCCATTCCAGCTGTGGGATGCTGAACGCTGTACCTGCTCCAGGCTGCTGAACCTGCGAGCCATGCCCAGCTGTGGGATGCTGAACGCTGTACCTGCTCCAGGCTGCTGAACCTGCGAGCCATGCCCAGCTGTGGGATGCTGAATGCTGTACCTGCTCCAGGCTGCTGAACCTGCGAGCCATTCCCTGATGGAAGTCCTCACTGAACGCTGTACCTGCTCCAAGCTGCTGAACCTGCAAGCCATTCCCTGATGGAAGTCCTCACTTAAGCCCCTTTTTTTATTATTTTTGTTCTTTTACATTCTCTTTATATCACTCTACTTTTTTCTACCTTCCCTTTTGTCTTTATTTCTTAAATATACTTGTAATCACGAACATCTTATTATTCCCCTTCATCCACCTCTCCTCTGTTGTTCACTGACGTGACAAGTGGTAGGCAAAGAATTGAACTCTTCATGTTCAAATAGCTGCTCTGCACCGTGGTGGGAAAGCGTGTTACCATCAGGTGCATGTCTATCTCGTCTCGTAACTCTATGTTATAAAAAACAAAAGTTGTTTTAGATATTTTGTACACAACAAGTTTTGGCAGTACATCATTTGTACCTAATTGTGTATCTTGAAGATAATGATGAGAATAGGCCGTAAAACTACAAACTTGACATTAACACGTATAGTGATAGTTCAAGTATCGCTAACCTTGAACTAGTTGGTCCGACCATCTTCTGTTATTATTGATGTGCAACATCCTCAGACGAACACAGATCAACAACTTATTTCGGATAATAATAAGAAGAGCCCAGTGATCTAGATACAGCACGTACACACAAATAACAGTATTATTCTTGTAGTGAAATGCACATAACTTAAAGTTTTCTAGTTATCCAATTATTTTTCTCAGAAAACCCCGCTTCATAGGTTTTTCAAAGATTTAGAAATCAAATTCACATACTCTAGGTACTTATTATAATAAACTTAGTAAAACTGTGTATACTCGTATTGTAGGTAGTACAGTTATTAAATGCACTGATCTCAAGAGATGACGAAGTTTTAGAGTTAACTAAATTCGTTGAATTGAGTTTGATTTCTAAAATCATCGATGTATGCATTTTTTTATTTTTGTTGATTTTTCAAGGACGGCTCATCTAATTTCGTTAAAATATAATTGTTGTCATCTGGGAAGTAATCCTTTGAAACAAAAAAACAATCGTATAATAATATTAAGTTTATATTTTAGTAATGAAGAACGAAGAACATTCGGCGTCAACGATTATTGTTCAATCATTTTACTCGTAGTAACTACGTTTCAATAGACGCATAATACTCTAAATTAGTGACTAACAGCGTAGTTCACTGAAAGGGACTAGACTTGTACATGGAAAGTGCGACTTTTAAAAGGTATAGAAGAATTTCATAGGGCGTAAACTAGTTTGGGTATATAACAATCCTACAATAATATTATAAATGTGAATGTATGGTTGTTTGGATGTTTGTTGCTC
This sequence comes from Ectropis crepuscularia, assembly GCA_963693475.1. Lineage (NCBI taxonomy): Eukaryota > Metazoa > Arthropoda > Insecta > Lepidoptera > Geometridae > Ectropis > Ectropis crepuscularia. The sequence continues at coordinate 1,560,314 of OY856344.1, read as the reverse complement.
AATCACGTCCTAACGTATGAACGGATCGGGCTGAAATTTGGAACACAGATAGATTATAGTCTGGAAGAACACATAGGCTACTTTTTATCCCGAAAAAACAACGGGAACAAAGGGAACGGGAATTTCGCGGGTAACACCGCGGGGCGCTGCTAGTGAAGCATATACTTAATATATCACATGTTTCTTTAAAAAAATCCCCTCACGCAGTAGTTACATACATTTACACAACCGCTTTGCGCGTGCGTTTTTCAATCACGGTAATTATAGTGTTTAAATGTAGATGAGGGTAATTCCCTAAAGTGTGCAATTTCGTGATTAACTTTCTATGCATCGTGTGTAATATCTTCAATTGTGGTGTTACGTTTACATACAATGTTTTGTTTGTTTTTACCATTTGGTACACGCAAGAAGGGTTGTTTTGCGTGATGTTATGTACAATAAATATCTACTCTACGTTGTTCTACGCTTATTTACTTTGGTTAAGTCATTCATCATCATCAACGGCCCACTAAACGTTCCCACTGCTGGGACTCGGAGCCTTCTCTCGCAAGGAGAGAGTTAAGGCCATAATCCACCACGCTGGCCCAGTGCGGGTTGGTGGATGACACATGACTTCGAAAGATTCTAGGTACATGTCGGTTTCCTCACGATGTTTTCCTTCACCGTTTTAAGTTAGCGGCATTACGCACATGACTTCGAAAAGACAGTGGTGCGTGTCGGGTTTGAACCCGGGGTCTCCGGATCGGAGGTATAGGATAGGTTAAGTCATTATAGTGATATAATTCTTAGGCAGTGCATATATTATAATTTTATCATAGTTGGGACTTGAGGCGATCTCTCATACGGAGAGAGAGAGTCAAAGTCATAAACATTTTGGCACTTAGTCCAAGTGCCAAAATATATATCTCTCGGAACATGGCAGTTTTTCTGCGATGTTTTCCTTCGTCGTTAAAGACAGTGACAATGATAATTTGGACTACGTTTGGGGTTATGCCCTACTAATATTATAAATGCGAAAGTTTGTTGCTCTATTAATAAAAATACTTTAGGATGAACATCAAAAATGTCTACGATAAATTTACTAATTAAAGCAATGTCTTCCAGCTCTGCATCGCGATAACTATAATTTAATTAAAAATCTACAGCATGCAGAGATAATCAGCTTGTTACTAAAACACATACAGAAGATAGGGATCGGCGTCTTTCTTCAGACACAGACTCAAGGAACGGAAGTGCAGACCGTAACAGTTAAGCTATCAGCAGAACCATCAGTGGAATTGGCTGACTATCTGGATCAATGACCAATAAACACCCAATTGATCAAACCGTATAGCGAACGCATAGGTGTAATGTTTTAAGACAGACATCTTGCCTAATTTTAAGCGACAATGCGATCTATTATGAAACGCATTTACTTGGAAGACACCGATTCACTTTCGACATGAAGACACTCAGATTAATTCCACCGGGAAGTATCCACTCAGGCAACCTATTCCGAAATTTCGATCTTGTTATTACGACCGTGGAGTCAACCCTCTTCGTCCGAGTCTTTGAAACATCAACCATGACACGATGTCACTTTTAAAAATTAGGAGCAACCAGAGATAAAATTTGAGAAATTTTAATCAATAATATATTACGGAGAATAATAGCAAAACAATAGATATAATTTCCATGTTACTATTAATGTTAATCTTTCAATACGCGGAACTGGAAACATGACGGGTGTGGTGACAACACAGCGCTATGAAACTATGAGCTAGATACGGTTATACAACACCACGCCTGCACTGTTCGCGGTGCGTTACAGACAATGGATGGAGAGACACCTCAATATTATCCTACTTACAATTTTAAATAGGAATGTTGGGATGTTTGTTGCTCAATCAAGTCAAGTCGGAGCGGCTTGTGGGCTGAACCAATCGGGTTGAAATTTGGAACACAGCTAGATTACAGTACAAAATACCAAAACCTTTCAAATAAAATCGAAATCGGTTCGTCCGCACCAGAGCTACGATGCCACAGGCAGACACACAGATACACACACACACACACACATACATACAAATTAATAACACCCAGTCGCTTTTGTGCCGGGAGTTAAAAACGCATAATTTCTGCGCAAATAGAATACGTGCTACAAATTTTAGTGGAGATAAAACTAATTCTTATTAATAGATATGACTAAAGTTTTTCAAATTCTACAGATATACTTTTCAGAAAGGAATGGGCTATTAGTAAAGTTGTCCCTCTGTCAACATCGAAAATGAATCACTGATAACTTAACAGTTAGTTAATAGTTTCGGTCACCGTTTACTGAACTACACTTTGGAAATTGTTTTTCTGGTCTGTTATCTTAACAAATACATTTTACTAAATATTTCCATATTGGAAAAGCTAATATATTTAAAAGCGATGTATGCGTTTATAGTCATTCGAAACGGATATAAATAAATTTGCTTAAAAAGTTTTTTTTTAATATTGCAGGATTAGGTACACTTCCATTTAGGCAGTAAAGTGTTTTTCGCTCTCATTGTTTTACTCATTTAGCTGTCCATTTTTTGAGATGGGATAAAAACAATTAAACTGGTGACACTGTTACGATAACGATGATAACCGTTACCAACACTGTCTGCAAATACATAAGTATGCGTATTATATCGTATATAATATGTATATTGTACAATCACTTCTAACAGCGCTCCTGGAATGGCACCGTTTTTTTTTCAACAACATCCAAATAATTTAATCTTCTTTCGTTGATGTAAAGTTAACTACAAGTTAAAGTTTGAAGTGTCACATCGTTTTGACATATCGCGGTTGATAATTTATTTGACAGAACATCGTTCACGGGGTCAGCTAGTATATTAATATAAAATCGGAACTCAATTCAAATTCTCATTACGGTGGAAAGGAAATTCATAATTCTATTGAAAAATTGATTTGAAACGTAGAAATCAATTGAGTCAATATTAATTTTACAGCCTTTGGGTTATTAAAATTTACGTTTTAGATGTTAATGAAAATCATTTGTGGGAAGATATACAAACGATTTAACAGTCCCAGCAATACCAATTTTATACTTCAGTTGCAAAATCTTCTACCTAACCTAGCAATCATATTCTTTAGCTCAATTTGTATTCAATAAACATTACCACACGTGTTAGCCACGTACTGTTATATTACCTGATCAGGACTTTAACTCGAGGTATCAAGGTCTATATTGAAGTGGTTACACTTTCTTAAAGACACTGTATAAGGCATTGAAAAGGTCCTACATGAGCCGGAACCAAGTGGCATTGACATTCGCTATCGGATTATGATAATCTGAAAAAGTTCTGAGGATATGGAGTCCTAGATTTAACGCTATAAAAATGTTGGGAATATTTTTTTAACAATGGTTATCACTTGCCTGTCATCTCGCCTGATGTTAAGCGAGAAAGCGGGCAATGATAGAGTGTGCTTACCTATTAAAAAACCTGATTCACTTTGGACATGAAGCATAGCCAGCTAAATGTTCCCACTGGCCTAGGACTTGGGGTCTTCTCTCGCAATGAAAGCGTCCATAGTCCAAGACCATAATCCACCACGTTGGCCCAGTGCGGGTTGGTGGATGACACAAAACCTTGGAAGGGTCTCGGAACATATCGGTTTTTTCACGATGTTTTCCTTTATCGTTTTAAATTAGCGGCATTACACACATGACTTTAAAAAGATAGTGGTGCTCGTGGGGTTTGAACCAGAGGTCCGGGATCTGCAGTTGCTTTCCTAAAAAAAAAAAATTTCATGAAAAATTTAGCTTAAATTGAGAAATTCCGTCAGTTAAACATAGTCAACAACTAAATACAGCAGAGACAAAATGTATTTGTTATCCGTGAGAACGTTTTGAAACTTGCAACTCTTTCAGAACGTTCTAGAAACGCTAGAAAAAGATCTAGAACATTTCATAAGTTCTAGTTTGTAGAAACAATCAAGTACAAAGGAAGGAATCTTCAAGAGGAAGCCTGAGCGAGTAACGCATGACTAATAAATCCGTCGAGGGGTCGACGCGGCAGCTGCTTCCAATTGAGACAAATGAAATCGGCGCCATCATGCTTGTCTACCGATAGTACTCGCTACTACTTATGAAGTTCGCTAGTAATTTAAGTAAATAAAAAAATGTTGCCTTTTGCCGAGTACCTACGTCCAATTTCAAGAATATGATGAATATCTTATAAAAGTGACATCGTTTCATGGCTGACGTTGCAAAGACTCGAACGGTGATGACTCTTCTTTTGTCTGAAGAAGTTGCTGTGGAACGCGTTGTCTGAGTGGGGGTTTCCCGATGGTTACAATCTTGGTGTTATCAAATCGAGAGTAAAGCGGTTTCTTCTAGGTAAGCATGCTCCATCGTAGACCGCATCGTCGCTTAACATCAGATGATATGGCCGTCAAGTGTAAGCCTGCGATAGTTAAAAAAAAATTCGGCTGCACCTCTGACTATTTTTGCAATGTTACAAATTTGTCATCACCTCAGGTTTCAACAGTGAAGTAAACGATCTAAATATAACGAAGATACTATCACGTTTCAAACAGACATATTTCAAGGGCATGCATCAACATCATCAAGAACTCTTGCTTGTCCAGGGTAGTGACCAAATGCGGGTTGTTCTATAAAGGCCTCGACTCTCCTTGTGAGAGAATGCCTTGAATTTCAGCAGTGAGAACTTAAAGTTTGCTCCTTATACACGCTTATTGGTAAGTAGATAGTAAGTTACAGCAACCTAAACACTACCAACGTACGAATTAGGATACTATTCTATACATACTACATTCAAGTAAATACTTACAGAAATAGTTATTCTAACCGTAATATTTGAAAATTTAAACACACATACATTGACGTAATCAATCAACGCATTCTAGTTTACTAGATAAGATAATATCGTTATGTACTGTTTAATATTAGGTCACATCGCGTTTCTATCATTTAAATGACCAACTCGACCGTTTGACGTTGGAACATTTTTATTTAAAGGGAAAAGTACCGAAGTTAAATTATTATGGTATGTTTGTTTACACTTTATTGAAGTACCAAATAAAAAGAAAAAAAAAAAAAAGAAAAAAATATAATATAATAAAGGATATTATTTTATTATTTTTTAAATAAAGAGTGACGAGACGAGCAGGACATGTACCTGATGGTAAGCAACATGCCTGCCACATAACAGTACAGTGACACGCAGCTATTGGAACATGAAGAGTCCAAATCATTACCTTGCACTGCACTGCGCTCGTCACCCAGAAATCTAAGTTGTTATATCTCCAAGCCCTGTAATTTATGTGGAAACATTGCCCTTCAAACCGGAACACAGTAATGTTTGCACATTACTGATTGGCGGTAGAATAACTGGCAAAGGTGTGGTCCTTCCCCAGGCGGACTCTGCCAAGAGTCCTACCACTACTAATATCAGTGTACAATTTAACGCGTTAGATTGTAAACCTACGGTAGGTCAGATTACCTACATTATGTTTTTTTGAAGTAAAAACTTCTTTAGGCGCGCCTAGACAAATTTTTCGTGGGGTGTAAATTGGATTCTACCGTCACGCTCGGGTATGATCAGAAATCTTCGGGTTAACTCGGGACCTTGGCGATTGGGCATCTAGAAATGCGTCAGCCAATGGGAAATGCTGAAAGGGTGTGGCCTCGCCATCATGGTATGGCCATCTAGAAATGCGTGAGCCAATGGGAAAATGCTGTCGCATTTCTAGATGGTCATGCCATGATGGCGAGGCCACGGCCTCCGGTTACACCCGTGTAGTTTCCAAAGTAAGCTATCAAATTCTGAGTTATAAGTTTTCACTTCTATCGGCAGTTCCTATTTTGACAGACTGTAATTTTTTTTTTTGTTTTTTTTGTTTTTAACGTCGTTAGATTACAATCTAACAATGTTACGGTGATAGATATACAGAAATAATTAACAATCAATTTTAAAAACTAGTACGACAGTTGGTAGCCTTATCCCTAAAAGCGATCTATTCCAGCCGACCTTACGATGGTAAAGTATGTGTGAGCATGTCAGGAAACGAGGTGTGCAAACAAAGAAAACTATAGTTCTTACCTACCTATTAGGTTAAAACAGTATCCATACTGAACCTATACGTCACTCTATTCCTTAAAATACTGATTGTGATATATAGAGCCACGAGTATAATAAAAAATATAAATGGTTTATAGTTGATGCATCCTTCAAGACCTTGTATATGTCAGTAACATTAGATACACATGGTTGTACTAACTACACAAAGTTACCAAAGACAAAAGGAATTCTCTAAATCTACAGGAAAAGCAAATGAAATGGCACTTGTTAAAATACTTGCCACCTATCAAAAATAGCGGGCGCAACTACGTCCAAAGAAAACATGTATCGGACGTCAAATAGTCCACTGGCCGTAACAAAGCAAACAATGGCGATCAAATATTTTACATCTCAAGGGCTTAACCCAATTCGGTGTTTGACCAGTGCTATCGAAGCAATGGGCAAACTGAATGAAACTGTTCTTATCGTCCGTTTGTTCAGCCTTGACAGCGAGCGGATGCTGGTAGACGATAGCTAAGCAAACCTTACAAATATAAGAACTTATCAGGAATAATATTTTAAGGATACAAAACGGTAAAGCAAATAACTTAGATCTGAACTCTTCCTAGAAGAGTTAACAGAACAATTAACAGTTTCTCAAGCCGTTCAACCTCGTCAAACAATCGCTATCTAAACTCAATAATTTTAATTGAAAATAGAGTTCTCATGGATAATCCTCTTAAAGTTACTGTTTCCGAAATAGAGGGCAACGTCCACGAAAGGAATGTAAGTGCAACAAAGAATAGGAATGTCTATTTTGGTTGGCGCCGCATTCGATTCAATAAAAAATGTTCAAAGTCATTGAAGTAATAAAATGTACGCGTTATAACTACGGACTACGATTTGGACCAACGATGCTCCGGAATGCAGCTCTCCGACATTACAATCGGACATCAGCTAGAGATAAGATAATTATTGTAAATTGTGGGGGAGAAGCTTCACGATAAATTAAAAATATCAACGGCAATGTCAAGCGCCAAAAATAATGCAAATGCAATATGCGTTGGCGTTATAAACTGACCTTGTGGCCTACTAAACTTAGACAAACATAATAATTATGTAAATGTTACCGAGAATGTGATAAATACTCGTAATTTTAACCACACTGCGTAGAAAACATTCAAATCGAATATGCTAAAAGGAGACAACCAAGCGCTGGATAACAAAGTGTTCGATAGCGACATTCCAGAATATTTCAAGTGTGGCGTACGCGCACGCCACATCGCGTGCGGTTTCAAGTGTGCGATTTAGGCTTTATAAACCGCGTTTAAGATTCCGAGTGACTTTCGCTTGTCACCGTAATGCTTTTTATTTAGCGAAACGGATGATTGAAGTCGTATCGATAATGCTGGTCAACTAAAGAAATCGGTGAAAACTATTAAGAACAGTTTAATCATGCAAAACTGATGAATCACAAGTGAGTCATCGGTCAATCTCCATGGACCGCAAAGGTTCTCGGAAGACATCTAAGTAGGGCTTCTTAGTGCAACGACTCCGCGACACAGGTACAATACTTGACCGCAGATTTATGATACAAATGAAAATGTGATAGACATAGAGAATTGGCGATAATTCACTCTTTAATCATGGTTTACTTTCATCACGTGCATCGTCCACAGTCATAATTGATTTCAAAACGTCAGCAAAACCGGCATCAATTAAACGCAGTTAAGACTAGCTTCAATTGAGGTTTGAAACGACAATGCGAGTCGGCAATCTCGTTCAGAGAAGTAATGTCGCAAGAAACACCCGCAGAGAGCGTGAGAGCCGCCACCGGAGCATTGTGTCCCAACTGGTTCTCACGTAAAACTGCATGCAACACCATCCACGATACTGGAGCAAAACGTACCCGATGCGAGAATCGGCCGACTTTGCGCAACACTCATAACTCTAGTAAAATTAAGGGTTAGCCAAGGTTCCTTGCTAAACAATCCCAGACTACCGAAAAACGCGACTACTTCGAAATAGTAGTACCAATAGAACTTCGAATTATGCAGTAGCAAGACTTTTTGCAGAGTCCGCCTGGAAAAGTACCACACTTTTGCCAGTTTTACAACCGTCCAGTGATGTTCAAACATCAATGTGTTCCGGTTCGAAGGGCAAATTTTCCAGACATAATACAGGGCTAAGAGATAAATCATCGTATGTCTGTGAGTGACGAGCATAGTGCAGCGCTAGGATTTGGACTCTTCAAGTTCATATTACAAGATGGCATCATCCTGTGTTGGGTAGGCGTATTGCTTATCATCAGGCGCACGTCATGTTCGTCACGTAACTCTGTGAAAAACACTCCTAACTCTAATAAAATGAAGGGCTACTCAAGGTTCCTTACTAAACAATTCCAAGCAACCAAAAAACGTGAATTCTTCGAAATAAATTGGATCCTCGCCTAAGCAAAGTTGCAGCGATGCTAACCGTGACCAAACACATCGAGTCAACAAATCTCGTATCTCTAAAACTTCCAACCTGTGCATGTCTCGGAAGAGTCCTAAATAAACACGACGATCCCGCCTCGGTGAAATTATATATCATATAGCACGAGAGATCGAATATCGTGAACGCAGCAACCTGGTTGTCGAGCGTTTTTACCTAGATAATGATGTAGAAACTTTGAATAAACTGCCTATTACTAGAAAAACGTTACATAAGTTATCACGAACAGAAATTATTTTTCCATATTTATCACAAAACTTTAATCACAATTCAGAGCAAAAAACATATCAATTGTGGTACATTTACCGTGGTTAATAACTTTACAATAATAATAAAGTGGCCAAGTGCGAGTTGGACTCACCCATGAAGGGTTCTGTTGCAGCAAGTAACATAATATACATAGTACACATGGTTCTTGTAGTTCGTTGTAACTTTGATCGAAGTATTAATAGTAGTGTATTTATGACGTACTAAAAAAAAATCTACTCATCAGATCGAGTTCAAAGCAATTTTCGTCGGTAGTTTGCATGGTAATGTATATCATATTTTTTTTTGTTTTTTCATTCTCTTACTTTAGAAGTTAGAGGGGGGGGGGACACATTTTACCACTTTGGAAGTGTCTCTCGCGCACATTATTCAGTGTACACAAAAATGATGTTAGAAACCTCAACATCATTTTTGAAGACCTATCGATAAATACACCACACGTGTAGGTTAGATGAAAAAAAAATTTTGAACTTCAGTTCTCAGTAGGTATGGGGGGCAACCCTAATTTTCCTTTTTTTTTTTTTGTAAATTCTTATTGCGTTTCACAGAATACATCTACCTACCAAGTTTCAACAGTGCAGTTCTCATACTTTCGGCAAAAAGTGGCTGTGACATACGGACGGACAGACATGACGAATCTATAAGGGTTCCGTTTTTACGTTTTACGGAACCCTAAAAAAGATTGTTGCACGTTCCCCACAAACACTACGAGTGTCTAGTTCCAAACTAAGCAAAACCGCGGGCTGCTACTAGAGTAGGTACGATAAAATATACACACTTTGATATCTTATTACATAAAACATAATCGCTATCGTACCGATTGTGTCTGCAAGCTGTCTTTGTGATTAGTGGAATAGCAAGTCATCAAGCTTCGGTTCAGGTTGTCGCCCGGACTATGGCTGGTTTTGTATTTTTTATATAACACTAGCAGCGTCCCGCAATGTTGCCCGCGTAGTTACAGTTCTCGTTATTTTCTCCATTCCGACTTGACTGAGCAATAAACATCCAAACATTTTCGCATTTAATGCACGTTGAGAAATACGCCTAGTGCTTGAACTTGAAGATTCCAAATTCCTAGCACTTCACTGCGCTCGTTACCCTGAGGTATAAAATGATTTATCTCTTTGCCGTGTATTTTCTTTAGAAACATTGTCCTTCAAACAGGAACACGGTCATATTAGCACACTACTGCCTACTGCTTGACAACACAATAATAGGCAAACGCTGGGTATGTAATTCTTCAAGCCAATTCTGCAAAGATTCTAACTACTAAAATCTACAAAACTATTTATTTGTGAGCAGTAAATTTAGTTCTGGTGAGTGGCAGATTACATTTCTGTTAATCCGTTTGTAGTTAAAGTTTATTCGATTCTGTTTCTTTTTGATCGACTCAATTTAAATACGATCCATCAACATCAATCGATACATCGTTAAAAGCTAGATGGCTTTTTCACCTCACCATTGTACTCGATTTTCTTGCATTTAATGGTGCATTTCAAGTGTAAGGCTTTGATCTGGATTAGAAAAGTTGTTCGATTTACGGTTTTTTTAACAAGTTAATTTACTTAAACAACTCCATTATCAGTTTAATCGGAATCTCTGAGAATCTCAACCAAGATCTGTTGTGTTGCTACCGAAGTCTTTAAATTAAAAACATTCTTGATTTTATTGAAGTTTTTGTTTTGCGTTTTATTTGTGCGATTAAATAGACTTTGTTGGTATTCATTTCGACTTCATTTCGATTTCATTTCGAAGTGACCATGTGTTTTACGATGGAGCGCATTTACCTAAATCTATGAGGTATATGTGTTTGAAGAAATTTAGTTTCCGTGGGCAGAGTCGTAGTAGCTGTAAACTACGAGTAATTAACGAGTAAAAATACCAACGAAGTCTATTTAATCGCACAAATAAAACGCAAAGGTATTTTTGTTTTGAAGGCGGCTACCACTGTTGCAGGTACCGGCACGGGTCGGACCATCCCAAAATAATTATTTGTTTTACACCCCCTAATATTTTTGTGGACACCGACAAAGAGGCAATTTCGTTTCGGAAGCGTCAAAAGGAATTTTAAAGAGCTTTTTGCATTTAGGTCAATATCTGGCCTTTAATGTTCAACGTTTGATTTGGTCAGAAGTATTCGCAAACTAATTGAGAGACGAATACATTTAGAAAACAATCTTTCAACTAGAAGGTAGGCATATTTTCACCATCGAGGAAGGCACTGGCCATCACGACATAAGATTTACCTATTGTGGGATCCAGACTTTTTTTTTTACAGACGATATTATTATTGTGTGGCTCAAAGATTTTCATTTAAAAAAACGTATCAGTGTTAATTTTACACAATTATATATGTGCTGGTTGCAGGTTGTTCGTTATGGAAATCTAGGGGGGAGGCCTATGTTCATGTGAAACTTTTGATCTGGGAGTATTTGTTGCTCACTCATGTTGGAATGGTTAATCGGATACATCAACATCAACAGCCCACTAAACGTTCCCACTGCTGGGACTCGGGGCCTTCTCTCACAAGGAGAGAGTTAAGGCCGGTTAATCGGATAGTGAGTGTTGAATTTTAAAAACACAGTTAGATTATAGTCGGCACATAGCCTATTTTTATCGCGGGAAATTACGAGAACAGGAGTTGCGCGGATAAAATAGCGCGATGCTAGAGAAACATATTATAATTTAGAACACCAAAGATTTTAATAACTTTGATTAGCTACGTAGAATTACAAATTAAACTGTCGCCTTACATCTCTTACCAAATCCTCAGTTTTACTCGAAAAATTCTCACGAACATAGAAAATATATTTTAAAATATAAAATGATTCATGTAAGACGAGAATTTTGTCGCAATTCTCGGAGATGATTCACTATTATGCGAGATGTAGAGCAAGATGACAGATAAGTAGGCCCTATTATTCCAACTACAAGAGATCTGCACCAGGATACAAGATGCAGTAAAGCTGATAATAATAAACAGTTTCTAAAATAAACAATTGGATTGAATGACGTCATAAATGTTAATGCACAAATTGAGTAGTTTTTGTGAGCGTCACGGTTCGTGGTTTCTTGATGTTTTCAAAGCAAACAACACGAAGATGCAACCAGACGGTATTGAAATTTAAATTTCCTATTTCGGCCTGAAGGTCAAGTTTCGTGTAAGTTACTTCAGTTCTATAAAAAAAGTTCGTGTATGTTTAAGAAGTTGATTCCTCAGTAAGGGGTTTGCTTATAAATTCTGAGGGCGTTGAATTAAAACGCCCCAATCAAATAATATACACGCGTTTAACTCACAATAGGCCGTAAAGCCGCAATTTCGTATTGTCCGCACTCCGCAACTTGAATGCCGCATTTATTTATTCAGTCCTATTGTTGATTGGAATCGTTTCTTTCCACGGAACGTTTATGGCTTTTTGAAATATTAAATTTTTAACACCATTAATCAACGTAAAAATAAACAATAACAATTGTTTGTCAATATTTTCAAAGTTCTCAGGAGTTCCTTTTTTTGGTTTTGGTATAAATGTCATCAAAAATGAAGTTAAAAATGTACTTACAGCTGGTGAATGCAATCCAAAAACAAGAAACAACACTTCAAGTTATGCCCTCGGAGGGGCGTTCACAAATGCATAGCACATCGCACAGTTATCACACACGGTGTCGGAGCAGAAGCGGCTCGAGCGTCGCGACTCGTCCGTCGCGCGCGGAGGTTCAACGCGGAATGACGCGGCACGCGGCTCTCGCGATACGCGGTACGCGGGAGATGCTGCGCGTGCGACGCTTTCAGAGGAAAGCCTTGTTTATTGCCCTGAAGGAATTTTTCACGTTAGACATTGAATAAATTGTTTAAATTTATCATTTCATTTCTTTATTCGTCTACAGTTGTAGAGAATCACAAAAAAGCCATATGTGATGTGATCAACGTTAATAATTGACATTCCACATAAAAGAATGGCAATAATAAATTGATGAAGATTGAAAATATTTTTTTCTTAGCATTTTAAGGGATAATACAAGCTTTGATTAGTTTGGGGGTTAAAAATTAAAATATCGCGTGAGAAATGTTCTGCGGTATTTAATTATTTGTACTCAGTTGTTACTTTCTCTGAAGGTCTGAAAGATTATTCTGCTTTTATTTTCGCATACATATTAATAAAAAAAAAATTACTTACTGAAAAACTATAACTAACCAAATTTTGTAAAACAAGAAATAAAAAGGTTTAAATAAATTAATTAATAAAAATAAATAATTCATATTTGGAGTAATGAACAGTATTATTTTTAGAAATTAAGAATTGTATAGTTAGTAATCTTAATATAATATATATAAATCTCCTGTCACGATGTTTGTCCGCGATGGATTCCTAAACTACTTAACCGATTTTAAATTAAATTGGCACACCGTGAGCAGTCTGGTCCAACTTGAGAGATAGGATAGTTTTTATTTCGATTAATAGTCTTCAAATGACAATATCCGCGCGCAGCCGGAATGGGCCGCTAGTATAATTATAATGTTTAGTGCTGACCATGGCTTTTCTAATTCATGTTATGGTTTTTCAAAGCGATAGTATTTGTTTCTAATAATCCTTGTACATTGGGTGCAGTGCAATGCTAGGTGATGATTTGGACTCTTCATGTTCCAATTGCTGCGAGTCGCTGTGCTGTAATGGGCAGGTGTGTTGTATACTTGTATAACATGTCCTGCTCGTCACTTTATAGGTACTATAAAAAGCATCATAATGATGTTCCAGTTTAAAAGTCAATGTTTTTATTATCCCGTTCTAAAGATTCTAGAAGCATAGTTACATTATAAATAACACTGAACGCATGTTATCAAAGTATTACGCCATCAACATAATTTTTCAATATCACAAACCGAAGCAGGAAATCGAAGCTATAAGAAAAATAATAAATCGTCGGCTTATGGCATTGTTACAGCAGTTGGGCAATGGTTGCCCAACAGTGGGACTCGCACGTGGGCGATAAGTGCAGCACGCGGTACTAACCACAGTTATTTTATAACAAACGACGAAGTCTCGTGACGAAATACATAACACATAACTGGCATTCAAGGATACTGATGTATTGGCATGCGCGGTCCGAAGGTGACTCCACAGCACAGTGGATATGACCCCCCCAAAATTGTATACGTTACATTAAAATGGGGCGCTACTAGTAGTCTTTTTTACTCGATTTATTGTATTTCTACTCATTACCCCCCCCCCCCCCCCCCCCCAAATCTGAGGCTGTGTACTAGTGACCCCCTCCAAAATTCGACGCTGGGACTGCGCCTGTGTATTGGTAACTCTTTGTAGAGTCCATCTGGGGCAGTTCCACACGTTTGCTAGTTATTCCACCGCCAAGCAGTAATGTGCAAACATTACTGTGATCTGGTTTGAAGGGTAATGTTTCCAGTGAGATTACAGGACATAGAGATAAAAACAACTTATGTCTCTTAATGACGAGCGCAGTGCAGTGCTAGGTAATGATTTGGACTATTCATGTTCCAATAGCAGCGTGTAACTGTGCTGTTATGAGCAAGAATGTTACTTACCACCAGGCACATGTTCTGCTCGTCTCGCCACTCTATCGTAAAATACGTACTATAAAAAAACCCTAGTTTACTGGGAATGATAGTATAACATGTAATACAATCCTAGCAGCGTGGCTCCACTTCGTTCGGGATGACCAACTTATTTATTTTATCCATAATCCCTTAAAACAGACTTTTCAAATATTTAAAAAAAAAACGATTTGGGAGTGTGGTTTATAAAGCGTTAACATTATTGCGTCAAGTTTGAAGAGCAATGTTAACATAAAGCAAAGAGAAGAGAGATTATTATCTTATACTTGTTTATCTCGGCAACGAGCGCAGTGCCGTGCCTAGCACGCAGCGAATTGGAGCGATTCTTGCTCAAATAACCGCGTGTAACCAACGATCTTCCTATCACTATTCGTAGTGAACAACCAAAATAAGTAGAACCACAGCATATCTCTCCGGTAGCGATTCTAAGGGTCAAGAAGATTGGTTGTTTGTAAACCACTTACGCTACACACAGACGCAGATTATTACCAATTTCAAAGTACCAGGTACCAGGTAGGATGAGGAGGAACGTTCTGTTATGAGCAAGTGTGGTACGATGGTAAGCAACCATCGTACCAATGTCTTGATCGTCCCGATACTCTACATCTATGTAAATATAAATTAATCGTCGAATTCTATGTACGTGCTTACTTTTCAAAATAGTGCAACGAAAACGTGTTTGAGCAACAAACATCTAAAATTTCGCATTTATAATATAGTAGGAAGAGAGATTGAATGAGACCGAAAAAGGCAATTTAAAAGATCTTCAATATATCGACAACATATTGATAAAATGTACGTTCAGTTGTTGAGACTGTAGTAACGTCGTGGTCCCTAATTTTGTAAATTACTTGCTTCCTAGGTATGTCATAGGTATGCATAGCCCGTCTTATAACATTTCACTTTGTCTTGGATGAAGATGTTGCCTGGAAGAGATAGATCACTGTCAGCGATAAGGCCGCCAATCGTCGTTCTTGTTTTAAATGTATAAATGGTTTCAATTATTAATTATTTTGTGTGCGTGTCTAATATAGTATATCGATATAATATCATACATATATCAGCTTGACATAATATAATTCCCAGATTCATTGATTGGCAAATGATTGGAGTACATCCATAGGTCAAACGGTCCACTGACTCAGTCCTGTGTACTTACTTGGTCTATTAACAACACTTAGCGGATCGATTGACTATTGACTCAACTTTACAAAGTTAGCGTTCACAGGTAATGTGATCATTTGTTTGTATACCTGTGTAGGGCGACATTTTCCGAAGTGACTCACTTTCTTGTAGACGTGTAAGTGGAAAACTTTAGGATTTTCCGCTTTACCGTAAAGTTTTATCTTTAATTTTAAAACAATTTTTTCTATATTAATATGATAAAGAGGTAATCTATACTAATATTACAAAGAGTTAGAGTTTGGATGTGTGTATGTTTGTAGGGGGATATAATAACCGATTTTAAAAATATACATGTACCACAGGCAAAGCCGCGGCGGACTGCTAGTATAATATAAAGTGACACGAGTAAGACATGCACAGACAGACAGACAGACAGGGACAGTTCGGTAGTTCTTTCATAAGAGCGTACTTCATTCAAACGTATAAACTATGGGACTTAACGGATAAACTATATCAACAAATTAAGTGAGAGTAGGTACTAATTATACAGTAAGACAGGGAATGAGACAAAAGCGTGTTACAACGTAGTTACGGTTATGTTTTATTTCTCCATTAATAGATTATGCAGAAAGAGTATTCATCATCGCCCACTACTGCAGGCTCTCTTTTGCGTTAAAATCAGATTTAATGTTCGCAAAAACATTGATGGCCATTGACAAAATTTAACAAGACAAAATATTGAATATTTTTTTTTTTTTTTTTATAGCATAGAGTGACGAGACGAGCAGGTCATGTGCCTGATGGTAAGCAACATGCCTGCCACATAACAGCACAGTAACACGCAGCTATTGGAACATGATAGTCCAAATCATTACCTAGCACTGCACTGCGCTCGTCACCCAGAGATCTAAGATATTATGTCTCAAAGCCCTGTAATTTCTCTGGATTAAAGGGCAATCCATTCAAACCGGAACATAGCAATGTTTGCACGTTACTATTTGTCTATTTGGTGGTAGAATAAGTCGTCGTGTGTGGTACTTCCTCTGGCGGACACTGCAAAATCTCTGTCACTTAAAAAAAAAAGGTGTGTGCTTAAGACCACACGGCAGAAGTGAAAACTTCATTAGCTGATTTTTGCATTAGGTAGGTATGTCGTATTATAATAAAATATTATGGATCGTATTAGTTGAATAAAAGAGTAAAACAAGCCAGAAATTAAAGTAAATATTTATTGAAATTTTATTTATATACAAAGTAGCTGTTAACCGCGACTTAGTCCGCGCGAAATAAATACTAAGGTTACTCGGGCAGTACTTATTTGTATACCCAGATTGTATACACATTTATGGTTAGTAAAAAAAGTGTCCATGTTCAAAAAGTTGTTGGCCGGGGCCGGCTTTTTAAAAGTTACTCCAACTTTGTATGCATTCACACGGTGCACCCCTATGATGCCCCTAACATCGTCCGCAAAAAGGTTGGTGAGTGTAATAGGATTTTTGTTACCGATTTTCTCCTGCTCCGTCGATTCCACATACACTACACAGTCTCCACTACGATTTTCTGGGAATAGTCTCTTATAAAGGGGTTTTCTAAATAGTTTGTAAGAAACATTTTCACTTGGATTTGGCTTCAATAGTTTTCTTTTTCTGGTCTGTTCGACGGGGTCAACCCCGTCGCTAGCGACGCTCATATTTATTTATACTATTGACTATATACAAAACTAAATATTTACACGAAAGAAACGAAATATTTACACAGCAAAACTAATTAATTTGATTGTGAAAATTTTAAAGCACCCGTCGTGTTTTCCCGCCCAAAGAAAAGTCTTTTGGATTTGGAGTTGGTAGCCATCAGTGTTGCCACTATGATTTTGAGCTTGTCGCCAAATAGTTATGAAACAAAGTTGCCGGTTTTTATTGAATTATTAAGGGAATAACAGTCTGGAAGAATACATACCTAAGCTATTTTTATCCCGGAAATATAGCTGCTAGTAAGAATATAAAATGGCACTGGTCTAAGTATCTACAATGTTAAGCAATTTAAATTAAACGGATAATAGGGAAAAGGAATAACTGATGGCATTAATTAACATTATTATCATGTAAGATTCAAACGAAAATACAAATGATTGAATAAAATGTTAATAATATAATTGGGAAAGTTCCTGCTATAATGTGCGTATATTTATCTGTGTGTATAGAAATTGGAAGTCGAGTTTATGGTAGACTTCCATGTTGTTTATGTTTGAGAGAATGAGTTAATTTCCTTAAAAATATGATCTGACCTTGACCTGAGACCTTGTGTTTTTCCTTCTCCAACCTTCTACACTACACTAGTATATTCCCCTTTGTAGGTAACACGTCGTCTAAATCCGCTAAAAGATTTTAAAAATTCGCCAGTTTCAGCGACAAAGTCGCTAAGGTGTCAACACTGGTAACCGGTAGCGAGCAGCGAGAGAGAGAGAATCTATTGTCCCATGTCCTCCTCTAACAATTATCTTTCTCGGTCTGGCACGTTTGTTGACCACATTATCTTTCTCGCTCTAGCATCCCGAGTTTACCCGAAATTTCTTATCATATCCGAGCGTGATGATCACGTGATCATGAATCCATTTCACAGCCCACGAAAATTCTGTCTATAGCGCGCCTAAAGAAGTTTTCACTTCAAAAATCTTTCCAAAAACCCTATTAAATCACAGTTAAAATGACAAACACAAACATGAAGTAAAAGTATCTAGAGTTAAAACTATTCTAGATACTTTTAATATATATTAATAGAATGTAATATATTAAATCACAGCTAAAATGACACACAAACATGAAGAAGAAGAAGTAAAAGTATCTAGAATACTTTTACTAATCCCACAGAAGTTAAATCGCTTATTCAGTTGTTCATGGCGCGCCGCGGCGGTGAGAATACCGTATTTCTTTCGTTATACACCTTTCTGCTTAATCTATCTTGAACTAACTAGACAATGCATCATTACTTGCCTCTCATTTCCTATTGCTAGTAGTTTAGTAGTACGACGTCAGTAGTAGTACTTGCCGGTTGATTCTATAAAATCAAGCTCGATCGTGAGCTCGACATCGAGCCCTCCTCTACTGTAAGTTGATCCCGGAACTCGTTATAGTATTAAGCAATCTCAGTTCTATCAATATTTGTTAACGATAGATACGTTAGTCCGTAATAAATGTGCCTACCTCATATTTTTCTAGAAGTCTTTAATCAGGGTTGTTTTGTAACTATACAAATTTGCTCTTGACCTATGTTTTAGGTAGAGTAGGTAAAGAATGTCGTGATTATCCAAATAAAATTCATACCTAGTACACTTTTAATCCTACTAATATTATACATTCATAAATTCGGGAGTTTGTTGCTCTGAAAGACGTCTGAAAGGGTCGGGTTGAAATTTGGAATACAGTTAGATTACAGTCTAGAATACTGAACAAATAAGCTACTTTTGTTTTTATCCTAGAAAAAAATGGGCGCAGGAACTACGCGACGCGCGTAAAACCATGGGGCGCTGCTAGTGTTAAAATAATTTAAGCCACTCTTACATTGTGATGTCTTGTACCACTTCTATTATGAATTACGTAATACTATCCCGGTTCTGAATAAGTCCTAAATCGAGTGACAACAGTGTCGAGTTTTATTTTTCCAGAATCACATTGCTAACATCTAAGCGCGTGCGCCGTATTGCGTGTGCGCACTGCACTTGGCAAATAGGAAGGAGGGTTGGTAAGCCTTAGGCAAATCACATTGAATATTCATTTACACTTTTTCCGATACTTTGTTACGATATCATATTTTTTTTAGATTTTACAGCAACTTGAAGACGTAAATGTCTGTTCGCTGATTTATAATTCAATCGTGCTGAATAATTATTGTACGTAATATTTGAAACTAGGTGTAACACGCGGCTTTGCAACCACTGACTTTAACAGGTTAACAATTTACTATTAAAACAATTTACTCGTTTTTTTAGTATTATAGGTTTACACTCGATTTCGTTTTACTTATTTAAATAAAACAAACGCTACCTGTGACTGAGTTTAATTTGCAGATGGCCATCAGGGACAGATATGTAACGATCTCAATACAAAGACGTGCCTTCACAAACTTCAGGGCGCACGGAGTCATGTTATCGTTGGGAAGAGTGAGCTCACTCTTTCCATTCTAGTCGGCTGCAGGAAGCGATGAGCGCCGGACGTTTTTACCTATCACTACACTACACGGGTGTAACCGGAGGGCGTGGCCTGGACATCATAGCATGACCATCTAGAAATGCGTCAGCATTTCCCATTGGCTGACCCATTTCTAGATGGCCATACCATGATGGGCAGGTCACGCCCTTTTAGCATTTCCCATTGGCTGACGTATTTCTAGATGGCCAATGGCTATGGTCCCGAGTTTACCAGAAGATTTCTTATCATACCCGAGCGTGACGCTAGAATTCAATTCACAGCCCACGAAAAATCTGTCTAGGCGCGCCAAAAGAAGTTTTCACTTCAAAAAATAAAATGCAACTCAAAAATAAAAATAAAGTTATATCCTACAAAATTCAATTCGTTCTAGTATTCATTTGAAAATCAATTGTTTTCTCATAATTTATATTGTTACAATATAATTTTTAGACAAGTAGGTATTTAACAAGTAGAATATTAAAAAAAAAGCGCCACAATTGTTTCAAATTATAGGTCACACGTTTGCAAGTAAAGCCAACACCCATTGTTGCGTCTGAGATCCCTAGTGATATCTGCAAGCAAAGCTATCTGTAATAATCACCTCATGATTTAACAATAACATAATTTATGGGTTTAGATGCGGGTCTACTGATACATCTACTCAGCGAGACCACCCGGGCTCATCGCCAAACAATACGTCCCTCACACGTGCCGCTGCCCAGGCAAAACCTACTCTATGTCTGGGTGGTAGAGTCTGTTATAATTACAAAACGGTAGTACTAAAGTATGGAGTAGCGTATGAACGCACGGAAGCGCCGGAAGGAGCCATATTGTAGTCAATTATTGAAACACCAAGTTGTTGAAAATATTTTGCTTGTTTTTCCATAACTGGTTTGACAAAATTTCAAAATTGCATTATAATCTCTGGTAGTTAAAGGAACAGACAGTGAATAGCTACAAAGCTAATAGCGCTAACCTTACCTTATATTTATTTTGCACTGTTCTTATTGTTAATTTATAATTAATTAACCTATAAGTTAACCTATAAGTATGCCTAATATGCGTAACATATTTCAAAGACTTCAATGTCGCCGCAAAATTGCTAGCTTAAAGGTTTTTATCGGATACACTTCGGAGAGTGTCCAACTGACCTGCATGATCTAATACCACCTTGCCCTTTCTTTTATCGGACTTCTCGTATTTATAAAAAGCGACATCGTTTCATGGTTGACGTTCCAAAAATACGAACGAAGAGATTTGACTCCACGTTTGTGATAAGAACGTCTATGTTGCGTATGCGTTGCCTGAGTGGGTTTTCCCCGATAGTTAGAATCTTGGTGTCTTCAAATCGAGAGTGAATCGGTTTCTTCTAGGGTTCTAGGTAAGCTCGCTCCATCGTAGATCGCATCGTCGCTTAACATCAGTCGAGATGGTGGTCAAAGTGCGAACCTATAATAGTAAAAAAAAAAGTATAATAAACTGGATCTTACAAATAAAATATACCTATATATACCTAAATAGTAAGAGTATTTAAACGTACTCTTCTTCGTCGGTACCACTCTTGACAGAGTAATCGTGGTCATCACTTTGTATTTAAATACGCTTTGCATACTTTCTTAGTCGTAGGACTAAGAAAGTATGCAAAGCGTGAATAAAAATAAAAATTAATAACAATAAAAAAATAAATATTGGTGGACAATTCACACACAACACCATCTGACCCCAAACTAAGCAAAGCTTTGTGATGGCAGCCAAATAGCCGACATAATACTTATACTATAGTTTTAAATACATACTTATTATACATAGAAACACCCAGACACAGTGCAAACATTTGAATTCATCACACAAATATTTGCACTGGGTGGGAATCGAACCCACGACCCTCGGCTTCGCAGGCAGAGCTACAACCAACTAAGCCACGAGGTCAGTCAAAATAATAGGTAATGTTCAGCAATCTTCATTCTAAAATGAAGTTTGCTCGAGGTCGCACCACGTGACGCTAATACGTGACGCACCACTTCAATTCACGTGACGCGCCGCGCACTGCCCGCTGCCGCCGTGCTTCCTCCCACAGGAGGCGCATGAAGGCCACACCAGTTGCGTGGTAACTCCGCCGGTTCCGCGGCGGCTGGCACGACGGGCCGGACCGGCGACCCCGGCCGCGCCCGCACCCGCGCGCACCGCCTCCAATGCGATTGACGTCGACTCAGCGGCACCGACCTCGGCGCCAGCTGCCTTCCCAGCGACCGGCTGTCTCCACCACTCGGCACCACGATACAGCCTCCTCCAGATCCAACTTAGTTTTGGCCAGCATTCGCTTCCGCATGCTAAAACCCTTGTCGCCTCGGATGATCTGCGTTAATACGAGACTGTTGCGTAGTTGACCGAAGCCGCCCGATATGCTTCGCAGTCTTAGAGCGCTCAAAAACATATCGAAGAAGTTGTCGTATTGATAAGTTTCATAGAAAACGTGCCGCTCGTCATTACTATTACGTGTGGGATCACAATGAATTTGGAACTTTGACACTAGTTACTAATCTAGTCGTAATTACATTTTTGTTTCTCGTCTGTCTTACTTCTCCAAAATATCTCTGCCGTGTTTCCCGATGACGTGTAGGAACAGCGCGCCCTTCTCCCTGGACGCCGCGGTCTCCTTGCCGGTCGCGATCAAATAATAATCGAACGCAGACTTCCATTCTCGCCGGTTAGTACTAGCCGTGTTGTAGGACTCGCTCATGGCGGCCGGCTGTTGCAGCGTGGCATACGTCACCTTCCGAGCCGCCGTCTGATTGTCTCCAGTTTCACTGGCATGTAAGGTCCTGTGAAGTATGTTACAAAGTATGTGAAGGTTAGTATACATAATATATGTACGTAAATCAATCAAATTCAAAATTCGTCAACTAACAATGCGGCGATCAAAACTACGAGTATTAACTTTTCACCTTATATTATACAATAAAAACTCGCCGATAAAGTGAGATGCGGTCACCACTTCATGAATTTTGGGTGAAGAGTAACAGAGTGGTTTTTGGTAATTACGCCGTATAGGCCCAGATCAGAAAATAGTTACTGTATAGGTACAGATGTAAAAATATGGTATAGGCTTCACGTAGAACTGAGCAGATAATCGACGTGTGTTGAGTCTACGTGATGACGTCACGTCGGCGGGATGCGCAGGAGTGAGTCAGCGGTCACGCTCCGTGGCGCCATCACACGCGGGCGGTCACCGCCGGTACCTACCACTTACAGCATGAGTGGTGAGTTACGGGCAACTACAACTTTACATCATCCTGTTCATATTTTAAATGTCAAATCAAATCTAATCATGTTTATTGAGAAAAAAAAACTGAATCTAATAATTAAAACTTCATAATTAAGTATATTTAATGTACATATTTTTGTCACAATCCGGCCCCAACTCAGCATAATACTGATTACATCCAACCGGCAATATGTCAATGTTACGATGTTTGTTGCTCAATCACGTCGTAACCTCAGAACACAGGCCGCGGGGCCCTGCTAGTTACTAAATGAACTTAAGTTAGTGTCTGATTGTCTGAAGAAAACTCAAATTAATTTAACGCTTCAAAACAGGCATACGAATCCAATGTACCTACTTGGTACAGTGCAACACGACGTGTGACGAGCGCAGTGTAGGAGCATGTCTCGATGGCCCCGTCACCCGTCACTGACGTCCTACAAATATTATAAATGTGGATGATTGGATGTTCGGATGCTGTTTGCCCATCGAAACATTTCAACGGTCACATTGAAACATCGAGTTGAAATTTAAAACGCAGATTACAATATATAAGAGGCTAATTTACATAGGCTACTTTATATTGCGGGGAAATAAAGGGAACGGGAATTGCTCGAAAACCCGCGGGGCATTTTATAAAAAAAAATCAAAATATTCTTATTTTGATTTTTTTTTTGACAATGTATGTTGACACATACGAGTGTATAATCGTATATGCCAAAAGCTGTGAAATATAACAATGACAATAGCAGCGAAGGTCATAAACCCCCACTGAAATTAAAGCCAATTACCAGCTCACAAAAGTTTTAATTATCTCAATAAATTACACACGTCAGTCGTGAAACAACTTCCTGATTAGCGAATTTCAGCATACTTACCTTTTAATGCATTTAATTGTTTTGCATTTAATTTCGTTTCATAAAAACAAGTAGCGATATGAATATGAATGACTTTTACAAAGTCCGCCTGGGGATGTACCACATCTTTGCCAGTTACTCTACCGACAAGCAGTGATGTGGAAACATCACTGTGTTCCGGTTTGGAGGGCAATGTTTTCAGCGAAGTTACAGGTATAAATATAAATTATCTTGTATGTATCTCTGGGTGATGAGGGCAGGGTGGTACCAGTTAATGATTTGGTCTCTTCATGTTCCAATATGGCTTCATGGCACTGTCCCATTATGGGCTGGTTTGTTGCTCACCATCAGGCACACGTCCTGCTCATCATTCCTCTATACTATATAAGTAATTAAATGAGTATATTGTGTTTGTTTACATTTACTTTTTAGTTAAGACTAGTTTTATATTTGTGTTATTTCATTTCTGTCGGTAAGGGACGATTTGGTATGCATGTTTTGTGTCTTGTCCGTGCACGGTTGCCTGGATTAATCTAAGTGATAAGACCACCGATCTAAATGTTTAATATATTTTAAATTGTAGCTTATATCCTTTGCTTTGTGGCCGTTTAACAAAGAGTTGTTATAACGTCTGATTGTATGTTATCATAACCGTGTAATGTATGTGTGTGTGAAGGATGTTCTGAAACTCGATTAAGTGATGACATTAATAAGACCAGGCGCGGTCATAGCCTCAAATCTTGGTAGTGGTAAAATAGACTTTACTAGCTGCACCCCGCGGTTTTACCCGCTTAGTTCCCGTTCTCATTATTTCCCTGCGGTAAATAGCCTGCGTGCTATTGCAGACTATAATAATAGAACTGTGATCTAAATTTTAATCCCATCCGTTCAGACACTGACGTGATTGAACAACAAACATCCTTTGACATTTGTAATGTCAGCAGGATTGCACAATTTGAATGATTTTGGGTTTGTCATGTCCCCTTCGAGAAGGTCGAGAAGATGAAAAACCGAGGACAGCTGAACAGCGTGTCATAGGAGAACCCTACGTTCTGCAGTGGGCTAGGATTGGCTGATTACGATGATGAAGACTAAATGACCATTTGGATGGGTAGAAAGTAAAAACTTCATCTACTGAGGTCACTCTCTCTTCGGAATTTCGTCTTTTGTCTAAGACATAATGGCTATCTGTTGTTGTATGTCGTTTGCCTACTTTAGTTCTATGTGCACATTATGCAGTAGTGGAGTTACAAGCTTAAATATTACATGACTGAAGAATGGAGTTTCGTTGACAGTAGAACTGATGCCTCCAAATACTTTTACTTTTTAAATTTTTCTTAGATGGTACTCAAAACAAATTGCAGCTAACTAAAAAACGTAGAAGGAAAAACATTGTGAAACAGGCATGTTTCAAAAATCTATCGAAATCATGCGTCATCCACCAATTCAACATGTAGATGTTCTTATTACGAAAGTGGCCTCTAATCTCTTAGTTCGAATCTTTGGAGCATAAATCATGGAACGATGTTACTTTCTGTATCTATGATCTGCTTCTGGAGCTTCTCATAGAAAAAGGTAAAAAGGGGTAGATGAATGCAGATCACGTGTGCGCAAAATGAAATGTTCCCAAAAAAAATTGCAGGTTTGCGGCGATTTTCATAATTTTGAAGAATTTACGAACAAGGGTTTCGTTGCTTAAAGATAGAGTTTCACTCCACCTGTCCCAGCTAACAATATTGATATAAGCAAAAATAGGTTGTTCTCTGACCTATTTAGCAAACAACAGTTTCTAAAACAATGAGTAACAAATCAATGCTGCTTGCTTCCGGGATATTTGTTTCCTCGCTCATTATCAACACTGGCTAATCTGTTCATTATGTACTGCTGCTATAGTGTTCCGTATAAAACATACTTATTTCATTAGTAGATACAATTCTACATTTTGGATACTCATTTAGGTAATAACAGAACTGTCATCACCAATGAAAAGTCTAAAAATAAACAAATTGTTTGTCGAACGAACAAAAGTGTTTTATTCATTATCTTTTTATCATACTTCGAAAAGAAGGAGCTTATCAATCCAGATTTTTATTCTAGTTCATGTTTTTACGTACATATTTATCTATTCTTACATCCCACATCACACATCGCATAGCAATTGAAGAAAAAAATATTTGTTATATAAAATTTGTTATAAAAAAAAAAATTAAAAAAAATATTCAAATAGTATCGAAATCGGAGGAGCAGTTTTTGAAAATCAACAAAAATCTGAAAATTTTTGGTTACTCTTTAATTTTACTCTCCCGTTGGAACGGTCTTGATATACATTGTTTGTTTTTTTTTTCAAATAACAATATTTATTGCACGTTATTGCATAATACCGAAACCATATTACACATTCGTAACAATAACAATTGAGGTTTACGGTTTACTTAGCTTACTAACTCAATTTTGCTTAGTCATCGAAATTAAGCGGCCGAGGAACCCTAAAGCCGGCTATTATTCGTATGTCCATCCTTGATAGTCCGTCACGGTGGTGGCCACATTAATATCATTACCATTACTCTGAGACAAAGCACGCCGTACTTACTCGCTAACTGCGCAAATAACAGAAATAACTTCAACAAAAACTTTTAACTCAGAAATAATTTCAACAAAAAGTCGCATTTGGTACTTGGTGGCTTCTAATGCTTAGCGCATGAGATGCAATACTTTTTTTGCCCATGGAATATTTATCACGGATACCACGAAACCCCGGGGTTTCGCCTATAGTCATGTAGGACTCTCTGTCACCCGAGTGACGGCTAACCCTCTAACAATCCTGGGGTGATCCACCATTGTGCAATGTTTACGCGATGATAACTGTGGCCCAGTCTACGCTGGTTCTATTCGGATCACAATTTGCAGATACAAAATAATGTCAAACAAAAGTGACAAGTGACCCGCACTAACCTTGTCTTACTTAGTCAAAGCTAAGCACAAAACTAAGAGTCTCTAGGCTTGGTCCGCCCTTAACGGTCTTTAGATGTTGTCAGGACTTTTACATTTTATTGAACCGTGTGGTGTAAAAACATTGGGGCCATGTTCTCATCTCATTTCCAAAAACCTTTCCAGACGTGACGTGGTCAAAATACTGAGGATGAAAAACTTTATTTGGTTCAAAGTTAAACTTTATTTGCCATTCGTGTGATAATGCCCCTGGCGTGCTGGGCACGCTTTCTACTGGTAGTGGAATTAATCATCTTGATCCCCTCTATAGGTACCAGGTTCTCTGAAACCACTGGTGATCCACGTCTTTTCTATTGAAACCACTTGTTTGATGATAACTATTTAATTAAGTAATATGAAATTGTGGATTAACTTTATTTTTATGAGTCCTGTATTTATATTGGGAACGGTTAAATTTCTTAGAAGAGGTTCCCGAGTTTGTAAATTATATTTTAGATGGGTCGTAGACCCTGATAACTTTTATAAGTCTGCGAATAATTCAGATGCCCTTAGTATAAGTAGTTAGGTACTTATGTAGTGTAGTGTAGTTTTCAATGTAATTTAGTTTAATAAATAAATCTACCCAGATTAATTCTACTGCTACTCCTATTTCAAATTTATATGTATATTTAAAGTAGGTATATATTTAGCTCAGATAGTTATTTCTAATGAGTTGCGCGTGCGCCGGCAAGCCTTCTCATTGTGTTTGTCCCGCGGCCCGGAACGACGCACTCTTTGGGCCGGAAAGAAAGAGCATGATGGACGGAGCACAAGGGTTGCTATGTTAAAACTTTGTTGCGAAGATAATCCAAAGCATCTTGCTTCAGCATACACAAACCTATACCTACAACCTACATGTTTCAAGAGTCGGGGGCTCACAAGGAGAGAATCAAAGACAATTAGTCATCATTGAATCTCTACTACTGATAATTTTGTTTCTATTAAAACATCGCAAGCATTCGAATAATAGGTACCAGTTGTTTTGCTAAGTACTTCAACTTACGCGATTTGAACTCATTTTGTAAATATTAGGCATACAGGACTTAATCACGATATAAATTATTCTTTAATTAATAAGACGTTTCACGAAAAGATCGCGCTTTTCCAAGAACTGCACTGCGCTCATCACCCAGAGATTTAAGATGTTTTATCTCTATGTGCTGTAATTTCACTGGAAACAGTGCCCGTCTATCCGGAACACAGTGATGTTTTCACATTACGGCTTGACGGTAGAATAACTGGCAAAGATGTGGTACTTCCCCAGCGGACTCTGAAAAGAGTCTTTCCTACCACTACACTATAGCAGTCGAAATCTGTATAATCTGCATTACGCTGCAGCCCATCTAGTTTTTGAGAACCTACACTTACACGTCGATAAGATCATCATCATTATCAGCCTACCTTATTCCGCTGCTAGACATAAGCCTATCCATGGCTCGCCACTCAGCCCAATCCTCACCTTTACGTCTCCGTCCACTACCGGCTGTCTTCCGTAATCGTCACTCCATCTAGTCTCAGGGTTTCCTACACTATGTTTACAGATCCGCAAACACCACTCAAGAACACGTCTCCTCCAACGGTTATCAGTTCTGCGACAAATATGACCGGGCCATTGCACTTCACTAGAATTGTCACTTCAGTTTGCACATGCGTTGAGCTACGTCAGTAACCAGTAACCTTATTTCTTTGACGGATGGCTTCGTTTCTTCGATAAGATCATCAATCAAGTGTATTTATTGACTCAATCAAAAATTCCAACCGGTTCCTGTCATCGCTATCGCTTACCCATCTCCCAAATGTAAGTATTGGATGTTATATATGATTGTTTCCGCAGTCTACGCGGGTATCAGTAAATCGTGTCTACATCCCGTGTCTTTGGCCTCTCACCGCGTTTCGGAACGGGAAATGCCCATACTCCACGTGAGCCGGGAGCTAAGCGATCTGAGTTACTACTAGCGGCTATAACAAATAGTCTTGAACGTATAAACTACAGGAGATTAAACCATCGAGATAGTGAGTCGTCACCGACTTTCCTGGTGATATAATAGGGCTAGCAAAACAAGGATTAAAAATGATAATACTAGCAGCGCCCCGCGGTTTTACCCACGTAGTTTCCGTTCCCGTCGTTCCCGTTAATCTTACGTATCAAAAGTGAATCATCTCATCAAAAGTAGCATATGTGTTCTTTCAGACTATATTCTACATGTTTACCAAATTTCACCCCCATCCATTCATACGTTATGACGTGATTGAGCAACAAACATACAAACATTGACATTTAAAACATTAGTAGGATAGTTATAGATGTAGAATCTTTCAAAGTCAAGGGTCATCGGCCAACCACACTAGACCATCGTGGTAGTTTATAGCCTTGTCTCGCTCTTGGTAAGAGAAACAGATTCACATTCCAGAAGTAGAAACATTTAATTGGCTGAGTTTGCTAAGTTACCATAAAAAAAATTAAGTCGAAAGAACTGCCGATAGAACTGAAAACTTATAACTCAGAATTTGATAGCTCACTTTGGAAACTACGCGGGTGACATCGGAAGGCGTGGCCATGACCATGGCCATCTATAAATGCGTCAGCATTTCTAGATGGCTAATGGCCATGGTCCCGAGTTCACCCGATTTTTTATCATTCCCGAGCGTAACGCTAGAATTCAATTCACATGAAAATTCTGTCTGTGATGCGCCAAAAGATGTTTTCTCTTCAAAAACTCACAAACAAAACAATAAAACAATGTGTGTGTGTACCTACTTATGTTCGCACCCAAGAAGCCGATACTTCTTCTCTTTATTAATCGTGCTAAGAAATCTAACTTCAACCATAGAATAGATAGAATATACGAACACAAGAAGTATAAAGCTGAAATTAGTTACATAATAAGCTAGTTAGTTAGTTAATGTTTACTATAATGTTGACTAGCTAACTTTAAGCTTCTTTAAGGACTTTAAGGACTTTAGGGTGTCGGTCTTTCGTGACGGTTGGTGCGCGTGCGCATCATAAAAATGTACTCTCGTCATTTTCATCAGCGGCAAAAACCAACTTCAAAAACTAAAAAGGTGGTTTAGTATCGCCAATTGTCATGTCCCAGTAGCTTATACGTCCGAGCTATAATGAAGCACGGAAGTATAGTTTGGACGCGGCGGAGGCGTCGGCGCTATAACAACACTACTAATGGAATTGAGCTCTTCATGGGAATTAAAATATGCATAAAATATATGGATAAAGCTCCGTGTGAATGTGGGACAAGGTATTTTAGAAGTGGCAGACGCAATGCTTTTATCTCCGTGCAATAAGACATCGCTTGATGGTGATGTTATATTTATACGAATTCTGTGATGAAACGAGGTTGAATTCTCTCCAAATAAATATTTGGAAGCAAAACCTGTAAAGTTTATATCTATCTACGATAATCTTTCAGGAATAACTATTCTGTTCTGGGTGTGTTGCTTACCATCAGGCTCATATCTTCCTAGTCCTTTTTGGAAGTCGGTTAAAAACTAAATGAACACACTCAAATAATTTTATTGAAATAAATTTCCATTTCGATTATTAAGCATCTCTGTTTCATCATACTTTTGTACACAAAGAGAGTAGTGTTCATTTTATCCTTGTATCACAAATATAATATGGAAATCATCAAAATTGTCTTGTAAACGCGATAGTTTGTAAGAGTATTTTGTAAGAGAGAGGATATATGTTTGTTAGGTACTACGAGTATTTCGCGTAAAAACTACTGAATAGATTTAGATGAAATTTCGCACATAGATAGATAATGGTCGGGAATAACACATAGGTTATTTTTTTATCCCGAGAAAATAATAGGAACGTGAACAACAGGGGTGAAACCTCGGGGCAATCCTAGTTAAATTATAACTTGATACATTATGTGTAAGGATGATTCAGCTTACTTCATAGGAGGTTTTATCATTTCATCTGAACCATATCGACGTTGTACAACATTGGTAGGTTGATCCCCCATGACGGTGCGCGCGGCGCGTGAAGAGGTGCGCCCGCGCAGCGCGCACTCCACCGTGACCGCGCGTCATTCTTTGTTTACACGTCTCTGCAGTAGACCAAACTAAATCAAAGTCACATCTTTTGAACTTTAGATGTATTTTTTTATAACTAGTTCATAGTAGGCATGATGACAAAAAAAACTAATTAGTCCGTCAGTTAGGTTCTTAAAAATATTATACACGTATTTTTTCTTTTGTTTCACAAATCCAAAATGACGAAGTTACAGCACTTAGAGGTTCCGAGTGACGTCACTTTATGGTAACGTTTTTTACGACGACGCAGACGTGTCGTCACCATGGGGTTTTGTAACGACGACGTCCAGAAGTTTATATATTTAGTTATAATTATACCTTTTGACCCATGACCATCATGATCCCAATTATCACTTTTTATTTTACTAACTAATTTTATAAATGTCAATGTTAGGATATTTGGATCTTTGTTGCTTAATCACGTCGAAACATCTGAACGGATCACTATACAATATTTCTTCATTCTACTTTTGAAGTGGTCGTACCCGTCTATTAAATTATATATAATTTATATACCTGTAATATTAAACTTTAAAGTTTAATATTATTTATTAGTTAGACTGGCAGGACCCACAAAAAAGTGTGGTTGTGTATACTTATGTACGCAAGAATAACTTCTTGCTTGCGTATAACTTCAGTGTATTCAACAAACGCGCAACTGTATGATTACAGTGTGTTCGAAGGTGTTCAATACGAGTATGTTCAACTGAACATCATCGCGTCGTTTCTTGGCTATCGGTGTTGTGCGCGTATCGTTATAAATGCAATCTAATATTTTCAATCGTGTCACAAGTATCCCTTTAACAAGGCCAAAATTTTACAAAATTGAGGTGTCTCGACAACCGCTGATTTGAAATTTTGTCACACTCTATAGTACTCTACAATAGTCAAGTCCCCGAAACTGAAATTGAGGAGAATTTTGAAGATATGTTTTTCTGCAATTTTGTGGGGGTGGCCATCTTGAACAATATTCATGAAACATGGCTAAGAACGCTAACAACTAATTCTCTTTTCTAAAAAAATATACATATAATTATTGTCATCAGTCAATAGTTCATCCGTTTAGAAGTTACGACGCCAAATTTTGGGTTGGGGTTTAAAAAAGTGAAATCCAGTTTGTCGCGAGCCGGCTGTGTATAGCCGCGTTTGCTGCATATTGCGCACATTCAACAAAAACAATGAACATTCAACAATAATTTACGAGTAGCTGAACAAATAAAGCAATTCTCACATTATTTCATTAATTTGTTAACATCTCTCGAATCTCGTGAGATCTGAGAGACCTTGGCAATTCATTGGCCAAATAAAGACTAATTATTTATAATATAATGTCTCGGAAAAACTGGTAATTAGCATTATAAGCTGCGAGTCGTCATTGTCCTCCATCTTGAGATTGCGCCGGGGCGTGCGCAAGCCCAGCTGTCATTAAAGTAAAGAATGATGCGAATTGGAGATTAGAGACCATACTTAGTTGCCGATCAAAGACGCCATAATTTGACGTATTAATTTTTATTTTCTATCCTACTAATATTTGAATGTTTACATGATTGAATGTTGGGATATTCGTTACTCAATAAGGTCGTAAAAGGATCGCGTTGAAATTTAAAACACAGTTAGATTGAATCTGGAATACCACGTAGGATAACTTTTATCACAGGAAAACTACGGGATCTGGAACTAATCGAGTCAAACCACGGGACTAATAGGAAGGCAGTGGACATTCTGCTCGTTCTGTAGACAGTCTAACCGTAGAGTCTAGATACAAGGTATTCCTCAAAATATCCTACATTTTTATAGTTAATTGGCTTACGATTGAGGTTTCACCTCATATTAAGCGAAGATCAGGCCTACTATAGAGTACGTTTACTTAAAAGAAACCGATTCACTCCCGACTTGAAGACTAGACAAGACAAGATTGTATCCATCGGGAAAATTCAACTCATGCGACGCATTCTACACAGTCAAGTTTCTGTAAAACGAAAATGGCCTCAAATTTCTTTCTGGTGTAAAGAGCATCAACCCAGAAACAGTGCCCTTTTCCTTTTCGAGCTCAAACTGACCGACTATACCTTTACCTATGATCGAATTGGAGTTATGGAATTAGATCATGTACCGATACCGATATTACACTTACCGAAATGTATCCGAAGAATTATTTTAAAACAGCACCCAGCTTACCAGCAGTTTTACTGCGTCATTCAAGACTGAAGCTTATCTAGTACTAAGGAGGACGATTGCTCTTTCTGGGTGATGTAGAATTATCTTATATATAAAATTCTCGTCTTATATGTAAAATTATCGTGTCACAGTGTTTGTTTCCTTACTCCTCCGAAACGGCTTCACTGATTTTTACCAAATTTTATATGCATATTCAGTAGGTCTGAGAATCGGCTACTAGCTATTTTTCATACCCCTAAGTATTAGGGGTTGTTCACCCCAAACATTTTTTTTTAAATTTATGGTAAAAAAAAATTGTTTTTATTTTTTTATAATGTTGCGTTAAAAAATACATACAACCCTAAATTTTTACCCTTTTATCACCAACCCCTGTTTTTTTATAGCCATTTTAGTAATATAATAATTTGACAGTGAACTCCTAAACGACGGGATCGATTTGAACGTTTTTTTTGTGTGTGTATTCGAAGATGGTTTAAATTCACAAATAAGCCCGGCAGATGGCGCTGCAGACAGTGTCTAGGTTATGTCCGAGCGAAGCCGGAACGGGCCGCTAGTTTTTTTATAATGTTTTTTAAGACTCAAATATCGAAATATGGTCACACACCATAAGCTATGATCCCAAGCCTCGTAGATGGATAGACACAATACAATACAACGTAGCACAACGCAACTCAACACAATACAATATTTTATTGGTCTGTGAAATAGGTAGAATTTACAATGTAGGTACATTTCTATGTATAATAAGTATGTATTTAAAATTATAAAAGTATTATATCAGGTATCTGGCCGCCATAGTCCAAGCTTTGCTTAGTTTGGGGTCTGATGGTGTTGTGTGTGATGTCCACCAATATTTATTTATTTATTTATTTTATCTAGAATATTTTTTAATAGTATTACATTTTTCGTGAGACTGCCATAGCGTTGAATATTCAATTTAGAATAGAGAAAGCTAAAAGGACAAAAAGACGCCAATTCACTCAATTTACAACAAAATACTGCGTCGAATGAAATCGGGAAACATAACTAGTTTAAAAATACAAAAGGAAATTATCCAAATTAATTATCTTTTCTTGCAATATAATTGCTTCATTGTCTGTGGTTTATTTGTGCAATTATATTTTTACGGGTTTGTTGCAAGTAGTATATTGTAACGACAAGAAAAACTCACGTTGTCTACCGACTGTGAAATTCAAATCAAAATGAAAAATACCCACTAAAAAGAACTCAACTTTTATTCACAGTTGTTTTGGTTTTAGGTTTTTGTGTATTTTATATTAACATAAAACGAAGTAAGTACAATGAAGAGTTAATCTATCTATCTATCTTCGTGATCAACGCTGACGCATGATACATCGACGGTATAAGTTAACTCCGTCAGTCAGCCATCCGTCAGATAGATTTAACCCATTTTTCCCAGAAGGGCTGCGCCCACGCATAACTTATAGGCGCCGGTATCACCCACGTGTGCCACGAGAGACCCCGTTACGATTGATCTATGTTTTGATACAATACTATAAAAGGCCTACGCACTGTTTACAGAATACATTTTTGGAAGTACTTGGTGCTCGTACCAGGCATTGCGTAAGGACGCCATCTGTGATTATTGCGATTCAAGCAAATTTATTACGAAAATATCATTCAAATGTCTACGCACAAAATTCTTAGGATATACTTGAATTTTTGAAGTGAAAACTTCTTTAGGCGCGCGTAGACAGATTTTTCTTGGGCTGTTAATTGAATTCATTCGTCACGCTCGGGTATGATAAGAAAGCTTCGGGCAAACTCGGGACCATGGCTATTGGTCATCTAGAAACGCATCAGCCAATGGGAAATGCTGATGCATTTCTAGATGGCCATGCCATAATAGCGAGGCCACGCCCTCCGGTTACACCCGTGTAGTTTCCAAGGTAAGCTATCAAATTCTGAGTTTTAAGTTTTCACTTCTATCGGCAGTTCCTATGACTGCCAATTTTTTTATTGTGGTAGGACTCTTTGCAGAGTCCACCTGGGGAACTATCACACCTTTGCTAATAAAACATCTTAAATATCTGGGTGTCGAGCGCAGTGTAGTGCTAGGTAATGATTTGGACTCTTCATGTCCTAACAGCTGCGTGTCGCTGTGCTGTTATGGGCAGGAATGTTGGTTACCATCAGACACATGAAATTATCGCCTCGTCATTTTATACTATAAAAGAAATCACACCTGCATTTTGTAGTGATAGGACTCTTTAGATACTAATCCGGCTGGAGAAGTACCATGTCTTTGCAAGTTATTCTACTGCCAAGCAGCAATATGCTAAGCACTACCACTACCACTATGTGCCGGTTTGCTAAAAGTTCTTAGAAAAATTGCCATTTCTAAAAAAATCGGCGCACCTAACCTAACTTACTAATAACATTAACAGATCCACCTTAATGTTTATCAGTTTCATTGAAAAAACAATAAATGTAAGATCAGCTGAGAGTATAAATATATTGACTAACAGTTCGTTAAAAGATCAGCTGAGAGTTGTAGTGAAACACACGTAGTTGGTTGAACACTGACTTTATTTCCATACGAGTACTTACATAGAGGGTAGACTTATATGTCATACCCTCATTAATATACAACATCTCATCCCTTTTAGAAAACAAAGAAAAAGAAATACTCTTAAAAATAAATCAACAAACCTATCCAAACAAAATACAAAATATAAGACACATGCCGCAATTTACTTGTAAGAACATAGAAATAAAGTATACCTACTGGGAAGACGATGAAACTTAATTACTTTTAGAATCGTAAAGGAAAACAAATATCATAAAAGCAAATTTACAAAACATTTTACCAAAACAAAAAATATGTATGCTTAGATACACTTACATACCTAACTTATTTATAAAAACTTGAAGATAGTAACTGTGGGGTCAATGAAACCTAATCCTTTTTGGAATCAATCAATAGATTAGTAAGCATTCGCGCGGTTCGTTCCCTCGACCTCGTGACGGGCACCGCGGGCGGGGCGGGCGACCCCGGCGCAGACGAGCTGGACTCACTCGAAACACTTTGATAGGTGTCGTCCTGGTTATCCGTGACGTCATAAACGTCTCGCGAGTGAGCGCTCTTCGGTGATGACTTTGCGCTCTCAGAGTCAGAGGTTACTTCCGTATCCGGTTCCGACACCTGTCGCTCTTCCCTTGCCGTCTTAAATCGACGTTTTCGCGTGCTAGTCGACCACATAGAATATTTCTGACTACTTGTCAGCTCAACATTCATTTTTGGCTGTACCGGGGGTTCCGCTTTCGAACGCAAGATCAGGTGACTTCGAGTGCGTCGATACCGACCGCCGTTCGCATCTTCGACCAGATAAGAACGAGGTTCACACGTACGTGCCACTACGGACACCGGCCTTCTGGCCCCGGCATCTATCATGATCGCCGAGTCTCCCGGCGACAGACGATCGAGCGACCTGGCCGTGCGGTCATACTGGCGTTTTACAGTCGCTCTGTTGTCCATTAGCGCCCGATAATTTCGCTCATTGTCTACCGGTTCCGTCAATAATTTGGAATGCGTAGGCAATTTTGTATTTAAACGTCTACCCATCAACATTTGAGCCGGAGAATCCAAACCGTTCCGCGGTGTAGCTCGATAATTGAGTAAACTCATCGAAAAATCTTGACCCGAGTCAACACATTTTTTAAGTAAATTCTTGACCGTCTGAACGGTCCTCTCGCTCTTCCCATTCGATTGAGCATAATTCGGCGATGACGTTACGGGCGTCACTTCCCAGTTCAGCAAGAAAGTCTTGAACTCCCGCGAGGCGTAAGCGGGGCCATTGTCGGTTACTAGCTCCGACGGGATCCCGTGTCGCGAGAACTGCTCCCTCAAAAACTGTATTACCTGCTTGCTGCTCGTATTCGTTAGTTCGCCGACCTCCACGTAATTAGAAAAGTAGTCCACTAAGATGATGTATCTTTTCTTCTTATACTCGAATATATCGGAGGCGAGCTTACGCCACGGCAGCGCCGGCACGTCGTGCTGCAGCAGCGGCTGGCGGCGCGCGCGGGGCGCGTGCAGCGCGCACGCGGCGCACGCGCGCACACAGCGCTCTATGCCCGCGCCCTGCCCCGGCCAGAACATCACCTCGCGAGCGCGCCGCGCCCAACGCTCTATTCCGAGGTGCCCCTCGTGTACGCGGTCTATCATCTCATCCCTGAGGGCGAGCGGTATGAAGACGCGTTCACCTTTAAAAATGATTCCGCCGACGTAGTGTAGTTGTTCCCGGTACGGCCAAAACACGGCACTCGCCGCGTTCACCTCGCGCCTGTTGTTAGGCCAACCCTCCGTTATGTACCGAATTAAAGTCTTGCAATCTGCGTCCGTCTCCGTCGCCTGCCTGACCGCTTCTAGCTTCGCGTCGCTGAAGGGCACGTTCTCCAACATGAAGCACGTCTGCACGTCCACTTCGTCCGTGACCTCGTCGAGCATTGTCTCTCCGAGCGGCGCTCGCGACAACGTGTCCGCGATGTACATGTACTTACCCGGCGTGTACACCACCTTGAACTCGAAGCCCTGCACGCGCATCATCATCCGCTGCAGCCGCGCCGGCACGGACACGAGCGGCTTGGCGAACAGCGCTTCGAGCGGCTTGTGGTCCGTGTGCACGGTGACGTCGGCGCGCCCGAGGATGTACTGCCTGAAGCGCTCGACCGCGAACACGATGGCCAGCATCTCCTTCTCGATCTGCGCGTACCGGGTCTGCGCGTCCGACAGCGTCATCGACGCGAACTCCACCGGGCGGCCGGCCTGCAGCAGCACGGCGCCCACGGCCACGCTGGACGCGTCCACGGACAGCACGAGCGGCGCGCGCGCGCAGTACAGCGCCAGCACCGGCGCGCTGCTGAGCTTGCGCTTGAGCTCGTCCACGGCCGCGCAGTGCTGCGGCTCCCACGTCCACTCGGAGTCCTTTTTCAATAGACCACGCAGCACGTTCACTTTCTCTGAATAATTTTGTATGAACTTAGACGAATAATTCACCATGCCCAAGAATCTTTCTAGCGATTTTTTATCATCCGGGTAAGGCATCTCTGAAATGGCCTTTATTTTAGCATCATCCGCACGCATCCCGGTCGCGTCGAACTTGTGGCCGAGATACGTTATCTCCGATACTCCGAACTTACACTTATCGCGGTTAAATTTAATGCCGATCTCTCGCGCGCGTTGCAGGAGTCTGCCCAGTCGGCGGTCGTGTTCGACCCTGTCTCGACCCCACACGATGACGTCATCGATGAACGATTCTACCCCTTCCAAATTTTCGAGGTGTTGTCGGAGTCTCGCATGAAAAACTTCGGGTGCACAGTTTATGCCGTAAGGCAAGCGCAAGAACTGATAACGGCCGAAAGGTGTACCGAAAGTGCAAAGGTCGGCGCTCGCATCATCGATTTTCACCATCCAGAACCCGCACCGGGCGTCGAGCACGCTGAAGACGGCGGCGCCGCGCAGCCGCACCGCCAGCTCGGGCACCGTCGGCAGCGAGTAGTGCGCGCGCCGCACCGCGCGGGTCAGAGGTCGAGGGTCGAGGCACACGCGGATACTGCCGTCCCTCTTAGGAACTACAACGATTGCATTGACCCACTCAGTCGGCCGTGTGACCTTCCTCACGACGCCCAAAGATTCCATCCTATGTAACTCTTTCAAAAGTTTATCTTTCAAACCGAAAGGAATTTTTCTGGTAGGACACAC
This sequence comes from Ectropis crepuscularia, assembly GCA_963693475.1. Classification (NCBI taxonomy): domain Eukaryota; kingdom Metazoa; phylum Arthropoda; class Insecta; order Lepidoptera; family Geometridae; genus Ectropis; species Ectropis crepuscularia. The sequence goes on along the minus strand of OY856344.1, from coordinate 1,521,533 downwards.
GACCGGCTGCACGCTTCTATCTACAGAAATACCATATTGCCCTGGCAATTGACCCAAACCTCTAAACAAATCATCGTACTCGCTAATATTAATCGTGTTCACCTGAGCGATCAAGCCCAATGTGACGCATCCTTCCAAACCTAATACCACAGAACAAATACTCACGGAGAAGAATGTCAACTCCATACTTCGTAGAAAAGTGGCTCCATCTATTTTCAGCCCCCTTCAAACTTCTGTCAGTGCTCAAGGCGGGAAATTTTAAAATCTACCATTTGCGTAGGCGGGAAAATTCAAAATGTTATAGGTAAAAAGGTAGATTATAAACCACATGGAACTACAGCCCAACTAATATAAACAAAACGTACTTGCTTACTACTTGCAAGTAAGTTTTGTTTATATTAGTTAGGCTATAGTTCCATGTGGTTTATAACCTACCTTTTCTTTTTCTTGTCTTATATAAATTCATGGCTTGATGTGGTGTAGAAAAAAACATGTGTGTTGAGATTCAATGCATTTATTTCAATTAGGTATTTGGAAAATACAATATTGAGACTTCAAAATGTAATCAGAACATGTACACCACTACCCATTAATAAATTAAATATTATAACAATATTTTTATAATACTCGTAGAAGCACATCCTTCCACACATTTTGTAAATTTTTTTAAGTACTTGAGTGTTTGTTTCCCATCTTCAGTTCAGTTCATCCCAGCATCTGAAAGTTTTATTTTCCCCATGATTATATTATTTCATCATTAAACATTCGAAACTAGTAAATTTATTTTTAGTGTTGCAAATCAAGGGTTTGAAGAGCAAATTTGAAAACATTTCCGAAGAAATTACAGGGCATTGAGATAAAACATCTTAAATCTCTAAGTAACGAGAGCAGAGCACTAAGTAGTGATTTAGACTATTTATGTAGCTGTGTAACTGTGTAGCTGTGTAACTAAGGCGTGTTGCTCACCATCAGACTCATGTCCTGCTCATCCTTCTAAACTACAAATAAAAGTCATGGGTAGAAGCTTGTTATAAGACACAGTAGTATTGAATTAGTAAATTGTAGACATTATGATGCAGACACCAAATTCTAACACAGATGTTATTTTTTCTGATTTCAGCTTTATTTTTAGATAACTTCGATATACCAACCTCATAATTTTCTCGTATAGTAGTCACTGGCTTTATGTCAGCCTTCATTGATGGACCTGCTTCATGTTCAGTAGTAGTGACCACTGCAGTAGGGGCTGCTTTGTAGATGAACCTGCTTCAGTTCAGTAATGTTCAGCATCTAAAATTAAATAAATTATGCTATTTTACCAAGCACAACATACACTTATTTATTATTTTTATCTTTTAGAAAATAATTAAAATATATTTACCTCATCATAGCTTTCATCGGGTGTAGCAGATGTTATAAGCTATTTTCCACCAGAAATTAAAGAAGATGGCTTGAAGTGATGGTTACACAGCATAAAATCCTTCTTGTACAGCTGTGCTTGAAATTGGTTTGAAGCTTTGAGGTCGATTCTTCATTAGGATAGCATATACTTAGCCCACAACCCGGAACTGAAAGCATAATTTACAAATGTGTTTTAGTTTCCGCCGGGCGCCCATAGGTCGTCAAATTTATGATAATTTCATAACAATATTCGCGATCTGGCGAACAACGTAAGTTGTATTTACCGTAAAAGATTCCTTTTTCCAGGTTTAGGAAAACGATATAGCGTGATGGTAGAATCACCAGCAGGCGATCTGCCACACTTAGCACATTTTCGTTGGCTCTCTTTCATGACGAAATACAGCGGAAATATATGGATAAAGTGTAAATAAACTGGATTTTAGCAAAAAAAACAAGAATAAAGCACGTAAACAAAACACGACGCCATTTTCTTGTGGTCGTTTTCTCGTTTTAGACTTTTAGAGATACCTACGTAATGACACCACGAAAATGTTTGACTCGATACTTATTTTTATTTTACTAATCGAGTTATCAAGAGAATTTTTATAGGTAATTTGTACGTATATGTAATTTTATTATAATTACAATGAAATCACTCAATAGTCTTCTTCGCCATAAAATGCGACAAGTACGGTAAGTCTTCAATTTGATCAAAGCTCTGGTAAAGTTATGGCCATAAGGGGCCGTTTAAGTTTTACGGCAGCAGATTTATTGCAATTATTGACCCCCCTCTCTCTCCCCCTTGTCAACAATAAGCCGCCCGCCCTCGCATGCTTACGTAAAATTTGTACCCATTCCCCCGAAAATTCGTTCCGTTTTCGGGTCTAGATAATGTGTGGGTTGTCAACTGTGTTAAAAAAATTGGCAGTCATAGGAACTGCCGATAGAAGTGAAAACTTATAACTCAGAATTTGATAGCTTACCTTGGAAACTACACGGGTGTAACCATGAAATGCGTGAAAATGAAATGAGAAATGAATCATTGTCCCATTGGCTGATGCAGTTTCTAGATGGCCATGCCATGATGGCCTGTCCACGCCCTTTCAGCATTTCCCATAAGCTGACGTTTTTCTAGAAGGCCAATAGCCATGGTCCCGAGTTTACCCGAAGCTTTCTTATCATACCCGAGCGTGACGAATGAATTAAATTCACAGCCCACAAAAAATTTGTCTAGGCGCGCCTAAAGAAGTTTTCACTTAAAAAATAAATAACTATTTCTGACGTGATCTCCATATAGAACTGCCACCCCCCATTTCAACAAAAATAAGGAAAATTCAGATGTGCTACATCTGCCCCGCACGATTGCCCCGTCTAGAGTCTAGACTAGACGGCTTCGTCGAACGACAAAATCGTTAGACAAATCGAATGAATAGACGAAAAAATCGTAATTTTTCACAGGTTACTTATCCCTAAAATGAAACGTTAGAAAGAGACGCGCGTATATATTGCCTCTACTCGTTTGGAGCCCCCTCGTGTATGTACTTTTATCCCACCTGGCCCTAAGAGAGTCGACCACCCCTGCCTAATACGTTCTGACAATTTAAATCGGCAACAACAAACGGTAAATAATAACATTTGTTACGGAAGGTGAATGACACGTTATCGGTTCCGATAATAGGTAACCTGTTTCCTGTAAAAGAATGTACACGTTTAGGAAACGGCTTAAGGTCGCTAATCGACAGACCCAAGAATAAATATTTTTCTTTAGAAATAACGTTTAGCATGGAACCCGTATCTATTTTTAGAACAACATTCTTTCCGTTAGATATAATACATTCAGTCCATTCTCTGCACGACTTACGCATTTCTTTGTCGTCACTGATGACGCCGACATGAAACATATTTTCCGAATCCTGTTCAGGGTCGCTGCCCTCATAATCTACATCTAAATTGTACACGTTACCTACAGTTTTCTTCTGTTCACACACTCGCGAAAAATGGCCTTTACGATCACACACAAAACACATCGCGTGACAAGCCGGACACCGGTCGCCGCCCGCGCAGCGAGCCCGCCCGCAGGCCCGGCAGCCGGGCCGCGCGCGCTGCGCCGCCGCCGGGCCGCGCCCGCCCGGGCCGGTGCCGCCGCCGGCGCGCCGCGCGCCCGCTCGGCTCGCGCCTCGGCCTCCGCTTGCGGCTCGCACCGCGTTCACTTGCACGTTCTCCGACGATGAGCTACCGATACATTGGCTTTCTTCTTGCGATATTTCAGCCGCCTGACAGATTCGTATCGCTTTAGCTAATGTTAAATCGTCCGTACGTAGCAGTCGATCCCTGAGCGTGGTGCTCATGACGCCGCACACGATTTTATCTCGCAGTAAGCTCTCGTTCAATTCGCCGAATTCGCAATGTTGACTCAGCAGCCGTAACGCCGTCACGTACTGGTCGACGTGTTCGCCATCCTCCTGGCTGCGCGTGAAGAACTTGTACCGCCGCACCGTAATATTTGGTTTCGTACCAAAATACGAATCGAACTTCTTCAAAATGCAGCTGACGTCATCTTCGCTTTCTCCCGCGTCGAATGCGAAGGTCGAGAAGACCTCGTACCCCGCCGGTCCGATGAGGTTCACCAACAAACTAGCCTGCACTTCCTTAGGCTCTTTGCTCACTCCAGACGCCTTTAAAAACACCTCAAAAAGCTTCCGCCATTTGCGCCACGACTCCGAGCGCGAGGCCGGACCGCCTTCGAGTGATAATTCCGCTGGAGGACGCGCGTGTTCCATTGTTTAGTGCACACAACTCGCACTAAACTAATAAAATACTGTTTTAAACGGTTTTTAATCTTTTTCAAAGAAAGAATATCCCACCGCTGCCACCATGTAGTGAAACACACGTAGTTGGTTGAACACTGACTTTATTTCCATACGAGTACTTACATAGAGGGTAGACTTATATGTCATACCCTCATTAATATACAACAAGAGTATAAATATATTGACTGACAGTTCGTTAAAAGATCAGCTGAGAGTATAAATATATTGACCGACAGTTCGTTAAAATTTCGAGACTTTGACACATTTCCCGAACATAACCATATCTGTTATTCGAATTGATTACAATTTCTCCGTAAATTCGACACGGGAAGTTAGAACCGATATTTACACAACAATACTAGAAATACCCCGGAACAAGAGCAAGAGTAACATACCAGGTGCAGCTACGGAACGGGAGCAAAACATCCTGTGCTCCGCGAAACATTTACATATATAATATACTAGCGGCCCGTTCCGGCTTCGCTCGGACATAACCTAGACACTGTCTGCAGCGCCATCTGCCGGGCATGAAAAATAGCTAGTAGCCGATTCTCAGACCTACTGATTAAGCATATAAAATCTGGTTAAGATCAGTAAAGCCGTTTCGGAGGAGTAACGAAACAAACACTGTGACACGAGAATTTTATATATAAGACTAGCTGACCCCGCAAACGTTGTTTTGCCTTAGTGAACAACCCTTGTCACTTAGGGGTATGAAAAATAGCTAGTAGCCGATTCTCATACCTACAGAATATGCATATAAAATTTGGTTAAAATCAGTAAAGCCGTTTCGGAGGAGTAAGGAAACAAACACTGTGACACGAGAATTTTATATATAAGATGTATATGTAGGGACTGTGCAACCCGATGCAGTTCCAACAAACTCAATGACTGCTGGCATTAATTGATTTTAAATTTATAGTGTGTAGTAGGCTACTGGTGAACCTCTATCATTAAACCCCTGATGCAAAAACGAAGGTTAAAAAGGAAACGAAGGAAATGTTATTTTGATAGGAGTTGTGAAAAAATGTAAATTAATACGCAAATAAAAAAATTGGACCTTTCTCTAGTATGTGATCCGCCATTTCGTGGCGCCGGCCATCTTGCGCCGAGTTTCATCTGACATAGCTACGATCACCCCCGGCTAAAAATAAAATCAAAATCGGTTCATTTGTTTGGTAGCTACGATGCCCCAAACAGACAAACACATTACACATACACAGAGAGAGAGAGAGAAGTAAAACTAATGAATTGATAGCCATTAGATAGCCTATTTAAATAACCCAAATTAATTGAAACAAACCAACGAAAGTAACTAATTAAAATTGCCTCACTAACACTATTGTACTTACTTAGTTTATTTTTGTCAGAAAACACTGAAAATAAAAATGGCAGTCACATTACAAAAGTGGGGGTCTCGAACCCTGGGAAATTGACGGTGAAAGTTCTATTTCCCAAAATATCGCTAGGCATTATCCCAAACTGACTGTACCTCTATAAAGTATAAGATTCGAGTGTAAAGTTAGCACGTGGCTGCAGTTAACACCTGTGAGTAGGATCCAAACATCCTGCGCTCCTGCAGCCGTCGTCCGCTATTTCCAGCGGTTTGTTTGCGATTGTGGTACCTGTGGCTGTATCACACCGTGTTATTGCAGTTTGAATCGTCAGAACTGGCTAAAATGATCGCATTATATAACGACTCGTAGAAGACGATTTGTTCCGGAGATATCATTCGAGGAAATGTGTCATCAACTAGTACTTGACCCGCGTGGTGGACTATTCCCTCGACTCTCTTCTTATGAAAGTATGCCCTGAGTCCCATCTGTGAACATGAAGTGTGCTACTTAAGTTATGTTTACGGGCAAATACATAATAATGACTAAGTAAGTTTGTTGATGATACAGTCAACATAACTCTTGCCAAAATATAGGGGCGCGTTCCGAAAAAAACCTCTGAAAACATTCGCGATTTAAAAATAATGTTGACTTACTGAGGTTAATTAACTGAAGCTGGGAAAATAATAGCAATGCCATACTGGGGCGGTAAGCGCTGACCGACGAACCCCAGACAATGTTATGGTTCTGCTATAGTACAGGAGCTGGGGGTTAGTGAGAAAAGGGTTTTATAGGAAAAAATATCGACGAGCAGCGCCCCGCATATTTATCCGAGTCGTTCCTGTTCCTTTAACTTTCCCGGGATAAAAAGTAGCCCGTGTATTCTTCCAGACTATAATCTGTGTTCCAAATTTCAAACTAATCCGTTCATATGTTACAAAATCCTTGAGGCACAATCATCCAAGCATATGAACATCCAAACATTGACATTTGTAATTCTAGTAGATGTGTTGTGATATTTGTTTAACAGCTCACAATGTAAAACTCACTCGCGTCACTCGCCCTCGAAAAATATATTTCTATAAACATGACAGTTTCCTCACTGCGTTTTTCTTTGCCAATTAAGCAAGATGATGGACTTGTACATCTGCACATCATATGTTCCAGTCGGTTTCGAATTTAAATCACACACATGTTTTCGACACAAACTCACTAATGCTACTTTTTTCTAAAATTATAAGTTTGCTATTCAAAATCACTAATAAGCAAAGTTCAAAACAAAGGTTTGGTTATGTTCGAGCGTGTTGGTGTGCGAGTGTAAGTATTATACCAAAATCACTTTTTTTTTTCATTTTTGTGTGTCTATCTGGTGGTTGTAGCTAATCTTTAAAACGACTGGATCGGTTCTAACGGGACTTTTACTGCCATATAGCTGTTATTCTAAGGTATAAGCTAGGATAGAAAGGATACTTTTATTTGCGGAGAATAATTAGGGTTCCGTGAAAAAAAGAGAAAACCCTTAAAATACGGCTGACACCTTGACCACAGTACTCATACGAGTATATAGCATGCATTTTGAGAAGAAAAATCCTGCGAACCTGTGTTGGAGACAGCTGATTGTGACGTCAGCATCTTAATTCATGACACGCCTTGATCCCCGGCTCCGTGACTATAGATCGGCTTAATTCTAACTAGGTTTGTTATTATAACGCGGCCTATTTCTGGTCTGATTCATCAGTTCTGAGATAATACACAGACAACTTTCCACTCGCATCGCACCTACACATGTGCTGATAATAATACTTTATCACTTAGATTTGCGCATAAGGCGCAATGCCCTAACTATCCTAAACTTGGAATACTTACGCACATACCAATATTAGTGAACCAATAATCATAATTATATTAAGATTGATTGATTGATGTTTAACCTAAGAATGTAGAGTTTCTGAAATTCCTGAAACCCTGTCTTCTGAGAAATACATTGTCAACGTCAGTTGGTTTTCAAAAATGTGTACTTTTCGTTGCACTATTTGACTTTCTCAGCGGGATAACCAGCGCGCTCTTACCGTGAGGAAGTACTAATTCCGCACACTTTCATGCGTCTCTAAAAAAGGTAAATATGTAAATCAAAATAATCAAAACAGGAGCGCCGAGAGCGAATGAAACCATAGGGTCGTCCACGATCTGTGATAATGCAGTGATCCCCTAGAAACATTTTTTTCCAGAAAAATGGCAGAGGCAAAATACAATTATCTTATATCTCTGTGACGTGCACACTGCAGTACTAGGCAGAGATTGTTGACCATTCTTTTTAAATAGTTGCATGGCACTATTTTGATATATGTAGACTTGTTGCTTACCATCAGACGAGTAAAACACGAGTCTTAAGGCCGGTTTGCATTTTGATTATTGCGAGTGTGAGAGCGAGTGCGATTGCGAGTGCGAGTGACTGATTACTATGCACTCGTAATAATCAATCGGTGTCCACACGTGTTTGCTATCAATCACTCAACACCTGCACTACTCACTCGCACGCGTACTAATCAAAATGAAAACAGGCCTTTACTTGGAAAAACACATATCTTTTGCAATTTTCCTATCTGTCACGTTTGATGTCAACTGAAAAGACGTGCAAACAGCATCTTACAATAGTTGTTATTGCGAAAACTATCACAAGATTTGCACAGCTGAACAAAAAATGTATCATTGAAACATGATGGTACTGCGCAACTGTCGACATTGTCGCGATCACTCGCGTTCCGTGATGGTAAGATGACGAAACAAAGTATTGCCAAGTCCAGAGATCACATTCCAACTATTTTTGCGACATGTCCAAATAGTTACCTAATTAGTATGCTAAGTAAAATGCAACACAATCCTATACTAACCTAAATAAACAATTTATTAGAATGGCTGATGTAAACAATGCACCAGATGGTGAACAAACCACTCCCACATGCTTCCGTCAAGGCTTCAGTATATTTGGCATTTACCGAAGTACTCATTAAGTTATAATTCAATGATGCCGCCACTGGCGTAATGTACAAAATAATAAACTGGTATGGTTTAAAAACAATACGGTTAAAAAAAATCCTGAAAGTCTTTAGTAATGGTACGAACTTTACGTGCCATGCTGTTGTGGTAGGATTCCTTTTCAGATGTCGTCTAGGGAAATACTTACTTAATTAATTTAGTAGTGGTAGGACTCTTAGCAGAGTCCTCCTGGGGAAGTACACCTTTGCCAGTTATTCTACCACACCTTTGCCAGTTATTCTACCGCCAAGCATTAATGTGCAAACATTAGTGTGTTCCGGTTTGAAGGGCAATGTTTCCAGAAAATACAGGGCTTAGAGATATAACAACTTAGATCTCTGGGTGACTGGGTACAGTACTAGGTAATGATTTGGACTCTTCAAGTTCCAATAGCTGCGTGTCACTGTACTGTTATGTGGTAGGCATGTTGCTTACCATCAGGCACATGTCCTGCTCGTCTCGTTACTCTTTACTTAAAAAAAACTTACATCTCCTTTCGTAATTATTCCACCAGTAAACCAAATTATGTTTTGTTGGAACTACGAGTAGAGAAACAGGATAAGCAAGACCTGCTTCTGATGGCAAGCAACACACCAGTCCATAAGCACAACACGTAGCGATTTAAACATAAAATATTCCAATTACGTATGTGTATGTGTACGTATAGGTATGTGAGATTTGGTATTTGAGATGTGAGATACTCATATTTTTTCTAAGTAAAAATGTATCTAAAAATGTAGATAGCATTTTATGCTAAACCACTATAATATTCTACTTACTTATTTTTAACCTTCTTAAAAAAAGCGGGAGATTTTCTATTCGGTTGAATGTTTTTATTTGTTTATCGATAGATGAAGCGATTTTTATGGTTTTTTTTTTTAAAAAATTGGTTGTTCGTCGTTCCGAGATCATTCCATATTTTTTTTTATCAAAAGTGGAGAAATATTATTTAGTGCTATTTTTGAAATATGAAACTAAAATTTGCTTTAACGTAAATAGACGATTTAGTGATAGATTCTTATGAAATTTGGTTGTTATATATATGTATGTATGAAAATAAATTATGTAGGCTAACAAAATGACAGTAAAGATTAAAATAAGTAAGAACTCGAGACGGTAACCAATAAAACGGGGGTTCGATATTTGAAATACGGCGCTCGTTTGAAATACGAACCCGCGGATTCCGCGCGCGCTTTCCTAAATTGCTCTGAAAATAGAGATGCGCGTGCGCGCCGACTACCGCGCCACCTGGGCGCGCGGCGGTCGCTGCGGGGTGACCACACTATGAGGTTGTTTCGAAACGTGTGCAACACTATGTTCGACCTCTCGCCATCGGAGGTAGGTCAAATTCAGGTGAAATTCAATTTAGCCGCGGATCGGAGAGACTAGACGCGAGCGCCCGGTTTTGCGCCGCTGCGCACTATTTTATACCTAGGGATCGATTAGTTCAATCTAGACATCATTGAGTTACTATATCATAAAGCTATTGAAATAAGCTACAAAACGATGTATAATTGTTCTATATTTTATTTATATTGAATTTTACACGCATTTTTCTTTTTACCCGAAGTCGAAAAAAGTTATACTTTTGAAAAAGTGGGTGTTTGTGAAGAAAGTATATTGTTTTATGTATAGGTTGTTATGATTTTTATAAACAGCAATATCTACCCCTTATAAATCGAAACTAAAAAGTATATGCTTTCATACTAATATTTTTATATTTTCGACTCGGAAAAATACACAACAGAACAGAAATTGCATGCCGATTACAACCGGTTTTTTTAAAATTTCGTGAGGTACGATTTAGGTATTTAGGCATTATATTTATATACCGATCGATAGAAAATATATTCTGGAATCTTATAAACATACTAGTAGAACCGATAATTAAAATAATGTATACTCAATTAGGCAAAATGTGAGAAACGACAATGAAAAAATAGCCGCCATTTTCGTAAGTCATATGACTTCATCCGATCTTTAGTGTCAAAAATCTAAAACACAATATTATGTTGTGAATATGCAAAAGGCTTCCTAAAGGCTTATATAAATTAATAATACAATCGTTACTTACGATTTTCCAGGGTAAAACACCTAATTTCACGTAATTAATCACTCACTTCACTCCGTGACGTCACGAAATGACGCGCGCGTCATGGCGCCCGAGCCGGCCGGTTTCAACTGGCAAAATTTCGAGAAATTTGTTTTGAGTAAATGCCGTTATCGCTCTCATTGTAAAGCTACATTCGATAGGCATTATATCAATAAAACAGTTATGGGAATATCAACCTTTCCCTGAACAAAATAAGGTCCAAAAGCCGCAACGGAATTTGGAAGACATATGTCATCCATCCGATCCCTAGTGACGCGTAAAAGTGGAAGACATATGTCATCCATCCGATGCTGACGGGTTTGTATTAGTAATTTCTAAATTAAATGATAATTTTCTCGGAAAGAACAAAAGCCGACTTCAATTTAAAATTTTACCCAGGCACTTGACTAAATGGTAAATAATAAACGATTACGTTGTCCAGAAAATGGTGAGACAATTTAATTTTTTTGTTGAAACTTTAAAACCCATTTAAATTTTATGGAAATTGATATAGTGGTATCAAAAAACTAAACTTCGCTTATCTTGGTCTGGACAACGAAATCGTAGATTATTCACAATTTAGTCGAATGTCTTGAGTTTCATGTCATATTGTAGTTGGTTTTCGTTTGTTCGAAGAACATTAAAAAATTGATTAGGTACTTATTGTAAGCACAAAATTAAACTTTCCAAAGTATAGTCCCGGCCACGATATCTCGCTCCGTGGTCACCGCACCGGAAGCAGCGGAAGCGGTGAACTAGCAGTATTTCATACGCGGAACCGTGCGCACGCGCCGCTAGCCACTACTCACAGCACGCACGGCTCACAGCTCCCACCCCGCGCCGCGACGCGAAGGATTTCATTTCACGTCCCTAGTTTTACTTTATGAACTTAACTTAGAGTGAGAGAGGGTTTACTTAGTCAGTTCAAGTTAGAGTCCTACATCAGCACTAGCACCCATTTCTATAGGCAGTAGTGGCCAGCTGCAATATGTCCCTTTAAAAAAAAACACGGAATGCAATGTTTCGTAACTAATTATTAGGTCCTTAAGTCCTTACACATGAAATTGGTGTTTTTTCGTACTGGCCACTTTCATCTCAAATATCTCCTCTTTAGTTAGGAATTCCAATTTCAAATATATTAAGCTACTAGCTGAACCCGCTACTTCGTTCGCGTACGTTGATCTTGCGACCTTATTAGTACATTAGTAGTACTTACCTAAAAATATTTGGATGGGTGGCCATTACACAAACCGAGTGAATTTGTTTTTCTACACAAAAATATGTTTATTCGAGTTTAGGAACTTCATATTTTATATGGAGTATCGAACATAGCCGCAGTGTTAAGTTTGTAGGATTTTTATAGGATATATTACGAAGAGTATGTAGCTGATGTGCGTGATCTGATACTTACCTACTTATACATTTTTACAGGATGATAGCCTATGTAGGTGATAGACTTATTAGCCGATGTGATATTTTAGACTCAAAGCTAAGTGTTTCAAATGTCAATCTAAGTGGTAATGTCGTTCTGTCGTATATATTTGTTTTGTCAGGGCCCATGCTTTATCAGAGATGATAGGTAGTATATGAGACTATAAACTATCTGTGTTTCAAATTCCAGCCAAATCATACCGTTACATAATATACTCGTACATATACCTAATACTTCGTAGTAAGATAACATTTTATTCAATTTTAGAAAAACAACGGTCTGCTTTGGTCACCGAAGCTTAAACACTAAATTTAGTACAGTATTTGGATTGAAATAATATCCGAAAGAACAAAAACTGACTTCAATTATTATCATTTCACGTCAACTAACTTCTAATAGTCAAGTACAAAGTTCTCTCGACTAATTTTTGAAGCCATAACTACTTCGTCCAGATAAATAGATACTGGTGAACAATTCACACACAAAACTTTGGCTTTTTCCACCGCCATTGTCCCAGCCATAGGTACTCAAACCGGAGTGGCGCGTGACGATGGCAAAAGACCTGACGGCATGACTTTTGTGCCTTGGAAGTTTGAAGTTGAGTCGGCCCCTAGTGTGAGACGCAGCTTGCGTCGATACTCTGGCACCATCATATCTTCCAGAGATTCATAGTAGGGCCAGTGCAGCGGCTTATTTAGCTGAGCGTCTCAAACGGCGGAAATTTGCAACCCTCGGTAGTGGTTTTATATTTAAAACTTTTGGGGCTGAGACATCGTGCCTGTGGGGGCCAGGAGCTCACCTCATCGTTAAAACCCTTTCCGAGCGCTTGACCGACGCAACGCGTGACCAAAATGCTGGCGTGTATTTGGCCCAACGCATAAACATTGCACTTCAGCGTGGTACTGCCACCAGCATGGCGGGCACGCGTCTAACTGGTAGTGGGTTTAAACATCTTGTCATCCAGTTTTTGTTAATATTAAAAAAACCGCCTCCCTCTTTTCCATATAATAAAAATGGGACCATATTACTGGGACTTCGCTGTCAGTCCGTTCGTTCGTCCGTCTGTCACCAGAATGTATCTTAAGAACAGTGATAGCTAGACAGTTGTAATTTTCACAAATGATGTATTCATTTTGCCGCTACAACAACAAATACAATACATTTTTAAGGGGGGCTCCCATAGAACAAATTTGTTTTTTTTACCGTTTCTCGCTCGATACTAATAATGGTGATAGGTAGACGCTTTAACTGTTCACACAATATTTCGTTTTTTGTTATCTTTAAATAATTAATGATTAAGGAGGCTCCCATATAATAAAATAAGTTTTCGCCATGAATTTGGTAATAGTACGGGACCCTTCGTGCGCGAGTCCCGCTCGCACTTGGCCGGTTTTTAGGGTTCCGTAAAACGTAAAAACGGAACCCTTATAGATTCGTCATGTCTGTCTGTCTGTCCGTCCGTATGTCACAGCCACTTTTTGCCGAAACTATGAGAACTACACTGTTGCAACTTAGTAAGTAGATGTATTCTGTGAACCGCATTAAGATTTTTACAAAAGTTTTTTAAAAAAACAAAAATTAGGGGTGCCCCCCATACTGAGAACTGAAGCTCAAAATTTTTTTTTTCATCAAACCTACACGTGTGGGGTGTCTATCGATAGGTCTTAAAAAATGATGTTGAGGTTTCTAATATAATTTTTGTCTACACTGAATAACTTGCGCGAGAGACGCTTCCAAAGTGGTAAAATGTGTGTCCCCCCCCCTCTAACTTCTAAAGTAAGAGAATGAAAAAACTAAAAAAAATATATGATGTACATTACCATGAAAACTACCAACGAAAATTAGTTTGAACTCGATCTGATGAGTAGTTTTTTTTAGTACGTCATAAAATACACTATTATTAAAACTTCGATCAAAGTTACAACGAACTACAAGAACTATGTGTACTATGTATATTATGTTACTTGCTGGAACGGAACCCTTCATGGGCGAGTCCAACTCGCACTTGGCTACTTTATTTAATATCTAATTTAGAATTGATGTCACGTACCTGGGTTACTTACCAACTTGATTTTATTCGCTATAAAAAAAACTTTGACTTTGACATTAGAAAGATATTGTCACATCATTACTTGACGGAAGGCGGATTTGAGTGCGATGTGTGTACCAGGGATGAGACTGACTCCGATAAATCGGAACTTCCGATTACTACACTTTCGGTTCTGATTTCGGCTCTGAAATTTTAAAAAAGGAGGTTACAATCGGAAGTGATGTGTATAAATATTGCAAATAATCCCCTATAGTAAATGGAAATACAAAATCGCAGCATCCTAAATCAATTGCTCGTCAATGTTTATCGTGTCTACGTGTTTGGCAAAAACAAACCCAATAAAAATGTCATTCACCACTTCTAATAATCCTGCCTATGCCTCCGACTTCAAATCCGACTCCAATAAATCAAATTTTAAAACTCCGATTCCGCCTTCGGTTCCGGCAAAATGACCTCCGTTACATCCCTGTTGTTTACAGTGTCACAGATTACTTCGAAGTTAGTATGTACCGAACTAATTATTACCGTAATTATTTAATTTCTATGTAATTTCCAATCCACCTGACCAATAATTTTGATGGAACTATATAAAAAATATGTTCTTTCTAACAAAATAAGAATTAACGAAATTGAACAACGCAAACATGAGTTACAACCAAATACACATTCTGACTTTCACCCCTTCCTGCAAGAAAATCGTGCAGAATTTGCGGATTAAAATAAGACAGCTACCACCTACTTAGTATGAACTTAAATCATGTCAAGTTTCATTTGAATTGAATCAGTAGTTTAGGCGTGATGAGAGTTCCCTATACAGAAAGACAGACAGACATGAAAGAAAAAAAATGCAGTTTCGCCATCAGTATCGACTATGGAGTGCCCCCAATTTTTTTTTTTCAAAATATCTTCAATGTACAGAATTCGACCTGCTACAGTTTTATTATAAGTATAGATATAGATTTACTCATCGTTCGTTTCAATGACTCGAACGAAGGGGTTTAACTCTACTTTTGTATTAAAAACGTCTAGATACAGATGAAAGCAGAACATCGAATAAATTGACCCTATTATGAGTTCTAAATCGATTTCATAAAATATTCAAAATAGTTAATCGTACAACGCAATATTAATTGTTAAGGATCGATTTCGGAGAGTAACAGTAGCACAAATAACACTATTCCACACACACGCTTCACTGAAAATAAAATTCCGCACGCTGCATGTTGGAGAACATTTTTTCTGTGACAATCCGTGCCATTAACTTCTGAACTAAAAGTACGTTTAACGTTTAACGCTCCTGTTACTAATAGTCGGAACTTAAAGTATTTTGGGATTTGTACACATGGACACCATTTAAACGTAGTTAAATTGGAACTGGAAGGATAATGATAAGTAGCCCACTAAATGTTCCTTCTATCCCAAATCATAAGCAGCCCATTAAATGTGCCCAGGCCTGGGATTCAGGGCCTTCTCTCGCAAGGAGAAAGTCAAGCACATTATCCACCACGCTAGCCGTTACTCTACCAGTGCGAGTTGGTAGATGACATACTTAACCTCCAAAGATTTCATCTAAATAATATCGGTTTCATCACAATGTTTTTCTTCACTTTTTTTCTAAGTTAGCGACATTACACACATGACTTCAAAAAGACAGTGGTGCACTGGTGCACGTAGGATTTGAACCCGGGGCTATATCGGCAATCGCCGTTCTCCAGACTAGACCATCTGCATCTTCCTCAACTTTGGCATGTATATTGAGTCTAAGGCTAA
The DNA here is from genome assembly GCA_963693475.1 of Ectropis crepuscularia. Lineage (NCBI taxonomy): Eukaryota > Metazoa > Arthropoda > Insecta > Lepidoptera > Geometridae > Ectropis > Ectropis crepuscularia. Next base: position 1,505,608 of record OY856344.1, on the reverse strand, counting down.
ATTAGCCGCCAAAAAACTGGGTGTCCTCTCAAAGGTGCGAAGATACTTCAATTCTGAACAGTTGCTCACGTTATACAAGGCACAGATTCGCACTTCACACACTTCGGAGAGTGTGCAACTGATCTATATGATCTAATACCACCTTGCCCTTTCTTCTATCGGAATTCTCGTATCTCAAAAAAGCGACATCGTTTCATGGTTGATGTTCCAAAAACACGAACGAAGAGATCTGACTCCACGTTTGTGATAAGAACGTCTAAGTTGTGGAATGCGTTACCTGAGTGGGTTTTTCCCGATAGTTACAATCTTGGTGTCTTCAAATCCAGAGTGAATCGGTTTCTTCTAGGTAAGCACGCTCCATCGTAGATCGCATCGTCGCTTAACATCAAGCGAGATGGTGGTCAAGTGCGCACCTACTACAGTTAAAAAAATAATCTTTCGCTAAGTTTAGGGCATAATCCACCACGCTGCTCCAATGCCTCATACTTGTAGTTTGGACGTCCTCGCCACTGAGCGTGGGATATTGACCTGTTAATTATGCAGTAGTTTGGTAAACTCCCGTTTGATTGAGCAGCTTATTCGTAGCACGTCTCGTAAGTATTGTTATAGCTACTAGTAAGTATCCGCTTCCTCTCCCGTACCTCGGCTCGTTCAAGCTGTAGTTAGCCGTATATATATCGGCTCGACGACTAAACAAACGCATAAAACTAAATAGCTCGTTTTATGGAGGCGATAAACGTTACTGGAATTTTCATTATGGTAATTAATAAATTACGATTAGGCAGGTACATAGCTTGAACGTCCCATTTTACAATAGTAAATTAAATATATCTATAGGTGGAATTTTCTCATACTAAACCATCTAGCCCCAAAATAACAAAGCTTGTGATATGAATGCCAGATAGATGATATAATCCTACTATAAGGCGCGGTCCCAGCTTAGAATTTTGGAGGAAGTCATCAAGTACGCATCCTCAGATTTTGTCACCAATAATATAAATAACCACACCACCAAATAAAATAAATCGAGTAAAAAAGACTTTACTAGTAGGCCCCACGATTTTACCGCGTAGTTACCATTCCAGTGTTAAAAAATAGGCTCTATACTAGGTATTAGATATTTTGACTTTTTTTAATTTTAACTTATCGTATAACTACTGCGATTTTGGACCCCAATTTCGGACTGCGCCTGCCTACTATGAAGGGATGGGGTTGAAAGTTGGAACACAGTTAGATTTTAGTATAGTCTGGATGAACAGATACATCTTTATCCCGTAAGTACTTATTTAATTTGTTGAGAAGTTATGTTTGTTATCAATATCATTCAATACGCCTATATTGTGTAGGTACCTATCTGAATGTCTGTTAGTTAAAGATGCTAACATGAATGGCCGGCTAGTGTTGTGGTTCCCACACGAGGTGCCGTATCGTCCATTGTGTGGTGCGGAGAATCGATGATATACTTACTTCCATTAATCGGGAGGTTTTTATAGACCTTTCACAGGGATGTCAGGTTACGGTTGTTACTTTGTTAGTATTTTAACGTGTTGTTCAGGGTTTCTTAATCAGACACGCAAATAAACTATATAACGTATTTTTAGCAGGTCGGGAATGTTTAAAAAGCAACAATAATTAACAAAGTAAAAAAAATGTGTATGTACTTAGGTTTTTTTATAGATTTACACTTGATCGCCATCTCGCCTGATGTTAAGCGACGATGCGGTCTGCGATAGAGCTTGCTTACTTAGAAGAAACCTATTAGCTCTCGATTAGAAAGCAACAAGGTTGTAACTATCGGGAAAACCCCACTTAGGAGAGACTAGAGAGGAACGCCTTCCTCTCGCCACGTTTGCAGCTGCTAAACCGCGAAAATCAGCGGTCTCGTGAGTTTTGAAATAAAATCCGGGTGAAGATCGTTTCATGAGATCTTATTCAACGCTCCTTCTGCGCAGGCCCAAAGCTGGCTAGAAAGTGGAGACTATTTCAGGCCAACTGCGACCAATTACAGTTTGTCGAATTTAGGTTTCGGTCTGCGCAGGCTACGTAAAAAATCACTCTGAAGAGACAGTTGACATGGGTACATTGCCTTCAAACCGGAAAACAGCAAAGTTTGCACGTAAGCCCTCAGGTCTGCTGCTCTAGCGCGGCTCGATGTAACGCAGTTACGTATTTTTTTATACTATAGAGTGACGAGACGAGCAGTGACATGCAGCTTTTGTAATACGAAGAATCATTACCTAACACTGCACTGCGCTCGTCACCCAGAGATGTAAGATGTTTTATCTCTGTTCCCTGTAACTTCACTGGAAACATTGCCCTTCAAACAAACATACTCGTGAGCATATCGGGGACTCGAATCCATAAGAACCCATAATTGTTCCAGAAAGTTCAACGCGACTAAAGAAAACTCTTAGGATAAAACTCCTCACATTCTATCTGTTCACTCTAGTGTGAAGGACTTGTTTGTCCCATGGGCAAAGTGGGGCTTCCCCATCCTCGGCCCAAGGATAGCTTAAGAGCTGTGGTTGAAACATGATCCTGTAGTTTGGAAAGATTATTGTGTGATTTTTTAAGGCCTCTGTTTCCAAAGTTTACGTGCGTAAGCTTTCTGTTCCACTACTGGAAATCGGGGCTGGACAAGGAAGGAATCAAGGTCATAACCGTTCAAGCTGACCAAGTGCGGGTGTACGGCTGATGCATGTTCTCGAAGGACAACACAGTTTTCTTTTATAATACGGGGTGATGAAACTAGCAGGTCACGTGCCTGATGGTGAGTCCATAACAAAAGCACAGTAACACGCGGATTTTGAAACTTAAAAAGGCCCAAATCTTACGCTGCACTGCGCTTGTTACCCAGAGGTACCTATAAGATATTTTATTTCTATGCCCTGCAATTTCACTGGGAACATTACCCTTCAAACCGGAACACTGTGATGCTCGTACATTACTGCTTGGCGCTAGAATAACTGGTAAGGGTGTGACCCCAGGCGGACTCTTCAAAGAGTTCTACCGCTACAGTTTCAAGGATTATATTTTTCTTTCTTCTTTTGGTGCCTCTCCAACTAGTGGAGGTTGGCAGCCAGTTCTGATACGTGATGCGGTCCCTGGAAAGGTGAAAGAGTTCGGCAGCTCTCCTATTACCCGTCCATCCTTAGATGTTCCACTAGATTGGATAGAAATATAATGTATTGCGGACTGTACCTATCATTGATATCAAATAAATGTTTCATGTTGTCAAAGCTGTGATTTACTGGTGTCATGAAGTTGTAATAGATAGACTCTTAGTAGAACTACCAAAACACTTTGAACTACAGAAAAAAATAATAAAATGACAACTTACAAGCTCAATAGGTGGGAAATTACAAGAGCTACCTACAACCTCCACAACCTGACACACAAACATGTTAATCTGACACACTCGCAGATCAGCGAGCATAGAGCGTATCGTTCATCGATAGCTGTCAAACGTTGTTAACATCAGTGAGTGGTGACCACTGACCACTGACCAGCGGCAGGAGGGGGGAGGAATGTGATATAAACTCGGTTAGCGAGGCACCGCGTGGGAGCCGCCGGGGAAACCGCAGCCAACCTGTTCCCAGGGGTATCCTCGGGACACGGGACCTGCATTACATTGTAGGTTGTACGTACTTGTTGTTCAATTAATTTGTTTTGTAATAGTTATGCATAAACGTTTACGAGCCTACTATATGTTCCCACTGTTGGGACTGTTGTTCTCTCACAATGAGAGAGTTAAGGCCCTAGTAAACATTAAACATTCAAATTTTCCAATGTATAATATTAATAATAGGATTGTTCCTGATCACATTTATAGTAAAGACTAGCAGCCCCCCGTGGTGTTAGCCGCGAAGTTCCCGTTCCCGTTGTTTTCCGGGATAAAAAGTAGCCTATGTGTTCTTCCCGACTATAATCTATCTGTGTTCCAAATTTCAGCCCGTTCATACGTTAGGACGTGATTGAACAACAAGCATCCATACATTGACATTTATAATGTTAGTAGGATTAAACAGAACTGCTTGTCAATAGAACGACTGATAGAAATATGAGAGTCCTCAGCTACGTGTCATGGTTATTGTAGTGATCGGACTCTTTGTAGAGTCTACACACCTTGACCTACCACACCTTGAAGAGATATTTATGGATAGCCATTTCCTTGATTGAACGCAGAGGAAGTAGCAGGCAGAGCCAGAATAATATTTAACATACTACCAGCGTGCCGTGGTTTTACGCGTATTCTTCGTTCCCGTTATTTATCTGTGGTAAAGCGGCAGACTATAATCTAACTGTATTCCAAATTTCAACCTATCCGTTCAGCCATGCCGACGTGATTGAGCAACAAACATCCAAACCTTGACATTTAACATATTATAAATAGTAGGAAGTAGGATTAGTAAAGTTGGTTACTTATATTTTACGTTAATGACGTAGATAAATAAATATATGGCTTCCATAGTACTATCTTTGCTTATTTTGGGGCTAGATGGTGTTGTATGTGAACTGTCCACCAATATTTATTTATTTATTTATTTATTACCCGACTGCGCGACGCAAAGAAGCGGTAATGTGTTTATACTACTAAGAATCTGGAATCTGTAAGTACGTTGAATGACACCCAGAGATTAAATGAAACACGAAGCTAACACCAGCGAGCTCCGCGGAAGTGTACAGATAAAGCTGTAATGGTAATTACCAAGAGTCGAAGCACTCGACACCTGTGGGAGCGCCGGCGGGGCGGTCGACGGTCGCCGGTCGCCGGTCACGGTGCACCGACGTCACCCGACACCCTGGCGGTGTCGGCGCTGAGCTTTCACGGAACTGCTACCGGTGTGATGTGAACTCTCGGCCTCATCGATAGCCTACATGGTGGATGGAGCGTGGAGAATTTGAGACCATCCACGATACGCCTTGGTAATGGGGCAGATGACAAAATATCAAATGTAAACCTTGGAGTAGTTTTGTAGGTACTATTGGTTTTATTTTTGTACATGGTTATCATCATGGTTAGACATCAATATTTACCAATATTGATGTCTTCAAATCGAGAGTGAATCGGTTTCTTCTAGGTAAGCAAGCTCCATCATAGACCGCATCGTCATTTAACATTAGGCAAGATGGCTATCAACTGATCATTGCTAAAAAAATGTTTATCGAATATAGGATAGCGATTGATTGTCATCTCGCTTTGTCTAACGGCGTCGTAATCTACGGGGTCCGTTAAAAAATGGATCCACTCTTATCGAGTTTGTAATATATTTTTGTATTGTGGATGACCCGGGTAGCACATACCGATGATTATTTTGCGTAAAATGTAAGCGAGAGATCAATCCCATAACGTAGTGACTTGTGAATCAGGGTACAGCAGCACACTTTCCCAAACCATCAGTCGACCATATCGAAGCAATTTTGAAAGAATTTATATATTTAAGTAACCGTAAATTACGAGACGAATTATCCAATACCTAATCAGATAACAAGGTGTGAAATAGAGCCGTGTCCAACCACAGGATAAATAAACTGATGTGTTGATCGTATATCCAAACAGGGATGGACTCGGTGTGTTCCAAAATGTTACCGTCCGCTAAAAGTAAAAAAAAAAAAAAAAAAAAAAAGCTCAATCCTACTATCCTACTAATATTATAAATGTCAATGTTTGGATGTTTGTTGCTCAATCACGTCCTAACGTATAAAGGGATCGGGCTGAAATTTGGAACACAGATAGATAGTCTGAAAGAACACATAGGCTACTTTTTATCCCGGAAAAACAACGGGAACGGCAACTTCACTGGTAACACCGCGGGGCGCTGCTAGTACCACATATTTATGTACTTGGTAATCCTGCGATGTTTTTGTCCCAACAAACTTGTAAGTCTTCAACAAACTACGCAGCAACTCTACCGACTAACCGCAAAGCAATCTAATACATTAATCTATTCACATTCCGTTTCAATGGGTCTTCCCACATACAGACGGACAAACGGACAATAGACCGGATCGGACACGGAGCTCGTTACACAAGACTGGAAACAAAACGAATCATCTACAATACTCTCGTTACGTGGTATCTACCTATCATTATAGAATACAAAACTACATGTCATTTTGTTCCAGCCACTTTTTTATCGAGTCATAATTCGTGTTAATCATGAAAAAAAAACTACAAGGTTACACTTTTGGCAGTTTTTTAACTTCTATTAGACTACATGCCCGTGAACAAAATTTACGGGTCAAATGAACCACCAGGAGACCTATGTAGGATGATAGAAGGGTGTAAAGTATTAAGATTCAGCACTATGCCGTCACTTGTAAGCTGTCCAACTGAGTGTGATTGAAGAGAGGGGGTTGCAACCCTCTACCATTTCTCCTTGTCGCATGATTTTTGTACGGCATTGCGAAATAATGGATTAAAATAGGTATTGAAACTGTATGGAACCAATGCCGTACTTAATCAAATGACCAAATTTGCTCTGTAAATTACTCGTACTCTGTATTTTTTTCCGGCAAACTAATAATTAAAAAGTTAAAATGTATATTTTTTATAGTTTCAATACCTCTTTTAATCTATTATTCCGCAACGCCGTACAAAAATAATGCGACAAGGAGAAATGATCGAGGATTGCAACCCCCTCTCTTCAATTGCACTCAGTTGGACAGCTTACAAGTGACGGCATAGTGCTGAATCTTATTACTTTATACCCTTCTATCATCCTACATAGGTCTCCTGGTGGTTCATTTGACCCGTAAATTTTGTTCATGGGCCTGTAAGTAGTCTATATGGGTTTACACTTGACCGCCACATGACTCTTGCCAGATGATAAATGACAATGCGGTCTACGATAAAGTGTGGACCGCATCGTCGCTTACATAGAAAAAACCGATAGACCATATAGTGTACAATTTGGGTGTCTGTAAACCCAGAGTACTAATATTCTAAACTAGCAGAGCCGCGCGGTTTTACCCGCGTAATCCCCTGTTACCGTTATTTTCCCGGGATAAAAATAGCCTATATGTTATTCCAGGCTATTATAATCTAGCTTTGTTCAAATGTACCCCGGTATGTGTCAACCCGGTCCGTTCAGCCGTTCCGTCGTAATCGAACAACAAACATCGAAAATGTGGCATATTACATATTAGTAGGATCCCAATGTTTGGATATTTGTTGCTCAATCATGCCGTAACGTCTGAACGGATCTAGTTGAAATTGGGAACACAGATTATAGTGTGCAAGAACATAAGTGCTACCTTTTATACCTGAAAATTAACGGGAACTGTGCAGGTAAAACAGCGGGGCACTGCTGGTATTATACAAAAAACGGTTTACGTCGATTAAAGCCTGTGAGAGACGTTGATGGGTCATTAAGCCGTATAATCGTAAACAACATTTTGTTTTCCTAAACGTGGACTCTTCCGATTGGACTATTAAGAAATTTATGAATTAATGGATCCGGCTTCACAAGAATTTCACTCCGGTGAAAAACATTAAAGCGGCTACACACGACGGCCACGGATCGGCGATCGCTTCCGGCTGTGTCAACGAGGAGCCATTCCTGAAAGTTACGGCCGTCTGCTAGATTGGCCAATTTCCTTCATGGGATATAGGTGAGGCTCAACTACTTGGCTCGATTTGAAACACATTCCACACACGCAAAGACATGAATAAACTTCGCGAGTGTATTTTGAAGTAAAGATTTCTTTCGCTTTTTGGTAGGGGAAAATCTTATGGATTCGCGTGACTGACATGGGTAATGGCAGTATGTATGTAGCTATACAATATACAGGTGGTATATTATCCAACACTAGTCCTCTTTAACACTAACATTTGAAGTTATGAGTTTAGTTTTCATTTCTGTCGGCAGACTGAAGTGAAAATTACATCTTCTAGAGTGTATTCATCTAGAGTGTTTTTTTAGGTTGATGGCGCTGAAGTGCAATTAAATCGATATTATCGATAGAAAAACTAACAGTTTTGTCGACTATTTTCAGATAATTACAAGTACATAGGTATACGTTATTCTGGGTATGAGAAGGTACTGCTACTGCGGTAATTGTAGGTTTTTGTTCCACAAATACATAACTGAGTCGATCTAATCAGTAACCCATCTACCTCGCTAGTCGCTAGTACCATTAGTTACGAGATATTTGCCGGTTTCAACCCTTTCTTACCAAGGTATTAGTTGTAGTAAGATTGTTGCAGAGTCTCACTGGAGAGTTGCCTCACACTTGCCCTTTTATTCTACCGCTAAGCAGTAACGAGTAAACATAGCCCTGTTGCGGTTTGAAGTCTAATGTTATTAGGGAAATTTTAAGGCAAAGAGATGAATTAATGATCTAAGTAAATGAAATGAAATGAGGTTTATTTGCGCAAACATATGTAGATAAATTAGGTGTAATTTGTACAATCATGTCCATTATGTTTTCCTCGTGAGAGGTATGCAAAAAATTTTTAAACAATATCAAAATGGTATTTCCTAAAAAAAAGATATATTTTAAACAATGTCAAATTAATTGATGATAATTGAGTCAAAATATACAATGTCATGGTCAAATTACGCGAGGTTGAGATTTAGAATAGAATACATCACAATAAACTAATACTGATATGTGTAATTATAGTATCAAGTATTTCGTAGTTTGATTTATTGATTTAATGATCTAAGTATAACTTTGGCTGACATGCGAAGTTGAATGCAAGGACTCTGCATGTTTAAGAACAATACAATACACTTTATTGGCACCATAAACAGCGTTGACAATAAGAAATACATAAAATACCAAAACATAATGGGCATAACAGGCGACCTTATCGCTTATAAACGCAAACTCTTCCAGATAACCTTTAAAAATATTTTATGTCTCAATACCTACGCGGCACCATATTGTTATGGGTAGGCGTGTTGTTTACCATGGCATGGCTTATCATGGGCAGGGGTTACGTGTCTGTCCTTCAATAAAAATTTTTATGTATAATAGTTAACATTCATATTTTACTTCTGACCCATTTCATGTCTTCTTGTGCTTCAGCCCTGGTCGATCGAGCCAAAGTCACAAATATTAATCAGCCTTGCGCTATTCTGAATTGCTACCGTTTTATAGCAATACTAATATTCAATCAGCGATTTTCATCACCGAATATCGATAGAAGTTTCTCAAACATTTGATTTCATTTTTATTCGAAACCCAAAACCGTCAGGCCTGGTATCGAAATGCACCTGAATACGAAGTAGCCACATAAATCCATTAAATCCGAGTGATTAAAATCAAATCTCGCCATTAAAATGAACCTATCGGCATATAATCAGTGTTCCGGCTCCTGAGCCGCATAAAAACCGAGGTACCGCTGCAGTTCAGAATGTGGGTAAAAACTCGGAGGAATGGCGAGCCGAGCGCGCGGCCTTGCGGGGTCGCCAGGGACGGCCGGCGCTCACACCGACGAGAACGAGTTGACGAACAGTAGAGATATTATAATTTATAATAGTTGGCAAGTAGTAAGTAAAGCTCAGGCGCAGATGCAAAAAAATAATTTATTATATTAGTGAAGAATAAAGATGTGGCGTGATACATGCTTAAGAAAACCAATTTAAAACATTGGTCTTTAGAAAAATGAATAGAGGCCAAAAGTATTATAGTACCTATTAATTTGAAAGTATTTCTATCCGCAAATTCGTAAATCAAAATGACAGTGTTTTGCAGTCACATTCGTAAAAGGTAAGTTTGCACTAAATTTCATTGCCAAATTTAGTTTTTGTACAAGATAAATGTAAACAAGTATTTTTACTGACAACTTAGTTTTGAATCTACGATTTATTTTTGGTTTTCATTTTTAATAATTTGTGTTTTCTGCGAAAATACAAAAACTGCCTTTAATTTAAAGTTAAATTCAGACACTCGACCAACTTTCATAAGAAGCTATCAGGCTATCACTGCGTCGCGTCGCTCAGATAAATGAAAACATTTTTTTGTTGATATGAGCTTCTGTCTTCTGAACTCTATCTTTTTGATCTACCAAACAAAAAACAACCATCACAATCGATTCACAACTGGCGATGCTATCGCGTAACACACACACACACACACACACACACACACACACACACACACACACACACAAATTGGCAGTCATAGGGACTGTCGATAGAAGTGAAAACTTAAAATCAGAATTTGATAACTCACTTCGGAAACCAGGAAACTACGCGGGTGAAACCGGAGAGCGTGGCTATAACCATGGCCATGGTCCCGCGTTTACCCCAAGATTTATTTTGTTTACGAACGTGACGCTTGATATCAATTCACATCCCACAAAAATCAGTCTGTATTTCGACAAAAGAAGTTTTCACTTCAAAAGAACAGACACCCGAAATGAGAACGGAGGAAGCTCTTTTTTGAAGTCGATTAAAAATATCAATGGACACACAAGAAACCATACAGACGAACATGGATTTACACATTATTTTTTGGAAGTCTTAAATACTAAGTAGTAAAAGCATCTAATTCATTAACAGATATACATACAGCTCGGTGTCAATCAGTTCTGAACAAGAGACACCTCGCACCGAAAACCGGTCTGTTAACTGTAGCTCGCCACTTCCCTTACGAAACACCGTGAACAGATTAATGGGTAATCGACGTGTTACCGTTCTATTACATTATTAAAGCTTAATGGAGGATTCGAACACTAACATTATAGTTAATTTTGATCACTGACATGATGAGCCCATTTGTAGCCGTTGCTAAAGAAAAGATAACAACATTAGCACGGAACTGACGAATCCCTTAGCTGACATGCGTCATCCACCAATCCGCACTTGACAAGCGCGGTAATTTATGGCCTTATCTCTTTAATTGCGAAAGAAGGCCCCGAGTCTCAGATGGCTAATGTCAGAGAATGCAGTATGGTGAATGAGTTGGTTATGTTGTGGTAGGACTGTTGGCAGAGTCCGCCTGAGGAAGGACCATACCTTTGCCAGTTATTCTACCGCCAAGCAGTAATGTTCAAACGTTACTGTGTTCCGTTTTGAAGGATAATGTTTCCAGAGAAATTACAGGGCTTAGAGATATAACATCTTAGATCTATCGGGGACGAGCGCAGTGCAGTGCTAGGTAATGATTTGGAATCTTAATAGCTGCGTGTCACTGTGCTGTTATGTGGCAGGCATGTTGCTTACCATCAGGCACATGTCCTGCTCGTCTCGTCACTCTTTATTTAAAAAAAGATTAATTATCTCGCATCGTTTGCATTCTGCTTGCATGACCAGCCCACTCTCATTTAAATGTCATAATCAAAGTCTTGTCTCTTAATGTGTGTTCTTATAATATTATAGACTACAAACAGGCCCGTGAACAAAATTTACGGATCAAATGAACCACCAGGAGACCTATGTAGGATGATAGAAGGGTGTAAAATATTAAGATTCAGCACTATGCCGTCACTTGTAAGCCGTCCAACTGAGTGTAATTGAAGAGGGGGGTTGCAACCCGTAGATGGTTGCAACCCCTACAATACCTCTTCTTATCTATCATTCCGCAACGCCGTACAAAAATAATGCGACAAGGAGAAATTATTGAGGATTGTAACCCCCCCTCTTCAATTGCACTCAGTTGGACAGCTTACAATCACTTGTATTATTTTTGCCGTCACCGGCATAGTGCTGAATCTTATTACTTTATACCCTTCTATCATCCTACATAGGTCTCCTGGTGGTTCATTTGACCCGTAAATTTTGTTCACGGGCCTGTAGTCTATCATATCCATAGATATTTTCTATTTTATGACCGTATGATAGGCTAGGCAGCATTTATTAGGTAAGTGATTTGACAAGGGGGTCGAAAGCTTTCTCTCATTTCCTTAGCAAAAATGTTATTCATTCTCAACCAAAACTCGTGAAAACGAAAACCAAGATAGAATACCTACACCAGACAAACCACGAAAAACCCTGCTATTTGTTTTTAACCCTGTTTGCCTAACTACTTAATATAATAAATAAAATAGCGTCAAACCATATAAACTGTTAAAAGGACTAAGCTTATCATACAATTTATTCTGAACATGATATACCTACAACGCCAACTTAGAATTAAATGTACCAAATATGTATTTACACTCTTGGGTCGTAGGTTGTAGTCACTGCAATTTCGGCCTCATTTTCAAAATTGTAAGGTCCAATCACGCCGCCTGACCAAAATCCGTACCAGACAGTTACTCGTTGTGGGTGCATTTGTTTCTCATGGATTGCATGAGGATTTTCTGAGTCCCAAATTCGACAATTTTGTGTATTGACGAAGCCATTCATTTGGAAATGCGCTTCATCGGAAAATCGTTAAATTTCATGAATAGAGTAATGGCCTGTCGGAGCCGTGGGGGTCATTTGCCGGATATTTTATTCCATACTTAATCGGAACATGTCTTCTTTACAATACAATAAAAATATCACAACTTTGTTATAAAATACTTGTTTTATTTTAAAATGAAAAAGTGCACTCTTACTGAGACACCCATATAGGGTGTCTCATTTAGTAGTATATAGTTTTTAGATTTTTTATGATTAGATACAATTTAATTTCAATTTTGTTGTTATTCCGTTTTGTTAATAATATTATTACAAAAATTCTGAAGCGTCTTTAATTTCCTCATAGTGGCTGATGAAAAGTAGATAGATAGTCGCTCTGGATTCAAAAAAGCGCAATCGGCGTAAAAATATTACTTTGTTCCCTTGTGATACAATCTACTATTGTTATACAAGAGTGCAAAGTTTATTTTTAACCGCGTGGTCAATTTTGATGACCGAGCCAGCGAAGATTCCTAAAATTGTTAAAATTAGGATTCTGAGCGTTGGCAAGGAAATTAATAGAGCACAAGGTAAAAAACCTTTCCACTCGAGTGCAAGGAGTGCAACACGTTACTTTTCATCCAAATTGGGAGCACATTTGTGCTTTGCGTATTATTAACAATTTCAGTAAATTCTGTTTGCGTCAAATAAACGTCTTAGAAGCTGGAATCACTCATTTTAGTGTTTTCACATGTTTTCAAGTTTCTTGTTTGTAACCTAAGGTTTTAACAATAATAATATGACTAAAAACTATCCGCCATGCGTGAAAATAATTGCGCGCAAAGCAGATAAAAAAGACGCCGAGGAGGTAGAAGTAAATCGGTATTAAACCTTCTAAAAATCGGTATCGGTATTTACTTCTACCTCCTTGGAACCGAATTTTTTTTTTCGCTGTTTTGAATTCACAATCTCATTGCACACGATGTCTCTCTACCTAATCTGTGTTCTAAACTTAAGTTTACTTTACTACCTAAAAACGACTTTTGCGCTCTGATATCGAAGATCAAAAATAACACTAATTCCGAGGTGATGGGATGAAATTAATTAAATTGAAATAGTTATATCTCAATTTCGCCAAAAGTGACTTCAATGATTTATTTTTTGTGTGTCAGCATCTGTGAACAAGCTATCAGACATCAACCAATTTGTTGCTTTGATTGAATAATGGGTAATTGATACCTGTGTCTTGAAATTAAGTTATAGAACGTGAATTATATTTCACAATGGTATATCAGACATCGCACGATAGTAAATCAAATATTTATTTAAGTATGATTAGCAATTTAGTGCTTTATGTCTGTGATGATAAGAGTTAAAGGTGAGAGGGAAATGGAGCTCGATCGTAACATCCGCTCCAGTTATGTTCTATCTGCGATACAATTGTCTGTTGCGACGACACGTGTTTCGTATGATAAGCTAATTGGATACATTTCCTCCTTTAGATTTGTTTAATTAATGCTGTGCTATTATTTTGTGTAATATATAGGGGCGGGACGAGGAAGACGCGCCTGATGGTAAGCTTGCTTGCTTGATTTTTTTTACTCCTATTGTCGTCATGAAGTCAAAGGTTTGTAATATTTAATACGGCCATATTAAAAAACGTCATCGAGTTCGTTAGACTTCACCGAATTTGAACATTTCTGTCGATACTGATTTGACTATATCATCGCGGCGTTTTTTTTTTTTTTTTTTTTTTTACCTATGATAGGTTCGCACTTGACCACCATCTCGCCTGATGTTAAGCGACGATGCGATCTACGATGGAACGTGCTTACCTAGAAGAAACCGATTCACTCTCGATTTGAAGACACCCAGATTGTAACCATCGGGAAAAACCCACTCAGGCAACGCATTCCACAACCTAGACGTTCTTATCACAAACGTGGAGTCAAATCTCTTCGTTCGTGTTTTTGGAACATCAACCATGAAACGATGTCGCTTTTTTGAGATACGCGAATTCCGATAGAAGAAAGGGCAAGGTGGTATTAAATCATATAGATTAGTTGCACACTCTCCGAAGTGTATCCGATAAAAAACCGATAAGCTAGCAATCTTGCGGCGATGATCGAGACTTTGAAGTCTTTTACGCACAAGAGTGTCATTGCCTATGAGCCTTTTGGCACGTCTCTCAATCGATTCCAGAGTCTCCAGCTGATACTTAGCCGATCCATCCCAAAGGTGCGAACAGTACTCCATACAGGATCTAATCTGTGCTTTGTACAACGTGAGCAACTGCTCAGAGTTGAAGTATCTTCGCACCTTTGAGAGGACACCCAGTTTTTTGGCGGCTAATTTAGCCTTAGACTCAATATACGTGCCAAAGTTGAGCGTCGATGACAAAGAAACGCCCAAAAGCTCGAGATGGTCAGTAACCGGCACGGATACGCCTCGAAAAGTAGGAGCCAGTTCAAATGGACTCCTTTTAGCGGAGAATAAACATGCCTGTGTTTTTCCTTCGTTAAACTTGGCCAAATTGGCATCGCCCCATGTAGAGACTGCCTCAAGGGCCAAGTTCAAACGCTCGACCATAGCTTCTCTCAGTAGCTGAGTTTGTTGTCCACTAGCTCCTGCGCTGGATATATAACTCTCTACTACGGTGCTATCATCTGCGTACCCAACGATACCGGGCTTCAACAGATCATTGATATGTAGTAGGAAGAGCGTCGCAGAGAGTACCGACCCCTGAGGAACTCCGGCATTGATAGCCATTTGATCCGACGAGCAGCCATCAATGACGACTCGTATGGATCGATCCCTCAAGAAGTCCGATATCCACGCAATAAACCCAGGTGACAAACCATAGCCCGAAAGCTTGCTTATAAGGCCATCATGCCAAACCCTGTCGAAAGCCTTCGAGATATCCAGGGAGACTGCAAGTGCTTCCCCGTGTTTCTCGATAGCTTCACTCCAGATGTGGATGACATACGCTAGAATGTCCCCGGTGGACCGGTTCCGGCGAAACCCGTATTGCCGGTCACTGAGGAGGTCGTTCGATTCTAGGTATGCCAGGAGCCTGTGGTTTAAGACACGTTCCATAGTCTTACAGAGTATGGACGTGACTGAGATGGGCCTGTAGTTGACAGGGTCAGTACGACTGCCTTTTTTGGGCACAGGTTGCACGTTAGCAAGCTTCCACGACTTCGGCACTTGCCCAGTTTGGAGAGAAAGTCTAAACAGGCGTGTTAGTACTGGAGACAACTCGGGTGCACAAACCCTCAGTACTATGGCTGGAATTCCATCCGGGCCACTGGCTTTATTCACAATATGGTATGGCGTGATGGTGATCAAGCGTAAACCTTCTTCTTCTTCCCGTTATTGTTGAAGGTAATGTCTAGTCTGATGTATTGATCACTCGGTTCAGGATGCTCTTCCACGTTTCTTTTTTTTAACTTACTTATAGGTTTACACCTGGGGGTCTACCGCCTGACGAAAAACTCTTTGATGCTTTGACGTTGCTGTCTCTTTTTAATTTTTGGCGAATAAATTACTTTGACTTTGACTTTTGACTTTCTTCTCGCTTGAAATGAAAGAGACGGCAATGTCAAAGCGTCAAAGCGTTTTTCGTTAGGCGGTAGAGGGGCCGGCCACCATCTCGCCTGATTATAAGCGATGATGCGATGATGTTTACCTAGAAGAAACCGATTCACTCTCGATTTGAAGACACCGAGATTGTAACCATCGTGAAAACCCCACTCAGGCGACGCATTCCACAGCCTAGACGTTCTCCATCCCCTGCGGTGTTAAAAGCTTTGGCCAGTGAGCATCAGTTCTCGGCCTGACTAGTAGGTAACTAGATGAGTGCCTGTGTGATCTTTTCCGTCTTCTTGGCTAACTACCAAGAGCCTCTCAAGACTAACAGGTAGTATAAACCCATATTAGGTATTAGGTAATTAAACAAAATATCCTACTAAATTATAGTCTGATCCATATCAGAATTTGTGACCTACAGATTAATGTTTTCACATATTATCCACCTGTGTGTCGAACCCGTGGTAAATGAAGAATAATACAGTTGACCTCTAGATGTAGAAGCGGGTAAAGAATATCGGCCGCGTCGCCAGTTACCGGCTGATGGCAGATAGCATTGTGTTCGGAAGGTCGGGGCGTGGGAGTCGCACCTTCCGCCATTTGGTACAACACCTAGTTTTTTTATTGAAAGAGGCTGACGACTCGCTTGGGACGGGACGGTGCCAGTGGCAGCGGAAAGCGGAATTGAAGAAGACAAACATAAAAAAGTAACGATGCGTTGTTTACTTTATACTTTGAATCACTTGGTTGTTGTTTTTTTTTGTAGTATAGAGTGACGAGAGACGAGCTGGGCATGTTCCTGATGGTAAGCAACATGCCTATAACAGCACAGCGACACGCAGCTATTGGAATATGAAGAGTTCAAATCATTACCTAGCACTGCACTGCACTCGTTACCCAGAGATTTAAGGTGTTTATCTCTATGCTGTGTAATTTCACTAGAAACAGAAACTTCTTCAGGAACACTTTTTGTTAGGGGGGGAAATCTGATGACTCCGCATCACCGACTTGCATAATAGCTGTATATCTGTCGCTATACAGGTGACGTATCATGCAGCATTAGTGTTGTTTAATATTAACGTTCCATGATATACGTTTTCTCTTCTATCGAAAGTCTCTATAACTGCAATTTTTGATGTGAAAACTTCTTTTGGCGCGCCTAGACAGATTTTTCGTGGGGTGTGAATTGAGTTCTGACGTCACGCTCGGGTATGATAAGAAATCTTCGGGTTAACTCGGGACCATGGCCATTGGCCATCTAGAAATGCGTCAGCGTTCAATGGGAAATGCTGAAAGGGCGTGGCCTGGGCATAATGGCATGGCCATCTAGAAATGCGTGAGCCAATGGGAAATGCTGACGCATTTCTAGATGGCCATGCCAATATGACCAGGCCACACCCTCCGGTTACACCCGCACACCCGCGTAGTTTCCAAAGTAAGCTATCAAATTCTGAGTTATAAGTTTTCACTTCTATCGGGAGTTCCTATGACTGACATTTTTTTTTCTTTATAATGGAGAATTTATAACATGAATGAGGTTTAACTTCAGAGACTGCGGAGCTAAATTTAAACCATTTAAAAATAGCTCACAGACACAAAGTTCCGCTAACGGTGTGACCACCGCCTCTCCTAAGTAGGGTAATGTCCAACAGTAATAAGATTTGGGCGCAATTGAGTCGTCTTACAAACACAAAAACAATGCGAAAACCACAAATCCGCAATCAAGTTCACGTACCTACCAAACCAAAGTATAATAAGCTCGCAGTCGTGTTTCAACAACGGTACTAACTCACCTGAATCTCCGAAAAGCGTGTAGCGTTGTTCAATTTAGTAATCTAGCATTTAAAAATAGTACCTACTGCATTATTGCAAAACCAGCCTGGGAGGCGACTTAAAAGAATAGGGTACAATCCTCAAAAAAAACTAATTAGTCCGTCAGTTAGATTGCTAAAAAATATTGTACACTTATTTTTTCTTTTGTTTCACAAATATGACGAAGATACAGCGCTTAGAAGTTACGCGTGACGTCACTCGTGCCTACGATTTTTACCCACGAGTGACGTCGCGACCCACCACTCTCGAAGTTTAATGTTCTATATCTTTGTCGATTTTTAGGGTTCCGTAAAATATAAAAACGGAACCCTTATAGATTCGTCATGTCTGTCTGTCTGTCTGTCTGTCCGTCCGTATGTCACAGCCACTTTTTGCCGAAACCATGAGAACTACACTGTTGAAACTTGGTAAGTAGATGTATTCTGTGAACCGCATTAAGATTTGAACAAAAAAAATTTAAAAAAAGAAAAATTAGGGTTGCCCCCCATACTGAGAACTGAAACTCAAAAATTTTTTTTTCATCAAACCTACACTTGTGGGGTGTCTATCGATAGGTCTTCAAAAATGATGTTAAGGTTTCTAAAATCATTTTCGTCTACACTGAATAATTTGCGCGAGAGACACTTCCAAAGTGGTAAAATGTGTGTCCCCCCCCCCCCCCCCCCCCCCTCTAACTTCTAAAGTAAGAGAATGAAAAATCTAAAAAAAATATATGATGTACATTACCATGTAAACTACCAACGAAAATTAGTTTGAACTCGATCTGATGAGTAGTTTTTTTTAGTACGTCATAAATATACTATTATTGAAACTTCGATCAAAGTTACAACGAACTACAAGAACTATGTGTACTATGTATATTATGTTACTTGCTGCAACGGAACCCTTCATGGGCGAGTCCAACTCGCACTTGGCCACTTTATTTATATTTTGGAAAAACAAAAAATACGTGTCCCATATTTTTCCATGATCTAGCTGACGGACTAATTAGAATAGTGTATTTTTGACCCAGTCCGGTACCCTATTAGGTTGAATATGTTGCCTACTGGGGAGTAGGTCTATGTTTATTTTCTTCTCCTAATCCAAGATAATTATGTTAAAGAAAATAACCCAAATGACTAATGTGTACGGTCCCGAAGTCTATGGAGTGGCTCATTTTCGGCTACTTCTTGTCTCCCCTGCTGGGATTCGAGGTCATCTCTCACAAATATAGAGTCTAAGACCCTGACTCTCTATTAGTGAGAGATGACCTCGAATCCACGGTCTTAATCTTAACGGGCGGGGGAAACATGTCCTCGAACGTCTGTCGCCGAATAATAGGTAAGTATAAGGAATACGCCGGTTTCCTCGTAAAGTATTCCTCCACTGTTGACGTCACTTCATGTGATGATGATAAACTTGTACATATTTATGTATTTAAAAGAATACTCAGGTGTAAGCGGGCTTCAAACTTACGGATATTACAACCGTGAAATTGGACGTTCTGGCGACTATACCCCACGGCTTTAATGCCTGTCTGTCTGTCTGTCTGTACCTTATACAGACTCAAACACTATGGTCGTCTTTTTAAGCAAATGTTTTTTCAAGTTTGAGGTGTTTGTAGTATCTTAAACGAATGGAGTTATTTTGATACGGTTTTTTTTATTTAGACGCCAACATCGTCGTAGTCAACATATGTGGTAAGTTTTACCTGTTTTATATCAAAGATTGATCTTTGATCAATTTAGGCAGTAGTAACTTTTTTAGATAAGTATCACAAAACATACTTTTAATCCATAATGGATAATAATTAATAATTAATTAATCAAAATTCTACTCGAACACTATTTAAAATTAGCACCTACTAGATGAAACCAAAGACAGTGTCATGTCACCGACCAGTTCCCACATATTAATTATATCATGAGTATCAGAAGATAAACTACATGATGTGAACATAACCAGCTCCCGAGACTCTGGTTACAGGTTACAGGCGGCAGGCGTGGGAGAGGGTTCGGATTGGATTCCCCGTAGCGGTCGCTGTTACTCGATATCTAAATCAATAAATGTATATCTGATGGACTTATTTACACGTTTAATATAATCATATCTAAATACAGACATAACATTTTTGTGGAGACGGACGTGACATTATGAAATGAAATAATTTATTGTTTCCGAAAAAACATAAAACGACTTCAATTTAAAGTTAAATTCAGACACACGATCAAATTGCACAAGAAGCTCTCACTAGTCGTCTAGATAAACTAAAGATAATTTTAGTTTTAGGTTCATGTTTCAAAGAAATACCACCGATTTCGATAAAAATTATATGGGACCAGCTCTGACCCATCTACCAACCTAATAACCATCAAAGTCCCATTGACAATAGGGTACCGGACTGGGTAAAAAATAGACCATCTTAATTAGTCCGTCAGCTAGATCATGGAAAAATAATGAACACGTATTTTTTGTTTTTAAATAATATTAAAAATCGTCAAAGATATATATATACCATCAAACTTCGAGAGTGGGGGGTCGCGACGTCACTCGTGAGTAAAAATCGTACTCACAAGTGACGTCACACGCAACTTCGTCTGCGCTGTATCTTCGTAATTTTTTGTTTGTGTAAAACAAAAGAAAAAATACGTGTACAATATTTTTTGGCAATGTAACTAACAGGCTACTTAGTTTTTTGAGGATTGTACCCTATTGGCAGAGCTATATGTTTGTATGTATGTATATGTATAATTGTATATCCATACAAACAATTAGTTCTATCAATACATAGCCTCTCTAAGTTGTTTCAAAGCAATGAAGATAGCAATATTTACTAAACTGCCAAAAAAACCTTGAATTGCATATTAACACCGACAACATCCACAACGTCCAATGATTAACCTCGCAATATTTCGCGCCGAAAAAGGAGTCGGCACCTTCCCACTTCTCTCGTAAAAATCAGATTATAAACCATCCAGTTCATAAATAATATTTTACCGTGAATTTTGTTGGTAAACAACTCCCTTTTAAAGAAGCGCAAAGTCTCATTTAACGATACCATTCAATTATTGCAGACCTTGTCACAAATGGAGTAAGGGCTAGTTTGGAAGAGATGCTGTTTTTCATGGACCGTGGGTGATCATCGACCACCTGGTGTCATGACGCCTCCGTGGCCATGTTTGGCGGGCTCAACAACAGGTAAAGGGCATTTATAATGACGCTGTGGCGAAACAGAGTTGTAAATCACTGACAAAGCTTTCACTTGTTTTCGAGCTTAATTACAACTTAACGTCAATTATGAAGATAAAGGTACACATCGAAATTTACCGCCGTATTTTTTTTAACTTTTATAGGTTTACACTTGACCGCCATCTCACCTGATGTTAAGCGACGATGCGGTCTACGATGGAGCGTGTTTACCTAGAAAAAACCGATTCACTCTCGATTTGAAGACACAAAGATTATAACTAACGGGAAATACCCACTCAGGCAACGTATTCCACAGTCTTGACGTTCTTATCACAAAAGTAGAGTCAAATCTCTTCGTTCGTGTTTTTGGAACATCAACCATGAAACGATGTCGCTTTTTCGAGCTGCGAGCATTCCGATAGAAAAAAGGGCAAGGTGGTATCAGATCATGCAAATCAGTCGCACACTCTCCGAAGTGTATCCGATAAAAAACCGATAAGCTAGCAATTTTTCGGCGATGTTCAAGACTTTGTAGTCTTTTTCGCACGAGGGTGTCATTGCCTATGAGTCTTTTGGCACGTCTCTCGATCGACTCCAGAGCATCCAGCTGATACTTAGCCGATCCATCCCAAAGGTGCGAACAGTACTCCATACAGGAGCGAATCTGTGCTTGGTACAACGTGAGCAACTGCTCAGACTTGAAGTACCTTCGCACCTTAGAGAGGACACCCAGTTTTTTGGCAGCTAATTTAGCCTTGGACTCGATATACGACCCAAAGTTGAGCGTAGACGACAAAGTAACGCCCAAAAGCTCGAGATGGTCGGATACCGGCACGGATACACCGCGAAAAGTAGGAGTCTGTTGGAATGGACTCTTTTTTGCGGAAAACAGACACGCCTGCGTCTTTCCTTCATTAAACCTGACCAAATTGGCATCGCCCCATTTAGAGACTGCCTCAAGGGTCAAGTTTAAACGCTCGATCAAACTCTCTCTCAGTGCCTGAGTTTGCTGACTATTGGCTCTCGCGCTAGATATGTAGCTCTCTACAACAGTGCTATCATCTGCGTACCCAAAGATACCGGGCTTCAACAGATCGTTGATATGTAGCAGGAAGAGTGTCGCAGAGAGCACCGACCCTTGAGGGACTCTGGCATTGATAGCCATTTGATCCGACGAGCAACCATCAATGACCACTCGTATGGATCGATCCCCCAAAAAGTCCGATATCCACGCTATAAAGCCTGCAGACAAACCATAAGTTGAAAGCTTGCATAAAAGACCATCCTGCCAAACCCTGTCGAAAGCCTTCGAGATATCCAGGGAGACTGCAAGTGCTTCCCCGTGCCTCTCGATAGCTTCACTCCAGATGTGAGTGACGTACGCTAGAATATATATTATATATGTATGGTATTTGACTTAAGTCCAAAAATATATCATATAGAAGCTTAAGCTCAAATGTTCCTATTTCTCTTTTGAGTCATCTGGATCGTATCGTGACTTCACATCAGGCGAGATGACGGTCAAGAGGAAATCTATTATCAATTAAACAAGATCAGATACAGTAACTCAGCTCTACCTAATCTCATTGCAATCCATTTCTTCCCACTCGTCAAGATCAAATGTAAACAAATCATTATCAGCTGGTTAAAATTCAATAACATGCGACATACATGGCACCAAACTTAGTTGACCATCTGTCTATACCTGTTATGTATAAAGTAGGTAGTTAACAAACGAATTTGTCTATATTTCCATATCGGAGGTTCTGTAGGCGAGCGCCCACAGGCTCCGATGAGAGCGAAAGGTGCTATAACGAATCACATATTAAGTTGGCAGTTTGTCTGTATTTTTATGTTTTTTTTACGTCTTCATAACGTTACATTTGGTTTTTATTTAAAAAAAACTAGGTTTCGAAGCAGATTACAGCCTCCATTTACACGTAAGGTAGGTAGTGTATATTCCAAAAAATAATACTTATGTAAGTAGCTACCCGCTCCAGCTCTGGTCAAGCTTCCAGTGTGTATTTTTATGTATAATTGAAATGTGTTTAGTGAAAATATGTAGTTAGGTATATAGTAGGTATATAGTGTAGTTTTCACTGAAATGTTTACTTAATTCGGTTACTACGTTCTGCTTATTTCACTTAGTTTAGTTATTATCGTGGCTTAGTGGGTAGTAGCTCTGCCTGAGAAGCCGAGGGTCGTGGGTTCGATCCCCACCCAGTGCAAATATTTGTGTGATGAATTCAAATGTTTGCACTGTGTCTGGGTGTTTCTATGTATAATAAGTATGTATTTAAAACTATATAAGTATTATATCAGCTATCTGGCCGCCATCACACAAGCTTTGCTTAGTTTGGGGTCAGATGGTGTCGTGTGTGAATTGTCCACCAAAATTTATTATTTATTTATTATTATTATCCTCTGCCCATTTAAAAAAAGTCAATAATGTTATTTTTTAGTATACATGGAAATGGGTACAGTTTTACTTTTGATATTACAGATTTATAATCCTGCAACACGCTCTATCACAACAAGTAGAGATGTGATATTTATAAAAGAAAATAAACTGTCGTAAGAGAATGTGATTGAAATAAATGAAGAATCTAAACAATCATCATCTTCAGTGGGAGATTTGTCTGACACCAGTAGTAAAGAGGATTCATTTGTTTCAGTTGAAAATGCTGCTGACATGGATGACACATATACACCATCATTTGAGGATGAGGAGTCCTTAAGGCCTGAAGAGAACACGATGGTGAGAACATCACAAACACAAAGTTGGGTAAAACAGCATCGCCAACTAAACATTATTTATGAACACAAATGTAACGTCACACACAGAACCCGCAGCGGCTGAAACCACCGAGCACAAGTAGTCAATATAATTATTCTACAACAATGGTACTAATATGTTGATTTTATAACTTTATAACACAATGCCGTGGGAACTAAACTGTGAACTAATCTCAGCCCTAAAATATAAATTTTAACTAGAACTACTAAGTACCTACATTGCTTTGACGATAACTTCGCGGATCCACATTTGGAGCCTAGCTGTGGATCCATAGATGTTGTATAAATTTACCTTCGCATTCTAATGTCTAATGTGACAGTTTTTCATTGTCTAAAAACGCGCATATATGCGTTTTTTAAAAATGAAACCTAATTAGATCGATTTATCGTCCCCGAAACCCCCTGCATACATAATTTCATCAAAATCGTTCGAGCCGTTTCCGAGATTCAGATTCTATATATATGTACATATTTATATACAAGAATTGCTCGTTTAAAGGTATAATAAGATATATAATAGGTCACAAAATTTCAAAGTAATTTGTCGTCCTGTTTTGCCTGATATGGTAGGCATACAAACATTTTCTTTCCAATTCTTGAATGATTGATGACATGGTTTATAAGTCTAGTCACAAAATCAGCTTAACAACTCGCTCCTTATATTAAAATCACCTTCCAACTATCAAATATTTATGAATAAATGAAATGAATAAAACCTTAAAGGTGATTAGTTCACCGTTTAGTTACCACAGTTCTATAGCAAAGCTCTACTCAGTTTGAGGCTAGATGGCGTTGTATAAAAAACTATTAATGTTATGAAAATAATTAAGGCACAATTGAATTACAGTCCCATAAAAATATCAATAAACCTTCATTTAGTAATTATTCCATATCCGGTGTCCGCTCAGGGTCACAGGGCTTCAGTGGGCGGCGCCTTGGCCCTTCGACATGTGGCCTCTTATGGTTTTACGAAAGCCGCCCGCCCCCGCTCTTGTAGGTACTAATACTAACTGTGGGCGGATTACAAGGCGATAACTTAAATTGAATTTTGTTGTTTTGAAAGATAAACAAGTGGCTGTTGCACTAATCATCCACCTACGATGTATTTTGGGTCAAATGATTAGTTTTGTGAGTGCTTCTACTAACAATCGACCCACGGTGAAATATAACAAGATACATCAATATTGCCAAAATATTTAATGTTACGTTTAGTCCCAACTTGTGTGGGCTCATTATGAGCTTGACAGAATACACTAATTTGTACTAAAACCGTAATCTAAATAAAGTGGCCAAGTGCGAGTTGGACTCGCCCATGAAGGGTTCCGTTGCAGCAAGTAACATTATATACATAGTACACATAGTTCTTGTAGTTCGTTGTAACTTTGATCGAAGTTTTAATAATAATGTATTTATGACCTACTAAAAAAAAACTACTCATCAGATCGAGTTCAAACTAATTTTCGTTGGTAGTTTACATGGTAATGTACATCATATATTTTTTTTAGATTTTTCATTTTCTTACTTTAGAAGTTAGAGGGGGGGGGGACACATTTTACCACTTTGGAAGTGTCTCTCGCGCAAATTATTCAGTGTAGACAAAAATTATATTAGAAACCTCAACATCATTTTTGAAGACCTATCGATAGACACCCCACACGTGTAGGTTTGATAAAAAAAAATTTTTGAGTTTCAGTTCTCAATATGGGGGGCAACCCTAATTTTTCTTTTTTTTAAATTTTTCTGTTGAAATGTTAATGCAGTTCACAGAATACATCTACTTACCAAGTTTCAACAGTGTAGTTCTCATAGTTTCGGCAAAAAGTGGCTGTGACATACGGACGGACAGACAGACAGACAGACAGACATGACGAATCTATAAGGGTTCCGTTTTTACGTTTTACGGAACCCTAAAAATGTGTGTGCTTAAGACCGCACGACAGAAGTGTAAACTTCATTATCTGAATTTTGTATTAGGTATATACTCGTAGACTCGTACTAATATTATACATATACTTATATATCGTAGGATAAATGAGAAACAAGTTTTGCTAATTCTATACATCCAAATCATAATAGGAAGCACAGCGACATAGCAGTGAAGAGTAGGCTGGCTATATCCTCATCTCTCGGGCGCAATCGACAGTCCCGAGTTCACCCGATCGAGCCTTTCACATCGGAGCGCGACGCGACGCGTCAGCCTCACTTATAGCCTGCGGAAAAATCTGTGTGCGGTGCGCCAAAAGAAGTTATCACTTCAAAATGTTAACTAAAATGAATGCCAGTTACGTCTGATAACTAATTGATAGCGTCGAAAAACTGATGTAGGTATGGACAAAAATATGTACCTACCTACTTAGATACTTAGGCAGGTTCCATACTAAAATACTTAGGTAGGTATTCATTTATATTTCTACTTAGGCCCGGTTCACACGACGCGGCTGCCAACCGCGCCGCGTGACGGTTTTGTTTCAATACTCACGAGACCGCAGGTTTTCGCGGTTTTTGCTCCGGAAAACTACTGCGCAAGAATCGCGCGCAGCCACGCGGGCGCCGCGCGGCTGCCGCAGCCGCCGCGGCCGTAAACCGCGTCGTGTGAATTGAATTGAATTTTATATGGAAATCTGCCGCGACCGCGCGCGGGCGCGGTTGGCAGCCGCGCCGTGTGAATCGTCTCTTACATCCTTCTAATATTGTAAATCAGAAAGTTTGGATGTTTGTTGCTCAAATAGACAATAATACAAATAGGTCATAGTCAGCCAAGGCAAGTCGTGCAGGCAAGCCAACACCTATTTTAACACATGCTATGCTCGCGGCAACGATGTATCGAACATATCTACCTAATGAAACAATCAATTCACATAGCAGCGAAACCAAACATCTCTTTTAATGACAATCAGACGACAGACATATTTACATAGCGACCACCCCGGTCCACCAGCTCTGCTCCAGGGCCGTGATTCCCTGCGACCAATGATGAAAACGCGACTAAACACCGGCATAACTTGATCCAACTTTACTGTGATTTTAGTAATGTTAAGACTGTACACAAAGTCTGCCTGTGAAAGTACTACTAGTTGGATATCCCGCTATACAACGACCTTCGCCGAGCTGCTTATTTGATAAAACATATTTTATATTTAATTTAATAGGTCAATAAATATATTGCATATGGGTTGCCTAACAAATTTTAGTCCAGAGTATGATTAATTAAAAAAAAACACTGTTTTGATTATTAGACAAATTCTATACCAATCGAAAGTATGAAGCCCATACAGCCCATAGAATATGCAATCGTTAGGTTGCCTGGTCTTTTCCTGTCACAACTCTCGGGTTGCCAGGTATAAACAGGTACATCGATACTAGCATTTTGCACCGGTCTGATTATTGAATTAAAATTAAATAAAATGAAAGATGATTTTATTATAAACACGGTGGTATAGGGTTGCCTTCGAAAAATCAGTCCGGAAGTCCGGTTGCCTAATTTTTAAAAGTAAAATATTGCTGCAACCTTGCCTAATATCTCGGAAACTATAAACTTTAGGGCAAACATTATTGAGGTCGTTATTGTAGAAAATACAATTTTGCATCTTTTGTGGCCTGAAAACTTCTGTGACATGTACCGTTTACGATTTATAGCTTATAGCCCATTTAATGAACCAGTTTTTCTATTGCAGCCGATAACTCTTGAAATATTAGATGAATCAATAAAACGCACCAGATCTTTTTTAAATATCAGTTTATTTTCTACAACACAATATCCTGCTCGTCCCATAACACTCAATACTAAAAATAAATCTGTGCACTTATGACCGTACGACAGAAGTGAAAACTGAAATAAGAAACAAAAACTATTGAACAATTTCAATACATAAAATAATATATACATATAGGTACCTACCTAAATTGAATTTAGTAAACACGGTGACACGACAGTGACACCTGACAGACAGCAACAGACTATCTTTCTCACTCACCCGAACGGAACGTGACGATAAGCTTCATACACACATTCATAACTTACGATAAATTCCAAAAAAAGATTTCACTTCATAAATCGCAAGTAGTTTGAGGGCAAGTTACGCTAGCAACACGACGGCTCTTGCCTTTTGACCACAAGGAATACAGACCCCGACGACCACGTCTCGACGACTTTACTGCCCGTTTTATGAGGGGCAGCCATGTCGCGACAAATCTGGCGACTGCGACCGTTTGTTGGACGATGTTTATAATAACACAGCGGTATTTTGAACTGACATTGTGTTACATTCCTCACGCTACACTAACTAGCTCCTAAGCAAAGGTTGTAATGATCAAATAACTGATATAATCACTACTTATAGATAGAATAAATGAAACCTGCCGGTAGCGGGGCAAGTCCCAAGCTACCGATGGTTAGGGTTGCATAGTGAAAATCCTTCTGACGATGCGCGCTGTGTCGAGGATGACCGCCGCCGCCGCGTGCCGCGTGCGTCTGACGTCTGACCCTTGATCCAACCGTCTAGCAGGTCCCGTAGGATATTGGTCAAGATTTTCGCTAAAATTTTAATAATACTATCAAAACCTAGCAACATCTCGCGGTTTTACCTGTTCGCACAGTACCTACCTACACGTTTTTGTTACTTTCCAGAGACAAAAAGTTCTAATTAGTGAGGTTTCGACGTGATTGAGCAACAAACATCCAAACTTTTGCATTTTTAATACTAGGAGCATCCAAAATAATTCTATCTGTTAGGCTTTCACACGTAAACTATATTTTGAAATTTGGATACAAACAAATTGATAGTGTATATTCCAGCTGACTATGTATGGCGGTAGAGTATTAAAAGTCTGAAAATAAGTTAAAAGTCCTCAACCCTTCCCCCGGGCACCGCGGGTACTTCCGTCAGCCATGCACACGCGCACACCGCACACGCTGGCGCGCGAACTTGACATTGTCTGTGCTCGCCGAGCGGAAGTCGCCGCCGGAAACGAGCCAGGGGTTACATTGTTTCGGGGAAGGACATTACTGTTGTTGCTCTTTATACTAATTCTGTACTCAGTGTAATGATTTTAAAATAGCCGCTGTTTATGGGAGGGCAGACGACTTTATGTGCCAGGTTTTTGTTAAGCCGGTAAAGCTTTTTGAAGTTGTAAGCCTTACTTTCTTTTGTTTGAGAGAAACAAGTGGTGACATCTAATAAATACTAGCTGCGCCCCGCGGTCTTACCTGTTGGTTCGCGTTTTCGTTATTTTCTCGTGATGAAAAGTGTTGAGCCTAAATGCTATTCCAGACTAAGGTAACTAAGATAACTAGACTAAGATCTGTGTTCCAAATATCAACCCGGGGGTCTACCGCCTAATGAAAAACCCTTTGACATTGCCGTCTCTTTCATTTCAAGCGAGAAAAAAAGAGACAGCAATGTCAAGACGTCAAAGCGTTTTTCGTTAGGCGGTAGACCCCCTGATCCATTCTGGCGGTCCGACGTTTTTGAACACAAACATGAACTAAATTTTGAGTTTTATGATATTAGTAGGATGTTACAAGGTGTCTTAGCTCCCAAGTAACATCGACCATATATTTTAGCGAATAAAAGGTGCTGAAGTGTGCACCAGTCCTGGATTTGTCAACAAGCCGGGTATAGACTAAAGGCCCGTGAACAAAATTTACGTAGTATATAAACCACCAGGAGACCTATGTAGGATTATAATAGAAGGGTATAAAGTAATAAGATTCAGCACTATGCCGTCACTTGTAAGCTGTCCAACTGAGTACAGTCGAAGTGGGGGGGGTTGCAACCCTCGATCATTTCTGTTTGTCGCCTGATTTTTGTACGGCGTTGCAGAATAATAGATTAGAAGAGGTAGAGGTCTCCTGGTAGTTCATTTACTACGTAAATTTTGTTCACGGGCCTGTAGTCTAATAGACAGCGGCCAAAAAGCGATAGATTTCAGAGAACACTCACTCGATTTCAGAGGATGAAAGTTAAACAAGTTCACTGGTTTTCTCGTGGTTTTTATCCTAATACTTGAAATCCTTACAGAAACTCATTCCTATCGAAAATGAAAAATGGAGTGGCGGAAATAAAGTGATAAACCTTCATTCATAAAATAAATATGGTAGAGTAATATAAACGTGGTACAGCTGAACACAGACATATACTCTTTATTGTACACACCAAAAAAAAAGTTATACAGGATAAGAAAAACAATTAAAAAAATTGGAAGTCATAGGAACTCCCGATAGAAGTGAAAACTTATAACTCAGAATTTGATAGCTTACCTTGGAAACTACATGGGTGATGGGTGTAACCGGAGGGCGTGGCCTCGCCATCATGACATGGCCATCTAGAAATGCGTCAGCATTTCCCATTGGCTCACGCATTTCTAGATGCCCAATCGCCAAGGTCCCGAGTTTACCCGAAGATTTCTTATCATACCCGAACGTGACGGTAGAATTCAATTTACACCCCACGAAAAATTTGTCTAGGCGCGCCTCAAGAAGTTTTCACTTCAACAATCGGAGGCATAATCGCTAAAAGTGTTATCAATCGGATTAAAAATATAGTGAAGGATACAAATTCATTAAAATTAATATTTTTTAAGTCAGCTTCTTTTTGTTCTGATGTGCTTAATAAAGTATTTCTGTCTCTCAGTCTGTTTACGTATTTTCTGAAAACATCATGGACTATTTTAGTCAAAGATAAGCTCGCGGTTGATCGCCATCTGACGCGAGGGCGATGCGGCGATGTAATCTAAGACAGGGCGTTCCTAGAAATTACCTAGAAGAAATTGACTCACTCTTGGGATGACTTGGGATTCTGGGGATGACAAACTCGAATACTTTGGTAGAGATCGACATTCGACTTCCTAATTAGTAAAAAAGTAAAGTAAAAAATATTTATTTGCCATATAAAATTACAATTATAAATTTACTCTAGTCTAGGCTTACATACAGAAAATAATATCATGGTATATGGCTTTTACAATGGGTCCCAAACTAGGCAAGGCCTGTATTTTGGGCACCCTACATCCAGTTACCATAAACAGTTTGCGCTCGGCTTATATTCGGATGAGAAACACAAAAAAAGTAAAAAATAAATAACTAACACAATTATTAAATTAATTAATTAAATCCAAATCTATAATTACAGCAGTTTAATGTACTTGAATGAATGAGATCATAATACTAGCACTATCTATTCGATCTAGTCGATCAATAGCAAGGACTTCCTCCCCAATTAGACGATCCACAACTCGTCTAAAGTAGGAAACATGGCTGCCTCTCATTCTCGATCAAATTAAATGCGAGTCGATAGTTCCCGGCCGGCCGTGGGAGCCGGGCCGCGGCCTCCACAGATGATGGCCATTATCGTCATTACCGGGGAACAAACTAACTTATTAGATAGTTAATTTTCATTAGAAACGTCGGAATATCTCGAACATCGTGACCTTTATTACATTACGAAGGTAGATACGTATACAACACTAGTAGATTTGTGACTGGCAAAGGTGTGGTACTTCCCCAGAGGGATTCTGCAAGTCCTACCACTACATTTGATATTAGAAATGTGAATTACACAGTTATACACACTACATTGTTACATACAAACGCTGTGCCGAATGCACAATATATCTCCACGCTGTTCGTTCGGCGCACGGAGATGGGAAGATCCCGATGTTGCATCTGTCAGCGGTTCCCACACTCCCACGCTGTTTTTTTAAATCTCGGATATTGAAGTTTTTGCTGTGATTATTATTGTCTCGTAGAACAGTCGCCTCGGAAGCAAACGTGCTTAGAGATCGGAAGTATGAGCTCCGTAGGTATTTTTCAAACAAAATGCAACTATGTACTTTTCTGTATTGTTCTCTATTGATATATATACCTATACTATAAACAACTACAAATCATTTATTGATTAGAGCAAGTTACAAGCCAGAAGGTAATCAATTATATTAGATGATACATAGCGAGTGTGTAGTAGTAGGTAGATATAAAAAGATGTGATGTTAAAGGGATAGGATTTATAGATGGTGGATGGTGGTAGAGTTTGCAGAGTCCGTCTGGGAAGTAGGTACCATCCCTTTGCCAACTAACTTTACCGCCAAGCAGTGATGTGTAAACTTTATGAAAAAAGTGTAGGTATGTGTACTTGTGTATTTAGGTTCTTACACACGCACGTAAAAATTTCCTCTCATTGTTTTTCCCTAACGCACCAAAAGAAGGTTTTACTTCTACTATGAAAAAAAAACTTACAAATCGTGACATACTTTTACATAAAAAATATCTCAAAAAAGTGCAGACATGACACCACTTCACAGAAATAGTAAAATATAGTCTCGATAGTAGGCGTGCGGACAGGTGGCACGGCAAATCGCGGCGGGAACGAATTCCCACACCGCACCGCACAATGAAACTTTTTTCTAAGCGCCTCTTGCTCTGACGATTAAAAAAATCTGAGGATGGGAATATCGATGCAATGTGGAACTTGCGGCATAGAATAGGTAATAGCTTACTGACCGTATGCTACTTCATAGTTCAAAGTGGAAATTTATCAAAAATAAAGTAGCCAAGTGCAAGTTGGACTCGCCCATGAAGGGTTCCGTTGCAGCAAGTAACATAATATACATAGTACACATAGTTCTTGTAGTTCGTTGTAACTTTGATCGAAGTTTTAATAATAGTGTATTTATGACGTATTAAAAAAAACTACTCATCAGATCGAGTTCAAACTAATTTTCGTTGGTAGTTTACATGGTAATGTACATCATATATTTTTTTAAAATTTTTCATTCTCTTACTTTAGAAGTTAGAGGGGGGGGGACACACATTTTACCACTTTGGAAGTGTCTCTCACGCAAATTATTCAGTGTAGACGAAAATGATTTTAGAAACCTCAACATCATTTTTGAAGACCTATCGATAGACACCGCACACGTGTAGGTTTGATGAAAAAAACATTTTTGAGTTTCAGTTCTCAGTATGGGGGGCAACCCTAATTTTTATTTTTTTTTGTTCAAATCTTAATGCGGTTCACAGAATACATCTACTTACCAAGTTTCAACAGTGTAGTACTTATATTTTCGGCAAAAAATGGCTGTGACATACGGACGGACAGACAGACAGACAGACAGACAGACAGACATGACGAATCTATAAGGGTTCCGTTTTTACGTTTTACGGAACCCTAAAAAGTCTGTTTTAAATGTTTCAAGTGAAAACTTATTTTGGCGCATCACAAAGGTTCTTCGTGGGCTGTGAATTGAGCTCGTTCGCACGTTCGTAAATGAAAGAAATCTTCGGGTGAACTCGGGACATGGCCATCTGGAAATGCGACAGCATGTCTCTAGATATTTCTAGATGGCCATGACGTGTTTTACCATGGTTACAATTACCGACATATTTTCTAGTCTTGATGGCCATGGTTAGAAGACTTATTGAAGCTTTAAAGGTTTATTCCAGACTAACAGCGCCCTCCGGTTTCACTCGCGTAGTTTCCAAAGTGAGCTAAAGTTTCCACTTCTAACGGCAGTCCCTATGACTGCCAATTTTTTAAATTATTTCTGTTTACTATCACGGCACCTTTGGGTTGGATCGGCTAAGTATCAGCTGGAGACTCTGGAATCGATTGAGACGTGCCAAAATGCTCATAGGCAATGACACTCTTGTGCGTAAAAGACTTGCAGTCTTGAACATCGCCGCAAAATTGCTAACATAAGTTTATATGACCAGCATCTTAGTTAACATAATATCTTAGATCTCTGGGTGACAAGCACAGTGGAGTGCTAGGTAATGATTTGGTCTTTTCATGTAAGCTGCGTGCATAGCTGGGCATTAACTCGTTAATCCGTTAATCGTTAATTAACGAAGTTAACATTTTGATTAACGGCTTAACTTTTAAGTTAACTTTTAAAAATGTTAACGGACATGTTAACTTCCGTTAATTATGCAGAAGTCCGTTAATCGTTAATCCAATGCTTAATATTTACCGCACGGCACCTCGGCGCGGCGGAAAAAACAGATTCAGACAAGT
Source organism: Ectropis crepuscularia (assembly GCA_963693475.1). NCBI lineage: Eukaryota > Metazoa > Arthropoda > Insecta > Lepidoptera > Geometridae > Ectropis > Ectropis crepuscularia. The sequence goes on along the minus strand of OY856344.1, from coordinate 1,471,935 downwards.
ATGAAACGAAAAATGCTGGGCGCAGTGTGACCACATGTGGCGGGTTCCTGCAATTTTGGCAGGATTGAGGCGTCATTTTAGCCTGTGGCATGATCGGTTGGCGTTATATGAAAAAAATAAAATTTTGTTATCATAAGTCATATTTCCGATAATCTCGAGTTCTTTTTGGCTGAAAATTTGAGCATACACATACTCGAATTTGACTGACGTTTACAATTTAGTTGAGTATTTCACACGTCCCTAGTAAACCAAGTAGATTATACGAGGGTCAAACTGAAAGTTCTTAGAACTGGCCACTTATAAACAATATAATAAAAACATAATTCTATAATTTGAAAATAGAACTCTTTGCCAATGTTACTGAGTATATACTTCATTCATTTGTCATTTGTTTTACGATTTGGCGGCAAATTGAAAATTGTCTGTGTCACGTCAACATGAATTTAACACGAGAAAATTTTCGTGCAATGATTTTTTATGACTTTCGATGTCATTTAAGTCAACAAGAAAGTTATGATAGACTACGATTGGCCTTTCACGATGAAGCCCCATCTCGTGCGACTGTTTACAACTGGTTTAATGAGTTTAAACGTGGTCGCACTAATCTCACTGATGATTTACGTGAGGGACGGCCTTCTACGGCGACGACTGAAGATAACATCTGTGTTGTGCGGCGTATGATAGAGACTGACAAAAGAGTGACCTATCAGCAGATTCGGACAAGCTTAGGCATCGGTATGAGTCAAGTGCACAAAATCCTACACGAACATTTAGCGGTCAGGAAGCTTTGCGCCCGGTGGATACCTCATAATTTGACTGAGGCTCAAAAACTCCATCGTGTGGATTGGTGCCGTAAAATGATTGAAAGATTTAACGGAGGTGACTCAAATGCTGTGTTCGACATACTAACAGGTGACGAAAGCTGGATTTACTGTTATGATCCTGAAACCAAAAGACAATCTGCTCAGTGGGTGTTTCCTTTCGAAGAGTTGCCAACTAAAGTGAAGAGAGATCGAAGTGCGGGAAAAAAAATGGTGGCCTCGTTCTTTGGAAGGATAGGTCATTTCGCAACAATTGTGTTAGAGGATCAAAAAACAGTTTCTGCAGAATGGTACACTACCAATTGTTTGCCACTTGTCTTGGAAAAAGTTCGAGAGAAACGACCTCGCAGTAGGATCCTCCTTCACCACGACAACGCCTCATCGCACACCGCCAAGCGAACGATCGACTATTTGGCGACATCAAACGTTGAATTACTGGGTCACCCGCCGTATAGCCCCGACCTCGCGCCTTGTGATTTTTATTTATTTTCAAAAATTAAAGAAAAACTTAAAGGAAAGCGGTTTATGAATGCTGAAGAAGCGGTGGCTGCGTATCGCGATGCCATTGAAGAGACCCCTAAGGACGAGTGGGCAAAGTGCTTTTCCCAGTGGTTCCATCGCATGCAGCGGTGTATTGACGTGAATGGACAATATTTTGAAAAGATATAATAAAACTAATAACTGGCTAATGTAATCAGTTTTTGATTTTCTAAGAACTTTCAGTTTGACCCTCGTAGTAATCCATAGCTAGTGGGGAACTCCCCGATAAATTCAATCATACTTTTTTGATCGTTTATCTGTATTGTAACTTTCTTTTAATAAAATCGGTGGTAGTTCATTTCAACTAACCAAAGAAAAGTTAAATAAAATGAACAAATCAATGTATAAGAATGAAGAAGGCCGAGGGGCCGAGTCACCTACGTCCGTGGGGAAGCACCTGTACATAGAAACCCCACACGTAGTCCCTGGGTGGTGCCAATCAGGTGACAAAATACCGGTGGTAGGCTTCGGCCGTGGCTGGTGACCGCCCACCAGACAAAGTCGTGCCGCCAAGCGGCCCAGCCGTGTTCCGGCATGTTGTCTGGTGAAGCCATTAAGGGAAAACGGGTCAGAACAGTTGCAGCATAACTACGAGACCAGATTGTCACACACTGATACATTGGATGGGAAGGCTAGTCTTGGAGGGTAGCGGGATCCGAGGCACGGTTGCCGCGACCGACCGCAGATAGTTGGGGGCCCAAGTAGTGAGCTAGCCACTCATGAAAGGCTGCCCCGCCATCTAGCGAAAAATCCCGGGATGCGCTATCCTGCCGGTTGGCGACCGGAAGTCAAGGCCAGATAGACATCTCCGGGGGGGCTCGGGCGTCCCCGCAGTCTCCAGACTAGTTTTCCATACATGTATTTGTGTTGTGTGTTGTGACCATTGGTAAGTGTTATGCTGCCTCGTTCTACTTCCGTTTTCCGACCGATCTTCTCTCACAAAAATTATGCAAAAAGTTAAAAAAGGAAACAAAGGATTAAAGCGGCTGCACTCCTTGACCATCAAAGTGCACCTCACTAATATCAGAGGATTGCACTCCAATCTCACGGCAGTCCATCACCATCTTGAGACTGAACAGCCGTCACTTTTGTTCCTAACAGAGACGCAGATAGGTTGTCCGTCGGACGTGGCGTACCTCACATACCCAGGTTATACCCTAGAGCACAAATTTCGACCTCGTGCCTGTACGCCCGTGACGACATCTGCTGTCGGCGTCTCCGTAACCTTGAGGACACTAGATTTTCTGTTATTTGGATACTACTAGACACAGGCATAGACAAAATTGTCTATGCCTGTGTGTATCGGTCGCACAGCGGAGACCAGGAGACGACTAGGCTCACGGAATATTTAAGTGAGGCGGCGGACGCGGCTCAACAGAAATACCCTTCGGCCCAATTAGTGTTACTGGGGGATTTCAACGGCCATCATAAGGAATGGCTGTTCCCATACCGGGACACTGACCACGCTGGGCAGGAAACGAGAAAGCTAGCTTTATCGTTAGACCTAACCCAGCTGGTCCAAGAGGCCACAAGAGTACCCGACGTTGAGTCGCATACACCTTCTGCTGACAACCGATCCAGACCGTTATTCCGTGGCGGTATCTTCGTCGTTAGGCAGCTCCGACCACTGTCTGGTGAAGTCAGTATCCGTCTACCATCCGCCTGAACCCAGCCCCAGAGGCAACCGGCGGATGTGGCGATACAAGTCAGCAGATTGGGACGAGATGCGCTCTTTCTTTGCATCTTACCCATGGCAGTCATTGTGCTTCACTTCTGGTGATCCTTCAGTCTGCGCGGATGCTGTGACTAATGTAATACGAACGGCTATGGAATATTTCATTCCATACTCCGACGTTCCATTATCCAGCAAAGCTCGCCCTTGGTTTGGTCCTCAATGTAAAAGTGCTGAAGCATTTAAACATGAGGCCTACCTAGCCTGGGTTGATGCTCGACAGCGTAAGGCAAGGGACATACACCAGAAGAAGAAAGCGTTCAACAAGGCTGCTAAGGCAAGCAAAAAGGTTCTTCAGAGGGCTCGTTTTGACCATTTTAGTCGAATAGGGAACAAACTAGCTTCGTACCCTGCAGGTAGCAAAGCGTTTTGGTCCCTAGCTAAATCGGTCGAATCGAACTTCTGCCGCCCCTCACTACCTCCAATGCTGAAACCTGATGGGACACTGGCTCACACCGCAATGGAGAAAGCAAACTTGTTTGCATCTCAGTTTGCGGAATCTTCGCGTCTAGATGCTGGTAGCGCGACACCTCCTACTCCACCTGGCTGTCCGACTCTCATGTCAGAGGTACACATTCGTCAAATTGAGGTTCGCAAAGTGCTACGCAGTCTGGACGTGAATAAAGCCAGTGGCCCAGATGGTATTCCTGCTCTAGTGTTGAAGGCATGTGTGCCTGAGTTGTCCCCGATTCTGACACGTCTATTTAGACTCTCTCTCGAAACTGGATTGGTACCAAAGTCTTGGAAGCTTGCCAATGTGCAACCAGTGCCCAAAAAGGGTAGTCGTGCTGACCCTGCCAACTACAGGCCCATCTCAGTCACGTCCATACTCTGCAAGACTATGGAACGTGTCTTAAACCACAGGCTTCTGACGTACTTAGAATCAAACGACCTCCTCAGTGACCGGCAATACGGGTTTCGCCGAAACCGGTCCACCGGGGATATTCTAGCGTACGTCACTCACATCTGGAGTGAAGCTATCGAGAAGCACGGGGAAGCACTTGCAGTCTCCCTGGATATTTCGAAGGCTTTTGACAGGGTTTGGCATGATGGCCTTATAAGCAAGCTTTCTGGTTATGGTTTGCGTCCTGGGTTTATTGCGTGGATATCGGACTTTTTGAGGGATCGATCCATACGAGTCGTCATTGATGGCTGCTTGTCAGATCAAATGGCTATCAATGCCGGAGTCCCTCAAGGGTCGGTACTCTCTGCGACGCTTTTCCTGCTACATATCAACGATCTGTTGAAGCCCGGTATCTTTGGGTACGCAGATGATAGCACCGTTGTAGAGAGTTACGAGTACATTTATCTAGTGCGAGAGCCAGTGGGCAGCAAACTCAGGTACTAAGAGAGAGTCTGATCGAGCGTTTGAGCTTGACCCTTGAGGCGGTGTCTACATGGGGCGATGCCAATCTGGTCAAGTTCAACGAGAGTAAGACGCAGGCGTGTCTGTTCTCCGCTAAAAGGAGTCCATTCCAACTGACTCCAACTTTTAGAGGTGTATCCGTGCCGATTTCTGACCGTCTTGAGCTTTGGGCGTTACATTAACATCTACGCTCAACTTTGGTTCTTATATCGAGTCCAAGGCTAAATTAGCTGCCAAAGAGCTAGGTGTCCTCTCCAAGGTGCGAAAGTACTTCAAGTCTGAGCAGTTGCTCACGTTATATCAAGCTCAAATTCGTTCTTGTATGGAGTACTGTTCGCATCTTTGGGATGGTTCGGCTAAGTATCAGCTGGAGGCCTTGGAATCGATCGAGAGACGTGCCAAAAGGCTCATAGGCAACGACACTCTTGTGCGAAAAAGACTACAAAGTCTTGAACATCGCCGAAAAGTTGCTAGTCTTTCGGTTTTTTATCGGATACACTTCGGAGAGTGTGCGACTGATTTACATGATCTAATACCACCTTGCCCTTTTTTCTATCGGAATGCTCGTAGCTCGAGAAAGCGACATCGTTTCATGGTTGATGTTCCAAAGACGCGAACGAAGAGATTTGACTCTACTTTTGTGATAAGAACGTCTAGGCTGTGGAATGCGTTGCCTGAGTGGGTTTTCCCTGTTGGTTACAATCTTTGTGTCTTCAAGTCGAGAGTGAATCGGTTTCTTCTAGGTAAACACGCTCCATCGTAGACCGCATCGTCGCTTAACATCAGGCGAGATGGCGGTCAAGTGTAAGCCTATAAAAGTTTAAAAAAAAAAAAAAAAAAAAAAATGGAGGTATACAATGAAAATTCCAGTGTTTAACATCTTACTAATATTATAAATGGCAATTTTTGGATGTTGTAATGTGTGTTGTTTCATCACGTCAGAACGTCTGGGAACGGGAAAGGGTTGGGTTGAAATTTGGAAAACAGCCCTCAAACGCTGCAGTTGAACGTCTGCTATCCACGGGTCAAGACATTTTAACACCAAAGCCTCGCTTTCAGACGAGAACTTCGAGATGTTAATGTTCATGAGGGGAAATAGATACCTATGCGATTATATCCTGCAAGTTCGATAAAATTGCACACTGTGTGCAAATTTGATATAAATTGTTTTAGTACTTAGTTTGGGAGTCCGCCGCGGACAAACAGCGTGGCACGTAGGTAATTTACATATTTACCTATGTATTACATATTTATATTTATATCTGACTGGCCTCGTGGCTTAGTTGGTAGTAGCTCTGCCTGCGAAGCCGAGGGTCGTGGGTTTGATTCCCACCCAGTGCAAATATTTGTGTGATGAATTCAAATGTTTGCACTGTGTCTGGGTGTTTCTATGTATAAGAAGTATGTATTTAAAACTATATAAGTATTATATCAGCTATCTGGCCGCCATCACACAAGCTTTGCTTAGTTTGGGGTCAGATGGTGCTGTGTGTGAATTGTCCACCAATATAAAAAAAAATTAAAAAATTACTTACTAGCAGCACCCTGCGGTGTTACCCGCAAAGTTCCCGTTCCCGTTGTCCCCGTTGTTTTTTTCAGGATAAAAGTAGCCTTTGTGTTCTTCCAGACTATAATCTATCTGTGTTCCAAATTTCAGCCCGATCCGTTCATACGTTAGGACGTGATTGACCAACAAACATCCAAACATCCATTCATTGACATTTATAATATTAGTAGGATTCTACTGATTGGTTTGCACCTGATCACCTTCTCGCCTGATGTTACACCGACGGCGACGATGCGGTGTACGATGGAGCGCGCTTACTTAGAAGAAACCGATTCGCTTTCATCTCGAAGACACCAAAAATGTAGGTACCTATCGGGAAAAAATCGCACAGAAAAAAAATCTCTCAGAAAGTAGAGTCAAACATTTTCGTTCAAGCCTTTGGAACGTAAACCATGAATCGATATCGCTTTTCCGAGCTTTGACATACTTATTTATTATGGAATTAATTTGATAGACGCATTTTATCTAGTGGGGTACCTACACCATTTATTTATGACCAGTGCAGCGCTTCTACCGCCTAACTAAATCGGCTATCGCTTTGCTAATGTTGTCTCTATCATTTCAAGCGAAAAGAAAAGAGAGAGAAACATCAAAGCGATGACATTTTTCGTTCGGCGGTAGACGCCACGGCTTTAGGGTGGGTCGACGGGGTCGGTTGCCCGGGGCGCCGCGCCGGATACTACAAGGGCGCTTAATTTGAAAAGCTATTTTAACAATTTAAAGGAAAACTGGACTCTGCATTTGAACTTTTATTGACTTATCTCGTAAATTAGGATACATAATATGTACCCTTAGTACGTCCAGTGTAGTGTTGTCCTTTAGCACGTCCGTTTAGATATCTCTTTACAGACAGACATCGACGTCAAACTTATAACACTCCTCTTTTTGGTTCGGGGCAGGGCCGGCCTTAGCCATCTAGGCGCCCCGGGCGAGCCATGCCTCAGGCGCCCTTAAGGACAACAATACGTTATTAAGATTTTCCAGCGCCCTTGTAGTATCATCTAGGCGCAACACTTTGGGGACGTTGAAATACACCACCCCCCAATTTTTTGATTTCCAAGCGCCTTTTAAGATTTCTCAGCGCCCTTGTAGTATCCAGCGCCCCGGGCGACCGACCCCGTCACCCCACTCTAAAGCCGGCACTGGTTCGGGGGTTAAAAATATACCTTAAAGGGCGCCTAAGGCATGACTCCCCCGGGGCGCCTAGATGGCTAAGGCCGGCCCTGCTTATGACTCATTAATACGTACTGGAAAATGAGTAACCCACCACGCAACAATACCAAGTTTAGTCACGGAACTCACAATTAATAGCAAGCGAGGGAAACATGCATTTCCAAGCAAAAAACTGGAAACTGTATCTACGCAATGCGTAACTAGGCGCTCATTTTCTTTGTTGGGTAACTTATAACAGACACTACCGTTACGATGGAAACAGAGGAATCTAGAAACTGTTGAAATATTATTTTATTGCCATAAACAAATTTGTTTAGCGGATGACTTATGATAACCAGTTATTGGAATCAACTTATTCAAATTTTAGAGGGGTCACCAATAATAATAACAGTAGGTACGTACAATAGATACACAACACATGTCGAATAAAAAATAATTTCACAGTAGCGCCCCGCGATTTTACCCAAGTAGTTGCCGTTCCAGTTGTTTTCCCGCGATAAAAAATAGCGTAGGTATGTAAAATAATAAATAAATAAATAATAAACATTGGTGGACAATTCACACAAACACCATCTGACCCCAAACTAAGCAAAGCTTGTGTGATGGCGGCCAGATAGCTGATATAATACTTATTTTTAAATACATACTTATTTATACATAGAAACATCTAGACACAGTGCAAACATTTGAATTCATCACACAAATATTTGTACTGGGTGGGGATCGAACCCACGACCCTCGGTTTCGCAGGCAGAGCTACTACCCACTAAGCCACGAGGCCAGTCGTATGTATGTATCTATGTATAATAAGTATGTATTGAAAACTATATAAGTATTATATCAGCTATCTGGCCGCCATCATACAAGCTTTGCTTAGTTTGGGGTCAGATGGCGTTGTGTGTGAATTGTCCACCAATATTTATTTATTTTTTATTTATTTATGTATGTACTATTCGATATCTTGTATAGTTATTTTAGATTGTTCAATTTAACGTATCACTTTTAACTACACCCAGCTAGTTTTTCAATATAGGATATCAAGCTACTGTTAGCAAGCTAGTAGGTACTTCTAGCTTCGTGTAGACAACGCTACGCAACGCTAGTTTTGTCTACACGACGCTGGAAGTAGGTACTAGCTTGCTAGCTTAGGCGGTCACTACTAACACTAGCTTGCTATCCTAGCTTGAAAAACTAGCCTCGTGTATTTCGGGCAATAGGACGGAGTTATGTCCCCTGTGACAAAAATAAACTTATTCTAAAAATTCCTTGGTCCTAAACTTATAAACTATACTATCGAAGACCGTGGCAAAATCATCTGGAGGCGCTATCTGTTCGACACTTACTATCGTTACCATCAGTTCATCTTACTTCGTTACCTACTATCAATTTATTGTTAATTTTAAGTTATCGAGACCATTATTTATCGAGATTAAAATCCTATCTGTCAAGTTGGACCAAATTACACATAAAAATATTATAAAAAAAATATTTTATTCGTGAATATCACCTGTCAAAAAATGAATGTCGAATAGATGACCTCCTCCTTTTTGGTAGTCGGTGTTTAATGATTTATTTTCACGATATCCTGAAAAAAAATAGCATGATGGCAGATTTAACTGTAGGTAATTTGCGGTAACAATTTGAAAGGCGCTGGTACCTACATTGTTTTTTCATAATTTAATGACAGGATGATCAAGACATGCGCCTGATGGTAACAAATCGCCAGTGCTAAGCACTATGTCACGCAACGAATTTAACATGAAGAGCCTAATCGACGCCTAGCAATGTACTGCTCTCGTCAGCTCGTCAGCCAAGGTTGTACGATGATTTATCCCTGTGCCCTATAATTTATCTGGTAACGATGCGTTTTAGCGAGGCCTGTGGTTTTTTTATGTAGTGAAAAGTGACCACCAAATATTAATCTATATTTTAGAAGTGTTTATAATCATACTAGAATCGCCCCTCGGTTTTACCCACGCACTTGCCGTTCTGATTTCACGTACGTACGTACCGCACGCACCACGCGTACCGTTCTTATAGACCTGTTATGTTCTCGTAAAAAAAACATAATAGCTGTGTGCTATTTCAGACTATAATATAAATATGTTCTATATGTTGTTCTCTAAATATCGACTATGTTCAAAATTTTCCGACCCAATCCGTTCAGACGTTCCGACACGATTGAGCAAGAAACTTCCAAGCTTTGGCATTTTATTAATATTAATAGGATTACTATACAGTGCTATACTATTATAATAGCAAGGCGTATTGCTTACCTTCCGACACGCCCTTAAATAAAACACCAAACATTATATAAACAAGTAACGATTTATAATTGTGTCATAACAAAACGTATCACATAAAAAATATTCTTATAACTATATTTTTGGCGGAACAAATCATTATTGCAAAGAATGCTTCTCAATCGTTAATCTCGCAACTCCAGGGTCTAACGCCCAACTCTTGTGCTGGTGTCATTGGTAATTCTGTCTCCATCTTTTAGGCCATTCCCACACTGACACGCACCACGTTGCATGTCGAAGCGTCTATGCGCGTAGACGCTGGGTGCATACCTGCATCATCGTGCGGGATTTTCACGCACTCACGCGCTTTGTTGCGTTTTGTGGATTAACGGCGGCTCTGACTCATTTCATTCAAACTCACGCCATTCTCGCCAAACCCTTCCAAAATCCCGCACGGCACTGCGAGCCCCGGTGTGCCAAACCTTGCGTCTGGCCCGCATCCGCGCGCGATGCTGCGTGTTTCTCTACGTGTAGGCGAGTAATATGCATAAACGCGCGTGGATGCATTTTCGGTGTGTTGGACTTTGAGGGTTTTCTATACAAACGGATATACTCACATACAAAGTTGCAGCACGCATTTACGCACTACGCTGCGTGGTGCGTGGCAGTGTGATAATCGCCTTAGACTCAAATTAAATGAGTGAGTGTTGGCAAATATTGTGTATAGGTATATTCTTTGACTGTATATTTATGTACTTTTATTTTGCTGTGCTAAATCTATTGCCCTATTTTCCAGAAATGGAAAAGAGAGCCAATATCGAACCTATGACTATTTTAGTTAGGCGGAAAACCCCCGGATCTAAGAAAAACAATGTTTGGGAAACATTGGCTTTAAACATAATGTCGGCGTCGTTAAAATTATATTTAGGGCTGTCGATATTTTCATCAGAAAGGTCAGCCTTTGTAGCTGACCTTTCTGATTCAATAACTTTAAATTATGTACATTGGTCTTAAGACCATAGACTTATGCAGAGAACTAAGTTCAGTGCATATACAATGAAATGCATACATAGGAATATAGCTTTTAGAGTATTTATTGTGAAGGCACATTTTAAAATCAGAGGTTCTGCTACTAATCTAATTTTCTGGTGAACTTCCTGAACTAACATATTTATTTGGAAGAGGTTATCTATTTCTAATATCGCATAGTAATACAAGATAAGCTCCACAAAACATGTACTAGTAGTACTAGTAATGCAATAGTGATAACTACATAGTTCATTAAAATATTGATATTCTCGTTAAATCTGTATTGGAAACAATTTCTGTCCTCTCCGGTGGCTTTCTGATTTTACAAAGTACCTTCAAAATAGATCTCATTTTCTACTGTTAAGCTATCACTAGTGTTCTACTTTATATTATCAACAATAATATTTATAATTACCGGATTTGTAACTTGGATTTACTGTGAATATTTTCACACATTTCAGCATATATAACACATTTTTCAAACATTTGAGGATATACAATGAAATGATCTTTGTAAAGTCATGGGCATTTGGGCATCCATATTATGGATGAAAGTAATACATGATCTAAAAGCGGTGTACCTCCTATGTTCAGCGGTAGACGTTATCGGGCTGAAAATTATGACAAAGACTACCAAATATTTTGTCACACTACCATGCACCAAGTTCATGGCCGAATACTATGTTACTTACTACATTATATAGGTCACTTATCTCACTTGTTTCTATAAATCTACAATTTGTACTACATGTAGGCAAAGTACAATTACAATCATTGTTTTTAAAGTCACATGGCTAGGAAATATATAGAGAATTATAAACATGTACCTACCTATAAGCAGAGATGTGAATTATTTGAAATACAAATATTTGAAATGCAAATACAAAATGCAAAATACCTATTTTTATTTTATATTTGAAATACTTTTTTTCTAAAGGTATTTAGTATTTTATTTGAAATACATTATTTAAATATTTAGTATTTATAAAATACAAAATAGTTTTGTTACATTTTTAATTCATTTTTCATTGAAACAATCCACTCTTCCTGCCATCTTACCAAAGTCAGCTAATTTCGACAAGTTACTTGTGAATTTTTTAGTGGATACCATGTCACCTATATCAATTGTAGAAAATGAATTATTTAAGGCTCTAATTGAAGGTGCACAGCAATTAAGTGTTCCACCAAAAATAATGTGCAGGCAAACATGTAATAAAAAAATTGCAGAACAATACACAGAATATATAGAAAATACAAAAGAACAATTGGGAAAGGTTAATTTTATGTGCACCACAGCTGATATATGGTCATCATCTAAACGAAGCTATCTGGGCGTAACTGCTCATTGGATTGATTGTGATAAATTAAATCGGAAAAGTGTAACTTTGGGTTGCAGAAGATTTAAGGGAACACATAGTTATGATAAAGTAGCTGAATTGATTGCAGATATTCATTCTGAATTTGATTTGAAACTGTCAAAAATAATAAAGAGTGTTACGGACAATGGATCAAATATGGTCAAAGCTTTTAGAATATATGGACAAGATTCAGATACAGGAATAAGTGAAGGAACTCTTACCCAAAATATTGATGTAATGCATGATAATATTGACGATGGAGATGATGATGATAATGTATTAATCCTAAGACAATTTCCGGAGTCAATTGAAGAATTTGAAGAGTTGCAACTGCCTAATCATGAAAGGTGTGCCACACACACTTTACATTTAATAGCTTCACAAGATATGGATAAGGCTAGATCCCAAAGTAATTCATACAAAAAAAATTATGATACAGCTATGGTAAAATGTTGAGCAGTGAAATATATCTAGAATCAACTGGAAAATCCCCTACTTCTCCATGTCCAACAAGATGGAATTCATACTATAATTGCATTCAAGATCTATTGGCAGTAAAGGGTACCCTAAATGAAACTTTAAATAAACTAGGATTGGCCATTTTTAAAGAAATTTAAATTCAATTTCTTCTTGAATATGTAAGCTGTCCAAAACCTATTGCTGATGGCATCAGAAGTTTAGAAGGGGACAAAGATACTTACTATGGATGTCTTATACCAGAACTGATGAGAATGCAAAGAATTCTGAACAGTTTGAAAATGGATAACCTTACATATTGTTATGTATTGATAGATGTTATTAAAGAAAGTCTTAATAGGCGTTTTGAGAGATTTTATAAATTAAAAGAGCCAAAAGCAAAAGATAGCATAATAGCATCAATATCTTATCCCTTTTTCAAAATGAAATGGGTGCCAAAAGCCAACAGAGAATATATCAAAGAAGTATTTGTTTCAGAAGTGAGAAAAATAAAACAAGAAAACGAAAAGAGTTCTCAAGTCAAACATACTGACTCTGATAAAAAGAAGGCAAGGACAGAATCTTATTATATGTTTGTTGAGGACTCTTCAGCAGCCAGTGATAATGTTAATACTACTACAATAGATCTGGAAACATTATACCTAATATTTAAAAGATGAAGACAATACCTTAGAATCCTTGAACAGGTATCCAAATGTAAAAAAACTATTCCTTAAATATAATACCTGCTTACCGAGTTCAGCCCCTGTTGAACGACTATTTTCTTTTCGTGGAATGATTATGAGACCCCATAGGCGGAACATGAAAGATGAACTCTTTGAACAAATACTAGTTTTAAAATCAGTTAAATAAATATAAGTGCTTAAGCTTATGCTTAACAAGGTATTTTATTTTCAAAACCTATTTTGAAAATACGTATTTTGCATTTTGTATTTAAATACTTTTATTTACAACTATTTTGTATTTCTATTTGAAATAGTGCTAACAACTATGCATTTGCATTTTGTATTTCAATACTTTTACTAACCTATTTTTCACATCTCTGCCTATAAGCTGGGGTACCAGGACGTCTACTCTGTTTCTGTGAAAACGAAATTTCGAAAAAAAACTCGCGACTTTCCTGCTCTCGTTCTACTTGATTTCGTCCGATACAACATTGTTTGACGTTTAAATATTCTAAGCATACTCTAATTAGAGTAGGCTTAGAACATTTAAACGGACAAAACGACGGATCGAAGTAGAATCGGAGTTGGAAAATCGCGAGTTTATTTCGAAATAACGTTTTCGTTGAATTAGAGTAGACGTCCTGGGGTATCTATAATAGTTAAAAAATCAAGGATGCAGTTACACAAGGCCACAAAAAAGGCAATTTACGCCACTGATCTTTGCTGTGCCAAAATTCTAACATTAAAATAAAATATATATTTGAATAACAATAAATTTGAAGTAGGTAATATCACTTGGATTAATACATAAGCATGTTTGTGCTGTTAACGTTAGTGGTCCCTACGGGGTAAGTCATTTCCATACATTAGCCAGTTTACTGGTTGTTAGCACTGAAGTAATTGTATTCGCCTACAAAGGCTCCACAGCCAAGTGTAACATGTCGTGTTACGTCTCCCGGAACATGTGGTAGAGCACGGAGCAGAGCCGGTAGAGCGGCAGCCCCACCACGGTGAAGTAGTCTCCCTCCACGCGCTCCACGAACGTGCCCCCCACGCCCTGGATGCCGTACCCGCCCGCCTTGTCCCTGCAGACGGACACAATCAATATAACACTTCTAATTCTAATTCGGAATGGGGGTCGACATAGGAAAGAGAAAAGTTGGAAGACCAAAAATGAGAAGGGAAGATGATATCAAAGAAATAGTGGGAAAAAAGTGGATTGAAATTGCAAAAGATAAGAAAAGGTGGAAAGAGTTGGAGGAGGCCTTTACCCGAAAAGGGACTATACAAAAAAGAAGAAACTAATACAACTAACTTATTAATAAGGATAGATACTAATAAAACTAACAAATAAGTTATAAGATATGAAATAAGATGTATAGGTTTTTAAGGCTTAAATAAATAAATAAATAATGGGGGTCGACCTGCACTGACGTCCCGCTAGGGGTGTATTGTGCACTTCCCCCTGCCGGCCTACCCAAACCAGCCGAGCTCCTTAAAATAGCGGAGCACGGCCGATAATACGGAATATAACACTTGTAATATTATACATTATGATGTATTCGAAAAGACAGTGGTCCTCCTGTTGTAATTCTAACCAATGATTACTGGTCTGCCGCTCCGGATACCCCGGGTTCAAAAACACGCGCACCACTGTCTTTTCGACATCGAGTGCGTAATACCGCTAACTTAAAAACGGTAAAGGAAAAACAACGTGAGGAAACTGACATGCACCTAGAATGCTTTGGAGTCATGTGTCATCCACCAATACACCACAAGCCAGCGTGGTGGAGAAGGCCCCGAGTCCCAGTGAACCCCTAATTTATTTTAGGTACAGGTACTCCAATATATATTATCAATGATTTAGTAGTGGTAGGACTCTTGGCAGAGTCTGCCTGGGGAAGTACCACACCTTTGACAGGTATTCTACTGCCAAGCAGTAATTTGCAAACATTACTGTTCCGATCTGAAGGTTTGTCCAATGCAATCTATCCAATGTTTCCAGAAAAACTACAGGGCTTAGAAATATTATAACTTAGGTCTCTGGGTGATGACCACAGTGCAGAGCCAGGTAATGATTTGGACTCTTCATGTTCCAATAGCTGCATGTCACTGTGCTGTTATGTGACAGGCATGTTGCTTACTATCAGGCACATGTCCTGCTCATCTTGGCACTATATACCATTTTTGTTTTAAACATAATGGTTAAGTTAGGCTTAGAAAAAATCCCCAGAAGTGTAATGTGTGAGACATGTCAATCTGTCAATATACTGATAGACAGTTACAGCTAGTAATAACTTATTTATTTTTATTTATTGAATAATAGGCGAGCAGCATTAGCTGATATGCCTATATCTCAGTGTTGAAATAACAAATTATAGGTAATTGTCTGTTAAAATGATTTTGTTTTTAACTATCCATTTGTCCAATCTGTTCTTGAAAGAGTTTAATAATGACATAATTTGACTCTTTGTTCTGAATAAAACACAATACAAACTCATTCTTTAGTCCAATTTCCATAATAAAATACATACATAGGTTCCCCTGTAGCTATGTATCCCCTGATCTGTTCCTCGTCCATTTTGCCAAATATCACATTGGTTGATTCTGTGAATTTCACCAACTTGTCTCCGGCTTTGACCACCACTCCGGTGTACACAGTGTGCCCCCGTCCGGACAGCCTGGGAACATACACATCTAGCATTGTAAAATAATGTAAGAATTATTTTTAAAGGAAATGACAATAAATAATTCATGATCTTTTTATTTTATCAAAAAACTTATTAAAAATAAGAAAATATTATAAATATGTGAATTAAAATTTATTATACATATAAATGTGAAAGTTTCAATGAAATGTTTTACTTAAATACACATTGCAACCTGTTTTTGACATTGAAATTGTTCCAATTTGGAATGTAAATAGATTTTGGTCTAGAATACCAACTAGGCCTTTTATCTAAACATAGGTATACAAGAGTTTCATTACGGAATGGTCCTTTCTACATGACTAAAATAACTGGGAAATAATATTTTGATACAGGTAATATTATAAAGATATTTTAGAATAGGTAACTTAGAAATTTCAACTCTCAGACAAAATTTACTTGGCTGTATATGACAAAATATTCCGTGCTAAACAAACTTATAATGATGCTGGTGATATTTGAAATTAAGTAACTAGAGAAAAAAATCTAACCGTGAGAGCATTTCATATGCATCTGCTTCTGAGGTGGGCTTTCCAAATAATTGTTTGTCCAAAGTAACCATTGTATCTGCTCCTATTACAACATCAACTGCCTCTCCACTGTCTTTGAGCCTGTTTTCCACCTCAAGGACTTTTTGCAGCGCAGTCTCTTCAACAAACTCAGAAAAATTGCTGAAACTCTTTGGATCAAGGTCTTCTTCAAATAGTGAAGGACATAGTTTCACTTTTAAACCCTAGAATCAGATAAAGTTACAAAAATTTCAGGCAAGAATTTAATAGGAAACTCCAAATTTAAAAAAAAACCTTTTAACCTTTAAACTTTTAAATGTTTACTGTACCTATACTTTGTATAATTATGATGCAATGAATGTATTGATTGATTTATATTATGTACAGGTTATTTTTACAAAACTAATAAGAACTTGTTTTATACTTACGATGTTCTCAACAAGTTCTTTTCGTCTAGGAGATCCGCTGGCTAAAACTATGTTTTTCTGCTTTAAAATATGCTTCACTGGTTGTAACATTGTTATAATAGATTTTTTAAATATTTATTCAAGTTTTGCAATCGGCAATCGCCCTTCTCCTGTTATATTATTATGTTCTCCTACAGAGCTACAGACCTAGAGATAGAGAGAGACACAGATCACTACTTAGAGAATGTAAATGACTACCTATAGACTTTGTTACAGAATTACTTTTCCCTTTCGTATAATTTGTATTACAACCTTATAGATGTTTTAAATTTTCCACAACATAACGCTTATTCTTAGTATTCAAAGTATTCTTACTGAAAATGAAAAAATATGGGGAGATGGGGACAATAGGGTTATGTTTTTATATTATTGAATAAGGATGTTAAAATACCTATGTCAAGAAATCGATTTTTACAATACGATGTCATGGATTTCAAATAACTCGGCTCGATGACTAAACACTAAACGTCTAAACTAAACCTGAGACCTGCATCAGCACTACACCAACGAGAATGTAAAGGTAAAATAAATTAATATTTAATGCACTATACCATGGACATATAAAAAAGTCGGACGTAGTCTCGCTAATACAAAAACTGTGTCACTAGAGTCGGCCACATTTGCATGTGTGCGTTGTCAGGTTGTCACTGATAGGCTGACACGCACACATATAGGTACACGAGTAGCGCGTGTAATGACCCACTGATGTGTGCGTGTCTGCCCGTATGTGACAGCGCACACGTGCATATTATGTGGCCGACTCGATGGACACAGTTTTTGTTTTAGCGAGACTACCTCCGACTTTTTTTATACGTCCATGGCACTATACCTAGATATAAAATTTTGATTTACTCCCGACTACCTACATTGGGTATGCAAAATTTTAAATTAGTAATCTACTGTCAACTCTTTCAATTGGTATCCATATTTAGGTAGTAGTAGTTGTGAAAAAAATGTAATTCGCCATTTTGTGGTCGTGGTGGTGGCCATCTTGGATTGTTCGATTTAAAATTTGTTGCATGTACAGCATGTACTTAGTCCATAGTATTCTAGTATGCTTTGTGAAATTAATATAAGGTAATCCCGGTGTTGTGACTGTGTGTAATACATTACGCTCGTAATCGAAAAGACTTCTTTTTTTTTTAATTTTTAGATTAAGCTTTATGTCCTTAAATAATTATTCCAATTTTCAGTAAAAACCGCCACTACGGTCGCCTGTATCTGAGGTGTCTTATATTCTGGGAGTAGGTAGTGCTTGATTGTGTTACGTATTATTATAGCTGTTCCTGCATGTCCTGTACCATCAGGGTGGTTAGTGGTGTAAGTTTTGCATCCTTTAATTTTTATATTTGTCGAACAAGTACAGTGAGCTTCAGAAATAAGTACGATATCGAGCCCATGAACCTTCAACAGGATTTCAACTTCATCCTTGTTTGGTGCCAGTCCATTTGGGTTCCAAGTGGCTATTAGTTGTAATACAGCTAGTTTGTTTATTTATTGACTAGTGAGGATATGAGTTGCATTAAAGTACTCATTTTTTTAAGTATTAACTCAAATTGTTGTGATTGTTTTGTGAGAATCATTTCCAGATTACTAGCTGATTGGAGCTCTATGATAGGAGTATCTTTTGGTGGATTAATTCTTTTCTCTGCCGTGAGTGGTGGGAAATTGGTCCATGCATTCGTTTTGTTGTTTTCGTTAGCACTAATCTTTCCTATAGATGTTCCGGTTTTACTTTTCACTCCAGTTTTTAGTTCCGGTTGAAAGTGTGTTTTTTTTTAGGGGTAAAGTTGAGTTTTTACGAGCTAGTATTTCTTGATAAACCTCACATCCTTTATAGTTCGCAGAGTGGGCACCATGGCATAGAGCACATTGGGCAGGAGAATTCCTGTCGCGTTTGGTGCAATCCGAGGTTTTGTGTGGTTTTGCACATTCGACGCAACGGTAGGGCCGCGTGCAGTAGTTCTTCGTATGGCCATATTGTTGGCACCTCTGGCACTGCACTATAATGTTGTTCTTCTTAGGATCTTCTATTTGGATGGATTGATGAAAGATACATTTTATGTCCTTCACTTTTTTGTTATTAGGGCTTGGAAGGATGTTGACGAAGAATGTAGAGGTTGCTTTTTTCTCTGGGCCGTATTTCGCACTGATGACTTCACCAGATACCATGTTACCAGTGTTTTCGATGGCTTTGAATATTTCACTTATTGGGGTAGAATGGTGGAGATTTTTTATGACTATCCTGTAGTTCCTTTGGTCTTTCCTATTGAAGAATAAGAATAAGAATAAGAATTCATTTATTGCCATACTGTGTTTACAAAGATCTTAAAGTAGCTTAAATGTACAAACAGTGTGCCCAATTACGGACGTGCAATATGTGTCACATAGTGACGTAGTAGGTACTCAACGTAATAATTTATGTCAAGTTCTTAGTTATATACAAGTATGAATAATAAAATTTGTAAGTAACTTAAGTTTACCTACATAGCTATAACATTTTAAAAATCTGTCTTTAGTATACATAAATATGATATCAATTGAACATTAAGCTTAAGAAAATAATTAACCAATTTAAAAAACAAACAAAAAAATAATTATTATGAAATAGGAATAACATTTTAAAATAATAAATAATCGTCATTTTCATGGTTAAAATATTCTTTTAAGTTATAGAATCCTTTCATTAATAGCCAGTTCTTTAATTTTCTCTTAAAACGAGTATTGTCCAAGTTCTTGATGTCTGAAGGTAAACTATTAAATATTTTGATAGCAGTGAAGTATGAGTTCTTATGATACAAAGAATTGTTTGCTTGCGGAACGAAAATATTATTTTTGTATTTAGCACGTGTTATGTCAGCTCTAAATGAGGAGTTAAAGTAGTCACTCCGATTTAGTTTAACGAACAAGCAAATTTCATAAATGTAAATACATGTAAGTGTTAAAAACTTGAATTCTTTAAAAATATTACGGAGGGTATCTGTCCTACTTAAGTTGAATATAGCTCTAATACATTTTTTTGCAATACAAATGTTGCTTCTACATTAGTGGAATTACCCCAAAAAATGATTCCGTAAATTAAAAGAGGATAAATGTACCCATAATATGCGTTGATAGCTATTTTCTTAGAGGACACATTTGTTAATATGTATAGAGAATGTATGTATTTATTTATTTTATTATTTATTTTATATATATGTGCCTTCCAATTCAAATTTGCATCTATTGTCACACCTAAAAATTTTGCTTCGTTAACCATATCAACGTTCACACCATTATGAATTATATTTAAGTTAATTTCTTTTCGTTTATTATTTCTAAATTCTATTAACTTTGTTTTTTGTATATTTACTGAAAGGTTGATGTGTTCTAACAGACTGACAATTTTATCTAACACATTTTTTATTTCTTTTTCAAATGCATCATGGCTCATGTTTCCTTTGGGTATATAAATTGTCGAGTCATCAGCAAACATGATACATAAGTATTTAGTTACGAGCGGTAACTCATTGATGTAAATTAAAAAGAGTAATGGACCAAGGATACTTCCTTGGGGCACACCACGTATAACATTTTGAAACTGTGAAAACATTTTTTCAACTGTTTTGGATTTTTTGTTATATGTTTCAATCAACGTTGCCTGGGACCTATTTTGTAAATATGATTTAAACAATTTTAAAGCTACTCCTCTGATTCCAATGTGTTCTAGTTTATCAATTAGCAAAGAATGCGTAACGCTATCAAATGCTTTGGACATATCAAGTAGTAACGCTACACCTGTTTTGCTGTGATTTATTTTTTTCCATGCTTCATTTAACATTTTGAAAATAGCTAATGATGTATTTTTTCCTTTTCGAAAACCAAACTGATTATTGTTTATTATATTGTTAGAGTTTAAAAATAAAGTTAATCTGTCATAAATCACACGTTCAAAAATCTTTGAGAAACTAGGAAGAATTGCAATTGGCCTATAGTTATTTACATCGGATTTACTATCTTTCTTATGTAAATGCTTTATGATTGCTTTTTTGAGGTCATCAGGGAAGCAACCAGTTGTAAGTGACAAATTGATTATGTAGATTAGGGGTTCAGCTATAATATCTATACATTTTTTTATAACTTGTATGGGTATACCGTCGTGACCTGCAGACTTTTTTGTTTACTGGACTAAAGAAGATTGACTTGCTATTTGAATTTGTTAAATGTTGAGATTTTGTAGGCTGACCAGAACTTGAAAAACAGTTTTGACACACATTTATAAAAAAATTATTGAATATTTCTGAAATTGTCAATGGGCTAACTATGTTTTCCCCGTTGACTTTCAGCTTTTGTATAGTTTCAGGTTTATTATTTGTGCACGATGTGTTCTGCTTTATGATGCCCCATGTGGCTTTGGTTTTATTTGCACTGCGGTTAATGTAACGTATATTAGCTATCTTCTTTGACAGCTTAATAACTTTCTTAAATACTTTGCAATATTTATTGTACTTAATTATACTGTTTTTAGTTCGATTTGTTTGTGTTTCATGATAAATATGTCTTTTAAACTTGCTTGATTTCTTTATTCCTGTAGTTTTCCAGTTTGATTTTTTTGTATGAGTCATTTGTACTTTGCGCAGTGGAATAGTTAAGTTGAACACAAGTGAGAATAACTCAATAAATATCTTATAAGCTTGATTTGGCTCATTCTGTTCATATACGGTAGAAAAGTTAATCTGTGAGATATATTTTAGAAAGACGTCCATGTATTCATCTATGTATATTTTTTCTACAAACCAGTATTTTTCTTGATAACTTAAGCTGGTAGTTATTTCTATCGATTGAGCGGTATGATCAGAGCCAACAACTAACCCTAACTCTAATATCTCTGTTTTACATTTTTTGACATTAGTCAATATGTTGTCAATACAAGTTTGAGAGTTATTTGTGATTCGCGTAGCCCTAGAAATTGCAGGTCGTAGGTTAAATGAAGTTAATGTCTCAGTAAATATCTTATTCCGTTTGTCGTTTACTAGTAAGTTTATATTGAAGTCTCCTAAAATGAGGATTTTTTTGTAGTTGTTTCTGGCTTTTACACATATTTTATGAAGCAATGTCTCTAGACATTCTATAAATAGTTTGAAGTTACCGTGTGGTGTCCTATAAAGACAAATGATAATGGAGTTCAATTCAGGAATGTTGACTCCGCAGCATTCAAAATGACTTTCAATTGACATTTCTTTTATCCAGTCTATACGCTTAAAATTAATAGATTTTCTTATGTAAATACTGACACCACCACGAAGTTTATTTTTTCTACAAAAATGAGATGCATTCATATAACCTTCTATTTGTCGAATATCTGTCTCATTTTCTTTCAGAAAAGTTTCTGTAAAGCAACACACATCAAATTTTTTGTCATTTACTATTATTTCCAGTTCGTCTAATTTATTTCGCAAACTGCGTACATTTAAATGCATTACCTTGAACACGTTGTTGGCATCAGTATGCGCGAAAAAACTGCTGCGACGTATTTCCCAAGATGCTGCTTTGAGAGTTCTGTTTCTTAAAATAAAAAGGAATTGTACCTGGTTTTAAAACATCAATTTCCGTAATGTCAGTACTCTTCCTTTGATTTTTTTTATTTTTAGCAGTCATTTTATTGAAGAAATAAGGAATTGTACCACGAATCAAGCTATGACGATTCAGAATTTTTGAATTACATGGTTTTATTATTCTTTTTCCCAGGTAGTGATCCTCATAGTCACGCATGTTAATGGTGTAATTTATGCATTTAGAAAAATGCATAAATTACAGGTGTTACAGGTGTTACAAGAAGGTGTGACTGATGAGTCCATTTCCTCGTACAAGTGAGATAAGTTTTTTGTAAACTTCCACCTCTCCGCATCTTTCTTTCATTAATTCTCATCTGGTTCCGGTTAACTATTTTTTAGGTAAATTGTTCTCCTTCTGCAACTGATTTTAGTAAATCTGTGAGCTTTCCAATATCTTCTACTCCATACAGAATTATTTAAGTAATTGGATCCGTGTCTATTTGAAGTTCTAGGTTTGGGAGCTCTTCAATTTGTTGTGATTGTATGCGGGTGTTTTTATCTAGAGATGAAGACCTAGGTCTTGTGATAAATAGGCTAGGGTGGAATGCCTGTTGGATATTTTTTAATTATTGGTACTGCTGCCAGTAGCATTTGCCGTCTCGGGAGCCTGGTCATCCACTCCTACGCGGCCTTCGGTAATCAATTTCACACCCGCAGGCACCTGCGAGCGCCGGGCGTTGGCCGGATTGCATGACAAATTATTCTCATTATCATTGTACATATTCATTACTAAAGGTTGGGAGAATCCTCGTGACACTAAAATAAAAATAAATTAAATAAAAAAGACAAAAGAGAAGAAAAGAACTTCAATATAACACTAATGTGTTTATCCATCAAGCCGGACCTATGGTGCCTAGATAGTGGGTACACATCACACAAGTGTGCTGATGAAGAAATGTTCAACACCCTCGAGTCTGACAGTGGATCACTAAAACTGGCATCGAACAGCCAACAAGCAAAAGTTGAAGGCAAAGGTACTATTAAGTTAAAAATGTATGCTACACTGTCAACAAATTTGTTATCCGTGGCTAAAATTACTGAAAAAGGAAATAGCGTGACCTTCACAAAAGACAGAGCGTATATTAAAGACAAGAATGGACAAACTTCATTAACCGCTAACAAGGTAAATGGCTTGTATTATACATCAGGTGAAAAGGGAAATGTGGCCTGTACCGCTGGTTTGAATAACAATATCCAGGACTGGCACAGAAAATTAGGTCACTTAAATGAAAATGAGATCATTTTAAATTAGCTTCCAAGAATAATCTAATAAAAGGTCTAGAAATAAATAATGAACATTTACCAGATTGTGAAATATGCATTAAGGGTAAGATGACACGCTTACCATTTCATCCTGTAGAGGGACAGCAGTCTACTCAACCTTTAGAATTGATCCATAGTGATGTATGTGGAC
This sequence comes from Ectropis crepuscularia, assembly GCA_963693475.1. Classification (NCBI taxonomy): domain Eukaryota; kingdom Metazoa; phylum Arthropoda; class Insecta; order Lepidoptera; family Geometridae; genus Ectropis; species Ectropis crepuscularia. The sequence goes on along the minus strand of OY856344.1, from coordinate 1,448,272 downwards.
CAATAAGCCCGGAAACACTAGCAGGTGCCAAGTACATAGTTACATTCATTGACAATTTCACCAAATACTGTTGTGTATACTTCATCACTTATAAAAACCAAGTGTTTGAAAAATTCAAAGAATATAAATGTAAAGTAGAAAAATATCACAACAAACGGATAAAGAATCTACAATCAGATAATAGCACGGAATACTGTAATCGTGGTTTTGATGAATTTCTGAAAATAAATGGGATTAATAGAAGACTGACCGCTCCATACACCCCACAACAAAATGGGCAAAGCGAGAGGAAAAACAGATCACTACTAGACAAAGCACGATGCCTGATGCTAGATGGAATAATACCTGAAAAATTGTGGGCGGAAGCAGTATAAACTACTATTTATCTGCTAAACCGAAGTCCTGCAAAAGCTTTAAAAGGATGTATCACCGCCTATGAGAAATGGACAAACCGCAACCCATCAGGAAGGCGTCTTAAAATATTCGGAAGCAAAGCTTTTGTTCATGATAAGAAAAGAAAAGGTAAATTTGTACCTAAAGCAATAGAAGGAGTATTTGTTGGCTATGCACAATATGCAAAAGAATAATTGTATTTACATCCCAGAAAAAGGAGGTATAATAATCAGTTGAGATGTAAAAGTAATAAATAAAATGTATTATAATAAGGATAAAAATGAACAGCTACAATCTGAAAATGAAAAGAAATCAATAAATAAAAAGGAAAAATTACCATTTGAAGATATTGTAGTGAACTCTACAGCTACTAAAGACCTTCCAGAAACAAATGAACCTGAAATAGAAGAAAATGAACCTGAAATAGAAATAAATGTTCCTGAAATAGAAAGAAGAGAACCCGAAGTAAGAAACAATGAATCTGAAAGGGAAGACAGATCTAGGGAACATACAAGACCACAAAGACAAATACAACCTCATAATTATGTAGCACAAAGACTATGAGCTAAATGCAAACTCATCGGATGAATATCATGAAATAGATACAGACGAGTTGTCACTTCTATGTGAGGCTAAAAATACAAATGAAAACTGGCACGATGCAATCAAAACTGAAATGAAAGCACATTTTAAAAATGAAACATGGAGGATCATGAAAAAAGAAAGTAATGTGAAAGTTATCGACCACAAACTGATTTTAAAAAAGAAATCTGGGCCTAACGGTGAAGAAATTATGAAAGCCAGACTAGTTGCACGTGGATTTGCGCAACGCACTGGTGTTGATTATACCGAAACGTTTGCGCCTGTAGCAAAAATTAAGCTCAATTCGCAGCATAGTAGCTATGGCTACAGAAAATGATCTTCAGTTGACGCAGATGGATGTCACAACTGCCTACTTAAATGGCAACATAGACACCGATATATACATGAAAATACCTGAGGACCTGGAACAATACTTATTGGAAATAATGATGGATGAATGTGACAAAGATTTATCCATATACAACAAGACAAGGACAGCACTTGAAAATATAAGATATATTAAAGGTGAAAAAATATGCAAATTACAAAGGTCATTGTACGGGCTAAATCAATCAGGCCGACAATGGTTCTTGAAACTAGATGATGAATTAGTTAAACTAGGATTTGTACCTTCTTGTGCTGATCCTTGTCTTTACATAATGGTGTAAGGAGGAGTTAAAACTGTCATTGCTATATAATATGTAGACGATTTACTCATTGCCAGCTCATGTCCAAACACACTTAAGGAAATAAAGGCAACACTAAACAAGAAATTTGAAATTAAAGATTTGGGGAGACCTAAATGCACGATAGGAATTGCATTCACATAAGAAGGAAAGAGCATAAGACTGAGCCAAGGCAAGTACATAGTAGAAGTCATTAAAAAATATAATATGACACAGTGTAAACCAGCAACTACTCCAATTGAACCGCACTTGTCTTTAGAACCAAACAAAGAACCTAAATCAGAACTTCCCTACAGAAATGTAATTGGTACACTCACGTACCTTGCAGTGGCCACTAGACCAGATATAATGTTTGAAGTGACCTATCTCTCACAATTTAATGATTGCTATGGGGAAGAACACTTCAAATGCGCTAAACGCATAATACGATATTTAAAAGGAGTTCCCTTAAATACCTACTGGCTTGTTATATAGTGACACTGAAAAAGACTTGTATGGAATGGCAGATGAAGACTGGGGAGCGTCTAAACTAGATCGCAAATCATTCTCTGGATACTGTTTTATATATGCAGGAGCCTGTGTCAGTTGGGCATGCCGTAAGCAAAGAAGTGTGGCTCTATCAACAGCAGAAGCCGAGTACACAGCTCTAACTGAGGCTGCCAAAGAAGCTACCTATTCGAAAAACTTGATGAGTGACCTGCTAGGAAAAGATCACAATGTCATTACATTATACAACGATAACTAAGCAGCAATCAAGCTATCAGGTAACCCCATAACATCAGAAAGATCAAAGCATTTTGACTTAAAACTTCATTACATCAGAGAGTGTGTAAAATAAAAGCAGATTAAGGTATGTTATCTAGAAACCAAACTTATGACGGCTGACATTTTTACAACAGGAAAAGGACTGCCCCGTCCCAGAGTTGTGGAACTAATGAAGATATTGGGAATAACTGAATAGAGTTGTGAGGTGTGAGGAGGAGTGTTAGTATGGCAATAATAGCACAACCCTACTCGTATGGAGGGAGCCTATTAGAACGCATAACTTTTTGTTCCTAATTTACTTTGTCATAATGAATGTAGCATAATGTATAGTGTCATAATGCAACTTTCGCATAATCATTTTTTGGCGTCATGTGTTTTATTCATAACAATCTATTGTACTACATTTTATTCGACTATTGATGAGACGCATAATAGTTTTTAAGCATTTTTTTATTTGTTCTATTTTTTTTAAGGTGCCGTTTAAATCGCATAATTTTTTTTTCCTAATTTACTTTGCCATAATGAATGTAGCATAACATATAGTGTCATAATGTAACTTTTGCATAATCGTTTTTTGGCGTTATGTGTTTTAATCATAAAAATCTATTGTGCTACATTCAATTCGACTGTTGCTCAGACGCATTTAGGCATTTTTTAATTATTTGTTGTGCTACGTAATATATAACCAGGTTATATAGGGTCCAGATCCGACTCGGAGCACCCCGACTCCACCTAGTCTTGTCGCTACTGCCCCTAGAGTGTATTTAAAAAATGCGGGAGCCAGAAGCTCAAGGGAGGTCCTGAGTGGAGCGATCCATGCGAGGCCAAGCGTAGCGAAGGGGGGAGGTGGCGAGCGAAGCGAGGCGGCGACCTCCGTAGTGGAGTGCAGGCCGAGTATGGAGAAGCAACACTCAGGGCTGACTGAAGAGCTTCTGGCGGGAGCCCACCCGGAGTCAAAAAGTGCACCATATGTCTTAGGTGTATGTAGGTTTTTATGTCCTAAAAACGTTATGTCTACATAAATTGGTACAAAAATTGTTATACTACTGCATAGTCCTGCATAGATATTCCATTAAATTAGTAGATACCTACATTACGAATAATAAATATTGTTGTCGAAGTACCCACCCGCATTTCACACACCCACGTATTTTATTTATGTCCGCTCTTTACACTTGTTTTTTAGTTAGGCGTTTAAAGTTTATGCCGTTGATCAGTATGTTTAAGTATTGTTATGCTTTTCTCAATGTGTGCCTTTAACCATTATGCTATTTATAGTTATGCGTTGAAACATTATGCTAAGTTATCATTATGTTATATATGGTTATGCTAGTTAACATTATGCGAAGACAGTTATGCGTTTAGTTGTTATGGTAAATTATCATTAGTCCTAAAAACGTTATGCCTACCTAAAATAGGACAAAAAATGTTATGCCACCCCATATAGACCCTCGTATGGAGCAGCCCTATTGATATAGATTATAGACTAGAAAACTCATGTGTCATTTTGTTAAAACAATAATGTTCAGTTCTCGCTTGTTAAAGAGTGTTTATTACAATAAAGCGGCGATAAAGATTAATTGTGCATTTTAATCACCAACATTATGTTATTTTTTGAAGTGAAAACTTCTTTAGGCGCGCTACAGACAGAATTTTCGTGGGCTGTGAAATGGATTCATCAACCGTCACGCTTGGATATGATAATGGATCGGATCGGATATGAAATCTTCGGGTAAACTCGGTAAAAACGGCCAGGCAGGTACCAGGGCAACAGAAACAGTAAAGAGTTTCGATTACCTAGCCCAGCGTTTATCTCCAGATACCAGGACAACATAAATATAAAAGAGTTGCGTTTGCCCCTAGGTACCAGTACCAGGGCAACAGCAAGTTTTCACTTCTATCGGCAGTTCCTATGACTGCCATTTTTTTTAATTTAGGTTGTTCGCTTCGAGTTTTGAAAACTTACAGATTGTCACTGACTCACAACTTATGTTTTGTTTCCCGATTCCATGGTTTCCCAACAGTTCAAACGCTATTTGATACGTTTGATTGTTGGACCAAATAGGTTAGGTTAGAGTTTTATTACAGAGAGCATTTACACATTTATACATTTCCTAATACGATATTGGAATTATAATATACAATTCTGAGGAAATTTATACATTTCCTAGGATGTTTATGAATTAAATAGTTTTTCTAACAATAGGATCTAGGATTTGTATACAATTCCTTGATTTCATACATTTCTGGTAACATCTACACACATATTTTTTTGCAAAGTTTGAAATAATAATATGTTTAGTATATTTTGTAGAATTATTATTTACAACCTCTCGAAGATGTACAGCATATTTTTTTACAAATATAGGTACTTCATGGGCAACATGGAGGAACAACTTGATCGACGTCAAGAGATAAATGCAGCAAAATAAAGAGCAATCCTTCAAGATCTGCAGCATTCAACATGAACATCATGCGTTGGTCAGGCTGTTTGAGAGTGCTTTGAACCTTTGAAGCGCATGCCAAATGATAGCTACAAAGTCGTATCCAGTGCGAATTTTAGACGACATTAATTATCCAAATAAAAAATTGACCTTGATACAATCAAAAGTCTGCTTATTTATCGTCTTTAAGGCGGAACAAAGTTCGCCGGGTCAGCTACAGTGTTTCCACTATAAAAATTTCCTTTCCCCATGCCTCAATTCCGATTTCCCCTTCTCAGAACTTTTTTCCCCTCAAAAATTATTTTAGAACAATGTTATTGTTATGTCGAAAAACCAATCATGCTGCAATTGGAACACACGCATACGTTTGCGGAATCTTCATACGGTAAAACTTTCATTATTTATGGGCTAGCGTGCTACCGTATAATAAAAAAAAACAGTGACAACAGTGCTACCAACACTACAACGTAAAAGTGCGTTGTAGTATTGGTAACACTGACTGATTCTATCTACTTTATGGTTGGTGAAATTGATTGAGTCTATCTACTAAGTAAATAATCACAACTAGAAATATTTATTGCGACGGTTGTTTAATGTGAAACATGGATCGGTGGCTGATAAATATTGCTGCTAGAAAATCGGTGAGTTGGTTCTTCCATTTTTATATTGGTCTGTCTGTAGGTGTATAATTTAGTATACCAGCAATGTTTTCATTTTCAATTATAGGTTAGAATTTTAGGTTATGAAAAAATGTTTCCTTTTTTATCTCTAAGCTGATCTGCATGCAAAGATGTTGTACCATACTTCCCTCGGGGGAGTTTCTTTATATATTTTTTTTGTTCAAAATGTTAAACTCCTCGATTATTGTAAGATTACTGTGAAGTGAAGTGCTAAGAATGTTGCCAACTGTATTTTTTTATTTGGGTTAGGAAAAAAAAAAAATGTTTGACTAGCATTGCTACATTATTAAAAATTTTGTGAAATGTGTTTAATACAACTTATCCAATAATTTTTCAGAATGAAGAAAAGGTTCCTCTCAGCTCATCCGACAGACCCGGCGCTAGTACGTCCTCTAATTTAGAACTTCAGCCCGGAACGACTTTTCATTCCAGCAGTTATGTCGAGGATCAGAAAGAACAAATAGATTCGCAAACTTTGTCCTTATGGAAGTCGAAGATGAAAAATTGGTCATTGTTATTTCACTTAATATAATCAGTTAATAAATACGCAAGCAAAATTGCTTGCGCATTTATTTACTTAAAATAAGTGCTCATTACTTATCTTTTATTTTGTAGGTTGATAACTGTACTGAAGATAAAGAAGAGGGATACAATACTGAAGATGAAAAAAAGCAGTCGGTTAGTTCAAAGTGTACGAAAAAAAGTATGAAAAAGATATTTAAGAAGAAGTTTCAGCATGATTGGCTTAAGCTACCTGAGTTCAAAGCATGGTTGGTAAATGGGAATAGAGATGATAATGCAATTTGTAAGGTGTGCAATGTGATTATGAAGGCGGGAAAATCAGAGCTTAAAAAGCATGGCGGTGGAAAAGTTCATCAGAAAAATATGGAGGCATGGCTACAGTCTAATACAAATCAACCTAGTATAACAACATTTGTTGCAGAAAATACAAAGCTGAAAAACACCGAAGCTGCCATTTGTTCATATATCGTCGAAAACAATCTTCCTATTTCATCAGTTGAACCTTTAATCGAATTGATTAAATCTTTACCAGAAAAGGCAATCACATCGCAAATCTCTTTAGCCAAACAAAAAGCTACTAATGTCATTAGGAATGGTTTGCGCCCATTTTTTAATGAGAAACTTGTTAGTGAACTGAACCATCATTTATTTTCTGTTTATATTGACGAAACAACTGATGTTAGCGTCACAAAGCAACTAGCTATACTAGTAAGCTACTGCCATAATTTTGTAACAAAAGTAGATGTGATTGACGTAGTAGATTGTCCTGACGGGACCGCTGTTGGTTTGTACTCACAAATGATTAACACGCTGAAAGAAAATAACGTGCCTCTGCAAAACTGGATAGGCTTTTGTGCTGATACAACTGCAGTTATGATAGGACAGCATAACTCGGTGTCTCAACTAATCAAACTAAACTACCCTCAAGTATTTGTGTCAAAATGCTCTTGCCATATGATACATCTGTTGGCAAGTCACGCGTGCACCAAATTAAGCAACTCTTTAGAAGATTTGTGCCGCAATGTATACAATCATTTTGCGAGGAGCCCTAAAAATTCTGCTGCTTTCAAAGAGTTTCAAAGCTTCCATGAAGTCAAACCTCATAAAATATTGAGAGCTTGTCAAACCAGGTGGCTGTCGCTTCAAGCATGCGTGCGGAGAATCTTAGAACAGTGGGATCCATTGAAGAGTTACTGGAGAACATTGAACTTTGAAGATCCAACACATGCAAACCGCCACACTCTTCAAACCTTGGAGAATCCTTTAATCAAATGTCAAATGTATTGTTGTTGTTAATTACACCCTTGGACTATTCAATGATTTCAATTGCATGTTCCAAGCTGATTGTCCTCAATTCGCAGAATTGAAGGATCAAACTGAGGAACTAATCAAAACATTGGCGTTAAATTTCATGAATAGAAATTATGTAAAACAAACCCCTGCTAACCAAATCGATCCTCATCAGACAGGAGAACATCTTGAATTGAAACGTATTTATTTAGGTGTGGAGGCAACCCATTTATTGACAGAGGTAGAAAATAAAGAAAACTGTAAAGTTCTCAAAATTTATCAGTCAGCAAAATTATTTTATATTGAAGCGATCGTACAAATTAAGAAACGATTTGTATTTGAAGATGTACATCATGATTCATCATTTTTAAACCCGAAAAATGCCAATGATTTGCAACCTACATCATTGTACCAAATCGCGAAAAAATACATTCCATCGCACATTACTGTAGATTTAACAGAGCTGGACAAGGAATGGAGGAAACAAAGTCTCCTTGCTGATACGGATTGCAACCATTCCATAGATACTGTAGGCTATTGGAAAAAAATGTTTGAAAAAAATTGTGTTGACGGCAAACGCAAATTCCTTCAACTCCCAATTTTGGTGAACTATTTTATGTCACTGCCTTTTTCCAATGCTGCTGTTGAACGATTATTTAGTGATCTAAAAAATGTCAATACAGATAAACGCAATAGGCTGGATAATGCAACGGTGGCATCAATCCTCTGTGTAAAATCCGACTTGAAAAGAACGGGAACAACTTCTGTACAACTGATGAAAAATCAGTTAGAAATACCGCACCTTAAGTTTGTACAGTCCAATGCAACTGCAAGTGAATCTAAAAAAATTAGACTTAATATGAATAAAGTATAATTAAACTATCCGTGTTTTATTTATAGCCTCACCAGAAATATATAAAACCAGCAGGAGTATACTTACCTTTTATTCCAAGCCAGTATACAGTATGCTAAAGAACAGAATAATATTTGAAGCCTTAAACAGAATGGGAGTAAGGGTAAGTATGCGGCATATGCATATGTTGTCACTGTTTTTTTTATTATACACTAGTCCATAAATAATGAAGGTTTTACTGTATGTAGAATCCGCAAACATAGGCGTGTGTTCCAATTGCAGCATGATTGGTTTTTCGACATAACATTGTTCATTGACATTTCACATAGCAGATAGTCTACGTCTTGATATCTAGCGGATTTCTCATATACAAAATTCCTCATTGTGCAACATTTCAGACGAGGTTTAATATATGATTTCCTACAATTTCCCCTTTTATAGTATTTCCCCTTTTTCTTCCCCTCTGGACCCTGATTACCCCTTAAAAGGGGAATTTCCCCTCATTGTGGAAACACTGGTCAGCTAGTTATTAAAATAAATCTGTTTTGAACATGTAACTATCGATTCAAAGCCTAAGAGAATAGTTTCAACAACAATCGATTTTCGAATAGTTTCATAGTCATACACTACCCATTCTTATGACGATGTGTCACAGGAATCATTCTATTCGATTTGTATTCGATCCTGTTTCTGAGTATTCGATATTTGACAAAGCATGATTATTCTTATAAGTTGCGTTTGCTAATAATCTACTTATAATCTGTGATGTGACTATACTCTATGGTTTCATCCGTTTGATAGATTGCTTACTTTTTTCACGGTTTGCTTGCTTTGCTTTCCTTTCGATTGTCATTGGTACGCACAGTTGTCTTTTTGAGGTTCAGTTGAATTTCTTTTTAGCTATTTTCACAAAAAATACAACTTAAAAAAGTGATGGGATCTTAATTTAATTAAAATGAAGTCTCTCGTGACTTACGTTAGAAATCTTTTGGGGTGGAGTGATGAGAGTCCATCGGAAAGACTAAGCTTCAAACGAGACAGGTATGACATTTATGTTTACCACTTTGGTTATGGCGGCAAAGACGGTGTAAAACCTAGTGTTATTGGCCTGGAAACCACTACGCAACATGTATTCTATGTCTTTGAAATTGGCGTCCAAGTTCTGGAAGTATGAGCTTCTATAAAATTGTTATAAAACGTGTGTGATGGTGTTATACGTCCTATTGTTCATTGTTCTAGGGGCGATGAGGGTTTCTCATCGGAAGACGATACACCGGCACTCAAGCGGCCTAAACAATTGATGAAAACTGTTTTCCCTACTACGATGTCTACTGAGAGAAACACAAGTAAGTTGTTGTTGGTAAATTTCATGCAATCTTAATGTTTAGATATTATGTATGGATGAAACATTCACTATTAAAATTCATATTCAAAACAATTCATGTTAATTCAGATGGTTGGGGTAAAGAAGAGAAAAGGAGTAATGTTCGTTATGTGCCAATACAAGTTGAATCAGGGTATCCAAGTACTTCCACTCCTCTGGAAGCTGCCACGAAGCTGGGAGCGAGAGCAAGGACTGTGCCCATACAAGTTGTAGGAGTGACAGATAAAGGAGCAACCACACCATCAAGGAAACCCAGGAACCATACTCCTATTGTTCAAGCTGTGGTTGATGATGACGATGATGAAGAACAACAGGTTTGCTCACTACTGCTTTAATCACTAAACATTTTAAAGTTAATTGCTTGGTTAAAATATAGAAGAACATATCAATCATGTCACTTTTAAAAGGAGTGAATCGGAATAAAACAAAAAACAAGTAAAAGATAAAAATGTCTGGTTGTTTATTCAAATATTATTGAACTCAAATTAGTATTTAAATCAAAGACGCATAATAATTTTCACACTTATTGATTTAAGGGAATGAGAACTACAAGGTGTGTGGTATTATGATATGAGCTTATATATTGCTAGTTATTAAGATGAAGCTTAAATATTTACAACCATTTTATTTTCCAGGTCAGATTCATCAAAGCAAAACCAGAAGTTAAAACTAAACCAAAATATTATGTTGACTTGGATGATTATGAAGATTATCCGGATCATACCGATGACGATGAAGTTGTGTTTGTCAAGAAAGTCACAGCTCCTCCTCCAGTTAAACCTTACAAATACTTCATTACAACTAATAATGACAGTCAGGATTTAACCATCTCTGAGAAACCAATATACTACAGGCTGACCCGTAAAGCCAGTGACAGAGGCACCATGTCCCCACGGTCACAGAGCAAGTTCATTGCTCCTCCAGGAATCACCAAAACATACAAGAAAGGTCCCACCTTACCGAAATGGATGCAAGAACCAAAACAGACGAATCTCTCATCAAATAGATACCTAGGGCTAAATGGCAATAGTAGGACAACACTCAATGAAGTATTTAATTTAGACGAAAAGAAAAATTACCGCGCACTCATTAAGCAAGTAGCGGAATCTATGAAACCAGTTACATTCGGAAAACCATTAAAAAGTATTAATATGGCAGAGGAAATTGCATCTTTTAGAAATACCCTTAAATCACAAAAGAGAGCATTAGACCAGATCAATTTAGTCCAGAAAGGAGTTCATGCCGACAAAGAACACAGTGAGGTGACAGAATACGATCCTATAACAGTTGCTTCTCTAAATTCCTCCGACTCGGAAGTAGAAATTATTCCATCGGACACGTCCACCACATCATCGGTGAAAATAAATCCAATAAATACACTTAGAGATTCATTACGAGATAAAGCCGTAACTTCAGGGGACTGGCTATCAAAATTAGACACTAGGTACAGGAAGAAACGTTTAGAAACACAGGAGAAAGTTAAAGACGCTAGAAGAGAATCAGATATTATATCCAAAGTAAATAGTGAGCAGAGAATAGCACAGTTAGAGCATAAGTTGAAATATGAGCTTAGCATTCCGGAAAGCTTATTGGAGGAGCCGCAAGCGGAAGTGGAGTTGCCTCCGCTGACTCCGGAGCAAGAGAAGCTGGTGAACAGGGCTCTGGGGCCCGGCCCGCCCGGCCAGCTGCTTGTAGAGAAATTTAATTTAAGAATACACAGGTCAGGCCTTTTTACATACATTTTTTTGAAGTGGAAACTTCGTTGGCACACCACAGTCAGTGATTTTTCATGGGTTGTGAATTTAATAATAAGAAATCTTCGGGTAAACTCGGGACCATGACCATTGACCATCTAGATGGCCAAGCTTATGGTCACGCTCTCCTCAGTTTCATCCGCGTTGTTTCCAAAGTTAAAAAGCTATCAAATTCTAAGTTATAAGTTGTCTGATATCTTCTATCGGCAGTTCCTATGACTGCCAATTTTTTTAATATGGTTATTGTGGTTGTGACATGTTAGGAGCACAAATGATGGCAAACATAACAAAAAAAGGTTTGAATATGAATGTACATGGATGCTGTGGTAGAGAGTGACCATAAAAAGTGGATAGATTGTGTGAAAGGGGACAGGAGAGCACTTAGGAAAGAAATTAACTCTGATGTGACAAATGCATAACAGTAGGGTAATGATATTGCTTGATCATCTACGTGGTCCTCCAAAGTATTACAAGTCACTTCCACAGTGGGGTTTAAGTGCCCCACATTTGGCAGTGTCTTAAGACTCTTCCTTTATATTACCAACACCTTTCAAGAGCCTGTTCCTAAAAATTATGATTCACTAATCATGCACAAAGGTCTTTGATCTATTACTTCAATATCAAATTTTTTAATTTGTCCCTGAATAATCATGACCATGTCTATTCTAGACGTGATCTCCAGACGTTGTCGGGGCTAAACTGGCTAAACGATGAAGTAATAAACTTCTACATGAATCTACTGATGCAACGCAGTGAGGAACGGAAGGACCTTCCCAAGCTGTATGCAGCAAACACTTTCTTCTACCCAAAACTCATGCAAAGCGGACAAGCTGGCCTGCGCCGGTGGACCAGAAAGGTAAACTACTTCATTGAAACAAGGTTTGTTATGTGTACTAGTTGAGTGAGGTGACCGTTTGCTTTTTTTTTTATAGTATAGAGTGATGAGACGAGCAGGACATGTCCCTGATGGTAAGCAACATGCTTGCCACATAACAGTACAGTGACAGCTATTGGAACATGAAGAGTCCAAATCATTACTTAGCACTGCGCTGCGCTCGTCACCCAGAGATCTAAGATTTTATATCTCTAAGCCCTGTAATTTCTCTGAAAACATTGCCCTTCAAACTGGAACACAGTAATGTTTGCACTTTACTGCTTGGCGGTAGAATAACTGGCAAAGGTGTGGTACTACCCCAGGCGGACTCGAGTCCTACCACTACTAAACTACTACTGCTTGTCGTTAGGTTAGGAGGGCCTTTTTTGTTGTTTGGGAAACACACGGCTGGTGTCTCGGGCTCGACGTCGCTAATAGTAGTAGCCTAGCGACTAAAGCCTTCACAGGTTTCTCCGGCGTAGCTCGCTTGCAGAGTCGCGGAATAACTCTCGCATTCTATATCGACATTGCCACTGTGAGCGCCCTTGCGGGTCTGCTTCGGAAGATCGGACCCCCGCATTTGGCTCCAGTGACGCGCCGGAAACCAACGGAGCGGCACCTCCGCAGTAGGGCCTATCCCTAGGTGAGATCCCGGACGGCCCTAAACGTCGGACGTCCCAGGCTCTCCCGTGTCTGTTCCGTCTCGTTGGATGGGCGGGAAGTTGTCGCCTCCTCTTGCTCCTCCGCCTCAATCTCTCACTATAAAGATAATAAAAATTAAAAATGTTTATTTGAGCAAACGCTTAACATAAAATACACGAGAAACAGGTTTGTTGTGAGTCCATTATCATTCCACAGTAAGAATGTAAGTAGGATTAATTATCTCACCAAAATCAATTGCATAGTTAATGCATGCCCTGTATCCCACACTAGGGGTGGGATATAGTGCATTTCCTTCTACATAGGATTTAAATAATGACAAAGATCCTTCGCCTCAATCTCTCACTATAAACAACTGATGTAACATTCTCGCTGCAAAGATGGTAGGCAGTGAGAGGTCCGCCCCTACGATTGCGGCTAAGTGCAGCCACAGTCCTTAGAGTCAAAGTTCTTTATTCATAAATGTACAATTTACACGTCAATTTCAAAAAAAGACACCGCAGGCTTAGAGGGCAAAGCCTTGGCGAGCGGCCCTATCTTCTGGAATAACTTTGGACTGTTTCTCGGCCCGATATAGCTTAGACGAGTAATGTTTCAAGTCATTCCAGTCCAATCAACTTTCTACACGCCCTCGAGAGAACGAGGTTCGCACATAGGAGATCGTCCCTCACCGGCCGGGATGGCGCCATTATTGAATGTGCTTCTTCGCCCTATAATTTCCGTAGAAATAGGTGTGGTATTTACCCGCGACTTTATTTGCGTACAATTTTAGAAAATAGCTGTTCTCACAGGAACTCTTTTTTTTTTTGGTTAATTAAGTAGCATATTTGTTATAAAATTTTTTTTTTTTAACTTTTTTAGTTTGACACTTGACCGCCATCTCGCCTGATGTTAAGCGACGATGCGGTCTACGATGGAGCGTATTTACCTAGAAGACACCGATTCACTCTCGATTTGAAGACACAAAGATTGGTTGAACAGCTAAACATCTAAATTTCCAAAGTTTCGCATCCTAGTAATATAAATGCGAAAGTTTAAATGTTTGAATGTTTTTTTGCTTAAACTTAGCAATTGAACGGATCACTTTTAAATTTAGAATTTAGATTATAGTCTGGAATAGCACATAGGCCCCTTTTTATCCCAAAAATGTGAACTTATTACTAGTGGACAAAGTTGCTTGCAGCTAGCTTATAAATTATGATCGAGATGAGATGAATGAAATGAAACGTTCCGCGTCGGCAGGTGGACATCTTCGCGCACGACCTGATGATCGTGCCGGTGCACCTGGGCGTGCACTGGTGCGTGTCCATCGTGGACTTCCGCGCCAAGCGAGTCGCGTACCTGGACAGCATGGGCGGCCGCAACCAGCCGTGCCTGGCCGCGCTACTGCAGTACCTGCGAGACGAACACCGCGACAAGAAGGGGCAGCCCTTCGACGACGCCGGCTGGAAGACTGAGTGCCTCAAGGTACCGTCCTCACTACAACTCCTTAGCATCCCTTCGACGACGCCGGCTGGAAGACTGAGTGCCTCAAGGTACCGTCCTCACTACAACTCCTTAGCATCCCTTCGACGACGCCGGCTGGAAGACTGAGTGCCTCAAGGTACCGTCCTCACTACAACTCCTTAGCATCCCTTCGACGACGCCGGCTGGAAGACTGAGTGCCTCAAGGTACCGTCCTCACTACAACGCCTTAGCATCCCTTCGACGACGCCGGCTGGAAGACTGAGTGCCTCAAGGTACCGTCCTCACTACAACTCCTTAGCATCCCTTCGACGACGCCGGCTGGAAGACTGAGTGCCTCAAGGTACCGTCCTCACTACAACTCCTTAGCATCCCTTCGACGACGCCGGCTGGAAGACTGAGTGCCTCAAGGTACCGTCCTCACTACAACTCCTTAGCATCCCTTCGACGACGCCGGCTGGAAGACTGAGTGCCTCAAGGTACCGTCCTCACTACAACGCCTTAGCATCCCTTCGACGACGCCGGCTGGAAGACTGAGTGCCTCAAGGTACCGTCCTCACTACAACTCCTTAGCATCCCTTCGACGACGCCGGCTGGAAGACTGAGTGCCTCAAGGTACCGTCCTCACTACAACTCCTTAGCATCCCTTCGACGACGCCGGCTGGAAGACTGAGTGCCTCAAGGTACCGTCCTCACTACAACTCCTTAGCATCCCTTCGACGACGCCGGCTGGAAGACTGAGTGCCTCAAGGTACCGTCCTCACTACAACTCCTTAGCATCCCTTCGACGACGCCGGCTGGAAGACTGAGTGCCTCAAGGTACCGTCCTCACTACAACTCCTTAGCATCCCTTCGACGACGCCGGCTGGAAGACTGAGTGCCTCAAGGTACCGTCCTCACTACAACTCCTTAGCATCCCTTCGACGACGCCGGCTGGAAGACTGAGTGCCTCAAGGTACCGTCCTCACTACAACTCCTTAGCATCCCTTCGACGACGCCGGCTGGAAGACTGAGTGCCTCAAGGTACCGTCCTCACTACAACGCCTTAGCATCCCTTCGACGACGCCGGCTGGAAGACTGAGTGCCTCAAGGTAACGTCCTCACTACAACGCCTTAGCATCCCTTCGACGACGCCGGCTGGAAGACTGAGTGCCTCAAGGTACCGTCTTCACTACAACTCCTTAGCATCCCTTCGACGACGCCGGCTGGAAGACTGAGTGCCTCAAGGTAAACTACAACGCCTTAGCATCCCTTCGACGACGCCGGCTGGAAGACTGAGTGCCTCAAGGCAACGTCCTCACTACAACGCCTTAGCATCCCTTCGACGACGCCGGCTGGAAGACTGAGTGCCTCAAGGTACCGTCTTCACTACAACTCCTTAGCATCCCTTCGACGACGCCGGCTGGAAGACTGAGTGCCTCAAGGCAACGTCCTCACTACAACTCCCTCGTATCCATCACCAACATCTTTAAAAGGTTTTCACTATACGGTTGAATCAAAGGTCAGAAGGCAGTCGTCAAGACGTTCTTCTCTCTACAGCAACCCAACTAGGGTTGCTTGGTACAACAACCGGTAGCTTAGGCCTTGTGATGCTGGAGAGACGCTAGTTTTTAAGTCTTGATATATTTTGTTAAAAAAAAACTAAGCCTGAGTATTGTGTGTATTGCAGGACATTCCGCAGCAGATGAACGGCAGCGACTGCGGCATGTTCTCGTGCACGTTCGCCGAGTTCTCGGGCCGCGACGCGCCCTACACGTTCACGCAGGCGCACATGCCGTACCTGCGCCGCAAGGCTGCGCTCGAGATACTCTCGGGGAAGCTGCTGCTCTAGATCACAAGGGAACCCCGGGCTGGCTGACCCACCAACAGCTTACTAGACTGGCTGTGGCTCGATGACCCACCGGGCTGGTTGTAGCTTGCTGACCCAATGGGCTGACTGTGGCTCGCTGACCCACTGGGCTGGCTCTGGCTCGCTGACCCACTGGGCTGGTTATGGGTCGTTATCCCAACGGGCTGGCTGTGGGTCGCTGACCCACTGGGCTGACTGGCTCGTTGACCCACTAGGCTGGCTGTGGCTCGCAAGTCATCAAGCTGGCTCTGGCTCACTGACACTTGAAAAAATACTCAGATGCAGGTGAGATTTGAACCTACATCAATGAAATCTGAAGTCCTAGCCACAGTACCACCAGAAAATAAATAACTAGTTAAAGCGCCGGTAGATGGCGGTGAATTGATTGTAGTGACAAAGTACAAGGTGCGTTCCAAACAATTTTGTTTTTAACATTGATACCGTTGCCGTTTTTCTTCCATGTATTGTGCAAAGAGATAAACCACAATAATAGCCATTAATCAAGAGTTGAAGTTGAAGATAAAAAAGCAGTCTTCTTTTCGAAAAATGCTCTTATTTGGGGGCATCGAAGTGTCGGCCAGCTCTGAGGGAGTGGGTCCACGAGTCCAAGGTTACAATATGTCTATAGCCTGACTATAGTGAGCCGCTTTAGCCTGGTTGCTTGTGGCTCACTATTGGCTAGTTGAATTCTCAACTTACTAGTGACAGTGATGGGGTTGTTCGATGGTATAACTACTGGCAAGTATTCCAATCACTCTATTCCAACTATAATATAATCTATGACAAATCAATTGAAGATTTCCCATTAAATGTATTTCCCTAAACTTTGTGTTATCGGATGTATACAGGAAATCTGAATGAGTATCGTCCAACCTTCTAGCAAACTGTTCTACCAAATGGAAGCTTATTTTGTACATTATTTGATAAAAATTGTAATTAATTACAAAGACTTTTTTATTCTTCGCATAAAACTATGATACAAATCAAAGTACTTCATTAATATAGATATATCATAGTTAATTATTAAACACCAGTCTGGTGAGGCATTTTCAAAATGTCTGATGAATATTGTAGTTAGCTGTCACGGTTGTTCACTACAGTATATTAATGTCAAATCATATAAAATATGTAAACAAAAAGAAAATGTTGTAAGAGAAATTTCATAAACATAATTAATTATTATGTCAATGTCAATTATCATTATTAACATAACATAATTATGTGTATGTTAATAATTATTGACATTAATCAGACAGGTTTCATTCACCAAACACTAGTATATTAATTATGAATTACGGGATATCCGTGGTTAAATTGTAAACCGAGTCCCCTACATGCAGCCTAATGCATCATGTCCATGGGCAAACTGACCATGTTTTGAACCCATGATCATAATGCACAAAACTATGTACATCGAAATGTAGATGACTCCAATGCATAACAAAACTACGGTAAATATCATATAATTACTAATTAAGTATACTAGTGAAATACAGATGCATGAATCAACCTGTATGATTCATTTTGTTAGGAAAATAGCATAATTAATCAGGTTAATGTGAACAATTATTAACCCTTGGTGTACGAGGTGACTAAAAAGCCCTTCGCGTACGAGGTGGGGTATGACATACCCCACCTACGAAATATGTCATAAAACAAGAATGTTTCAATTATTTGAGCGTTTCACTTATGAAATAATATTTATACATTGTAATTAACAGGTTTAAGGAACAAATCGAAGTAATTCTTTATTTTTATAAATGAGACGTACTTCTTAGCATTCCATGGATTCACCGTGCGGGTGCCGGGTCCATCGTGTGGCAGAGAGAGAAATCTCGAGTAGACCCCGAGACTTGTGACTCGGGCGTAGGTTTAAAAGGGGCCCCTTATATATTGACGTACGTCAACACTCACCTTCACTACTCGTATTTCTCTCCCTGCCCAGCCAAATCCGATATGATCCTACTAGTGCAGCTTTAGATACTCGTTCTAGTATAGAACTTACTGCACTTCTGGACAATCCAAGGTCTTTAAGCAGGTTATAGAGAGATTTTGCTGGTATACCTCTCGCTCCTACTTCTACAGCGTATAAATTAACTACATAGCCATTTTTTGTTAATTCATTTTGTAGGTCATATCAATAAAAGAATAGTAACGTAACTATTTCGAGTTTTAAGAATAAAATATATCTGACTTTGTCAGTTGGGACATTCTCTCTATAAATTGATATTTGTATCAATGAATGTTATTATAGAACACTAAACAAATAAAAAAAGACAAAAAAATCGTCAACTATGCTACCTATTTTTATAAAAATGCGCCAAACTTGGTGGAGTATCTCAAACTACTCGGAAAACGTAACCCCGCGGTCTCATAGTTTTCAAATAATTTCGAATTTTTCAGGACTGGGGTATGTCAAACCCCACCTAGTACACCGAGGGTTAATATTGATATGTTTATAAAATTTCACTTACAAAACTTTCATTTTGTTGACATAATTATGTCAATGTTGATAATAAAATTATAAACTTTGACATAATTATGTTAAAGTTTTGAACATTGTATCATTGATTTCCGTCATTCTGAAAATGACTCACTGTCAATATGTCATAAGCAATTAAAATACAGCCAGTTCGTAGAGTGCAAGTCTGGATAGGTTTAAGTTTTTCTATCTTATACAAAATTTCCATTGGTTTCCTATAAATACGTAGTGTACCGATAGTTGTTAGTCCTCCCTCTATGTAAGGCCTGCGCCGTGTTATGTGTTTCAGACTACCTTTAGATCAGCTGTAATAAATATTCGTTTTCTTCAGTCTTCTTTATTCTCATAATAAAAAGAATTACTAAATTTGTTCAGTCACTCATTATCTAAGTAAAGTGAAATAAGTGACTTCCCCTTAACAGAGTCAAAAAGAAATGTGCTGATGGGCACCTTCTCATATATAAACTATGTTTCAATTTAAGTTAGATATAAATTACTCATTAGCCTTAATAAATTAGGCTAGATTGTAATAAGTATTACGATCCGAGGTGACTTGGTGAATAATTTTAGAAAAAAAAACGCATTAATTTTTTTACATAGTTACTTGGCAAGATTACATTTTGACTAATTGTTAGGGACAAATGTCCTTTTCGAACGTAGGACACCGCCGATGCAAGCCTGCAATGGTACATTTATTTTTTATTGGATACTTTTCGGAGAGTGTGCAACTGATCTGCATTATCTAATAGCACCTTGCCCTTTATTCTATAGGGCTGCCTGCCACTTTTGTGACAAGATGTTATTGAGAATATGTTGCCTGAATGAGTTTTTCCGATTGTTATCGGGCGAGATAGAGGGCAACTATAAAGCTGGTGTAATGGACTAAGCATTTCTGAAACACGTAACATTTGGTGCAAATTTGTATTGTAAATAAATTAAAACTGATGATAGTTCTTTGATAATGTAAAATAAACAGATTCTCTATTAGTTTCGATCGGTACTGGATTCGTTCTAAGCTCGGAACAACTCGAGTTGTTCCAATCGCCGCAGTAAGTTGTCGTTCCATTGTAATTATAATACTACTTAATCAATGCTTTATTTATTTAGTGACATTTTCACATTGTAACCAAAAATAAGCGCACGCTAAAATATGAAACCACTATATTTTTTTCTTTTGAGTTATCAATTAGTAAGTCATTTTTTGTTTAAATTAAATTTCATCATTAACATACCCAAATGTTTGGTGGATTTTTCATTCCGTGGATAGAAAGACAGAAGATGAGGTAAAAGCAAGGTTTTTAGAAGAGAAAGAGAAATATGTTTAAAAGAATATTAAATAGATGGCGCTTATCTGACACCTAAAGTTATTTCAATGTCATCTTAAGTCTGTAAATTGGGCTGATTGACATTATATATTGACTAATAGTACGAGCAGCCAACTAAATGTTCTCACTGCTGGGGTTTCTCGTATGGAGAAAATCAAAGCCACACTGGCCAAGTGCGAGATAGTGGATAGCGCAACCTCAGAAGATTGTTTCGAATGAGATTGAATGAATTAGAATGTAACGACCGCTTTAGTTTTCACAGTAAAACAAGAAGAGTGTTTAAGTTTAGTATATTTTGTTGTTGTCATACCATGTGTGGATGATTAGCTTATAATGTATACGGGATATATATGTGTGTAACACGTTTTGAATGTGGCTAAAATTACTTTTTAGAGGAATAACTGGAAAGTGATTGTTACTCGATAGTCGGCTAGGTTTAGATAATTTAATTATTGTATATTTGGTCGCGTGTCTCTTTTGTGTTAAGTCATTTTGTATTATATCATTTAGTGTAGTATTTCATTTTATCTTACCATGCAAGTTTTTAATAGTTTTATCTGACAAACAGACACAATCTTAATAAATATTTTGTTAGTATTGAAAATGAACAGTTGTTTACAAATTAATACTATCTTATGTCTCTTTCGTTCTATATCACGTATCCCGTGTGTGAGAGGGAGAGATGATATAAATGCCAGTGTAATACTAATAAAATTTCTGTCTTTCTATCTCTGAATAATATAGAATATAATGTGTGCTGTAAAAAGATGAATGTTGTAAGTTACACTAATTGAATACCCTGTAACAGAGTACCTGGATGGGCTCCGAATTTTTTTAAGAGATAGAGTAATAAATAAACGGATATGAAATCGAGATGCATTTATATTTCAACTCACTAAAAAAAACACAAAAAACATACAAAAAGGTACAAAGTTAAAGTATGTAAGTACAACATAATAAATTATTTATGAACGTAAAAGCCTGTGAAAAATAGTTCACAATTGTGCCACTTGCAGAGGAGGAGGTAATGTTTCATTTTGTAAGGTAAGCACATCGCACGCTTAGAATTCAAATATCTTGCACCTTTAGCTAGTAAATTATTTTTATTATAAAAAATTAAACCAACTGCATAACCACAAAAAGGCACTCTTTATTATAAACGCTACCCACTCATCTATTTGAAGTCGGTGCGAATTGTTCCCAGTTGTCCCCTCTAGCTCTGTCCCCTGGGGTGACAACTGGGAATTCTCTTCCTATTTGTCACCGGGGGTGACAATTCGTGCCAACTGTCCCCTTTGAAAACTGACTAGAGGGGACAACTGGGAAGTATGTTTCTAAGTTGTCACCGGGGGGTGGTGGCAATTGCTACGATTCCTGCCCAGAAAAATAACGTGCAGTTACCTTAAATTTCAGCTTTTAGATTTTATCCCCCAAAGTAAAACGACCGCGTTTGAGCTCGTTATCCATAAAACCAATTCAAAGTTGATCAAATGACTCGTCAGGTTTTAAGCCACATTATTAATTAAATACCTACATAGACATAAACCTTAATGTCTAACAGTTTCCAAAAAACAGCCAACTAAATGTTCCCATAGCTGGGGCTCTAAACAATCAACACATTGCCGCTGTAATAAATTGCTAGACACAAAAATCTGCAATTGCTGAACATTAGATTGATGCTAAAACTGGTAATTGGATCGAGATCCACAACCCGAAGGTTATCTCTACTTCATGATGTTCAAAGAGGATAGTTTTAGTTTTTTTAGATTTAGTAAAAATATTTATTTCATACTTGTTATTTTTTTAATTTCTCAAAACTTTCTGAGTGTCCCACGTACCTATAAAGTAAGGGAAACATAATGTTGAATTTTTTTATATTCCATACAACACAAAAAATCTAAAAGCTGAAATTTAAGGTAACTGCACGTTATTTTTCTGGGCAGGAATCGTAGCCATTGCCTCCACCCCCCGGTGACAACTTGGAAACATACTTCCCATTTGTCCCCTCTAGTCAGTTTTCAAAGGGGACAGTTGGCACGAATTGTCACCCTGGTGACAAATGGGAAGAGAATTCCCAGTTGTCACCCCAGGGGACAGAGCTAGAGGGGACAACTGGGAACAATTCGTCGGTGCCAGCTTTAACTCTTGGCATAGTCCGCCTGGGGAAGTATATGTACGGATCGAAGAATATGTACTTTTATGACTGTGTATTGTTATAAAGGTGAAAGTTCAATCTGTTTTGAAAGATAGATGTCGCCGTAAAATTGCCAACACTGTCAGATTACATACTGTCATACAATCTTACCGTGAGATTTTAATCTCACGCGTTAGATTATATTTTGATTTGACATATATGTATACCTATTATCTCCTGTCCTTGCACGGTTGCATGGTTGCCTGTAGTAATCGCTCTAAGCGACAAGGCCACTAATTAACAAGTCTGAACAGTTGCTTACATTATACCAAGCATAGATTCGCTCCTGTATGGAGTACTGTTCGCACCTTTGTGATGGATCGGATAAGTATCAGCTCGAGGCTGGAATCGATCGAGAGACGTGCCAAAAGGCTCATAGGCAATGATACTCTTGTGCGAAAAAGACTTCAGTCTTGAACATCGCCGTAAAATTGCTAGTCTATCAGTTTTTTATCGGATACACTTCGGAGAGTGCGACTGATTTGCATGATCTAATATCACCTTGTCCTTTTTTTTCTATCGGAATGCTCGTAGCTCGAAAAATCGACATCGTTTCATGGTTGATGTTCCAAAGATCTCATGTGTCATCCACCAACCGGCACTGGGCCAGCGTAGTGGGTTATGGCCTTGGTTCTGTCCTTGCGTTAGAAGGCCCCACGTCCGAGCAGTGGAAACATTTAGTGAGATGTTTATGTGGATTTTCAATGAAGAGTAGGTAATTTGACGGTGTTGACAAGTTTACGGTGAAGTAGACATCAAAGCGGTTGTTAGTCAGGCGCGGGGCGCGGGGTGCGGGTCAGTCGGCGGCGACCCTGATGAGGCGGAGCTTCCCTCCCTCGAGCATGACGAGCCCCGAGTCGTTGGTGCCGCCGCAGTAGTGAAACGAGGAGAACACCGACACCAGGCGCCCGCGCAGCTGACACTGCGGGACAAACATTACCAGACAACTGCCATTAGAACTGACAACTTATAACTCGAGAGTTGTATAGCTCACTTTGGAAACTACGCGGGTGAAACCGGAGGGCGTGGCCATGAGCATGGCTATCTAGAAATGCGACACCATTTCGAAGGCCAATGGGAAATGTTGACGCAGTTCTAGATGGCCCTGGTCCCGAGTTTACCCGAAGATTTCTTATCATTCCCGAGCGTGACGCTAGAATTCAATTCACAGCCCACGACAAATCTGTCTATGGCGTAACAAAATAAGTTTTCACTTCAATTAGCAGTCATAGGAGCTGCCGATACAAGTGAAAACTTATAACTCAGGATTTGATAGCTTACCTTGGAAACTACACGGGTGTAACCGGAGGGCGCTGCTAGTCGGGAATAAATTGTTGCATTGTCGTCTAAATAGGTTCTCTAAGCATAGCCAAATAAACTAGACGGCCATTGTTAGATGTGTATATGTTTAATGGTACCTAACCTAACCATGGTAACAGGACATGGGCATCTGGGTAGCGATTCTGAAACCATTCGGTTGCATCCGACACGGAATCTCATCTCTCGGTCTTTGTCTTATCTGTTTAGCATGACAAAGACCGAGAGATGAGATTCCGTGTCGGATGCAACCGAATGGTTTCAGAATCGCTACCCTGGAAATGCTATCTTATTTAAGATGGCCATGGTTCCGAGTTCATCCGAAGATTACTTTCATTAACGAGCGTGACGCTTGAGCTCAATTCACAGCCCACGAAAAATCAGTTTGTGGTGCGCTAAAAGACGTTTTCACATCAAAAACAAACCCGGTTCCTTTCACGTCCGTTTGGGGTGCTATTCCCATTTGACAGTTATACGTCGATAACGAAGACGTTACGTTGGGACAGAGTTCTCATTCTCAGGCCTGGAAGTAGGATTACCTTGACGCCGAAACCCTATTTCTCCAGAAAGGAGGAAGAAAGAACATAAAGAGACGCTACTTTTTGAAACTACTGCTGGGGAAACATCGGAAGCGTATTCCGCTTTTGTATGGAGTCAGGCTCACCTTACACGGTCTCATTAACTACATAGATTGCCTACTAACCCGTCTTCAAATATTAGATCAATATACCAAACCCAGACTGCCGGATTTTCCCGTTTTGTTACCACGGATCTGCAGGATGTGATCGGATCTGATCTCCCCGTTTGCTATAGTTGTGATGTCGCAGATGAAGAGGATTTTTTTTAACTGTTATAGGTTTTGTACATCTGACGGCTATCTCGCTTCAAATTAAGCGCCGATGCGGTCTATGATGGAGCGGGCTTATCTAAAAGGAAACCGATTCACTCTCGATTTCAACACGAAGATCCAACGATCGTGAAAATCCCACTCGTGTAACGTATTCCGCAACCTAGACGTTCTATTCAGAATTAACTTGAAAACTCAAATTATCCAGCGATAATTGAGAGAATTAAGTACATACACAAATAAGCGACAGAGATATCGGTCAGCTCAGTTGATTGTATTTGGCAGATGTTACCATGAATCCGTTCTGGTGCATCTCGTGCGCGCGCACGACGTGCGACAGCTGGTTGGCGAGCAGGAACCGGTCGAGCGCGGTCTGGTCGAACACGTGCCCCGTGCCGC
The DNA here is from genome assembly GCA_963693475.1 of Ectropis crepuscularia. Classification (NCBI taxonomy): domain Eukaryota; kingdom Metazoa; phylum Arthropoda; class Insecta; order Lepidoptera; family Geometridae; genus Ectropis; species Ectropis crepuscularia. Next base: position 1,423,508 of record OY856344.1, on the reverse strand, counting down.
GCCGCGCGTTCGCCGCGAACCCCTCGTTGGCGGCCAGCTCCAGCGCCAGCGTCGTCGTCATCTTGTTGGCTCTGCAACAGTTATAGTCATAGTATTTTATTGATAACAATATAAGTTACATGTCCATAATAATAATCTAATTCAAGAATTAAATAAACATAAATTGTCAATTAGGTAAATGATGATTAAAATTACAAAATAACTGTTATAGTTCCTAATAACTGTTACTAGGTTGTTCCTGTTGTGCCTGCAACAGCGATGAGGTTGTCGTGTTGTTGTGTCTGCAACAGTTGTGGACTGTCATATTGTGGTGTTTGCGACAGTAGCGGGGGTTGTCATAGATAATGTTGTTGCAATAGTGATGGGTTGTATTTTTGTTGTGCCTGGAACAGTGACGGGGTTATCATCTTCTTGCGCCTGTAACAGTGGCAGGTGGCGAGACTGTGGTCTTATTGTGTCTGCACTGGAATCGGGACTGTTTTCTTGCGCCTGCAACAGTGGCGAGATTGTCATCTTGTAGGACTTGGACTTGCAATAGCGTCTACATGCGCGGCTCCAGGGGGGGGGGTCACGGGGGACATGACCCCCCCCCAAAATCATATACCAGGCCACAGAAAGTTTTGCAAAAAAAAGTTTTTATGTATAAGACACTTGTAATTATTTTGAAAACTTCGATTATTTAAAAGTAGGTATAAATACAGCTGTTCGATTTTCAAATTTCCCTCCGCATTTTTATGAAAGCCAATATTTTTTTTGTTTTATTAAAAAAAAGATCTGCGTCGAGAACATTTTCGTGCTATGATTTTTTATGATTTCAAATGTGGCTTAAAACCTGACGAGTCATTTGATAGACTTCGAATTGGTTTTATGGATGAAGGACCTTCAAAAGCAACCATCTACCGCTGGTATAGCGAGTTCAAACGCGGTCATTTTACTTTGGGGGATGAACAAAGGAGTGGTCGTCCTACGACGGCTGTCACCGAAGAAAGTGTACTGGCAGTAAAAAAAAAAACAAGAAAAAAGACGCATTACGTATGAAGAGATTCAGCATACTCTGCAGATTGGTTCAGGAAGTGTTCACAAGATTTTGTACGAGCACCTTCGCGTAAGGAGAATAGTTTCCCGCTGGGTGCCGCACAACCTCACCTAAGCTCAGAAGCAGGCCCGTGTGGATTGGTGCCGTAATATGATACAACAATTTTATGCAGGCTCGTCACGGCGCGTTTACGACATTGTGAGAGGTACGAATCCTGGATTTATCAATACGATCCAGAAACAAAGCAGTCGACAGTTTAGCTGTTTAAAAATGAACCAACACCTACGAAAGTGAAGCGATCGAGGAGCGCAAGGAAAATTTTGATCGCTAGTTTCTTCACTTTGACGGGGTACCTAATTTCAATTCCACTTCGAGACCAAAGCAGTATCAACGCCGAATGGTCCAGCATAAAATGCTTGCCAGAAGTTTTTTCTGCAATGAGAAAAAAGCGACCGAACACCGGGCTCCGCGGGGTCCTTCTTCACCACGACAACGCGCCCGCGCACTCTGCGATCAAAAGGAGGGACTTCCTGGGCTCCACAACGGTCAGAGTCTTAGGGCACCCTCCTTACAGTCCTGATTTGGCTCCGTGTGATTTTTTTTTATTCCCTAAATTTAAAAATCAGCTCAAAGGGATACAGTTTTCATCGCCGGTAGATGCGCTAACAGCGTTTGAGAAGGCCGTGGGAGAGGTGTCTGCGGAGGACTGGAAAAAATGTTTTGAAAATTGGTTCAGACGCATGATGCTTTGTATAGAGGCTGGTGGAGAATTCTTTGAAAAGATTTAGTCAATTTTTTTTTTCAAGAACTGAGTGTCCCATGTACATTAGATTAAAATCTAAAAAAATCAAAATATCTAGTAGTACATAAACTATTTTTAAACGCGGGAAAACAACTGGAGCGTCAACTACGCGGGTAAAATCGTGGGGCGCTACTAGTAAAGTCTTTTTTACTCGATTTATTGTACTTCTACTCGTGACCCCCCCCCCCCCCCAAATCTGAGGCTGCGTACCTACTCGTGACCCCCCCCCCAAAATTCGAGGCTGGGACCGCGCCTGAGCGTCTAACGGTCTATACAGTAGTCAACAGGACTGTCCTATGTAGGTAAGTAACTCTGAAAACCGCACTATTCTCCTGTTTGGGGTGATCCGTGAACTTCCCAGACGTTTTCAGAGTTATAGGTACTCATATCTATAACTCTGGAAACTCTGTCACTCATGACAGATAGGTGAAAAAACATGTCAAATCATTCACATTGACGTATAGTGTCAAATTTTTCTTACAAACAGATTTTTGTATTCTGAAAACGCCTCCTTATTTAAACACCATGATTAACGAGATAGTGGCCTGCAACATATTTGCGTGGTGGGCCGTCATCTTATGGGTGTAACTGTGGAGCTTTGATTCAACGGACAACTCGGCTGAATGTTGTCCTCTCACTTGACGGGGTCGTTCCAGAGCAGCTCCCAGGCGATGGAGCTCTGCTCGGCCGGCCGCGGCAGCGGCACCGGCACCTTGTCGATGGCGGAGATCAGCGGACACACCCACGGCGGGGGGATGCCGCCGTGGCAGCAGAACACCTGCATATACATATCGACGGTTAAAAGGAAATACGGTATAAGCGCCAAAAAGTTAAATGTTCAGGAGAGCCGTTCAAAGTTTTGAATTTTAGAAAAACTGACTTATCTGTGTTATTTATTAGCATTTTGTGAAAATTGAAACAGTTATAAAATGAGAAAAAAATGGGGCAGTTACCGGTATTGTCAGTTTCAATGATTTGTTGCTATTTAACGTGGTTTATGTCGCTTATAGCAATAGCTTTTAATTTTCCAATGAGGTAATATGGCGTAAGCGACAAATGACAAAATAAAATATGAATGGATAAGAAGCTTAAACAACATACCGATATCTCACGTCGCGAGGGAAAAGGGGTATAAGAGACTAGACAGTTCAATAAGTGTTATGGGAAAAGAAGGATAAGGTACTTTTCACAGTGGTTGTATAACAGATAATAGAACACAAGTAACAGTCGACTTTTACAAAAAAACAGAATCATAAGACATTAGTGACACACAATGTAGCTTGAAAGTAAAGGAAAAGAAGGATAACTAACATCTGGCATAGCGTGAGTCTAAGGAAATATAGATGAAAAGACATTTCCTAAATAATGAAGTAGCACAACCAACACGATCTCGTTTAAGTAATTCTAATTTACGCTAAATTAAGGTAGATTTAAAAGGTGATTGTTCGTTTTTTTTGCATTATTTTCATGTCACCTTTTCACTAACAATCAGATAGTACGATGTTTTAAATAAAAACAAAACTACATTTCTGTTATTATTTTTAATTACGAAAAATCAAGGCTAGAGTTGGTAGGTATCAACCTACTAATTTTCGGAAAAATAATACCTACTTAAGCTAGTAGGTAGGCACATAACTAACGTATTCGTAATGTTAAACGTTTAAAAAAATAACAAACAGTATAGAAAATACTCTCAAAAATTTGCCGGGGCGTACGATAACAGTCCGGTAAATCAACATATTTCGTTTTTGATACGACTTCAATTCTATGCTCGGGTGCCTCCGAGTCCATCGAGTATTTGACAGTTGATGATGTGCAGTTCATTTTAAAAGTAGCTACTCGTATTTTACTAATCTAGCCAACATGATTACCCACGAAGAATTAGTCAGCGAGAAGGTCCCATCTCTTAAAGTCTGTGTGATTAACTTCTCCAAATCAAAAGGCTTTGGATATTGCCGTCTGAAACATTGTATATTATTGCGATGGAGCCCGGATAGTGGTCACGAAATCACGAAGGCAATCATAGCGACAGCCGAAGCACCATCACGGTGCTTCGGCTGTCGCTATGATTGGCTGCGGTTTTTTCCTCTGATATGCTCTTTCAGAACCGGTTTGGTTGGTCGAACTAGGAACGGGGTATCCCCAGCTGTCTGTTGCATTTATCAGGTCGTGCGAAGGGGCTCTGAGGAAGCTCAGATTTTCTCCCCTATCTTCGTACACGACAACCTCGTGATGTTTAGAGGCCTCAATGCAACCCAGCCGGTATGCGACTTTCGCTCTTGAGTATTTGATTGTCATCGCATCCACGCTTATCACCCGGGGTGTTTCACCCGCATTTCTGCTAAGATGTAAAAGCAGCGCACTTGCCTTTATGAAAGACGTCAGACCTTCTCAGTACTCTATTATTGCAATAGTTTTATTTCTCGATCGCACCAACCGAAATCGGTGGCCGTCTACCTCAAGGGTTGGATTTCCATCCGGCGAGCTTACCATTGGAATGGTCTGTCCGCAGGCTTCATGTAAACTAGCTGTGTAGTTCGGAACCATCGACCATCGACCAATGGAAATTCACATTTCTCCACTGACTCCGGCGAGAGCTTTTAACTGATTTTAACATAAAGTTTGACCACTGTGTCTTCTTGGTTTAGTATTTGCATGTTGTTATTATTGGTATCTGTTGTTTGAAAGGTTTAACTAGGCGCAAAACGAAAGTGATTGCGTTGTGGTCGGATGTCGTAATACTTTTGTCAACCTTCCATCTCTCGATTTTCCCAAGAGAGACCCGCTGCACATTGTTACATCTACTATATGCTTGTGCAGAGTTTGCCTTCCCTAACGATCTCGAAGGTTGGTGTATCGCCGTAGTTATAAATAAGTCCATTTCGTTGAGCAATGTGTTTACGGCTTCTTCTCTCTCATTTTGGGATGTGCTTCCTCACCAGTGGGACTACGCATTCACGTGACCAGCAACAATAAGGTCATTTGTAGCTAGTTTTTTGCTGAATACCATAATCCTGCTGAGGAAGGGTTCGACTTTTTGGTTCCTTCTAAGTAGACAGAAATTACTCCCAGTTTTAGGCCTGTGCCGACCAACAGAACAGCCACTCCCGTTTCGGTAACAAATTGGGGGTCATGGATTACCACCAGCCTGACACCGAAAACTATTATGGCTGCCTTAATTGGTTTTGTCTGTATACTGCACTGGATAACGCGAGTTCCAGGATATTGTCTCATTACGCCTTTGTTTCCCACATAGGGATCTTGAACAAGGGCAACTGAAACTCCCCTTTCTCTGGCTACCTTCAGGAGTTCTGCCGTTGCGAGCACTGCAGGTTGGCTTGAATGAATCGTATACTGGAGACTGAGCCACTTTCCTCATGAGTGCCCTTAGCAATAAGATATTCTAGAACGCGCTAAACCATCCCATTTTATCCTTTCAGGGCAATCGCTACTAAAGGCGTTGTGAGCGAGTTCTCTGTTGGGGCTGTTGGGATGAGCAACCGTGCAGTTCTTGAATTTGGGTGGCAGGTCTTCTTTTCTTGCCTTGCATTGTGTCCAGGAGTGGCTTTTTTCCGCAGTATCTGCAGGACTCATCCCTTTCCCGGGAGATCGCCTTTGTATGGCCGAAACCTAGGCACTTGGAGCACTGCACCAAGGGCGAATGGTCTGCCACTGGTCTGGAGTCTGGAGTCCTAGGTAGACCTTTTCGGCGTCCAAAAACGCTCTGTGAATGCGAGGTGAGACCTCGATCAGTGGATAACACCCATGTGAATTACGCCTTTTTTCCTGTTTAGCACTCTGATCGCGCTCTCTTGTCTGATGTCGAGCAAATCAACCCTCTGTAGCAGATGTTTATTGTTTTCCACTATTTCGTTATCTTTGTGATAAGACAAGACGTATCGAATGATGATCTGTCGATTACCCGCTTTCACGGTTTTCAATTTTGGTTTTCACACTTGTGTTGCTACACACGATTTTTGACCAGGACAAAGTCTTCCTCTGTGCTACAATTCAGGATGACTTTCCTGTTTCGACCTTTTCGCACTTTGTTAACTCTTGCTCCAGTCTTTTTCGTGTGTACTTTAGTGATATCAAATGTCATAAGCACGGATTTGGAATAAAATCCTCATTGTGTATCACAGTATAAATGACGTATTACTTTGATCGTTGATCGTGGAAGTAGGTTGTAATCGACTCCATGGTATGTCGTTCAATTTAAGTAATAAGGGATTAGCAACAAAAATGTGTGTATTTTCTTAACGGAAGTGAGGAATAACCAACCGCGTGATATTAACATTAAATTAGGTAATAGGGTATAACCGACAGAGTAAAATAAAAATGAATTTTGGAAAAAGGGTACAAGCGTCAAAGCTATGTTCAATTATTCAATGGAAATAGGCAATAAACAACGTTTGTATTTTTTGAGGAAATAGCTTAGAAGGTATAAACAACCGAAAACTGGAGACCCATATGACGTAAAAAAGCATTACCGACAACAAATCGAGAATAAATGTTTTTTGCCGGGGTACAAGCACCTTTATAGACAAAATGACCTGAATTTACGTCGGTTACGAAAAGTATAACTAGGGAAATGTTGTTTTTTTGCTCGGGCATAAGCGCCAAAAAAGTCATCGTAGAGCTATGGGAGTCAGCTCATTCGAAAGAGCGGAAAATTTTAAGTAAAATGGCATTTAAAACTGATTTTTGACCAAAATGTCGCTTATGCCCAACTTCCTTTTAACCGTCGATATATGTATATGATATACACCAAAACTTAGGCATCTATTGAATAGATCATCGTACCCGGCGTCGACCAAATCCGTTCCAATTTTAATGGCAATGTTTCCAGTGAAATATAGGGCATAGAGATAGATCATCTTATTTCTTAGGGTGACGAAAGCTGTCCAGTCCATTGGGCAATGATTTGGACTCTACATGTTCCAGTAGCTGCGAGTCACTGTGCTGTTATGGGCATCATCTTTCCGTCAGACACATGACCTGCTCCTCGCGTCACTCTAATCTACAAGAAAATAAAATCGGCCAAATGCGAGTGGGACTCCAGCACGAAGGGTTCCGTATCATTAGCAAATAAACGGCGAAAACCTCTTTGGCTTTAATCGAAATTTCTTAAACATAGCAATTTCCGCAGACAGGCAAAAAGTCTATATTGATTTTTGGCTCATGATTCTGACGATGAATTCTATATCGCGTTATATTTTTACTAGTGGCGCTATCTAGTTTATTTGTGACGGACTAATCGAGCAAAAATCAAATTTGTTGTATGGGAATAATGTTACCTTAAATAATGTTTTATTTTATTTTTAGAATGTGTTGTTATAGCGGCAATAGAATTACATCATCTGTGAAAATTTCAACTGTCTAGCTATCACCGTGCTTGAGATACAGTCTGGTGACAGACGGACGGACGGACAGCCAAGTCTCAGTAATAGGGTTCCGTTTTTACCCTTTGGGTAGAGAACCCTAAAAATTAAACATTGTTTTTCATTTTGTACACGTTATCGAAATTTCGACATTTTTCACGCTATACCGCGGGGCTAATACAAAGCATTTTTATTAGCTTTGTATTAGCTCCATGCGCGATACTATCTAGCAACTTGCTTCAAACTATGGCAGCCAGAGATAATTTTTAAGCCTACCTTGTCATCCACGACAGCCGCTAAGGGTAACACGTCGAAAACGTTATTGATTGCGTTCCATATTTTTACGCCTTCAACCTCTCCGTATTTCGTTACGCATTCACTGGAAAATTGGTAAAAAATACTAGGTAAGTTACTAATTAAAATTAACTGGAAGCGTTTCACGGTTAGAGTTGCGTTGTTTCTGTTCCTGTAATTTCCCAGCGACAAAAGGTACTTAGTTCATATGTTATTCCAGACTATAGTTATACCTACTCAATATAAATCCAGTCAATAGTTTTTGCATAACTTCTTAAGACTTACATTTGGTTATATCTAGTATTGAACTAGAGACACAACTATCTGACAGCGGATCCCAAAATCTCCACTAAAACACATCCAACGGTACCCTGAATCACAACGCAATCGCATTGAACGACACGACACGGAATCAAACCTCTCGCTCTTTGTCTCATCCTTTTAGAATGACAGAGACTAGAATTATAATTATTATTATTTCGTGCCGGAATCGTTCCTATCCGATTCTGAACGCTATCCGAACGACTCAAATTCGGAATGTCAATTCTTGGCTCTGTCATTGTAAGTGGATAAGACAAGGACCGAGAGGTTAGAGGATGTCTAGATCAATCCGACTGGGCTCAGAATCCCTACGCAGGACTCAGGTTTATCCGGTGTTTTAGACAAGCTATAGTCGAGCAGATTGACTTGACCTTGATTAAAGCTTGAGCTTAAAGCTGGATAATCTAATCAAAATCAAAGTCGGTTTTTTTATACGTGACGAGACGGGCAGGACATGTGTCTGATGGTAAGCAACATGCCTGCCACATGCACAGTGACACGCAGCTATTGGAACGTGAAGAGTCCAAATCATTACCTAGCACTGCACTGTGCTCATCACCCAGAGATATTTTAAGATGTTTTATCTCTATGCCCTGTAATTTCACTGTCTTTCAAACCCGAACACAGTAATGTTTGCGCATTACCGCTTGGCGGTAGAATAACTGGCAAAGGTGTGGTACTTCCCCAGACGGACTCTGCAAGGAGTCCTAGCCCTAATAATCACTAATATTCTCACCAAAATTAACGTTGTATAGTAGGGAGGCCACATACTTGTAGAAGGTGAACATCTTCTGTATGTCCCTGGTCTCGTGGTTCCCCCGCAGCAGCAGCACGGCGCGCGGGCGCTGCAGCTTGGCGGCCAGCAGGTAGGCCACCAGCTCGCTCCCGTGCGGCCCGCGGTCCACGTAGTCCCCCAGGAACACCAGCCGCGCCGGCGCCAGCGCCGAGCCCTGCGGCCACAGCGCCGCTTCCATGGCGAGGAGAGCGGCCAGGTTCCCGTGCAAATCCCCTGTGCAATGAAATAACGCCACATTGTTGACTGTAAATAAAGCAGCCTACCTCTACATCCAAAGAAGGAAAGCGAGGCAGAGTTCGTCTACACAGCGCTGCCTCCATGACGAGGAGTGCGGTCAGGTTGCCGTGCAGATTTGGTAGCAGTTTGTACTTATGACATACGACAATAAGCAGTTTGAGCTTTTCCTGACATCAGGGTTGTTTGTTACCTCTTAACGGAGTTCCATTTATCCAAAGAACCGTAGCGAGGTTGCAATACAGGTCGCCTATACTTTCAGGTCACCCAGTAGTTTTCAGGATCTGCGTGCTAACGTACTGCAGGTCACCGTGCATGTCAGTGAAGTGAACGCAGACCCGTGGTATTTGTGAGACTAGGATGCCGAGGCATTGGGGCACTAGGTTACTCAAGTGTTGCGGGACTAGAATACCGCGGTATTGGTGGGCTAGGTTACAGAGATATTGCGGGAATAGACTACCGAGGCATTGTGGAACTAGGTTATTTTGGTGTTTGCGGGATTAAGGTACCGAGGTATGATAATAGGGGTACCAATAGCGTAGACGGGCTCGGCGACGCGCAGCAGGCGCGGCTCGGCGGCGAATAGCGCGCGCGCCGCGTCCGCCAGCCGGAGCAGCAGGGAGCCCAGCGCAGCCTGCTCCGCCGGCCCGGACCACGCCCACGCCGGCTTGCCGCCCGGCGCGCCGGCCCGGCCCTGTGGGAGCGAGCGAGCCAGCTAGATCATACAGAGGATGACTTGTTTCACAACATGTTACGAAAGTATGGACTATAATTTAACACTCAGGGTCGTTTAATGACTGCTTCTCGAGGCGCTGGTAGTGAAGCTGGTGGCAGAGACATGGTTCATAGTCGTGAACAAATGAAGCATAATTTAGTAATATCATCGCTAGCGGTATCGGTGTTACCAATGCCGGCGTTAGGGTACTCGACGCTCTTTTACATTTGAAATTTAAGTTAGGTTTGCAGTTAGGGGGCACCGTAGACATCTGGCCCAGGGCGCTGATGGTACTAAAACTGGATCAGGGTATCATAATATTATGATTCTAAAGAGATAGCAATAGCAAAGCAGCAGTCATGTTCAGCTTCAGGGTCTTTACCGAGAGCTGTTCTGGCGAGGAATTTTTTTTGCTTTAACAGTGACACTGATAACAAGCCACTGACCGCTCCCTTCTCGATGGCAGTGGCGAAGTAATGCACGGCTGCGAGCGCCTCCACCGGCGCGGCGGCCGGGCCCAGCACGTCCAGCGACGGCGCCGCGCCGCTCAGCAGCCGCGCGGCCGACGCGCTCACCGCGCTCTCTGACACACAACACACAACTCTACCACAATATAAATAGGTCGTACATTCCTTCGACAGTGATAGCCACGCTTCCTTGACCACTACCTAATACTCTTAATTGATCACACGCTCGTTGAATGGAGACTTCTAGGCGGAGCAATAGTACGGAGCGAAACGCGGGAAGCGCGCTCCCAAGCTGTGAACACGACCATGTTAGTAGTTAGGGAGAGTGGGTTAAGGCTTACGTTTGTTTGATTTTATTTTATCCAGAATCATTGATAATACTTAGTGCAGAACTGTTTATAGCAATAATGGTAATAAATTAACTAAATAACAATATTGTAGGGGGTTTCGGGTGCATTAAATTGATCTAGGTAAGTACGCGTCATTTTTCAAAATCAAAAGTTAAAAGTTAGTTCAAAATCGTTTTATCCGTGTTTTCAATCAAATTAAAAAACAAGCAAAGAAAAGACGACGATCGGTCATCATAATACTTTTTCTTGTTGTGTTAAGGCTTGAGAAGCGTCTTACCGTCGAAGTGGTTCAGCTCGAGCATGTCGTTGGGCAGCCGGCGGTTGAGCTTGACGGTGCAGGCGGCCACGGTGTAGTCGGTGCGCAGCGCGGCCGGCCGGCGCGCCGCGCTGGGCCCGCCCGACCGCAGCTCGCGGCCCGGGCTGGCCGCGCGCAGGGCTGGAGAAGAACGGGACCAGTCATGAAGACAATGGCGGATCCATTCCGGGACTAGGTTGTTGACACGTCTGAACGTCCAAGTGTAATATTGTGTAAGTGACAAAAAGTACAACACTTGAATAGTTAGAATGACGTAGTGTCAAAATGACTAAAATTGAGATTATATTTACGTTATATCGTGCCTGTGTCAGAATGTACAAATTTTAATATGTGTTTATGTCAAGTCATGACAATGACAAAATTTTTAAATGTTAAAATATTTTAGTAACCAATCACGTTATTGACTAAATGTCTGAATCTAACAATGCCAGAAAATATACCTACCTACCCGTAAACGAAGGTTAATGAGAATGTAGGTATCGTGTCTTCTTTTTTAAAAAAAATAAGTGAAATAACACATACATTCATTTATATTAATCGTAGTTATCTTTATATTTATTATCATTGCATTTTTAATAAAAACAAAACAATTAATTCTTTACTTAAAAATAACTTCACATATTCATTTATATTAATCTTAGTAAAAACAAAACAATTAATTCTTAACTTAAAAATAACTTATATGTATATATAGATATTAGGCTTGTAAATACTTTGTAAGGCTTAATTGTTGTATTGTTTTTCATTACGTTTAAGCTTTGCAATGTTTTTCAAATAATTAAGCGGACTAATTTGCTGATTGTCCAGTTGGTTTAAGAAATATTGTTTTTTTTGATCAAAAATAATATCACACTTTCTACGTTTGATCTGCTCAAATAGTGCGTTCTTAATTTTTGATTCTTGGTATTTTGCTTCCTTGCGTAATAGATGAACAAATGTAAATAAGTTTGGCTTGCACCGCATCCTCTTCATTAGCCGATTGTGCCATCCCTCCAAGCTATTATTTGTTCGGTGGCGTTGATTAGCACAGCTAATTAGTTCAATACAATTTTTCGACAGCCATTGCTTAACAAAATATGTTTCAAATTTTTCTATTTCGTCACTTTTCTCTGAAATGCTATTTAAAATTTCTGTCCATCCAACCGTTAACAAGTGTTTAGGCAATAGTGGTAAATATGATGCTAACTCTGCAAGTTTTCGTCCATCTTTAATCTCTAAAAGTTTTAACTTCTCTGCTTTTCGCCATATAGCTTTGTTAAAGTGGAAGAAACATCCGTTCAATTCACACTCTGGGTAAACTTCTTTAATGGCATTTATTTGGGCCTTCTCAAAATCCGATTTATATTTTTTGATGTCAACATTCAGGTTATTTTTTAAGTATGAATATAAACGTATGTAAGTATCAGTTTTTTTATTAGGCAACAAAGCATACAGCACTGGTACGATATTGGTTCTCTCTTCTGTGCTGTTGACATCCAAATGAATAGTGAACAATTGTTCCCAAGGCGCCGGAGCTGCTTCGAATGTACCGTCTCCAAACCACATTCTATCATTATCAATACTATGTAAATATTTTTGTGTAAAATTTGTGCCAAATAATAAAATTTTATCACTTGTCCCGTCTTCCCACAGTAAAAAGTTATCCTTTAAAATCTTTGGTAATTCTACTTCTTCTAATGTTCTAAATGACGTTTTCTTAACTTCCAAAAATCTTTTTCTTGCTCGATATAGGGACCGTTTTTTATTTTCAAATACTGGCATTGAGATCGAATCGACAGAATCAGAATCAGATTCCTCTATTTGAGGAATGAAGCATTCTTCATATATTTCTTGAACTGATTGATAATTTTCACATACTTTTCTTTTACAAAGTTGAGTTGCAACGTGAATCTTATTTTTCGATGACGATACATGTACTCCATATGTATGCACATTTTCACGTAATTTTTTAGTTTCGGTTATGTCTATTGTCATTGACGCACCACAAGAAAGCCGATTTATACATTTCCAAAGACTAGTACCACTTCTATTTTTCACTGACAAATTGTACCTGTGTATGCCGTATAATAATGTGCGATTACCTTTTTGATTTGTGCAAAAGGAAAATCGTTGCTCGGGTGATTGTTCTCCCATTTTAAAATAATTATCCTTTTCCATACACCAAATACGTCCGGAATGAATGAAGGACGAAGCTGACATATCTGACAACCAATTTCAATTTTCAAGTGGAAGGTGGGTTTAGTCATTTATAGTAGCACTCGAAAGAGTGTTTGAGTACCTACTATGTGAATAGCAAACTCCTTGGATAACAAACAACACTCGTAGATGCAATATTAGTGCCTGACATTATGACACTGACACAAACTGTACATTTTGACTCTTACTCGTTTTAACAATGATGTCGTGATGAATTTTGTACATTCTGACACTCGATCGTTCTAACATTTGGACTATGTAACACGTAGTACTTTTCGGTACTAGCTCGTTCTGACAAGTAAACCATATTACCAGTAATGCATGTAACAGTCGTTCTTCTTAACAATCGTGTTATATGCCTGTTATGCATTATGACCCTCGTATTATTTAGCATGTTAGCAATAGAACCCCTTGGACGTTCAGACGTGTGAACAGCCTAGTCCCGGAATGGGCGGATCCAGCTTTGGCCCCAGAGAGGTCACATGAATCTATGGGGGTGACATAGTCGTGGTCAAGCTCCAAAACTTTTTTGGTTTTATAGTGAGTGACGAGACGTGGAGGACATATGCCTGATGGTAAACAACATGCCTGCCACATAACAGCACAGTGATACGAAGCTATTGGAACATGAAGAGTCCAAATAATTACCTAGCACTGCACTGCGCTCATCACCCAGAGATCTAAGATGTTACATCTCTAAGCCCTGTAATTTCTCTGGAAACATTGCCCTTCAAACCGGAACACAGTAATGTTTGCACAGTACTGGTTGGCGGTAGAGTAATTGGCAAAGGTGTGGTACTTCCCCAGGCGGACTCTGCCAAGACTCCTACCACTACAAGTCATCATCATCATCATCAGCCACAAGACGTCCACTGCTGAACATAGGCCTCCCCCCTAGATTTCTACAAAGAACGGTCCTGCACAACCTGCAACCAGCGGTTTCCAGCGACCTTTGTGAGGTCATCTGTCCATCTAGTGGGATGCCGTCCAACACTGCAATAAGTACATGCATGCTTTTTAATTAGTGGTCCACATAGGTACAGAACCCAGCCCACAGGGTGGTCATGAGCCCCATGACAGGGTCGTTCTGGATCCGCGCTTGCATGAATAGCAACAAGAGGGGTGTTAGAAGTTCGACGTCGATGTCTGGTCTGTCTCTGTGTGCCTGGCTGTGCCATCGTATCTCTGAAATGGATGGATTTCGATGCGTTTTTTTTTATTTGAAAGCAGTTTCTTGCTGTGGTTTTTAGTTGTATGTTTTTCCGCCTCCACAAAACAGCGTATGAAATATTTTTTCACAACCTCCCTCGATATGAGTATCAAATGAAAGGACTAGCAGAACACTATAACAAATTTAAAATCCGAGGTAGTCGGGGATCAAAGACAATATACCCATTTGACCGATCGTACGACGCCCCTCCGTAGCGTTTTATCAGCTTTATTGCACCATTGCTGTTGCGAGTTCGCTCTTAAGGCTACATAATCTTTGTCGGGGATTGATACAATTTTTTTATTTTTGTTCTTGTTATGAGCAAGACATGCATTTACGCATCGTCTACCATGCACGGCATGCAGGGACATGGCGGGGTATGCCGGGCTCGACTCCCAGATTGTGGTGCACCGACTGAAACCATACAGTTTTCTCCAGCCATCGCTCTCGGATTCGACCACGACTCTACCACTGCCAGCTCCTTTTTTTTTTTAAATAAAGAGTGACGAGACGAGCAGGACATGTGCCTGATGGTAAGCAACATGCCTGCCACATAACAGCACAGTGACACGCAGCTATTGGAACATGAAGAGCCAAATCATTACCTAGCACCGCACTGCGCTCGTCACCCAGAGATCTAAGTTGTTATATCTCTAAGCCCTGTAATTTCTCTGGAAACATTGCCCTTCAAACCGGAACACAGTAATGTTTGCACGTTACTGCTTGGCGGTAGAATAATTGACAAAGGTGTGGTACTTCCCCAGGCGGACTCTGCTAAGAGTCCTACCACTACTAACCTTAACTACCTTTAGAGGCTCGAAGCCTGTGCTCGACATTCAGGAATAAAAGCTAATAAATCACTTTGCCTTGTTATTTCTTATGAAAAATGATTATCCTTCAAAACGGAACATAGGTTTGGTCGAACTGAGCGAGGTGATATTTACGTGTGCGCGAATAAAATTAGTTAAAAAGTCGTCTGAGCTACCATTCAGCAGGGGCCACTTGAAGCCAACTGTACCTAATAGGGAGGTATAATAAAAAGACAGATTTAAGTAAGTACGTGGCGGAGGTGCAGGCTTTATGGACGTGGAGGCTGGTGGAGGAGGCTGCTGGGCGACCTCGCGCTCTCGCTCTCTGCAAACAAACGAGGAACCATCACATCTTATAGCTCATAATATGATATTAGAAGTGTGGAGCGATATTATATTAACTAACACAATATAATTTATTGTTGCGTTCTACTGGCTATTGAAGGGCCAATGTGACCGAAATGGGCCTGTAGCTGTCAGGGTCAACACGATTACCTTTTTCGGACACTGGTTGCAAAATATCGAGCTTCCATGACTTCAGCATTAGCAAAAAAGATAAATTCTAAAGAGACGCGTCGAAACAGAAAACAACTCAGGAGCACACCTGAAAGTCGTAAAGTCGTCGATTCATTTACAATCATTGTTTTTTTCATTAGACGTCAGTAAAACTTAAAAAGCCCAATGTTACCAGGAACGATAGTGTTCATATTGTGGCTTCATCTACTGTTACATAGAGAGGTGAGTTACTGCAGGTCCACGATGTACGGCAGTGTGGGTACATACTGCAGGTCCACGAGGTACGGCAGTGAGGGTACATACTGCAGGTCCACGAGGTACGGCAGTCAGGGTACATACTGCAGATCCACGGGGTACGGCAGTGTGGGTACATACTGCAGGTCCACGAGGTACGGCAGTGAGGGTACATACTGCAGGTCCACGAGGTACGGCAGTGTGGGTACATACTGCAGGTCCACGAGGTACGGCAGTGTGGGTACATACTGCAGATCCACGGGGTACGGCAGTGTGGGTACATACTGCAGGTCCACGAGGTACGGCAGTGTGGGTACATACTGCAGGTCCACGAGGTACGGCAGTGTGGGTACATACTGCAGATCCACGGGGTACGGCAGTGAGGGTACATACTGCAGATCCACGAGGTACGGCAGTGTGGGTACATACTGCAGATCCACGAGGTACGGCAGTGTGGGTACATACTGCAGATCCACGGGGTACGGCAGTGAGGGTACATACTGCAGATCCACGGGGTACGGCAGTGTGGGTACATACTGCAGGTCCACGAGGTACGGCAGTGAGGGTACATACTGCAGGTCCACGAGGTACGGCAGTGTGGGTACATACTGCAGGTCCACGAGGTACGGCAGTGTGGGTACATACTGCAGGTCCACGAGGTACGGCAGTGTGGGTACATACTGCAGGTCCACGAGGTACGGCAGTGAGGGTACATACTGCAGGTCCACGAGGTACGGCAGTGTGGGTACATACTGCAGGTCCACGAGGTACGGCAGTGTGGGTACATACTGCAGGTCCACGAGGTACGGCAGTGTGGGTACATACTGCAGGTCCACGAGGTACGGCAGTGAGGGTACATACTGCAGGTCCACGAGGTACGGCAGTGAGGGTACATACTGCAGGTCCACGACGTACGCCAGTGTGGGTACATACTGCAGGTCCACGAGGTACGGCAGCACGCTCCGCGGCGCGCGCAGCAGGGAGCTGGTCCCCCTCAGCATCAGCTCGCCCACTCCTCGCAGGAACTCCGCCAGCGGCAGCTGCGCCGCCGGCTGGATGCCCAGCTGTCTGCACACACACCATACTGTTATATGACACGAGCTGACCCGGCAAACGTTGGTTTACTACATAAATTACCAGGGTCGGCCTGGGCCGAAAGAGCCCGGGTGGCTCCCTAGCGATCACAAGCCCGGAGCCCCAAACCTTATCCTACGGTTTCCACATATCTCCACAAGCCAGGCTCGTGGGTGCAGGCTGGAGCCTGGCTGGCAAATGTCATCTCAACTTTATGCCCAGTCCGAAGCTGTCAATTACAAGCAGAATCTCGAGTTTTACTCGCGCAGTTCCGGTTCCCGTTGTTTTCTCATCATTAAAACTAGCTTATTCCAGACTGTGTTCCAAATTTCAGTCGATCCGTTCAGACGACGTGACTGAGCAACAAACATCGAAACATTTATATTTACAACCTTTAAAAGCGTAGTCAACTCTAATATGCATATCATGTTTGGAATTCTTACCATGGCAAAACATTACCATGCTGGAAACTGGAAATACCTCAAAAGATTAAGTTCCTACAATTTATAAATATCTAATCTCTAGCTCTGACTTTGAGTATGATGGTGATTATTTATATGGTTTTTCGCAGTTTAGTCCTATGACAAGGAATATTCCAATGGCATATTGTTTGTATTTCATGGATTCTAATAAAAATAATAAAATTATATGTTACCAAGATAGACTAATTTCCATTAAAACATATTAGTTTTTAAGTAAAAGCTGACATTTATCTTAGATGGCGTAAGTATATTTGGTTTGATAAAAAAAAATTGTTGGCTATTTTCAGTTTTTCGCGTGTTGACAGCGCACGGCCCCGCAGCTTAACAATTATTTACAGCACACAAATATTTGTCCTGGTTGAGAATATAACACAAGACCTTGTAGCCGCAGGTCTTGTGTTATAGACTTCCCACCAGCTACCTGAGACAGACGTCAGCGTCCCTGGCGACACTCAGCGTAGGTACCTGAGACAGACGTCAGCGTCCCTGGCGACACTCAGCGTAGGTACCTGAGACAGACGTCAGCGTCCCTGGCGACACTCAGCGTAGGTACCTGAGACAGACGTCAGCGTCCCTGGCGACACTCAGCGTAGGTACCTGAGACAGACGTCAGCGTCCCTGGCGACACTCAGCGTAGGTACCTGAGACAGACGTCAGCGTCCCTGGCGACACTCAGCGTAGGTACCTGAGACAGACGTCAGCGTCCCTGGCGACACTCAGCGTAGGTACCTGAGACAGACGTCAGCGTCCCTGGCGACACTCAGCGTAGGTACCTGAAACAGACGTCAGCGTCCCTGGCGACACTCAGCGTAGGTACCTGAGACAGACGTCAGCGTCCCTGGCGACACTCAGCGTAGGTACCTGAGACAGACGTCAGCGTCCCTGGCGACACTCAGCGTAGGTACCTGAGACAGACGTCAGCGTCCCTGGCGACACTCAGCGTAGGTACCTGAGACAGACGTCAGCGTCCCTGGCGACACTCAGCGTAGGTACCTGAGACAGACGTCAGCGTCCCTGGCGACACTCAGCGTAGGTACCTGAGACAGACGTCAGCGTCCCTGGCGACACTCAGCGTAGGTACCTGAGACCCACGTCAGCGTCCCTGGCGACACTCAGCGTAGGTACCTGAGACAGACGTCAGCGTCCCTGGCGACACTCAGCGTAGGTACCTGAGACAGACGTCAGCGTCCCTGGCGACACTCAGCGTAGGTACCTGAGACAGACGTCAGCGTCCCTGGCGACACTCAGCGTAGGTACCTGAGACAGACGTCAGCGTCCCTGGCGACACTCAGCGTAGGTACCTGAGACAGACGTCAGCGTCCCTGGCGACACTCAGCGTAGGTACCTGAGACAGACGTCAGCGTCCCTGGCGACACTCAGCGTAGGTACCTGAGACAGACGTCAGCGTCCCTGGCGACACTCAGCGCGTCCACGGGCAGCTGCCGCGCCGCACGCGCCGCCGCCACCAGCTCCTTGAACTCCACGTACTCCAGCTTCAGGTCGCGGTTCCCGTCGAAGTACCTGCACCAGTCGAATTACTCTATTTCAATATCGTTACAAGATCACAATACTGTAGAGGTAGGACTATTGGCAGAGTCAATCTGGGGACATGACACTCTTTTGCCAGTTATTCTACCGCCAAGCAGTCATCAAACATCTTGGTATTCCTGAAAACAGATCAATCATCTTAATCTTGGCGATGAACGCAATGCAGTGCTAGGCATTAATTTAAGAAGATGTACCGGCACCGTATCTCGTCTGCTCTATAGAACTGACCTGAAGATGTACCGGCACCGTATCTCGGCTGCTCTGTAGAACTGACCTGAAGATGTACCGGCACCGTATCTCGGCTGCTCTGGAGGACTGACCTGAAGATGTACCGGCACCGTATCTCGGCTGCTCTGTAGAACTGACCTGAAGATGTACCGGCACCGTATCTCGGCTGCTCTGGAGAACTGACCTGAAGATGTAGCGGCACCGTATCTCGGCTGCTCTGTAGAACTGACCTGAAGATGTACCGGCACCGTATCTCGGCTGCTCTGTAGAACTGACCTGAAGATGTACCGGCACCGTATCTCGGCTGCTCTGTAGAACTGACCTGAAGATGTACCGGCACCGTATCTCGGCTGCTCTGTAGAACTGACCTGAAGATGTACCGGCACCGTATCTCGGCTGCTCTGGAGGACTGACCTGAAGATGTACCGGCACCGTATCTCGGCTGCTCTGGAGGACTGACCTGAAGATGTACCGGCACCGTATCTCGGCTGCTCTGGAGGACTGACCTGAAGATGTACCGGCACCGTATCTCGGCTGCTCTGTAGAACTGACCTGAAGATGTACCGGCACCGTATCTCGGCTGCTCTGGAGGACTGACCTGAAGATGTACCGGCACCGTATCTCGGCAGGCAGCCCGCTGTGCTGCGTGCCCGGCTCCTGCGCCGCGGTCCACAGCAGCATCTCCGGGAACGACAGCCCGCCGCGGCCCGTCACGTCCGCTGCTCTGGGGTTTTTTTTTTTTTTTTTTTTTTTATTTAAATATCTACTCCACAGACCCCGGGGTCCGTGATCTTTGTCAATACAATTTTTTTTTACAGATTTCTTGGAGTATGAGAAGAAAAGGAAAAAAGGGGGGAGTTGGGCACATTTCAAACTTAATTCTAGAGCTCGTCTGTAGAGCCGATCATCTATCGTTCTCTATGATTCTCTATGATCTATGATCTATCTATCGGTTGGGATCCTACCGCTAGTTATTAGAGATGCGTCGAGTAACACTTTAACCGAGTACTCGGCCCATCTCTACTAGTAATCGACTCCACATTGAGTCTTTGCCTTGCCATTTGCCTAAGCCGCCTCCTCCCGGCCTCCACTACGGCTGCATTTCTGTCCCTGATGGCCATCTGTAGGTTGAACTCTTGGATGGTCTTCGGTGATGCAGCCAACGCTCGCCGTACGAACCTACCGATGGCGTCGTCGGTGTCGTCAGCGTAGTAAATGAAGGTCCCCGTGTGCCGTGAGATTGCAACAACCGCATGGGGCACGCTCTCGTGCAGCTTCATGTTTGCCTTGGTTTTGATTGCGATTACCGACTCGTATGTTAGTCCTTGAGCTTCATGGATGGTAAGGATGCGTGACCCGGTGCCTGACCCATAACCCTGGTTTGTCAGGGTCTCTTTCTCCTCTTGAGTGTGAACTAAAAAGAGGGTGTTTGGTAGGGTGTTGGGTATTTGCGCTCCCTTATATCTTCTCTGCTCTAGGGACTTTATACGGGGCGCTGAGGAGTACATACCGGAGTATATTTCCCTCAGCGCATATGCTCTGGGGGTTACATGCATTACATGTTTACCATGATTGGTAAAGTCATGGGGTATTGGTGCCGGCAAACAAGTTGACCCAATGAAGTTAGCTGCGCATGGCTGCCCAGAAACATTTTTAAGGTCTCTCTGATGGAAGTGTACATGCGCGAACTTTTCCCTTCCTCGTCAATTTTGGGTAAACTTGTTTGCCGGCCACTATACCTCTATGGGTAAAGCATTGCACACAGCACTGCAAAAAAGGCTTCAGAGTCATCAATTTAACGTCACTGCCAAGTTCCTAGCGTACAGGTTTTTTATCGGATACAGTTCGGAGAGACCTTAAGCTTTGTACTATCGCACTGCTCATAACTTGAAAAAATTGGCAGTCATAGGGTCGTTGCTGATAGAAGTGAAGACTTAACTCCGAATTTGATAGCTCACTTTGTAAACTACGCGGGTGTAACCGGAGGGCACCGATAGTCTGAAATAAAACTTCAAAGCATTGGCGTCTAGGAGTTTTTAAGTCTAGATCTAGAATTTCTATTCACGAGAGTGGAATCAATATCAATAACGGAAAATGTTCCGAGAGTAGGTTTAATTTTCCTCATGGTTACCTACAATCTTAAATGTCTTCAAATTGAAACGAAATCTGTTTCATCTAGCTAAGCACGCAGCACGCACCACCGCATCGTCGTTTAACATCAGAACCTTTCCAAAAGCGTCTTACGCGCAGATCCCGCTCCGCCGCCGCTACACCGCTTACCTCATGGCTTCACGCTACATCAGTTACTAATCTGGATCAACGACCCAAAAAGGGTCTTTGAGCCAAATTGAACCGCTAACACCAAAATACGCCACTCATCTCTGTCTTGAGCCTTTTCCTGCCATGAGACAGAGACTTGAAGCTCGCGGATGTCATTTTCACGATACATGACTCCGCGTCTTTATAGAGCACACCCCCCGGGCAACCCGTAACCCCCTCCTACCCAGGCTACCAGAAGAGGCCGGCTCCCCTACCCCCAGGTTACCAGAAGAGGCCGACTCCACGCTCTTTCCCTCCCAGGTTACCGGAAGAGGCCGGCTCCACGCTCCCCCGGAGTTTACCGGAAGAGGCCGGCTGCGCTAGGTTACCGGAAGAGGCCGGCTCCTCTAGGTTACCGGAAGAGGCCGGCTGCGCTAGGTTACCGGAAGAGGCCGGCTGCGCTAGATTACCGGAAGAGGCCGGCTCCGCTAGGTTACCGGAAGAGGCCAGCTGCACTAGGTTACCGGAAGAGGCCGGCTGCGCTAGGTTACCGGAAGAAGCCGGCTCCGCTAGATTACCGGAAGAGGCCGGCTGCGCTAGGTTACCGGAAGAGGCCGGCTGCGCTAGGTTACCGGAAGAGGCCGGCTGCGCTAGGTTACCGGAAGAGGCCGGCTGCGCTAGGTTACCGGAAGAGGCCGGCTCCGCTAGGTTACCGGAAGAGGCCGGCTCCGCTAGGTTACCGGAAGAGGCCAGCTGCGCTAGGTTACTGGAAGAGGCCAGCTGCGCTAGGTTACCGGAAGAGGCCGGCTGCGCTAGGTTACCGGAAGAGGCCGGCGCACTGCACGCGCTGCCAGCCCAGCTCCAGCATGAACTGCGAGAACACGTGCGGGCTCATGTACAGCGCCGGGTACACCAGCACCACGAACTCGCGGTACATGCGGATCTGATCTGCGAACCGACCAATGCATACTTATCAACAATGCTTGCAGAGGCATTCATTTTTAACCATTAGTCTTAGGACAAAGAGTTATAAGTCTACAAAACAGTCTTGTGATTCTTTGTACAGTCAGTATCTTCTTTACCAGGCAGACCTTTCTTTTATCCAAGTCAGTCGGTGCAAGGGAGACGGGGAACGGGGGCTTAGTTGCTCTTGTTAACTTACATGACATAATCATTCTGTGTCTTAAGCTTTACCTATGTACACCCAGAAAAAGGACAGCCCAATTGAGCCTCTATTAGTAAGACAGTTTCCAACTTCTGGCAATAAGAACGAAGCCCAGCGCTAGTCATAAAATGAAGAAACTATTGCAGTAGTGGTAGGACTCTTGGCAGAGTCCGCCTGGGAAAGTACCACACTTTTGCCAGTTGTTATACCACCAAGCAGTAACGTCCAAACATCACTGTGTTCTGGAAGGGCTCTGTTTCCAGTGAAATTACAGGGCATAGAGACAAAACTTCTTATATCTCCATGTGACCATTTGACAAGTTCAGTGCAGTGCTTGGTAATGATTTCGACTCTTCATGTTCCGATAGCTGCGTGTCACTGTGCTGTTATGCGGCATGCTTCTTGCTTACCATCAGGCACGACATGTGCCTGCTGCTGACTGACTGCTGGTCTTGTCACTCTATAAAACAAGAAGAGCTTACCATCCCGGTTGTACCCCGCGGCCTGTATGAGCTGGTAGTTGGGTGAAGCGAGCGCCACCGCTCCACCCGCTGCCTCCGCTCCCAGGATCACCCCGTCCTCGCTGATCTCGATAAACATGCCCGGCTCCATCTCCTGACAATTCCAACACCTCAGTCAGAGGACTTCAACTTTCAATTCAAAACTATTTCACAGAATTGCAGTTTTGGCATCAGTATCGATGATGAATACTCCGTAAATCGACCTGTTATTTATTATAACGATAGATATTTCTCGCGATCACTCTGCCAGCGTCTTTGTAGACGTGATCTTAGGAAAACTTATCAATATCTACTGCGTGATCTGAGCCATGCAGCACAGAAAGATTTAAAACCGAAACGGCAGGAATCGCTCGTATCTATGAAACTTTAATTAACGTCTAGGAGTCCAGGATATCTGAAGAAACTACGCAATCGTGAAAATAAGGCTACCTGACCTCGTGGCTTAGCGGGTAGTAACTCTGCCTGCGAAGCGGAGGGTCGTGGGGTCGATTCCCACCCAGTGCAAATATTTGTGTGATGAATTCAAATGTTTGCACTGTGTCTGGGTGTTTCTATGTATGATAAGTATGTATTTACGACTATAATTATGTATAAGTATTAGATCATCTATCTGGCCGACATAGTACAAGCTTTGCCTAGTTTGGGGTCAGATGGTGTTGTGTCTGAATAGTCCACAAAAAAATGTCCTCTCGTGTTTTTTACTTTTTTGGATTTACATTTCACCCCAATATCGCCTGATGTTAAGCGACAATGCGGTCTACGATTGAGCGTGCTTACCTAGAAGAAACCGATTCAATCTCGATTTAGAGACACCAAGATTATAACCATCGGGAAACCCCACTCATCTACATTTTAGATGTGTTTGAGCGTACTTTTAGACCTCTACACAAAGGTTTAAAATGGGAACTTGGGAACTAGTGTGGGTAATTGGTAGACTAAGCGTACCATGCAGTGGACGGCCGCCTCCAGGTCCTTGGCGTGGTCTCCGTTGGCCATGAGCGCGAACACCGCCAGCTCCGGGCTGCGGAGCGCCGAGTGCGCGCGCTGGCGCTCCAGCTCCACCGGGCTGAACCACTGCAGCCGGCTCCGAGCACCCTGGACACACCAACACTGGTCTTCATTCATTATAACATGAGGAACACCTCCACCTCCACCGGGCTGAACCACTGCAGCCGGCTCCGAGCACCCTGGACACACCAACACTGGCCTTCATTCATTATAACATGAGGAACACCTCCACCTCCACCGGGCTGAACCACTGCAGCCGGCTCCGAGCACCCTGGACACACCAACACTGGCCTTCATTCATTATAACATGAGGAACACCTCCACCTCCACCGGGCTGAACCACTGCAGCCGGCTCCGAGCACCCTGGACACACCAACACTGGCCTTCATTCATTATAACACGAGGAACACCTCCACCTCCACCGGGCTGAACCACTGCAGCCGGCTGCGAGCACCCTGGACACACCAACACTGGCCTTCATTCATTATAACATGAGGAACACCTCCACCTCCACCGGGCTGAACCACTGCAGCCGACTGCGAGCACCCTGGACACACCAACACTGGCCTTCATTCATTATAACATGAGGAACACCTCCACCTCCACCGGGCTGAACCACTGCAGCCGACTGCGAGCACCCTGGACACACCAACACTGGCCTTCATTCATTATAACATGAGGAACACCTCCACCTCCACCGGGCTGAACCACTGCAGCCGACTGCGAGCACCCTGGACACACCAACACTGGCCTTCATTCATTATAACATGAGGAACACCTCCACCTCCACCGGGCTGAACCACTGCAGCCGACTGCGAGCACCCTGGACACACCAACACTGGCCTTCATTCATTATAACATGAGGAACACCTCCACCTCCACCGGGCTGAACCACTGCAGCCGACTGCGAGCACCCTGGACACACCAACACTGGCCTTCATTCATTCAAATATGATTTTAAACACTACGAAATTCTGTAGGTGCACCCTTCTATTCTTATATAACTCATCATACATAGCACAAAATGTAATTTATTCATTATTGACGTGAATACCTACTTCTTTTGGCGCACCACAGACAGATTTTCGTGGGCTGAGATTTAAGCTCAAGCGTCACGTTCGTAAATAAAATAAATCTTAGGGTTAAACTCCACGCCATGCCCAGTGCCCTCCAGTTTCACCCGCCTAGTTTCCAAACTGAGCTAAGTATCAAATTCTGAGTTATAAGTTTTCTCTTCTATCGGTAGTTCCTATGGCTGCCAATTGTTTTATTTATTTAGTTCACCAACATTGTGTACACCAACTCATTAAACAATTATGTAAAAGTATGTAAAAAACATTCAATAAGTATAGACAGGGCTAAGTGCCACAATAATCTTACAGGTGGGCATCATGCACATTAGATTTGAGCCTGATTTATTCATTCTGATATGTTTCCCTAAAGCGCCAAAAGAAGCACATATATATTTATCTCCAAATGGAGGACTATATATATTCGGATTTACTTCACGGCTGGTCTAGTCGGGAGAACGGCGACTGCTGATCTGGAGCTGAGAGAGGAGTGAAGAAACCGTAGAATCTTTCAAGGTCATGCGTCATCCACCAACCCGCACTGGTGGATTATGGCCTTGGCTCTCTCCTTGCAAGAGAAGGCCTCGAATCCTAGCAGTGGAAACATGTAGTGGGCTGCTTATGGTTATGCAAACCGGTTTCATCTTGGTCCGTTTCTTGACGTCTGCCTTGACGGCGACCTTGTAGACGACGTGGCACACGCTCTGCTGCGGGTGTTGTGGCAGCCACACGCGGTGCAGCCGCAGCGGCGCGCACGCCGGGACCGCGTCCACGCCGAACAACTGCAACACGCACAAGCTGTGGGTAGCGGCGTTAGAGTAGAATGATCGCCAGGGCCTGACAAACCCTTAGGCAAATTAGGCTGCAAGCCAGGCGCGAGGATTGGAGGGTTCGCTCTGAAATCGTGTCTCCGCATGCTCTATTAATCTAGCATGTACCCTACATATTTCAACTAGCGAAATACTAAAACTAGATGTTTAATAAACTGATAAAGCGTGACCTTCAAGCTGCTTGATCTTGAAATTAACACGCCTGGCGAGTCTTCTCAATTAGCCTAGGGCAGTCAGTCGCTGCGGCCGCCCAGGGCGCTGGATATGAAGTTGCGCTGCGCCGCTTTGTATATGGTCAGCAACTAGGCCTCGTTTAAGCTGCTTTTCCACTAGGACGTGTACCTACTCTCTTTCTACAAAAAACTAAATTTTGAAATAAACTCGCGACTTTCCTACTCCGGTACTTTGTTTCGGCCGGTCGAGCATTGTTTGACGTTTAAATGTTCTAAGCCTAGGTACTCGACGGAACAAGTAAAACGTGAGTAGGAAAGAGGCGAGTTTATTTCGAAGTTACGTTTTTCGTAGAAAGAAAGTAGACGTCCCGATTTGCTATGCAGCTAAGCTGCGACGATGTGAACCTAAGCTCGGGAATTATGTGACCGTTTCCACAAACGTTAACCTGTGTAGCTTGGCTAGTAAGATGTGATATGAAGCTGCACCACCGCGAAGTTCAATCCGTAGCTACTTTCGGTGGCAGACGTGCGACTACTGTAGCACTAGTCTCTCAATGTGTCAATAGCTATATCATTCTCGCACTACTCAATCAATCACAACCCGCCAGGTGTGTTCAATCAGGGACTCCCAAGCTTTTTCAGTTCACACCGCATTTTAGTGATTTGAAATTTGCAGGGTAGATGCAATGATGCTATATTATTGTTACATGCGAAGACACGATTTCAGCACGCCCTCCGATGCTCGTGCCTGTGCCTTAACATGACAAAGACCGAGAGATGAGATTCCGTGTCGGATGCAACCGAATGGTTTCAGAATCGCTACCCAGATCGGAACTAAACAAAAGTCGATCGAAAATTTAACGCCTACGTAAAATAGCATAGCAAAAGTTACCTACCTTGTGCAGTTGTGCAGAATTTTGTCTAAGGCCTAGGGCGTAGCGCTCAGAAAAATTTAAATATAAGTACATCCTTTTAAGTACAAAAATGGAAATGACTCAAGTTTTTATGTAGGTAATTACTTGTATGAAACTCCTTTCAAAATAATAAGACTACATTCACAGAATTACCTCAAAGTTTATCTTATGCGCGGTGAGTTTCCAGCTGTTCTTATCGACTCTACTGGAAGGGATCCAGAACTCGCCGTTGGACTCCTTCGTGAGGAGGTAGGACTTGTCGGAGGGACAGTATGCAAGCAGGGACACCACGTCGCATACATCTCTGTAGTTCTTGAACATGACTTTAGTGTGGTTTTACAGAAAACTTGATAACTTAAGGCTTGATAACCTAAGTGTATAAATGACCAAAAGTACTAGAGAAAGTGTGGTAAGTA
The DNA here is from genome assembly GCA_963693475.1 of Ectropis crepuscularia. Lineage (NCBI taxonomy): Eukaryota > Metazoa > Arthropoda > Insecta > Lepidoptera > Geometridae > Ectropis > Ectropis crepuscularia. Next base: position 1,396,143 of record OY856344.1, on the reverse strand, counting down.
CTAGAGAAAGTATTTATCAAATCGGTTCAAGTATTGTTATAATATAGATTCGTCAGGGTTTCAATATCACAGCCTAAGTAGGGAGATATTCTATATCCCTGGCGAAAAATAATAAACAAGGCCAAGTGTTTTGCTGAAGGCTGAAGGGATGTGGTATTGTCAACTTCATTGTCGTCAAAAAGCAGAGTTATTTCAGATTGTTATTGGAACTTTTTTGGTTGCAGAGAAGAAAGAAGTTTGAAGCTCTCTAAGTTCCTGGAAGAAACTTTAACTTCCTTGACTGGGTGCTGAGTAGCACAAAGAACCAAGCCAATGATAAAATAAAATATATACCTACGTGGAAATGAACGAGTAGGTACTCCGGTCTTTTGTTAAAGATCCAAGTTTTTGAAGTGAAAACTTCTTTAGGCGCGCCTAGACAGATTTTTCGTGGGCTGTGAATTGGATTCTAGCGTCACGCTCGGGTATGATAAGAAATCTTCGGGTATACTCGGGACCATGGCTACTGGCCATTTAGAAATACGTCAGCTAATGGCAAATGCTGAAAGGGCGTGGCCTCGGCATCATGCCATGGCCAATGCATCAGCCAATAGGAAATGCTGACGCAGTGACGCATTTCTAGATGGCCATGCCATGATGCCCAGGCCACACCCTCCGGCTACACACGTGTAGTTTCCAAAGTAAGCTATCAAATTCTGAGTTCATATAAGTTTTCACTTCTATCGGCAGTTCCTATGACTGCCAATTTTTTTCATCCATGTTAAAACCATCCAATATAAACCAATGGAAGTGCCCTGGGTAGCGATTCTGAAACCATTCGGTTGCATCCGACACGGAATCTCATCTCTCGGTCTTTGTCTTATCTGTTTAGCATGACAAAGACCGAGAGATGAGATTCTGTGTCGGATGCAACCGAATGGTTTCAGAATCGCTACCCTGAGCACCTTGAAATTGGTAAGTAACAAAAAGCTGTGTGTAGCGTAAGTGGTTTACAAACCACCAATATACTTAACCCCCTAGAATCACAAGCTGTGGTTTTACTTATTTTGGTTGTTGAGTAAGAATAGGTATACGGGCAAAAACGTCCGGCGTCCACCGCTTCCTGCAACCGACTAGAAGGGAAAGAGTGAGCTCACTATGCCCAACGATGACATGATTCCGTGCGCTCTGAAGTTTGGGAGGGCACATCTGTGTATTGAGATCGTTGCTTCTAAGCTTAAAACACCGTGTTTCGGCTTCAAGAGAAATGTTTCTAAATTAATTACAGGGTAGAGATAAGTCATCTCATAGGTATATCTCCGGGCTCCGGGTAACGAGCTCAGTGCAGAGCAAAGCAGGCGTGTTGCTTACCATCAAGCTAATGTCTTGCTCATATCGTAATCTCAAAGACAAAGTATTACTGGTCCAACTTTATTATTGGGCTCCAACTGTCGATTTTTTATAAGAACTTACTGTGAAAATAACGACGACAACTATAAATTTAAGTAGATAATTAAATGACAGCGCCACCCAAAGACGTCATATGTAAAAGACACACAAAGGCTGCTCGGAGACCTGATAAAAAATCATATTTACATGTGTTGGTGACTAGTGTAATGATTCGGATTATAATATCGTCTTGTATTACATTCACGCACAGGGTAGCGATTCTGAAACCATTCGGTTGCATCCGACACGGAATCTCATCTCTCGGTCTTTGTCTTATTTGTTTAGCATAAGGTTGCCATCCGTCCGGGTTTCCCCGGATTTGTCCTAGTTTAGAACGCGGCCGGGGAGCGTCCGGGCCAGACTTCATTTTGTAATCCGGGTTTATAAGTTTAAAGTCTCATTGAGCCTGTACGCCGCGATGAACCAACGAACCGACTCACTAAATTCTTAATAAATCATGATAAAAGATACCTACTTAACTAAATGAAAGGAGACGGCCCATTTTCCATGGGCATTTGCCCCACAGAAAAAGTGCAAGAGACTTGACCAAAATTGGATCATTGTATAGGATTTTTAATATATATTGAGGAACCGTTTATGTTTTTATCCTGCATAGCGGGGTTTACAAGATATCAACTAAAACATTGAATAAAATAACGCCGCAAGTAGGTAATCAAGAACGTGATTATGTACTTACTACTAAAAGAAGGTAGTAAATTCATTACTTTGCGACGCACTGTGCTCAGAATAATGTCGACTCATCAAAGAGAAGGACCGGAGATTCGGCCAAACCACAAAAAATTACAAAACCTTTGGAAAAATAAAGAAACTCCATGAGTTGTGTGAGTTTCGAACGAATTTTTACTGTACGTAAACTTCAACTGAACTTAAATGAGAAAAACATGACATGGCTGACTTTGACTATAATCTTTACACATAGCACATAGGTACAAATGAAAGGAGAGTTCATCGTAGTACTTATTTATTGGGTACTGACCTGAAGACAAACCACGAACTAAACCTTAACAGGCTTATTTAAATTCACATAAACTTCGATAGCGTGTTTTAACGCCGTACAACGCCATCTAGTTTTGTTTTATGGAACTACATTACCTTAATACAAAATTACTTATACATAGTCATTAAGGTACTTTTTAATCACCAATTTGCAATCCCCGCTTGGCAGGTTAGTATTGAATGTACAGTTTGAATTATTTAATTATATGTTATTTTAATTAAATAACTTGTTTAGGTCTCCGGGGCTAATTAAGTACCTAAACTTGAAACGACTTGGGGCAGAAATGAGCCGTCTCCTTTGTTAAAGGTCGGACTATTGGCGGACAATTCACACAAAACACCATCTAACCCCAAACGAAGCAAAGCTTGTAATATGGCAGCCAAATATGCATAAAAAGATTATTTATATCATTTTCAGCTGTTCAATATGTGAAGTGTATTTAAAAAAGCTGATGACATGTCCGGGTTTTCAGCTCTAAAATCCGGGGTTTTCACGAGTCTTGTCCTGGTTGCCGAACTTTAGAGATGGCATTTAGCATGACGAAGACAGAGAGATGAGATTCCGTGTCGGATGCAACCGATTGGTTTCAGAATCGCTACCCAGAACATGCCATAATATAAATAATTTAATAAAATCGTCTGCAATCCAAGGATTAATAAAAAAATACACGATTTTCACCGCGACGAAATCAGACTGTTACGTTCGGGTATACTAAAATATTGTAATGACGTTACTTCATTCACTTTCTCTTCTTCTCTCGAGCGATTTCCACTTGAAAATGATTTCTCGCTCACTCGCTTTGTTGATCTTTTTGCGTAGCAAAAAAAATTCTTCATCTATGGCGCCACCTATGAAAATAAGGACACGATTTTTTTTATAAACCATAAACCCCATAAGAGATGTCGTTGTAATCGTTCGAGTTTGTAGATGTGCTGTAGATCAAGAACAATTTAAAATATGGGCCACAAACAAAAGTTTCACAAAATAAAAGCAACTAATAATGCTGAAGAGCAACTTATTAAAATTAAAACTGAAACTGAACTATGTACTTTTTTACATTTACAAAGCGCGCAGCTGATGAGCTGAGTATTGATCTAATGTTATGGAAATCTAGCCCTTCTGTAGATATGTAGTGTGTGACGTAGCGATCACGCCACCTCGGTCATGCTGATTTGCGTGTTCCAATTGGTCGAAAATCATGCCATCCCCACCCCAAACAAAAATACGACACACATTCAACATGTTTAGGGATGTACCTCAGAAAATTATTCGTACGTCCAAAATAATCGAGCAATTTTAAATGAAAAACATTTTAAGACAGCAATGTTATGAGAGTTAAGCAGTTTCAAGTACACGAATTATAAAAACAGATTGTATAATATAAAAGTAATCTGATAATCCACCTGGCTGGCATGAACTTCAGATATTCAAGCGATTTGATTTTGGACAGCTGACATTCGAAACTTTCAAACTTGTCGAATGGTCATTCGATCGTTGTTGATTAAATCTTTTCCAAATTGGTTTTCACATCACTAAGAAAGTGCGGTTTGGTGGAAGACTCCACTGGTGTTTATTTCGCATTTATTTTGAAAATAGTGCTAATTTACAAGTGAAATATAGACTCGAACGCTTCATATACAGAGAAGGTAAGCAGCTTATTATGAATTACACAAGTTATGGCTATGACGTTCTCTCAGTACAGACAAACCTAACCTATAAGAAATATAAAATTACCTGCAGTTATTACCCGCATATCTCTGGATTTCCTATGAAATACGACCAATTAAAATTCATAAATGTACTCCACCAGTATTATACCATAATACTCTTTTCTTATTAATTTTGAGGAATTGTCGGAACACCCGCATCTAAAATTGAATCTGATGTTTGCTACGTGGTTGAGCGTACCCTTCTTTAGAATTTTAATATTTTTTTAATGAAAATTGTTAGCACGTCGAATAGCATGTAGCTCACACTATCAACATTTATAGGTTTCATATTTTAAGTAATTTTTTGCACCTGATATGCCCTGGTATACATACACCTTGTAGACCCAAAAGATCTCAGAGTAATCTAAATTATCTGGCTGCTCACAGCGAAAGCAAAGAACATGCATTTACTATTCACGGAAATAATGCTATTTGGCTTGCTGATCCAGTCATAATAGATCAATGTTGGAACAATGACCCTCAAAATATTTTTTTATGCTAGAAATGTTACAAAGATAATCAATCACCAATTTAATCTGTGATGAGACCAGAAAGAACTCCTGTCAAATAATATTATTCTATAACATATTATTTACAAATTTTGGAAAATTAATAGGTAATTTAAGATCAAATCAAAAATTGACCTTCTGTACCTAACATGATTACTGTGATGTGCAAAAATGTATTATTTGGTTAGTTAGAATTGTAATAGCAAGCCACGGAGTGTGTTCTTTCTTTTAGCACAGTTTCAACCAAGTGTTATGTATAGTATATAATATTATGAATCTATGATACAGAAATAAATTAAATTGTTAAAATAACTTTATTAACACTTATTTTTGTTTAACCTATGTTCAAATCTTAAATTCTTATCAGTAATGTTAAACTACAAATTCTTACAAGATACATAATTTTCACCTTGCTGGGGAATGTTCAAAACTTAAATTTCACCCACAAATTATAACCATCCTGACCACTTCAGTTTTGAAACACAAAAATTACATTACTACTGGTCCATTCATTGCAGAGGCAAAATGCTACACTGTCACAATATTTAAAACTGATAATCCAACAATGGTGTGTGAGTGTGTGGCCGAGAGTAGTGCATTGTAGGGCAGATATTTGATTTTCAATATTTTGATAGTGTAGACCTTAGAGAAATATTCAATATTTTTTATTTTCTAAATGCAGTGTGGCTCTTTGTGCATAGGTGGTTGACCTACTTGTTTATGATTAGGTACCTCTCTTGCTCGTCTTGTCTGTTTCCTTTTAGGGTAACAAAGAAAGAGTTACAAGGCAAGCAAGAGACAACCTACCTAAGCAGCAACTGAGCAACACACCCATTTATAAGAATGAAGAGCGGCATGAATACTGCATTCACCATATTGTGGCTTAACATCAAGAGAGATGGTAGTCATGTAAGCACAATGTTGACAAAAAATAAAATCTTTCCTTTGACAGTAACAAGTATATTTTCATCATAAATTGTAAGTTTGTTTTGTATACAAGCTCGTCTGAGCCATCACTGTTTTTGTTCATTCACAAAAACTGTTTAACAAGTAAATAGGTGCTTAGGTTAATTAGCTAGTACGTACTGACATTTATTTTTTGTTTGCCTCATTAAGTTTTTGTTTCATTGTCTAAGGAATTTGTCAAAGCGTTTAGGTCATCTGTAAGGCTTTACAATTCAATAATTAAATTATGCCATAATATTATATTACAAAAGAGGGTGTGTGTATGGGACAGTAATAATTATTATTTTTCTCTGAAAAGTCAAGCGACCTCTCAAACAAACTTGATTTAACCGATTTTGATTTAATTGTTATGTGACTACCCTGGATGTACAATCTACTAAGAAAATACAATCATTTTAAAATCTATTGAGTGGAGTAATCAAACCATAAGGCCGGATTGCGAACCTCTTCTTTTTTTTTAAGATTGAAAATCCTGCCTCATCAATAAATCTCTTGCTGAAGGAAACAATAAGTCGATACGTTATTTGCTCATATATGTACGTCGTATATATATATATATGTGTGTTGATGTAGGTACGTCGGAAAGGGGCCCCTTAATAAACCTACACCCGTGTCACAAGTCGCGGGATCTACCTACTCGGGATTTCTCTCTCTGCCACACGATGGACCCGGCAGCCGCACGGTGAATCCATAGAATGCTAAGAAGTTCGTCTCTGTTTCTTAAGTTTTTGTTTTATTTTCCAAGTGTTTAACCGATTTCAACAATGTGGGACCACCTCTGAAGTTTGATCCTAGACGTCAACTGTAAACCTAAAAAAAGTTTATAACTAAAAAATATTAGAGTCTCCTTCTTTGAAGTTGCTTAAAAAAATAATGGCTAGATAATGCATTTCAGTGAGACTACTACTACAGCAACATGGGTTGCGTACCGTCCGCAAGATGCGGGTCAGGCAAGGTCGCGTACTTTGCACTTCCCGTCCTCCAATTAGCGGCCCCCTCCGAAATACCACTGCTTCGATACTACGCTCGTCCACTGCTACGCAAAAAATGGAACTGGTTCCACAACTAGGTTTATTCTATCGTTATTACTTTACCGACTAATTTGGCCGTTGAGCTAGTCTCACCGGACCAATAGTGGTTCACCTTTTGCTGGGCGCCTTTTACTGACAATTTATTTTATCGATAATAGGTCGTGCAACATCTTGCCTGTTTGCTAAGCGACGATGCGATCTACAATGAACCGAATTACCAAAAAGTAATTTTACCAAAAAGTAAGTACTAAAATTTTAATCGCATCGCGCGTCGTTTGCAATAACGGATTATTTTCCCGAGATAAACAGTACCTAGCCCATGTGGTATTTCAGAATATTACCAACCTACTTATATCTCTACCAAATTTCATCCAGAAATCCCTCTCGGTTTTTGCGTGAATAAAGAGTTACAAACTTTCGCATTTAAAATATTTAGTACCTGAGTGACCGAGCTTTGCTCGTTTTAAATACTAAATATCAGACTTAGATACTTACAGATAAAAGAATCCAAGAAATAGATTTTCTTTAAAAAAAAACATGAAAAAAAAGAGAAGCCGCCTGGATTCGAACCCGGAGCTACTAAGTCGTGACCGCCCGACTTCCCATCTGAGCTGTTACGCTGTCACATCACGCAGCGAAATTTACCTTCGCATTCTAATGTCTAATGTGACAGTTTTTCAATGTCTAAAAACGCGCATAATATGCGTTTTTTTATGAAACCTAGTTAGATCGATTTATCGTCCCCGAAACCCCCTGCAAACATAATTTCATCAAAATCGCACGAGCCGTTTCCGAGATTCAGATTCTATAATATATATAGGTATATGCATATTTATCAACAAGAATTGCTCGTTTAAAGGTATAAGATAGTACGATTCCATTACACTGGCAGAACTAGTTCGATTAATTATTTATGTCAAATTATCTGCTACGCAATAGGAGGACAAAATGTAACTTGGGCAGACCAATACAAAAACTAATCTACTGTTACATGTCTCCTGTCTGCCGGGGTTGGGCTGGCTACCTGGGTGCCAGGTCCCTCATAAAATGGTCGGAATTTGCGCCAATACTTTTTTATCACAAACCGGGCGTGAGCGTTCACCGCGCTACCCTCGTCCTTCCACCGTCTAACTAAATCGTCTTTGGCCTTGCTATTGCTGTCTCTTTCATTACAAGCGAAAAGAAAAGAGAGACCACTATCAACGCTGTGCCAGTTTTAGTTAGGTAGACCCCCGGTTCTGAACTCAATCTAACAGCACACGTTACCAGACGAGTCGGATTACTTCGACTTTGTTAACTCTGTAAGCTGGCAGTTTTACGTCACTGTAGCGAACAATGTTATCGATTTATCCTGGATTTTCAACAAAAGGTTTGTAAGAATACGCATAGCCCTTATGCTGAAAAATAAAATTACTCCACTAATTTTAACAACATATTCCCAGCCTGACTTTTAGGTAAGTATATAAAAACATTTTTATAGTCGCACGCTATAAGATGAGTTAAAAATAGGCTACAATAAGGTACCTTAATGTAACTCTTTGTACCTTTAGAAATATAGAGATTTTAAAATGACCCGACTATTGTAGTCTTCATATCTATAATAATAGCAAAATGCTATCTCAATTTTTTTGCTCCAACTTTAGTTATTCAGAGCCATCCAGCAAGAAAGCTTTTCAGTTTCATTACAGTGCTTAGATGAGGTGAGTCACTCGACTCTCTCTCTCGGATGGAATACAAAGTACGAACTTTGAGTCACCGGCTCTTAACTGCAGCATTATCTATTCTATGCTGCAGCTGAGCTGTTGGTTCAAAGTACTTTCTTTGTCATCCCACGGGTACGTTCGTCGCGCCATATTCCGGAAACCAAAGTCCTTTTAACGTTGTCAATACACATGCTTTATGCCTCCACTCGCTACCGATAACGTCTCTTGACATGTCTGTTGATAAACAACTTGTTATACATTAATGTCCTTGCTTTTTTATTTATTGTTTTATAGCTGACTAGCTGCGCCCCGCGCTTGGTTGTAACCATTGACTTTAACTGAATAAAATTATCCCGGTGTTAATCTGGGTAATGTACTTAGGACGAGTTTAATTTAATCATAATCCCTATAACCATTACAGAGATACGTGGGAGCATAAATAAACAGTATAAACACTTACAAATTCACAAACTTTCGTCTTTATAATATTAGTATTTCTAATGAAGTCTATAAACTTCTAAGTCATGTCTTTTTTGGTTTACCTAACGACATTGTAAGATCTCTTTTGACTGTACGCTTTATAAACATTACCGGACGCTATTCGGACGTAACTCGGACGCCTCCAAGCATAGGGCAAACTTGGACGATAGACACCCCGGTTTCTGATTCACACTGCGTTTTATACTGTTCAGATTTCGAACTTCTGTTCTATCGTAAAGAAAGTGACCTTCGCAATCTCTAAAGAAAAAGGGGTGTTGTAAACGCTGTTGTCTCTTTAATTTGAACCAAAAATAGAGAGCAATAAGGAGTATTTTAGTGAAGCGTTACACCCCTATCCTTGGTATTATCTGCGTAAGATCACACGGCAACCTTTGTAGGACGAAGTCCACCTCCGCGTCACGCATCAGGCGATGCGCGGCCTACTTGACGAGATAAACGTAGTCTGCTCACTTCTGGGCCGCTTGCTGCGATAACACTAATATAACAGGTCTAAAGTACGCGCTTACACAATGTCACCGGTTAAAGCCAGTTCTTATTTAGGTAATTCATTAACGTAATTGCCGCAGCAAAGTAGCATCTGGCCTGTGAAGCTAGGTGTACACTGGCTTGGTAGTCTGCAGGCAATGGTCAAACTGCCTATAAGCAGCTCATTTTGTTTTCTACAAATACAAAATTTTAGTCAAGTTCAAAAGGTACCAAAAATTTCGGCAACAATCCTTTGGCTCCGAAACAAGTCGTAATTATATTTTGAAAGACAATGGCTTCAAAGAAATTTTTACTACCATGGGAGTCATGATAGCAAAATTTTACATTGCTGGAATTCGGAAGCTTCTCTTACAAAATGAGAGCCTTAATCCACATACACATGTCGTCGAATTCTATCTTTCTTTAGGCATTAAAGCCAGTCGCATAAGCAGCCCACTAAATGTTCCCACTGCTGGGACTCTGGGCCTTTTCTCGCAAGGAGTGTCAAGGAGAGTCAAGACCATAATCTACTACGCTGGCCAAATGCGGGTTGGTGGATGACACATGTCTTCGAAAGATTCTATAACAGTAAAAAGTTTTTTTCTATCGGACTTCTCGTAACTCGAAGAAGCGGCATCGTTTCATGGTTGATGTTCCAAAGACACGAACAAAGAGGTTTGACTCTACTTTTGTGATAAGAACGTCTCGACTGTGGAATGAGTTGCCTGAGTGGGTTTTTCCCGATGGTTATAATCTTGGTGTCTTCAAATCGAGAGCGAATCGGTTTCTTCTAGGTAAGCACGCTCCATCTTAGACCGCATCGTCGCTTAACATCAGGCGAGATGGTGGTCAAGTGTAAAGCTATAATAAATGTTAAAAAAAAAAAAAAAAAAAAAAAAAAAGAATAAAGCCAGTGGCCATAACAAACTCGTCTATCTGAAGTAGAAAATACTCGGAGGTGCACAGTATTCGAAATCTCTTAATTATTAAAATAGTGATATTCTTCTAGCCACTATTAAAGTCGTTCGAGCAGTATATGAAGAATATTTCTACAAATGCCATGAACCCAATACACAAACGACACTCGACGTTTTCAATTTTCGTCCAACAGTTCTAGCTTATCGAACCAGGTACGCCTAGATAAACCGGAATTTTACCATCTATTGGAAATCTCCTCGGGGATTTCGAGCGATATTGCGTCGCACGTCGCACACCTTTATTGTCATACCAAACTCAAACGTAATCGTAACACACTGAGATACTATATCTTCAGATCTCGTCGATAATTCTCCGTGTAGGCTGTGTCTATCGATTTCCCTACCCACTCGATGTAATCGAGACCAGCCTCCGAGCGTTATCAGTCAAACAGAAATAGCCGTCTCGAGCCTCGTGATAATTCCTATGTACCGCTTAATATTCTGTTCGATAAACTCGAGTATCAACTCCAGGCCTAAATCACGGGTATTTGAGAGCCGATAAGCCAAATAAACTTGATAACATAATCTGAGCCACTTGATGTTATAACAGCGATGACAAGATACCTATGTTTGCTGTTGTCGTATTTTTGCGCGACCGAACTGATCTTGAAGATTGGGATTTCGGTGTGGTGGCACGGCAATCATAAATATATACGCGGGTACGTTTAAGCGATTCTTCCAGATACTTAATTTATTTTTATTAACCTATTTACTTATTTAAAATTGCTTTAGTGGACTAGTGGAGAATTGCACAAGCGTAACATTGTAGGTTTGAATAAATTCGTCTAAAGTATTTTTCCAATTACGACCTACATTTGTAAATTCTTGTCATCACCTCTGGCTTAATAGGTGAAAGAAAACATGAGAAACCAACATGTTCCAAGAAATACATACATATATCGAGGACTTATGTCCTCTCCACCAATCACCACTTCCCCAATATGGCGAGCCTTGACTCTCTCCTTTAGAAACACTGTGCTGTTATGGGCAGGCGTGTTACCAATAGGCACCTGCCCCTTTCGTCCCGTCACTATACCAAAAATAAAAGTTACAATTTCAAAGCAAAAACTGAAATCTCGGCCAACATTGCTAGATTACATACCCATGCATTACCACGGCGTAGGGTATATTATAGCACGTATATCTAGAAGAAACCTTTATAGTATAAATATTCCCAAGATCACATTTCCATAATTAGATACACATACTTGATACTACAAAGGCTGTGGTTAAGAATACTGTAATACCTACAAGAGTGCTCGAAATTATATCAAGTATTCCACATTGCAGACTGTTCTCTCGACTCGGTCAATACCAGCTCCGCTATAGCAGGCGCGTCTGGCTCGGAACACGTTTCGGGATCGGTTCAAGGCGAAAGCGAAAGTAAAAGGAAACTTGTCTGGGGCGCTCCTTTGGAAACTTGTGGATAAATCGCTTTATTTTATATGTACTCGCTTTCAGGAACGCGTGTCGAAATCTAGGTCGTTGTCCTTTCGCTGTTTCGTACCGTTTGTTGCCTGTGGTGTGTGGGGGTCGTGTACTTGCTTCCACGCGGGTTGAATTTCATTGATCTCTACTATGTCCTGAAGCGTGATAGTCTACACGCAACTTAACGCGTCTAAATAAGTTTTTTTACTTTTATAGGTTTACACTTGATCGCCGTCTCGTCTGATGTCAAGCGACGGGACGATGTGGTCCACGATGGAGCGTGCTTGTTTAGACGAAACAGATTCACTTTCGATTTGAAGGGACTAAGATTGTAACCATCGCATTGGGAAAATCCCAGTTAAGCAACGCATTCCACAGCCTAGACGTTCTTATCATAAAAGTAGAGTCGAACTTCTTCGTTCGAGTCTTCGGAGACGTCAACCATGAAATGTTGCCGCTTTTTCGGGCTACGAGCAGTCCGATAGAAAAAGACGGAAAGATCATGCGGATCAATTGCACTCCGAAGTGTATCCGATAAACCGATAAAGTTATATATATAAAGTTAAAGTTATATATTGGTGGACAATTCACACACAACACCATCTGACCCCAAACTAAGCAAAGCTGTGTGATGGCGGCCAGATAGCTAATATAATACTTATATAGTTTTAAATACATACTTATTATACATAGAAACACCCAGACACAGTGCAAACGTTTGAATTCATCACACAAATATTTGCACTGGGTGGGAATCGAACCCACGACCCTCGGCTTCTCAGGCAGAGCTACTACCAACTAAGCCACGAGGCCAGTCCAAGACATGTTTTTCATTTCGAAAATCTCGTCCCAATAAATATGCTCTAAATTGCAAAAGGTCACACACAAACAGATTTGCACTTGCAAAACCAGTTATTGCTTAAAAAATGCAGTTTTTGCTGCAGCGGCGACAGTGGTATAGCGTGATCCACCTGCCGCATGCCGTTCTGCCAGTCATTAGTGTATCGAAGTGCGTACGTCGCGTCGCGGCGCGTCGTCGCAACTGTGTCACGGAGCTAAAGTTCACCCAAATAGGGCGATAGTTATTATAGAGTTTTACTCTTTACTCGCACCGTCACGTTTTTATATTCACCAGCGACATTTGACTTTTTATTGTGGAATGTTATACTCGACTAACACCTGGACGTCTACTCTAATTCAACGAAAACGTAATTTCGAAATAAACTCTTGATTTTCCAACTCCGATTCTACTTCGATACGTCGTTTTGTCCGCTTAAATGTTCTAAGCATACTCTAATTAATAGGAAAATCGCGAGTTTATTTCGAAATTACGTTTTCGCTGAACTAGAGTAGACGTCCTGGATCTGTACGTTTTAGAAACTAGATGATCGGGTAAACTTCGGACCGCTATATTGTTTAAAGTGAAAACTTCTTCAGTCGCTTTGAATACTTTTTGGTATAGTATCTTATGGGCCTGTCATTGTTAAATGCTAAAATTTTAAGTGGTCACTTCTATCTGCAGCGTTTATGACTTGTCACTTTTTAGGGTTCCGTAAAACGTAAAAACGGAACCCTTATAGATTCGTCATGTCTGTCTGTCTGTCTGTCTGTCTGTCTGTCTGTCTGTCTGTCTGTCTGTCCGTCCGTATGTCACAGCCACTTTTTGCCGAAACTATGAAAACTACACTGTTGAAACTTGGTAAGTAGATGTATTCTGTGAACCGCATTAAGATTTTTACAAAAGTTTAAAAAAAAAAAAAAATTAGGGGTGCCCCCCATACTGAGAACGCAAGCTCAAAAAAAATTTTTTCATCAAACCTACACGTGTGGGGTGTCTATCGATAGGTCTTAATAAATGATGTTGAGGTTTCTAATATAATTTTCGTCTACACTGAATAACTTGCGCGAGAGACGCTTCCAAAGTGGTAAAATATGTGTCCCCCCCCCCTCTAACTTCTAAAGTAAGAGAATGAAAAAACTAAAAAAAATATATGATGTACATTACCATGAAAACTACCAACGAAAATTAGTTTGAACTCGATCTGATGAGTAGTTTTTTTTTAGTACGTCATAAATACACTATTATTAAAACTTCGATCAAAGTTACAACGAACTACAAGAACTATGTGTACTATGTATATTATGTTACTTGCTGGAACGGAACCCTTCATGGGCGAGTCCAACTCGCACTTGGCTACTTTATTTATTTCTATTAACGTTTAGACGCACCCGTTTATGTCGAAGTATCGCATTGTTGTTCAGTCACACCCCGGACACTCGGCCTAAACTCCAAACAAACGGTGAAGTCGACATACCTACACTCACACAACTACGCATATGTCGTTCGAACACATTTACGCATGTGTGCGTGTCATCTAGGGTTACTAAATTATTTTATGGAATCGCTGTGACCCGTGAGTTCACCTGCCTGTGGCATAAAATCTTACCTAGTTAGTGTTCGATCTTTAATGTAGGTAAATATAACTTTCATCAACAATCAGAAGGGAGAAGATTTAAAACAAAATAGGAGATAATAAAGGTACCATGTACGAATTGATTTTTAGTTAAGTACACTTACCCAAAGAGAACTTTATTCTCATAATATATTAATTAATCACTCCACATATCGCGTATTTCATTATAGGTAGGCTAGTCACAGAACTTATATAGAATAGCTTAACACAGTTTATAAAAATGATTCAATCTTTGTAGAAATTCTTATGAAATTAAAAATCTCTTATTCTCGTTTTGTATAATAGACGATAAATTTGGTACTATTTTGTTAAATAATACAGCATCATGGTCGTATTCTCATAGAAAATTATCGTCCGATATAATAACCCTTCGTTGAGTCCGCCTCGCGTCCGCGAGGGCGGGGGGTGGGGAGTGTCCGTTCTATCTATATTATCTACTCTATGGTTCAGTCTCGATTTACTTACCTTGCTACGTGTTATAAACGTTTTTAGTTTACGATACGTTTTTAGAATGGCAGATTGTGATAGATGAGTCAAAAAATAAGTCGAATTATTGAATTCGACATAAATATGCTCGTCAAAATAATGTAAGAAATTTAAATATTAATGTCGCGTGTGCGCGAACAAGAACTATTATAACTAAACTTCCGGCTTCCTTCTTGACTGACATAATCTACAACTTTTTAAGATATAGGCAATGGCTATATTGTAGGTCAGCTTGTCTATCACCTTCCTCCACACCGTAAGTTGCCAAAGGCGAGTGGTCTAACTTCAAAAATAGCTCAAATTTTTGATAGGTTTTTTGCCTTTCTAACATCAATTAACACAATTTTGTGTCAATTTCTATGCCGAGCAAAATACGTGATTGGCCGAGGTCCGGATCGGAAGGGCCGCGATCGGCCCACACAGTCCGACTGCGGGTATTATTATCTGAGGGCGGGCAGACATGACGGGAGCGGCTCGGACTTCGCCCCCGGCCGCCATTATCCCGCCGTAGGCGCGCGCGCCGCCTTCCTGCCGCCGCGCCGCGCCGGCGCGCGGGTGACCACGCGCAGGGGAACCTGACCCTTGGTATTCAGTATTTCTCTATTGACGTGTCTCATCCTGCTAACATAAAGTAACTAGCAGCGCCCCGCGAAGTTCCCGTTCTCGTTGTTTTCCGGGATAAAAAAGTAGCCTATATAGCCCGGGATAAAATTACGTTTTCGTAGAAAGAGAGTAGACGTCCTGTTCTACTTCTATCCGTCGTTTCGTCCGTCCGTAACGTCAAACAATGTTCGATCGGACGAAACCCTTGTATTCACTAGGTACTTATTTCGGCATCGTCGTGTCTCATCCTGCTAATTTTAATAACTAACTGTAGGTACTCCGCGGATTTACAGTTGTTAATTATATATTTCGCGTATTTCCCGTTCCCTTTATTATCTCGGGAAAAACATTGTCATTTGTAATATTAATAGGATTCCAAATACGATACACACAAATTAATCTGAAATTTGGAATTCGCATAGATTGTAGTCAAATAGCATATGGGCTTTTAATAGTAAATAGTGTGTGCTTATGTACGCAAGCAAGAAGTCAGTACTTCTGCTCTTTATTCCTCGTACTAAGAAGAAGTATTAACTTCAACTGTAGAATAGATATACAATATCCAAGTCACACCCGCGACTTCCATGACGTCGTCACACCATCTTTTCCGCGCCCGTCCCCAGTCCCGCGCGGTGTCTCTGGGCCGCCAGTGTATGATGCGCTCGCTCCATCTACCGTCTCCAGGACTTGGCCAGCCCACTTCCACTTGAGCCTACAGAGTATCGTCACTGCGTCCGACACTTCGGTCCTCTGTCTGATAGCATCATTTCGAATACGATCATTAAGTGTTAAGCCCGGCAGATACTAGTAACAAATAAAGTCGAATGTTAACAATTTGGGCCGATAAAAAAAAAAACTCTTTATTTTTATTTTCGGCATGATACATCAAAATTACCTTTTATACTTACAATTTTAGTGCGATTGTACCAACGAGAATGTTTTCTATCTACATACATAGCTTAATATGTTAAGCTATGTAGACCAATATTACACTTAATATTATTTAGCAAACTAAGTCATAAAAAAAATTACTCATTAGCCTAGACTTTCCGAATTAGGCTAGAATCTAGCCTAATTCGGATTATAATCTAGCCGCTAGATTATAATAAATATATTAGTCACCAAGTTGGTTGGTGAATAACTATTAAATAAAAAAAATGTTAAGAATAATAATATTTCAATACCGAAACAAAGGACATGAGTCAGACGTGAGGTCTTCGGTCGTATCTCGAGAGACGCGCACTTAGTTTCATTCACCTGTATTTGTTGCGTTTTAAAATTGTTATATCTTTGTTGTGCTGGTAACTAACCACCTATCTCTATTGTGTTTACTAAGCCTCCACACCGACCGATGTTGACATTCGAGATAGTGTCGCTTGTTTTGTTTGCGAGACAAAGTCGAATCGAGCTGAACTGAGGTGATTGATTGATAAACTATTTTCAACTGTTATTGCACTTAAACACTTTTGTTATATATGTATTATTGAGTGACGAAAAGAGAACGACATGTGCTTCATGG
This sequence comes from Ectropis crepuscularia, assembly GCA_963693475.1. Taxonomy (NCBI): domain Eukaryota; kingdom Metazoa; phylum Arthropoda; class Insecta; order Lepidoptera; family Geometridae; genus Ectropis; species Ectropis crepuscularia. Next base: position 1,379,326 of record OY856344.1, on the reverse strand, counting down.
TAAGCAACATGTCGGCCTATAGTAGTAGTGTCACGCAGCTATTTGAACAAAGAGTCTAAATCATTATCTAGCGTTTGTACCTCGCTCGTCATGAAAAGATTTAAGACGATTTATCGCTATGCCCTGTAATTTATCTGGAAACATTGAAACCGTTCAAACCGAAACAGGACGTCTACTCTCTTTCTACGAAAACGTAATTTCGAAAAAAAACTCGCGACTTTCTTGTTCTCGTTCTACTTCGTTTCGTCCGATAGAACATTGTTTGACGATTAAATTTTCTAAGTCTACTCTAATTAGAGTAGGCTTAGAAGATTTAAACGGACAAAACGACGGATCGAAGTAGAATCGGAGAAGGAAAGGCACGAGTTTATTACGAAGTTACGTTTTCGTAGAAAGAGAGTAGACGGCCAGGGCGGTAGAATAACTGTCAAATGTGTTGTACTCCTATGCGGACGCTGCAAAGAGTCCCACTACTACAATTTTATATGATTACTATTTACCTACAACGGTTGTACTCACTTAAACTTGTTTGTCTCAACAAAAAGGTGTGATGATTGTTAATTTAAAAACAGCAATTGACTGGGGATCATCAAGATGTAATATCAATTAACAATATCAGCCGAATTAGTTGGTTTTTTGAACTTTAATCCCATTTCGAATGTTGCGTATCGTTTTAATTGGTTCGAGATGTTGGTTTATCGGTAGTTAATTATAATATGATTGAATATGACTGTTAAAAATATGGATAATGTAAAAAATAAACACCTGTGTGTAGTTCAAGTGACAAGGCTCTTTTGTAAATATGTATTTTAAAAAAATGTAAGTAAACGGAATCGTAATCTAATAAAATGTTTTCGGAAGAAAATTGTTTTTTTTCTTTTGTCCGCATTAGTAAAAAAATATGGCCACCCCCCATATTTAGCAGCACTTAGCTCATTTCGTGCCACGCTCTGCTCTCACGTGTAGGAGTTTTTTATAGGACTTACAACAAATATCTTTGTCAGCTATATCCTCTGAAGTTTGTACTCCTTATTGTTCGAGAGATAAAGGGCGTTTTGCAATGTCACGCGCGCATTAGAACAAAGCAGGATGCAGTAATCGCGTGTCTGTTGTCGGGGCATTATTCTATTCAATGTTAGACTTTAGACCTCCGCTGTTTGCTGGTTTGCCGTGTTTACTGGAAATTACTTTAAAATGTTCTCGTAATTACTAAGGATCCATATTAGATTTGTTTCCCATACCTCATGTCTTCCAGCTTAATCCAGTTTATATCAGGACTAGCGGCTTATGTTATACAATAAACAAATAATCAGTTTCTGCTAGGTAGACCGCATCGTCGCCCCTCTATTATTAACCTAATCTTACTAACTTTACTTACGGACATGCGTAGACCATACCTTCAACCTTTCTATAAGTGGAACAAGCCCCCGATATCCTACTAATACGATAAATGCCATAGTTTATTTGTTGCTCTATCGAGTCGTAACTACTGAACGGATCGGGTTCAAATTCGGAACACAATTATATTCAGTTAGTTATAGTCTAGAGTAAAACATAGGCTACTTTTTATCATGGGAAAATAACGAAAACTACACGGGTAAGACCGCGAGGCGCAGCTAGTTTGTAACACTAGCATAGTGAACCGCGACAGGAGTTATAGTGATCGTTATTTTAATCTTCGTGCATACATGTGCATAAGTAACTTATCAAATATAGTTAGTAAGTTATGGTTAGAAGTAGCGTCGTCTACGTTACAAAATTTCGGTACGCAGAGGCAATCTGATGCCGACTACCGTAGTAGGTTCTAGAAAAATCTATCATAATTAATTTATCGCACTTTGCCACACCTTTGTATTTTGTATACCTACCTGTTGCGTGATTTCAGCTCAAATTGTACATCTTACGTCAGCCGTATACGCATTACGCATAATATATAGTTTATTACCTAACGAATGCGTACGTCTTCTTCCCGTGTATCCGTCGTTGTGGGTTCAGTGAGTACCGCGCCCGACCTTCCCTAACGCGGTCCGATTTCAATGGTACCATAGACGTCATATCTCCTTACGAGAAAAGGCCCTTAATCCTAGCAATGGGAACATTAAGTGGGCTGCGTCGTGGCCAGGAGTATTTTCTTTTCAACTGAAAGATGCTGAACTTTAATTGCTATGGGTTTGCATCGTTCTCCTTTTAATTTCAAGCGTAAAAAAGAGGGAATAGTATCCCACTTTAAGTCTCACTGCTGGGACTTGGGTCCTCTCGACTAGTCCACCACTTGGCAATATTATTCTTCTTTCGGACTGCTCGTAGCTTAAAAAAGCGACATCGTTTCATAATTCTCGTTCCAAAGACTTTAAAGAAAAAGGTTGACACTACTTTTGTTTTAAAAACGTCTAGGCATTGCCTGAGTGGAGTTTTCCCGATAGTTACAATCTTTGTCTTTAAATCGATGTTGAATTGGTTTCTTCTGGGTAATTCGATCACGCTCCATCGTAGAGATCGCATCGTCGCCGTCGCTTACCACCAGGCGAGATGGATCAAGAAATATAAGCTTACAAAATAAAAATAAACATTGATAATTTGTAACTTACCTCTTTAAAATTGTTCGACGGGTCACATTACAGCCCTCGGGATTGAGTTTGTGCAGCCTTGGGGTAAACTGTCCCTTCTACGAACTTTCGAGCTCCGCGGTTCGGTGCAAGCGTACCGAACGCACTCAACGTTTATTTAGGTATGGCCCATTTATGTCCCTGGAGTGATAAATTTGATTGTTTTGCGAGCCTTTATTACTGTATTCAGTCGGGAAAGCTATAAATATCTGGGAAAGTTGGAAAAATGCATTACTTAATGTCTTTCTAATATTCAAAATGTTAGCTTAGGTGTTTGTTGCTCAATCACGTCGGAACCGCTCGAGGGATGGAGTTGAAGTCTGTAACACAGATTATTATGTAATAACACAGGCTTCTTTTTAACACGAGAGAGTTAAAGAGAATGCAAACTAAGCTGGTAAGTCGCGGGGCACTGCTAGTAACTACACATAAAAGTCGCACATCGGCAGTGCACAGAGAAGTAAAAACACAATACAATTTATGTACTTACATCTCACAAGATTTCATATAAAGCGTGTAACGTCCAATAATCTATTTTCTCCAAAAAGACTTTAATTTCAAATTCCATTCAGACACTCGACCAAATTTCATACGAATCTATCATTATACAATTATAATATAAAATATATAAATTTGCTATATGTATATATACAAATAATATAAAAATTTGCTTTCATGTATTTAGACGATAATATCGTCTTTTTAGCAAATTTTAATTTTTTGTTCATATATCCGAAACCGCGATACCGATTTCAATAAAATGTATAACATGAAACCACATCTGAACTTGATTTACCAAACAAAAAAAACATCTAAATCGATTAGGTAACAATTGGCGGCTCTATCATGGAACATACATACAAAAAAAAATTGGCAGTCATAGGAACTGCCGATAGCAGTGAAAACTTATTTAACTCTGAATTTGATAGCGCACCTTGGAAACTACGCAGGTGTAAGCGGAGGGCATCGCCTCGCTATCAAGGCATGGGCATCTAGAAATGCGTTAGCATTTCCCTTAGGCTCGCGCATTTCTAGATGGCCATGCCATGATGGCGAAGCCACGCCCTTTCAGCATTTCCCATTGGCTGACGCATTTCTAGATGCCCAATCGCCAAGGTCCCGAGTTTACCCGAAGATTTCTTGTTGTGAATTGTGAAGATACCCGAGCGTAACGGTAGAATTCAATTTACTTACACCCCACGAAAAATTTGTCTAGGCACGCCTAAAGAAGTTTTCACTTCAAAAACATCCAACCGAATTGGTTGTATATATACCTCCTCCTTGTTTAATATGTACCATTAAAAAGCGTCTTCGACACTACGTCACTACGACAATGTCGATGACGCGAAACTGTAAGATTTTCCCTACCAAAAAATGTTCAACGCAGCTAAATAAGTTTTCATTTAAAACAAACATGTAACTGAAAAGTTTACATAGATCTATCTAAATAAAAATATGCGGTTGGCCCGAGGGGGCTATTCTCTATACCTGTGTCAAGAATACAATGGACATCTTTAGCTGTATTGAAAATCTTGATAGCATGTGAGATGTTTCAATGCAAACTAGACCCCATTATAATACTAGGTAGTATGTGTTTTTACACCAGTTTTATGATGAAATAAATTTATGTTCAATGCTTTGGCCCCGTCGTGCGAATGTCCGTGCACAAATTGTATTTTATCATTACATACATTGTAGTTAGGGCACAGTTTTATCATCTCATGTTTACTGGAGTGTTTGGCTAGATTACTTGTAGAATCCTACTAATATCAATCATCATCATCAGTCTGTATTCGTCCACTTCTCGACATAGGTCTTTCCAGCGACCTTTGTGAGGTCATCTGTCCATCTAGTGGGAGGCCGTCCAACTCTGCGTCTTCCGGTTCGTGGTCGCCACTCGAGAACCTTTCTTCCCCATCGGTTGTCAGTTCTGCGAGCGATGTGGCCTGCCCATTGCCACTTCAGCTTAGCTACTATTCGAGCTATGTCGGCTACTTTCGTTATTTTGCGAATATCCTCATTACGGATTCTGTCGCGCAAAGAGACTCCGACCATAGCTCGCTGTGTGACTTTGAGCTTTGTTATGAGGCCTACAGTTAAGGACCACGTCTCAGTTCCATAAGTCATCACTGGCAACACGCACTGATTGAAGACTTTCGTCTTTCTTCCGAGTTCTTCTTATTACGAAAGTGGAATCAAACTTCTTCATTCGAGTCCTTGGAACGTCAATCATGAAACAATGTAGGTTTTAAGAGGTACAAGCTGTCAGTTTAATGTTGATTCACGTTGACTCGACGACTTTTTATTTTGTTGAGTTTAATTTTTTATCGTGTGTAATCGTAACTGTACTTATAGAAATCTATTTTTATAACTTATTCGATTTCTATTCGGTTCATTAATATTAGAGATGGCACGAATATTACCTACGTATTCGGGTTTTTTTAGTATTGTAGAATATAAGTCATGAAAAACACATTTTTTAAAAGAGTAGTTTTTGTTTTAAACTGAAATTACTATATTAATCCCTTTTTTGACAGCAATCATTGTGGCTTTCTTCATATGATTAAATCTGGTTTTGAAAATAGCTACTCACTACTGAGATTATTATTTATCACTATTTGTAGCCATTCAGCGGACGAATATTCGGTATTCCGCTAAATCACTACTCGTGCCACCTCTAATTAATAATTAATATCTACACAAAGGTTGACATTGAAATGTTTGGACTTTGACTGATTGGGATTTGGTAATTTTTGTCGAGTCAACATGAAAAATTGATTTTTGTAGTATGTTGCAATTTAAAGATTCATACATCCGTCTGGTATCATCATTTCTTGGTTCACCAATGTTCTTCAAGTCAACGCTTCATGGCTTATGCCGTTATGCCAAAACGTGATGTCAGTTAATCATATGACACATGAGCGATTTACCAGTCTCTTCAGAGGTGACTGGTAAATCCGACCAATTGCTTAAGTGTAGAAATATTTCTTCTATGCTGTAGACAGAAATACATCCTCGTAAAACTCACTAACTACATGCAAAACTACTAAACTTTTTTGTAACTTAAAACGAGGGACGCAAGACATACACTTGAAAGTTAGCTACACGCCTGGACGCCTGCTCATAACAGCGCAATGCCACTCGACTATTTTAACAAAAGAGTCTAGGTGTTTTACTAATTTGATTTATCTCTTCGTCCTGTGTTTTTCTGGACATAACGCCTTTAAAACCGGAAAATACCAATTTTGGCAGACTACTGCCTGGCGGTAGAATAACTGAAACTGACACAGAAGTGATACTTCCCCAGACGTACTTTCCAAAGGTCCAAAGACGCTACAATTTTTACACAATAAAGATCGGTGGGAAACCAACCAGTCACATCTGCAGAGAGATGCTGACAATCCGTTCGTATGGCACCTCGCACGTGGTTCAATGTCAAGTTTGGGTAAACGTCAGCAGATTCGATAGTGTTATGTCTCGGCCTCTCGGCTTGGGATTGGCAGTCGGGCCGGCGGCGGCGGCCGGCGGGCGTCCCTTCACCGGTCCACCGGCCGGCCGGGCCGGCGCCGGACCGGTTCCGTGGCCGGAGCGCGTCACAGCCTCGCGCCACACCGAGACTCCGATCACCGGTTCAGTCGTTCAGTTTCGGACCGCGGCCCGTGCCGGCAACACAACCGCACACGGCGCGACCTATTTCTTTTATTTACTCTTTACTTTCCCAAACCGAGTGGCTGTGATAGACAATAAGTGATATTTTGTAGTTATTTTCGTAACGTTTGAGGTAAGTGTCGATATATTTTTTGTGTTCGTTTGCGTTAACATGCGCCGGGTCCAAAGTTTAACTAGCGATATGAGGAAGGGAGTGACAGGTGATCGCTTCTCACCATATCGCCGTCTTTATTTTATGCAACTCAGCAGTTTTGTGGAATGTGACCATTGAAACTGGATTCTCTAATACCGTCTTATTTTCTATCGAAATTTTCTCCTATTCTATTTCATATGGATGCAATAAATCAGTTTTTGTGAATTCTGCAAATACTTCTACACATTCTTAAAATTAGGTGATAATTACTTATTACAAAGAATTATTATTCCTGAGAGAGTTTAGTGGTATCGAATTCGCCGAAGGGTCAAAAGCTTATTTACTTAACCTAAATAAACTTTACACGTGTACCTTAACGCCTACCATTTATATTTCTAAGTGCCTAATTTATTCGCACTCCTCTCTTCCCAAACTACTGCTTCCACTAATTAACGTTACGTACCTGTTGGATGTTATTTGCAGCTGATCTGCATGAGTTAATACCACCTTGCGTTTTTTTTCTATCATACTGATCATAGCAAGAATTACCAAAAAATCGAACGAAAGGGTTTAGACTCCACTTCCGTAATCCGTAATACATACACATGTACTTATGTACATTGTACATCCAACTTTGGAAACGTTGCTTGTATGTAGTAAATGCGTATTTCCTGATGGATAAACTAGGTGTCTTCAAGAATATAGTGAATCGGTTTCTAGAATTATCTCTCCGTCATGGACCACATCGTTGCTTAACATCAGTTAAGGTGGCGGTCAAGTGCATCCCTATTATTGATACTAAACACATTAGTGTAAGAATTTACTATTTACACGAAAATCACGTCCGAAAGATATTTAATTCATGGCGAAACAGTGGCTGTCAATAATCCGCTACCCAGGTATATGATAATGGAGTAGAGTGTCTCAGTTTAGCACTTGTATATGTACCTCGTTCTAACTGTTATACAACGTTTGCTTAGTGTGAATATGTGCGAATGTTTCTGAGTAGTAAAGCCAATAAAATAATTGTCATACTTCTGGGTATAACTTTATCGGCAACAGTTTTGTTAAAACATGGTCAACTTTCAAATAAATGCGCATTTATGGCGGTCATATTTATACATATAGGTATATTATTTTCTCTTTGCTAATAAGAGCAAAATATAAGTAATGAAAATAATGTACTATATAATATAAACATACTTATTCTTGTGAAGCACACGACAACATGAGCTTCTTTCTTGCCCAGAAGAAAAAAATATGAAATAGGCGCAATTTAAGGATTAGTGGCTTTTGCTATACTTGAACAGTGAGGTTCCAAACGACTCCCAATGTTTTGTGCAAGTCATAGATCGCCCCATTTAGATGTTATTCCACGTGAGCCATGTGTACAAATCGCGGCATTCCTCACATTTCGTGACCAATCCATTAATCCTCACCGGGCGGACCGCGCGACCGCGCACTACCGACATTTCTGCGTCTTATTTATTTCTTGTCCGCTCAGTTAGATCATCGCAAGTTTTTTGAGCGCCTGATTTCTCGTCGCAGGTTCGTCGACTTGCCCGTAAACAATCTCTCAACGGTCGAGTGCTTTCCGTCTTCAGATATTGGAACGTAATAATAACTTATGGACATTACTATGGACTTCTTTTGCTTCTTATTCCATGAATTTAGTTTTCGCTACCTTGTTATTACGTACAGTTTGGCACTCGAAATTACAAAAAATTTACTGTGGGCTTAACAAAAAATGTGCTGTTCCATATCTTAGTTTTGGGCGTGCGCCATTTTAAAACGCAGAACCATTTTTTCTGGCTATTTCACTGTGGGTCTTTTCGTAAAGTTCGTTGTGATATTTATGGCACGCTCTTTATTTGGTCGACCTGTCCGATTAAACTTGTACCTGCATTGGCATGGATGTATTGTAGTAAGACGAAACAAGGTCACATACAAAACAAGTTTAAATAAAAAAGTTGCAAAAAACAAAGAAGTGTATGATATCGGAGTGAAGTGTTGACATGTCGCAGTTTGCGTACCGAGTACCAGCAGATAAGAGATCACGCGGAGGTGGCGCAGGTCTCGCAATTACGACGAGTGCCTCAACACTCAGTGTCTTGGAACACTGCGCTCTTGTGAGGCCGGAGCACCCTCGCGAGGGTTCGTTGATCTGCGAACAACAATCACAACGAAATTACACAAGCACAAACATAACGACCGCCTTAGACAACGCAATGGCACTAATGGCTGTATGATACACACGTGCTTCGTGGCTGATAGCATCGTCGCGTGTTGTAGGACAACAGAAACAGGATTGGCAATGTTCATGACGCAATGTTAGGTATGCGAAAATTATGCTGTGGCACGATACTGGGTGTTTTGCAATGAAAGTGACCCGTGCTGACGTTTCTCTATAAATCTTATTTTGACATAAATGATGGGTCTTAATCGTGAGATTTGAAGTTCCTTTCGTACTTGCATAGATGAGGGCTTAGTGCAAGCTGCTCACACTAATTGTGGGCCAATTCTGTGCTCCAAGACCGAAATCCTGATATATAGGCACACCCCGGACACTCGGCCTAAAATCTATACAGACGGTGCAGTTGACATACCTACACTCACACAACTACGCATACGTCGTTCGAACACATTTACGCATGTGTGCGTGTCATCTAGGGTTACTAAATTATTTTAGTAAGTTAAGTACACTTACCCAAAGAGAAAACTTTATTCTGACAATATGTTAATTAATCACTCCACATATTTCGCGTATTTCATTATTAGACTAGTCACAGAACATTAGATTAGCTATAACTACGTTCATAAGATGCATTAAAAAGCGGTATCACAGTTTACTATATCAGAGTATTATACACTGCACAAACTACTTATTAATTATTAACACATCATGTCAGCGACCAGTAAAGGGAACGCACATGATTTTTCAACTCAAAACTCCAAATTAAATGTTGTAAACAAACATTACGAATTGTTATCAACTATGGCCGATAATGTTGCTAGTTCCGGATTTAAATTATTACTAATGCTTAAAAGAATATTACTTTTGTATGTTGATAAATAGTGATTTATTTATTCGCATTATAGTAAGGGTCGCATAAAACTTTAAATATTGTGAATTTGCGCCGAATAAACAAAAATCGGTTTCAATTTTAAATTAAATTCAGAAACTTACTTAACCAAATTTCAACGACGATCATAAAAAACTTGAACAAAAATAAACGAAAGTAATTTTTAGTTTTGTTTTCATATTTCAACACTATGATCTACCAAAAAAAAAAGAAACATCATAGAAGACATGGCCCAAATCGTACCCTGACCTCGGCACAAAATAATTGTATCTAATCTCAAAAAAATCTAATAATTGTATGCAAATATATTTTAGGAAAAAAAATTACACCACTCCCATAACCCAAATTAGTGGCTAACATGTTTTTTTATCAGTGTAGTTTTGTAGGCGTTTTTTTTAAAAGTTCACCAATACTGTTTGCAATCCGATGTAATCATCATCATCATAACATCTTAGCATATACCTCTCTTCAAGTACGCCTCATATCCCAGGCCTATGCTAGTGCTGTGCTTGTGCTAATACTTGTCCAGATTTGACCCGCGATATAAGCATACTGATAATTGAATACAAAGTCCAAAGTACATTACCAAAAATAAGCGTATTATCATGAATTGTTTTACTTACACTCGTTAAATTTGAATTCAATTCCAAGGCCACCCATCGCGAAAAGAACCTAAGCATATTCGTGCATTGTTTGATATATATCTTTATGACTCAGCCGGTATATATTATTTTTATATCATTAACACCAAATTATACAATATATTTTGTTCCATAAAACGAGCTTTTGACACGAACTTCTACAGGCAAAAAAACGCAGGTTAGCCACTCAAACGGATGATGATGATAGTTTAGAATATGATTACTAATAACTTAAAATCCGAGGTACATCAAAAAACCCAGGTGTGGCACCTGGGTTTTTTCAATGTGATTTGGGCTTATGTCCTTTGTTTCACAATAAATGGAGCTATCACGTAACAAACATATAAACGAATTGAGATCCGTCTCCTTTTTTGAAGTTGGTTAAAAATGAAACTAAATCGTAGTAGTACCGGTAGTACTAGAACCGGTAAAGTTAATAAGTCAACTAGCTGGTACCCGCGACTTCGTCCGCGTGTAATACATACTAAGCTAACTCAGGCAGTAGGTACGCAGTACTTTTTATACCTATTTTTATACCCAGACACATTTACGGTTACTAAAAACAGCTTATAATAAAACAATTTCATCCAATTTTATCAAAATCGGTTCAGTTGTTTAGGTGTGAAAGCGTAAGAGACATTCGTCTCCCTTTTCATTTCCATACCCATACAGTTCGAAATTACAAAATTGCTAGAACGAATTCTACTAACATTTATTGGCTTCGTGTCAAGTGCCTATATTCAGAGTTTCATGGTTTTATCTTCAACGGTTAGGATCTTCGATGTTGACATTCTTCCCCCATTTCACCCCCGTACAGTTCGAAATTACAAAATTGATAGAACAAACGTTCGTTTGCTTCGTGTCAAGTGTGTATATACAGAGTTTCACGGTTTTATCTTCAACGGTTGAGAACTTCCATAATGACATTCATCCCCTATTTCAAGCCCAATTTCACCCCCGTACAGTTCTAAATTACAAAATTGATAGAACAAACATTTAAGATACAAAATTTGATAACTTGAAAATCACGAATTTTCATACAACCGTTCATCCCTTGTTTCACCCTCTTAGGGGTTGAATTTCGTAAAACCCCGTCTTAGCGAGCGCCTACGCGCTAAAAGGGACCTCCATGCAAAATTTCAGATTCCTAGCATTTGTAGTTTTTGAGATTCCTTGATGAGTGACCTTTCGCTTTTATATATATAGATAGATGTCAAAGCCGTTAATTACTGAATAAGTTTTAGTTTAAAAATATCGTTAATTTTTTTTTGGAACTATCCATTCCAATAGTCAATGTACTCGTATCCTCTTACTGCTTTTAATGAACGGTTGTTGCGAAATCTTAAATAAGCATACTACTAGATGAAATCCTATATTCATTGTTCACTACTAACCGACATAATATATACATGGACGCACATAAAAGTACAGATAGTCTAATATAGAACCTCTTTCTTTTATTTGAGTCGGTTGAATGCTAAGAAATAATCACTTACCAATAAATCTGAATGAATAGTAGCAATCTTAGTAAAAAAATCCACTAAATTGGCAACACTAGTGACTAGTGATTCCGCGCCATCACTCGTTACCATACGTTATTGGCGCCACTGACGTATTTCACAACGATTAACGAAAGCCGCAGTTTAAAAACAACGAGTTTAATAATTTCGTCACAGGACTTCAGTGTTGGCGCGTACTTCTAACCAGAATAGCTTAACACAGTTTATAAAAAATGATTCAATCTTTGTAATAATTCTTATGAAATGAAAAATCTCTTATTGTTTCGTATAATAGACGAAAAATTTCGTACCATTTTGTTAAATAATACAGCATCATGGTCGTATTCTCATAGAAAATTATCGTCCGATATAACCCTTCGTTGAGTGATTCTCGCGTCCTTGCGGGGTAGGAAGCTTGAAACTGGCGGGGGGTGGGGAGTGTCCGTTCTATCTGTATTATCTATTCTATGATATAGGTGAACCTTGGAAAACTCATGTTGAAATGGAACTGAACAAGAGGTCTCTGTGAAATATCAGAAGAATTACGACCATGAAATAAAGGACTGTGGGAAGGAAATTATACCTATCGGGGATAAAACTCAATACGATAGCCGGTCCAATAGCTATCCCAAATAATTCTCAAACGTGTTTATAATAATACGTTTATTAAAATTTCTAAATATTTTGATAGAACACTAAATTACAGTTCACAAGCAAAACTTCATCATCATCATCATCAGCCGCAAGACGTCCACTGCTGAACATAGGCCTCCCCCCTAGATTTCCACAACAAACGGTCCCGCGCAACCTGCAACCAGCGGTTTCCAGCGACCTTTGTTAGGTCATCTGTCCATCTAGTGGGAGGCCGTCCAACACTGCGTCTTCCGGTTCGTGGTCGCCACTCGAGAACCTTTCTTCCCCATCGGTTGTCAGTTCTGCGAGCGATGTGGCCTGCCCATTGCCACTTCAGCTTGCTTACTCTTTGAGCTATGTCGGCCACTTTCGTTCTAAGCAAAACTTGCAAACTTGAAATTGAAGAGTAAATCTCTTGAAACTATACGGGTGTAGGTAATCCTCAGTGGCAACCAAGATTAGTTTTTTTTATTCTGATTCAAAGTTTACCTACTCTGTTCATGGATGCCTAAGATATAGTTAATCAACATTATTTACCGAGTATAAATGAAGCAGCAGCCATGCGATACAATCTGTACGCCAATGTTACACGTTACAGTCATTACCGCTACATGTAATGGAGTTCTTTGACTGTATTCTAATCAAATCAGTTCAAAACAATATCTATTCAAAATATCGTTCAGTGTTTTTTTTATTTATAACTTTGAAAATGTTTGTATGCTCGTACTTTTATTTCTTATTATTAATTTTACACACTAATTGACTCTCGATTTACATAAAATAATATTCACAGACGAACAAATCTGAAACACCAACATTTTGGGTTTTTGAACTTTCTGGCAATGAAGACAAGTCCATGTGTCCAACAATTATTCTGAAAGTAAGACTTATCTGCTGCACCATCATGGAATAACGGGGCAACCTTTGGACCGAATAAGGTTAATAGGGTTATCAGTCATCTAGGTGGCACTATCGGTAGCCCCTGCACCGGAGATAACCCACTGCCTGGAGAGGGACCGAAGCCGGGCCTAGCTCCGCTGTCGCCTGCCGGATGCCGATAGCCATATTATGTCGACTCGACATGTCTCTTCACTACTGATCCTTTTTTTTAAAGGACCTGTGGCAGTTGGCCTCAAGAGGCTTCTACTGCGTGCTTTGAGCTAGCGCAGTAGTCGCAGACCACTACTAACTTAGTGTATCACGATATAGTTATATAGAGGTAGGACTCTCTGCAGTCCGCCTGGGGAAGACCACACCTTTGCCAGTTATTCTACCGCCAAGGAGTAATGTGCAAACATTACTGTGTTCCGGATTGAAGGGCAATGTGTTCAGTATGAGTTTACAGGGCATAGAGACAAAACATCTTATATCTCCGGGTGACGAGCGAGTGCAGTGCAGTGCTGCAGGTAATGATTTGGACTCTTCATGTTCCAATAGCTGCGTGTCACTGTGCTGTTATGTTCCTTACTATCAGGCACATGCCCTGCTCGTCTCATCACTCTATACTATAAAAAAAACCCCTAATCTTACCGTAGGTACTCAACAACTAACAAATACATCTCGTACGACGACTAGTGCAAGAGCACCTAACTTATCTACTGATTTTTATCATATCGCAATACCTCTACGATTCATTTGATTTTCAAGTCCTTAATAGTACGATTTAGACGACGAAAAACGTTTTACTAAATGTTTGTTGATATTCACATCTTTGGTGACATTACTTCAATCTGGTTTCGTATCTGCCGCTCACTTTTATTATGGTCTGTTTTTATTCGTTCGAATTGATATAGAATATATATAGAATCGAATTTACCTAATTTTTAATTTAGATTTCGACTAATACAAATGTTAGATCAAAATAGACCGTAACCAACCAAATCATTTTTGTACCATTTTCCGTCGTCATGTTAGTTTCCTTGTCGGATATGGATTTCATTTTTAAAAACAGTAGAATTCTCCGGAACATCATCACAGACAACGTTTTCCTGATGGCATATCAATGAAACATTTAGTTTCTAGTATATGTACCTAGTTCCTTATTTTGTTCCATTGTTCATAATTTTAACACCCACATGCAAATTAGCCAAATGTTTCCAACGTGCCATCCGTATAATGACTCATTCATAACAACAATGCCTAAAGTTCGTTGACTTGGCATTATTTAGGTAATTAATTATAATGGATACATTAAACCCAACGTTTTATTTAAAATCAAATAGTTGGGGGCATTGTGTTAATGAAGAAATTCTTAAATTACGTAACACCTGTTTATAAATATTTAGGTTGTATGTTTCACGAATGGGTAATGAGATGATTACGTTTCGGTGTTGAACAGCTGATAAATTGAATTGAGATTACTTTCAATTTCACGTCGGTAGCGGACACGAGTCGTTGGAGTGCGTACGTTCATTGAATGGGCTATATCTGATGGCCATAGGGTTGCTATCTCTTCAATTTGGCAACCAGGATAACACCCATGAAAACCCGGACATGTGAACAGGTTTTTTTAAAATCTAGTAATTATTTTCACCATTATCATCGATTTATCGAGGCTTTGGCGAGTCAGTTCGTCGGTTTATCGCGGCGTACGAGCACAGTGCGTGTGTCGCGGGCGACCCAAGACTACATTTTGAAGCCCGGGCTACAAATGAAACGTACTCGTAAACGTAACGTACTCCCCGTACGGGGGGGAGCACGCCCTCTAAACTAGGACAAATCCGGGGAAATCTGGACGTATGGCAACCCTAGCTAGCCAGTTTGTTTGTAGCGGAGCCTACAATGGGAGTAAAGTCCGTGTTGTTGTCGGGAGCGGTTCGGCGAAGTGTCGTCACCGCGACCACTCGTGCGGGGCACAATTGATCTGCTGGACTTCGGACCGCATTGTCCAAGACTCCTTGCGCTCATAGGCTAAGTTTAGAACGGACATAGTTTCAAAATAGTTTATGGTTAAGACTGTCTAATTTCTTTAGGGGCCTAAGACAGGTCTCTGATTTCCTACTCCCTACCGAACTTTGACTAATCGCAAAAGGCTTAGGGCCTTGCTAACCTAAACAAAGTAACTAGATCACACAAGCTTTGCTTAGTTTGGGGTCAGATGGTGTTGGTGATGTGGTGATGTGTGTGAATTGTCCACCAATATTTATTTATTTATTCTTACACGCATGTTTACTGCTGCACACCTGAGATTGTCTGATTTTCATGTAATTGCATCTATGAGGAAAGGGCTCTTTAAGTATTTATCCAAGTGCTATGGTTTGACATCACCACTGGCTTTAACGACGATGGAAAACACTGTAAGGATGTTTCAAGTAAGGCATCTTTCGAGAACGAGTGTTTGTAAACGTGTGTGCCAAACCTGCACTTGGTATGAACTCCTTGTGCAAGGAAGGCCCCATAGAGAATATAGGAAGGGGACATAGAGGGGACTACTTACTGTACAAACGTCATCGTTGATCTACTCATACCTTGCAGTTAGTTACAGTTACATGGTAGCAGTTTAATATCGAATGTTTGAATACATCCTTGTGTATCCACCTCTAGTTTCAGTCTCGGTCGCTTCAGCGCAGTCACGTGCGTAACTCCCCATCACACCGTCCGCGTGTGTCGCTTGTTTCGGAATTAATAGTGCTCCAGCATTCGCTGCGACCACTAGTCCTCATTGTCCCTCCTAATTCTACCCAGTGATTACTCGAACCTTTGCGAAGATGAAGTGAGTATTACCTGTTTTTCCTGTTAATTTCCTAAACGAGTAATTCTCTTATCGAATGCAAAGCCAATTACTTTGCTATTTTATGGTGAATTTCGCGTGTTAAATGTTCATTAGTCGTTTAAATTGCGCGTATCGTTTGTTAAAGTAGAATATGTATTAGAAATGTCTGGTCGCCATGAAAAATTCATGAGAAGCTAACAGGTTATTTCGGAGTTTAATTTCAGTAATGTGAATTCTGTGTTTGAGGAAGGTCGACTGTATTATTCACGAGTCCTATTGTAATGATGTTAAAGGGCATTTGTCCTTTTTACTCTGAGGTGGAGGTGCTTATTTCTAATTTGCATATTTGGGCAATTTCTTGTTTAATTTCCTTCAAAACGAAACGAACAAAAAGCTGTTATTTGGTCTGTTTGATCCCCTCGGGACCGACACCATTGCCAATTATTCTACAGCCAACTTTACTCCGGTTTGAAAGCCAATGCTTAAAAAAAAACAGTACAAAAAATGAATCATCTTATATCTCTCATCGCGATCTTAGTAGGTACAGTGCTAAGCAGTGATTTGTAGTCTTCGTGCTTTCATGGTTTACCATCAGACGCATGTCTTGCTCGTTCCTTCACTGCTTCTCTCTAGGTATATTATAAGTAAAAAACTTGCATAATACAAATGGATTGTTTTTCAAAGGTGTGCTGTGATGATTCCACGTTCGTTTCTCTAGTCATGAAATAGTTTTTCATAAATATATTACATCTTCTACTAGACAGAATACCATCTAGGGGTAAAATCCCATTAATATTATAAATGTCAAAGTATGGCGGTTTGGATATTTCGATGTTTGTTGCTTAATCACGCCGTAACGTATGAACGGATTAAGCTGAAATTTGGAATACAGTTAGATTATAGTCTGGAAGAACACATAGGTGACCCCTTTATATATAGGCGATTTTTATCCCGGGAAAATAACGGGAACGAAGGGAACGGGAACTACGTGGGTAAAACCGCGGGGCACTGCTAGTAATAAATACTTATCGTTGGTCCGTAAATTAACTTCTCTAACTGGAGATCTTTAAAATGCAATCTATATTACTTTATTATTTTGTAAATCAAATAAATATTTAATTTGAACTGTGAGTTAGACGTATGTTTGAACCAAGTAGTTCCACCCACAGCGAGTGTCTCCGCTACCTATGAACACGATCTTGATCAGTCATGTGACAACTCCCGTCTTCTAAATAGCAGATTTTCTTAGCATGAATAATTCATTTAGCGCTGGGAATTGAACTAATTGTCCCCATCAAGTCTGTCCGTCTGGGAGTACCGCTCACGTCATCTTCGTATTAACGACGCTACTCCGCCTCGTAAACAATGTATTTATTTTATTATTCTATGCTTCTAATCGAAAGTTGTCCTTAGAGGTATTCGTCATAAAGTCGTCAATATGTCCTACAATAATAAGGGTGGTTTTCCCGTTCCTGGATATCATTGCACTCCAGACGTGATGTTAGTTGCGTAAGCGCATGGAATTTATGCAAAAACGTTAATTAATATCCCTATTTTGTTGTTCGTTTATGCTCACTATTTTGTAATGCTCGGGGAAATTTGCAAATAGGTATTTGTGATTTGCGCGAATTGATTAATTATTAGCTTTAACGGGGAAAATGCTATTCTAAATCCAGATAATGTACTTAGGTATTTACAATGTATTTAATTTCATAGAAATCTGTTCAGCCATTACAGATATATACGTGGGAATAAACATACAGACTTGCAAACACATAATTTTTCGTTTCTATAATGTTAGTGTGAATATTGTCCATGGTCAGTCGTTGTAACAACTATAATTGTTAAATAACTAGAGTCGCAA
This sequence comes from Ectropis crepuscularia, assembly GCA_963693475.1. Classification (NCBI taxonomy): domain Eukaryota; kingdom Metazoa; phylum Arthropoda; class Insecta; order Lepidoptera; family Geometridae; genus Ectropis; species Ectropis crepuscularia. Next base: position 1,361,486 of record OY856344.1, on the reverse strand, counting down.
CATTTACTGTTGGTAATGTGTCCTATAATATAATACCTACATTATTTTGTTGTTTCGTCAATAGTAGAATGCTTTTTATGCTACGATCTCGATGTAATAAATGTTAATATTGATCGTCTATTTACACTTTTAGTTACATTATTGGAATTTTCATAAAGATCCCAAACTTTTCTTGATAATATGTACCGTATGCTATTCAGATGTGATAAAAGGCTTATTGCACTTGTCTAAATTTAGTCGATTGTATTCAGAAGCAAGTTAGAAGAAAACAATATTCGCTTCTGAATTCACTATGCTAGCTTCCTGAATATTACACTTAACTGAATTCAAAAGCGACTACATTCAGCCGACTAAAGTTCGTGGAATACAATTATTTTGACCGATTTTTTTGAGTTTAAATGCAGCAAACAAAAAAATCTTTCCATTGGAAAATATTTTTTCGGAGGCTGAAGATGTTGGTGAATAATTTGTTATTCAGGAACTCAAATTAGTTAGAAATGGTGTAAGCTTAAATTCTGAAATCTTATGGTCTGTGCCTCTCTGGAGATGGCCATTTTGAATTTTAACTCCTTATAAGTAGTATTGATAGTATTTTTTTTATAATTTACTTGGTATTTCAAAGCAGCAGTCAAGTACGATTAAATTATGAATGTATTATCTTTCACCGAGGATTGGTATCATGATGACTAATTAAGTAATCAATCGTGCATAATGTTTACGCTGCGTTCTAAAAATAGCAATACAGCTGACATACATCGACATACGGACACAAATCTATTTCATTTCGCGTTTTAAGTGTGCTTAATTGAATTACTCGTGAACATCCCGGTCAATGTATCAAGGGCAGCGCACATCACACTCGGCCACGCACTTATTGACATGCCTACTCATTACTTTATCGCACGCGACAAACCATACGTCGCCTTTGCCGCCTTACTAAATTGCTTGCATTGCTATCGCTTTTGATTTGATGTCGCACAAAATAAAAAAGAAAAGAAGTGCATAGGCAATTTAGATCACCAGTAGACTCCACGTTCTCAGTACAATTGCAGAGTTGATGTAGTGTGGAGGCAGTTTCCGGGATTTTTAAACCTACCCTCCAATTCATACATTACAGTAACTGTTTAGTAAAATGCCACATAACACATGATTTATATTACAAAAAAGCTTTGGAGCACTTAAATCAGCTGTATCGCTTAGATCGAGTTCCACCAAGCAATCGTGCACATACAGGAAATGGCATTTAAAACTGCCCTTAATTGAATCCTACGTGATTTTCTGCTTACTGTGTTCGAACACTCAACAAAATAAATTCAAAGTGAAGCTTAGTACACAAGTACACGTCTATTTCCGGATGCTGCTAAGATCGTAACCCCCATTCCTGCTGATTCTCAATAGACCGATGACGTTACAGCTGCATGACAATTTTAATTAATCTAAAATTTTGTATGAAATTAGATATTTTTTGTCATCATCGATGACATCATCGTCTCACTAAATTATTTTATTCCAAATAGATTAGATTAAAATTCAATATCAGCTATGAAACCAGCTAAACTGACGAATCTAATGAGTTACAAGAATCATATTCAGTGCATTTCATGGATGGCGGCATCAAAGGTGGGGCATTATCACACCCCGGACACTCGGCCTAAACTCCAAACAAACGGTGAAGTCGACATACCTACACTCACACAACTACGCATATGTCGTTCGAACACATTTACGCATGTGTGCGTGTCATCTAGGGTTACTAAATTATTTTATGGAATCGCTGTGACCCGTGAGTTCACCTGCCTGTGGCTTATAATCTTACCTAGTTAGTGTTTCTATCTTTAATGTAGGTAAATATAACTTTCATCAACAATCAGAAGGGAGAAGATTTAAAACAAAATAGGAGATAATAAAGGTACAATGTACGACTTGATTTTTAGTTAAGTACACTTACCCAAAGAGAAAACTTTATTCTCATAATATATTAATTAATCACTCCACATATCGCGTATTTCATTATAGGTAGGCTAGTCAGCTAGTCACAGAACTTATATAGAATAGCTTAACACAGTTTATAAAAATGATTCAATCTTTGTAGAAATTCTTATGAAATTAAAAATCTCTTATTCTTGTTTCGTATAATAGACGAAAAATTTGGTACCATTTTGTTAAATAATACAGCATCATGGTCGTATTCTCATAGAAAATTATCGTCCGATATAATAACCCTTCGTTGAGTCCGCCTCGCGTCCGCGAGGGGGAGGAAGCTTGAAATTGGCGGGGGGTGGGGAGTGTCCGTTCTATCTATATTATCTATTCTATGGCATTATACTCGATTAGAGATGGGCGTTAGATCCTCCTGTCTCTTTTTTCTCTGTCCATCATTCCTCGTTGATGAGGCCAGCAGTTGAGTCAGAATGGACAACGAAACCCCTACAACTTCAATTAACGCAACTGCGTTGTAAATTCTGAGGCTTGGGTCTAACTTGACCCAGCGACATTCAGCACTCCCGAGCCCTCCACGCCTCGTGAAGCACATCGGGGCTCTACCGCCTCACTAAACAGTCTTAGTTTCGATATTGCTCTCTGTGTTCTTTTTGCTTGAAATTATAGAAACTGCAATAGCAGAGCCAAAGCCGATGTAGTTAGGCAGTAGAAAGGCTGGGCATATAGCCCTACTATTACCGTTGGGTCATGAAATCTCCCAACTCTAAGTTCAACGTAGTTGTGAACTCCCTCTTCAATTAAACCACTAAAATACTTTCGGTTTATGACGTTCATGCAAGCACGGAGTCTCCCAGTTTGCGCAGATCATATAAAATGCAAGTGCAATTTCGCTCAAGTGGAATATAACATCTCGCCGACTCCATTACTGCATGGTTCACTTCAAGCAAGTATCATTTATATTCAGTACTATACAAGATTACTTTCATTCGCAAACATCCAATAAGTATGTATTCATTCGTAAACAATATCATTTAAAAGTGGTTTCTGCGATAACATAGTAATGTGTTTCTAAAACCTCCGCGAACCAAAACAGAATCACAATCGGCCGGTACTGGTGATTAGCTCGATCAAACAAATATAAATCTTCAGCTGCATTGATTATGGCATGGATTCATAATTCATAAGTGAAGTCGGCTGTTAGAGGCACGAGCTGTCCATAAATTCAAACTGAAACTGTTTTCAAAATAATACAGAACTGGCAACATCAATGTTTGATATTTTCGACGCTTATCGTGAAACAAAACGATTTGTTTCCCGTTTCTAAGCTGTCCAGCCGACGAATGGAGGGTTGTCCGATTTTGCCCTTGGAGGTGTAACAAAAGATTTGAAGGTAAGGTCAGTTAGTAAGGAGGCCTTTGCCGAATTCGCGCGGGTACCACACCTTTGACCTAGTTATTTGCCATCGGTTGTCATGTTTCCATCGTAATATCGGTAGTAGAGATGAATGGTGTCTGGCTTGACATCAAACGCTCTTCTTGTTCGTCTTTTGACTCTATTTTTTATCTCTTGTCTGCGTGCTACGTTTGTCTAACCATTGGGGTACATAATGAGAACCTTGTTTTTTTTTTCCAAATACCTGTAAAAGGTAACTTGACCTGTGGCCGTCCATACAGATTGTAACCGAGTAGATCGTAAGGTTTTTCATCACAAATAGTGACATCCATGTCAGTAGAAACTCAGCCAGACACATCCCTATTTCCCGTTTGAGTTAAAAAGGCGACTCGAGTTTAAGTACGAAGCGAACAGCGTGTGCGTTCGCATAACTCATGTCTGAGACCTAGATTCCTAGGTCGTGTTCGGGCGCGGTATTCACTTGCAGTTTTTACGGAGTCTAAATATATCTGCGGCCGAAGGGGCTCGACTGGGGCGTGTCGCTTCCAAGCTAATGCGAGTAGATCGACAGAAATGTGATTGTTCATTACTAGTTACAACCCTCGGTCTAACACTTTTTATAAGATAATTTTATTTTCACCAAATACAATTCACGCTAATTAATTATTTTTAGAGTAAGTATCCAAAAAATGCCGACTATCGTGAATATCGGTTGACTTGGTTAAAAGTTCACTGAGAACATTATGGCACTGGATTTTTTTATATAGATGTTATTTGATCACCAAAAATCACGTTCTTGATTATTATTAGCAACTCGCCGGTTAGCCATAATACATACAGGCATAAATATGTATGTACAATGTACATCCCTACATATGCTATATTATAGCCTTCCCACTAAAGTGAGTCAGATACAACAATTTTTTGATATCCGACAGGTAGTTCCCGAGATTAGCATGTTCAAACAAATAAAGTCTTCGGCTTTATGAGTATAGATTACGCCGTTGTTTGCCGTAGATAGATCTGATTGGTGTGTAATGATAAGATTCTGATGGAAACCGTGTTACCGTACAATATATTATAATTTGATTTCTCAGGAATTCTGCATTTTTTTTTTCGAGATTAACAGTAGGCTGTTTGTCTGTATGCTATATTCCAGGCTATATTCTATTTGAGTTCCCAATGTCAGCTTGATCCCTTCGTTTCTTACGCCGTGATTTATCATTAAAAAAAAAACAAATTTTCGCATTTATAATATTAAGTAGGATCTCGAAACTTATTACACTGCAATGAAAACTAATAAAATCTTATTTGTTTCAGGTCGAAGCACACAAAAATGTTTATAGACGAGAATGAAACGTGAGTATTTTAGAACATTTAAGAATTGTGCAACACATTTACATCCCCTCGTGCGAAAAGCTATGAAAACACGAATTTCTTAGTTTATTTCCAAGGAATCCCATAATTTTCTAGGCTCGTGTCTTCTCGCGGTATTCTTGTCTGAAAGTATGTGATCGAGACGATTCACTCCTAAAAGTTTAAAGCAAAATTTAAAAGTCTTATAAAAATCACACAGGTTGTACCTATATAAACTGCAGGATTTATTACCTTAGCGATTACTAGAGTAAATATTATCATTGAGATAAAATTGCATGCGCCGGTAGGTGCTGTTATTGTGCTAACATTTACAACCCTCGTGATTACTTATCGGTCAACCTGTTTATTGGTGTGAGACGTTACGTGGCTTGTCGAGGGTACCTAATCTTTCTGTAATATTACGGGGTATATTGTAATGTGACGGCTGAAAAGCGTTGTCTCTAACAGCTCTTATATAACAATAACTACATGAATAATTGGAAGATAATGAGAATGGCTGGACTACATTAGCGATATGAACACAGACTGATAAGCAAGAAGCCATCGTTCAGTCGGCCCGGGGCCGGGGGTCAAATCGACATCTCTACACTCACTGGATAGATGAACTCGGTACGCCGAGTGCTAGTTTTGTCGAAAACAATACGCGTTCTACCGTGAGCGCGTATATATGACATTTGTACGCAGAAGTATAGCGCGTCTGGCGCCGCTAGAGTTCCTCATTCAAATGTCATGTTTACGCGCTCACGGTGGAACGCGTATGTATTGATTTCGGCAAAACTCGCACTTAGCATACTGAGCGTTTAGGTAGACCGACGCAAGACGCAACGTGTAGGTGTTACTGGTACTGGAGAGGAAATGAAACCAAGCTACTTTATAAACTGCTGATTATTTTGTTCTTACTGTACAAGTGACGCGGGACCATGCGGGACGAGAGACTGCTCGCTCTCCGTTGTCTTCCGCTTATATATGTATACTAAATCTTACATCGTAAATACGTGCTCCTACAAACGCATAAGTGAAATTGTCGGTGATTTTTGCCGAACGTGGAACTGTTAAGATATAAAAAAATAGGAACTTAAATTAAATTATGTCTCTGGTGATTATGTCACTAGGGTCGTATAATTTCGCATCTATCAGCTGATGCAGACGTCTGAACCTAATTCCGAATTTTGAAGCCCACACTTCTATCTATCTAATAATGGGTATAATTCCACAAAACAGTTTCTAGAGGTACAAGACCTTTTAGTTATTTAGTTCAGCATCCGACTAAGATTTCTTCCACAACACAAATGGTTCTGCCCTATTTACAATATTACCCTCTCCACCTACGCGCGACGTCATTCGCTTCTCCTACAAATTCTGATAAATCTTTTCATTATACATTGTTATGCTTAGTGCTTGTGGGACTGCTATTTTATTACTGGCTTAGTTATTGTATGTCTCAAGTTGTTGTGTGGGTAGAATAGAGTTTTCGCTACCATTCGAAGTTTAATGGCGAAAATGGTGAACTACATAAAGTATATTATCACATGATCTATTTAGTATCGGACAATAGTGATGTCACTGGGCCCCGACCAAGAGTAATAGGCTTGGTGACTAAATAGTCAGTTCGTCCGTTAATTTTATTACTGTTATAAAAAAATATTTTACACGTATTTTTTCTTTTGTTTCACAAACAAAAAATTACGGAAATGTAGTGCTTAGAAGTTTCGAGTGGCTTCAAGTCTATATACGATTTTTATGAAGACGTGACGTCAAAAGGTCCTATATTTTTCCATAATCTACCTATAAATAAATATAAATAATAAATAAATATTGGTGGACAATTCACACACAACACCATCTGACACCCAACTAAGCAAAGCTTGTATGATGGCGGCCAGATAGCTGATATAATACTTATATAGTTTTAAATACTTACTTATTCTTATTATACATAGAAACACCCAGATACAGTGCAAACATTTGAATTCATCACACAAATATTTGCACTGGGTGGGAATCGAACCCACGACCCTCGGATTCGCAGTCAGAGCTACTACCAACTAAGCCACGAGGCCAGTTTAACCTAACGGACTAATTGGAATGGTATATTGATGACCCAGTGATCATTACAATAGTGAGGAATCTAGTGACCAGTCTACTTCAAGAATAAACAGCTGTTTTAATTGTCCTGTTTAACCTTCACCCCTACTCCGGGTCTGATCAAGAATGCCTTGGCGCTTGGACATTGTAAGTAATTAATGTCCGCGATGGTAATGAACACCACGTAAGTATAGTTTTTTTCCGTAATGCCATCATATAGTTAGCACTGTAAAGTTTTTACGCCAATACAAATTTTATGGCTTGAGGATACAGTTCATATTTGGCGGTGTAAGAAATGTTGAGCGTCAATTTAAGCGAACAATAATTGCAGTTTATGCTAAGGGCACATGTCCTTTTACAAACTTACCTTCGTTGCAACGTTAGCTTATCGTTTTTTTTATCGGATACGTTTAGGAAAATGTGCAGTTGATCTTCATGATGTAATATAAACTTGCCCCTTTTGTCTAGGACTACTCGTATCTAAGAAAAATCGACTTCAATTCATGGTTAACGTTCTAAATACTCGAACGAGGTTCGACTCCACTTTCGTAATAAGAACTAGGTTGTGGAATGCGTTGCTTGATTAGGTTTTACCCGATGTTTACAATTTCCGTGTCTTTAAACTGAGAGTGAATCGGATTCTTCTAAGTCTCTATCGTTGCATCGGCCTTGTTAAAATAAATACTTTCATTGTTAAAAAGACCTTATTATTATCCATGCAATTACCGCTCCAGACTTAAATTTCTTATAAGCATGTCCTACTAAACAATCTGCGTAATGTATTCTTTTCTGAGTGTTGTCCAGATTCCCGAGACACGTTGGCTCGCAGCCAGGTGACGAGCTGTTGTCGGTTTTTCTTTGCTCGAAGGTTGTTTATTCCCTCTGCAGTTTATTTTGTTCAAAGTTTGACCGAGACTATGAATATCATTATATTTAGACGAGTAATAAATCTCTCGGTTTATTTGTATAACGGTCTTATAAATTACTGTCTGTAATAAACAATTGAGAAAAATAGTAAATAAACATAAGAGTTCATAACATTTTGGGCACAAAAGACGATCGTGTCGCTAATAGCGTTCGCTTTCTATCGTTTATTATTCAAGAAACTACTGATCATAGAGATTAATCATATTTTATCTCTGGCTGACGAGTGCAGTGCAGTGCTAAGTAATGATTTGGACTCTTTCTGTTCCAATAGCTGCATGACAGTGTGTTGTTATGGTCAGGTGTGTTGCACACAGCATTTCATTAATAGCCCCTATGAACCGTCCCGTGGCGATTAAGTTAATGGTCACATTGCAAGCAATAAAATAATTAGCGCCAATTTTCTCTCAAAACCATCGCTATTAAATCCAAGTACTGTATTATCCACAATTATTACGAGTATCTTCGGCTCAAGTACTAAAATGATTAGATTTTATAAAGTACTAAATCGTATAAAACCAGGTTTGTCTGTCACGGTCTACCGGCCAACCAAGGTATTGATAAACCGTTCATCCACGAAGTGCCAGGCCACTAGCCGCCATGTTCGGCGTTATGTTTATATTCAAAAAGAATATACTTTGGACTTCATCGTTCTCTGATAGATTCAATCTAGAACTTTCCAACGTTCTAATGGTTAGGTGTCTTTTAAGTAAACAAATAATGTCGTTAAAAAGTTCTAAAGCAACAACTCTCTTCTTCGTAAAAGACTTCAAAGTTTTGAACATAGCCTCAAAGCGTTGCAAGTTTATCGGGTTTTTTATCGACTACACTTCGCAGAGTTTGCGGCTGGTCTGCGTGATCTTGCCCTATTTTCTATCGGAGTGTTCGTAGTTTCAGAAAGCGGCATTGTTTTATAATTGTATCAAAGACTCAAAACGAAGTGGTTTGACTCCACCTTTGCAATGAGAACATCTAAACTCTGGAATGCGTTGCCTGCGTGCGTATTTCCTTATTGACGTAATCTGAGTTTCTTCAATTTCTTCTAAGTTAGCGTACTATATCATGAAGGCCAGATGGTGGTCATGTGCTAACCTATTATCAATAAAATAAAAACACACCGAAACTCACTATCAGCTGAGTCTAAATGCGTCTACGACGGATCGCGGTTACCTAAATACAACCGAATCACTCGGGTCGTATCGGATGTACTCGGATGATATTACATTGCGGAAAACCCATACGGACAGAAATCCATTGCTTTGTTAAACAACGACAGTTTAACATTCCTAAAAATTGCTGTCTAAAACGTCTCATAATGTTACAATTATTTTCCAATTATTTTTGATAAAGGTTGTCCTCTTTGTTTGCCGAAAATTTTCCTCTTCGTAGTCCAAGGTACAAAGTACATTTAAACATGTGCCGGATGTTTCGCTGCGCCGGTGTAGACTTTAGCCTTTCAAAGATAAATAGATAATTGTTGTTCTCTAAAAACAATACAATTTAAAAACGTATGTATTTTATTTTATTTTTGTTGATATCACAAAAACCGATTTACCAATTACTATAAAATTTACATATATGGGAGCATTCGGGAAGGGTTCCCATTCGAACATAAACAAAATTATGAAAATCGGTTCACCCAATCCAAAGTTATGAGGTGACAAACAAAAAAAAACACTAGAAAATAAAAGTATTTTTTGCCTTACTAGACTGGAATAATGTAAACGGGGTATTATTCCAGTAAGCAATCCAGCGCTGGATTCGGTCGCTGGACTGGAATAATGTAAACGGCATAGGCCAAGAATTAGGTATTGGACTTTTACTTCTTGAAGTTAGATATACATACTTCTTTTGGCAAAAATTTTTTTTTCTCTTTTCTTTGGCTTATTTTAATTTAGGGAATAATGTTAAGGAAATTTTTACGATGCGGCACGCACACCGTCTCAGAAACCAACGCCCTGAAGTTATGTAGTCAACATAATAACTAATTTCAGTTTAATACTTCTTGCGTTGAAGATATCATAATATTTTATGTTCTATGATTGAAGTTAGACTTCTTAGCACGAGAATAAAATAAAGAGAAGTATGAACTTCGTGCGTGTATACATAACTACACACACTTTTTTTTAGCACAAAAAGTGTCAAACAAACGTTTGCTTGTTTGTCTTTGCTGTGGTAACGCCCTCGCTCTATTTTTGCTCTAAATTAAATAAATAAGTGCACTAATGTTCCTACTGCTGGGACTCGGAGCCTTCTCTCAGAAGGAGAGAGTCAAATCCATAATCCACCACGCTGTCCCAGTGCGGGTTCGAGGATATGACGCATGAGCTTGAGAGATTCTAGGAACGTGCTGGTTTCATGTTTGCCTTCACCATTTTTAAATTACCGGCATTATTAAACGTGACTTCGAAAGGAAGTCCAAGCGCACGTGGAATTCAAACCAGGAGCTCCGAATATAGCGTATACTTTGGTTATCACAGCAATATTTTTTTTGTAATTGGTAAGCTTATGTAATGCAATGACTGATATACTTACATAAGTCTAGAATGGAGCCCGTTTGCTTAGATGAAACTGATAGGATTAATAATGATGAAACTGAATGCTATGCTTTTATGCTCGTTATGCTATGCCTCTTGCGCTAACAGCCGAGGTCACTTGAGGCGGACGGCCATAGAACCCTTTAAAAAATAAACTCGTGCTGCTACGACACTAATTAAAAGTAATATGCGAACACAATCGTAACATTCGATCAACAAACTGTTTGATTTGTTATCATCAAGCGGAAATGTTTTCAATGTTCGATTATGCGGAATCGCGGATTCCAGACTGTTATTCAGTGTCCTTATCGATGTTAGGCGATAGACGTAAATAATTACCCATTGACTGACCTCGTGGCTTAGTTGGTAGTGTATCTGGCCGCAGAGACGCAGGTCGTGAGTTCGATTCCCTCCCATCCAAGACAAATATTTGTGTGATGAATACTGATACTATTTATTTATGTGTTATCGTTTGATATTTATTTTCTCGAAAAATATATATTTCACTTGAGAGAAAGTACACGTAAACAATATTATTATTACCTAGCCGTGCCCCGCGGTTTTACCCATCTAGCTAGTTCCCGTTATATTCCCGTGCTAAAAAGTAACCAAGTTATTTATTCCAAACATTAATTTACCATCCAAATATATTTTTTTTAAATAAAGAGTGACGAGACGAGCAGGACATGTGCCTGATGGTAAGCAACATGCCTGCCACATAACAGCACAGTGACACGCAGCTATTGGAACATAAAGATTCCAAATCATTACCTAGCACTGCACTGCGCTCGTCACCCAGATATCTAAGTTGTTATATCTCTAAGCCCTGTAATTTCTTTGGAAACATTGCCCTTCAAACCGGAACACAGTAATGTTTGCACATTACTGCTTGGCGGTAGAATAATTGGCAAAGGTGTGGTCCTTCTCCAGGCGGACTCTGCCAAGAGTCCTACCAAATTTTAGCATTTATAATATTAGTAGGATCAAATCCCCTTCAGCCACTTTCGTAACCGACTGATTCGTAACCAGCTATCGGCTGACTGATTATTGGTTTCGACACTCATTATCTCTGCTATGTGAAGTATGAGACCATCCAGAACGTATTCCACGCAAATCCTGCAATTTGTTAATTTAAGACTACACAAGATAAGGCGGTTAATTAATTGCATGGTGCGCGTTCGTAATTCCTATTTATGTTCGCACTCAATCTTTGATCCTTGCGTGGCGATTATCAGCCCTTATCGACAGCAATCATATCACGGATATACTCGTAATATATACGTTATCAGTCGAATCTAATGAACAGTTTTCTTCTGATTGTGAAGGTGCCAACTTGTGCCCGTGTTTCTAGTGCTGTGATAAAATGGGACTCTTAGATCAGTGAGTGATTTTTTTTTGTATACAGAAAAAGTAAAAAGCTTTAACTAAGTCGAATGAGTCTAAATTAGATTGTTCTATTCATCATACAAAATCCCCCGAGTCCCAGCAGTGGGAACGTTTAGTGGGCTGTTGATGATGATGATGAAATTATAAGACAGATTACTTATTGAAAGTTTTCCAAAGTTTGGGTGGGTAAACTTGGATAAACATTTTTTCTTGTAAATTTAAGTGTTATCTATCGCTCGCCACAGTCTACCGTCGTATGGTCACAAATTGACCCTAGCGCTGTCGGTACAACGCAGTTATTCCCAAGTTTCGAATCAACCGCTTCAAGTTTATCATGATTTATCAAAATTGTGGAACGCTCTACACGAGTCCCTGTTTCCCGATAAGACAACAAGAGTGTTTCTAGATCTTCTAGAGTAAAAATGCTTCTTCTAGGAAAGTTGTTACATATGCTATATTAAGTAGATTAACATCGGCAAAATCACGCTACTGTTAGTGTAAAATGAAAATGTAACATTCAATAGTGAGCCATTGTAAGTCGTCATTATTACGATTACTATTACTTGTTAATACTACTAGAGGTACATAATATTCCGAGTCGTCCGCACTCTCCTAAATTTACTGCTGCTATGTGTTGCTGTGATTATTGCCAAAATCTGACCACAATATGATACGAGCTTGTTCAGAGATCCTTCAATACTCTGTTTCGCTATGCGTCATCCGGACGTAAGATCGGACCATAAAATCTATACATAGCGCCAAATGAAACATCAATCATGTTCGATCCATTCCTCTACATTATCCTCATTAGTAACCACGCATTAGCTCATCTAAGCCACGACTTTATATAGAAGACTTTCATTCATAAAAAATGAATAACAATTATTTTTTGTTCGAATAAAACCACAAAATAAAGGTTTTAAACCAGGTAAAAGAGCGGGGTGAAATATTATGTACGCATCTGTGACATGCTAATGTAAGGGCACGGGCCATACGTGCGCAACGAACGCTTTTTACCCGATTTTTTAAGTGATAACTTCTTTAGGCGCGCCTAGACAGATTTTTCGTGGGGTGTGAATTGAATTCTAGCGTCACGCTCGGGTATGATAAGAAATCTTCGGGACCTTGGCGATTGGGCATCTAGAAATGCGTCAGGCTATGGGAAATGCTGAAAGGGCGTGGCCTCGCCATCATGGTACGGCCATCTAGAAATGCGTGAGCCAATGAGAAATGCTGACACATTTCTAGATGGCCATACCATGATGGCGACGCCACGCCCTCCGGTTACACCCGTGTAGTTTCCCAGGTAAGCTATCAAATTCTGAGTTATAAGTTTTCACTTCTATCGGCAGTTCCTATGACTGCCAATTTTTTTTGGATGGGTGAAATCCTCTGAGTTCTCGTCACCGATATGCATATATCTGTAGCTATACAGATGACGTATTACGCAACATTAGTGGTGTTCAATACTACAATTATAAGTTTAACTTCAACCGGCAGTCTCTGCTGCCCAATTCCAAAATATCAGTTTTGTATCTCTTTTTATAACTTCCTGTTAATATACATAACATACCCAAAAATCCCTGAAACGTCATAGGTAGTCTCTGATCCCTGTCCTCGTGTGATATGGGTCGATATTTTCAATTATTTGGGGATTTCGGCTCTCATGTTGCTATGTTTGCTTTACGTAGCGTTTTTTGACGGTTGTGTTGTTATTTTTATGTCTGTATTATCGTCAACATCGGGATAAACAGCTGATTTAGCCCACTGTAGGGCATTAACGTCTTCGCGCGTTTGCCAGTCGAGAATATTAGATTTAGATAAGAAGACATTACGTATTCAACCTCGTAAAAAGTAAGGTATTAACATTGATTTAAAATATCATAGTCGTTTACAACACTAGTGTCTACTACTAACTATAACTATACGGGATAACTGCATCGAAATGTTTAGTAGTCGTTCCTTCGTTTAACCACTCTAAATATAATTGAAATTCTAGTGTAGTGAAGGACTATAATAGCTTAAAATAATCTTTCTGGAGAAATTAGGCAATCAACCAGGATAGCATGGGCGTTTTGTTTACCATCAGTCACATGACCAGCTCGTCTCGTCACTTTATAAAAATAAGGAAGTGTACTAATGTGGAAAACAAACATAGGTACATACGAGGGTCAAACTGAAAGTTCTTAGAAAATCAAAAACTGATTACATTAGCCAGTTATTAGTTTTATTATATCTTTTCAAAATATTGTCCATTCACGTCAATACACCGCTGCATGCGATGGAACCACTGGGAAAAGCACTTTGCCCACTCGTCCTTAGGGGTCTCTTCAATGGCATCGCGATACGCAGCCACCGCTTCTTCAGCATTCATAAACCGCTTTCCTTTAAGTTTTTCTTTAATTTTTGAAAATAAATAAAAATCACAAGGCGCGAGGTCGGGGCTATACGGCGGGTGACCCAGTAATTCAACGTTTGATGTCGCCAAATAGTCGATCGTTCGCTTGGCGGTGTGCGATGAGGCGTTGTCGTGGTGAAGGAGGATCCTACTGCGAGGTCGTTTCTCTCGAACTTTTTCCAAGACAAGTGGCAAACAATTGGTAGTGTACCATTCTGCAGAAACTGTTTTTTGATCCTCTAACACTAACACAATTGTTGCGAAATGACCTATCCTTCCAAAGAACGAGGCCACCATTTTTTTCCCCGCACTTCGATCTCTCTTCACTTTAGTTGGCAACTCCTCGAAAGGAAACACCCACTGAGCAGATTGTCTTTTGGTTTCAGGATCATAACAGTAAATCCAGCTTTCGTCACCTGTTAGTATGTCGAACACAGCATTTTAGTCACCTCCGTTAAATCTTTCAATCATTTTACGGCACCAATCCACACGATGGAGTTTTTGAGCCTCAGTCAAATTATGAGGTATCCACCGGGCGCAAAGCTTCCTGACCGCTAAATGTTCGTGTAGGATTTTGTGCACTTGACTCATACCGATGCCTAAGCTTGTCCGAATCTGCTGATAGGTCACTCTTTTGTCAGTATCTATCATACGCCGCACAACACAGATGTAATCTTCAGTCGTCGCCGTAGAAGGCCGTCCCTCACGTAAATCATCAGTGAGATTAGTGCGACCACGTTTAAACTCATTAAACCAGTTGTAAACAGTCGCACGAGATGGGGCTTCATCGTGAAAGGCCAATCGTAGTCTATCATAACTTTCTTGTTGACTTAAATGACATCGAAAGTCATAAAAAATCATTGCACGAAAATTTTCTCGTGTTAAATTCTTGTTGACGTGACACAGACAATTTTCAATTTGCCGCCAAATCGTAAAACAAATGACAAATGAATGAAGTATATACTCAGCAATATTGGCAAAGAGTTCTATTTTCAAATTATAGAATTATTTTTTTATTATATTGTTTATAAGTGGCCAGTTCTAAGAACTTTCAGTTTGACCCTCGTATACATATATGTACAAATGGACATAGCCACAAACTGCAACCTTAGTACAACTGTAGAGATAATGTTTCAATAGTTGTCATTGACATATTTAGTGATATTGTGAGTGGAGTACAAAGTCCAGTAGTTCTTTAAATTAAGCGACCATCATAAAATAACCTAATTCGTTAATTACTGTAATCTACGAGGTAATATCGGGCTGATTAGGGTTTGGTAGATACTATTCGTAGGTCGCGACTCGTTTTTTTTTACTGTTGATAACAAATTCGTTCGTCATGTAACATCACACAAATATTATAAAAGTGAAAGTTTGTGTGTCAGTCTGTATGTTTGTTCCCATGTATCACGTTAGTACGTAGAAAGTAAAAAATTAAACTTGTTTTTATCAATAAATGTGCGTATGCGTGTGTGTTTTGGATGCCAAGGCGCACAACGGCGTCAAACGCACGACGCACGTTTAATGTTTATTGTATCAGAAAAATCAAGTTACATAAATGATGTATTACATCTGAAAGTAATAAATAAGTGAAACAAATAAAAGATTTATTCAAATTTGCATGGGTAGTTCATACATTTGGCACGTAAAAAAACTCACGATCTCTCAATATTTATTTTATGCTAATATTGATACTTTGTTGTGATTACGTATTTATTCCGAACAAGTGTACTCAATGTAAACAAGGTAGGTATGAGCCATTGTTCTTTCGTATATTTTATTTAAGTAAGCTAATTGGATAGTCTTTATTCAGAAACTACACAGTAACAGTTCAATTAAATGGTTTAAAAGGATTTTGTTAGCTGTTTCGGAGCAATAAATTATTACTTTGACAATTTGTGAGATATTCTCTGTTACGGAAACCACAAGATGCACATATGGAAGTAGCTTTCTCATAAAGTAGTTATTAACACCTAATTTTTTCATGAAGAAGATAGAAAATCTTTATTGTACCCACCAAAACAAAAACAGTACGGTACCAGAAGAACGAGAATAAAAACTATGTGTTACAACCGGCGGCCTCATCGCTAAAAGCGATCTCTTCCAATCAAGCTTAGGATTGGAAACGTTTGAAGAAGTATGAACACCAAGAACTTTATCTCATAAATTAGTAGATATAATTTCCACCATGTCCTCCGCCGTCCGGTGTAGAAAAACATCGCGGGCGGCGACGGGAGCAAAGTACGCCCGCCAAGGCATCTCCCAAGGTCGCCGGCCGCCACACCGCTGAACTAGTAAATTACGATAAACGTTGGGTTTGTTCAGCTGCTATTACACTGGCCGTTCGCGCTACCAGGTCCAAGGGCGCGCTATTGTCAATGTTGACAGAAATCAAATCACTGTATCGAACAGGTTAACCTACTTTATAGAACCTTGCCTTTATTGGACCATTTGCTAAATATGACGTGTCATCGGTGACGTAGCACGATGAGTGGACGATAGTCGGAAGCTCGGAAGGTAGAGAGGCGCCATGTGTCTAGAGATGGATCGAGACGTAGCGTGTACGTAGATAACAAGATCGGCCCATCCTCAGCAGAGGGCGATAACGAGTTGATAAAAATCATCATGGTGATGATAATAATGACACCTGATCTACACTCCGTATCGTAAATAACTAAAGCGTAGGTAGGTAGGAAGGAAAGAAAGAAAGAAAGAAAGAAAGAAAGGAAGGAAGGTAGGTTTTGTAGTGATAGAACTCTTGGCAGAGTCCGCCTGGGGAAGGACCACACCTTTGCCAGTTATTCTACCGCCAAGCAGTAATGTTCAAACATTACTGTGTTCCGGTTTGAAAGATAATGTTTCCAGAGAAATATAACAACTTAGATCTTTGGGTGACGAGCGCAGTGCAGTGCTAGGTAATGATTTGGACTCTTCATGTTCCAATAGCTGCGTGTCACTGTGCTGTTATGTGCCAGGCATGTTGCTTACCATCAGGCACATGTCCTGTTCGTCTCGTCACTCTTTATTAAAAAAAACAACCTGCGCCTCTTTTTTGCTTTGAGGAAAATCATGCACCTACTAACTTTTCTGCCGCCGCGGTCTCAACCTACTGCATAGCCGCTATGCCCATCAAAATCACTAAATATCACGGCCCACCCTAGTTGCCCGTAGCCGCCTCTTCCACGCAAACCGTTGGCGGTATTGTCGTCGGTTTGGAGACAGCTCTATATCCTCCAATTATTCACGACTGTTACTTGGCCAGATAAGAATATCGTCCCAATAACATTCCCTTGTCTTTTCAGTATCACATCTTTCTTAACAAGGTAACACGAAAATCACAACTAATTTATGGAGTAAATTTTCACACCGCGATCTAGATTGATAGATAGAATACACTTTATTGAACACACCAAAATAACGAGATTGCTTATCTGTTTCGTAATAAAGCGAGATTTCGAGAAGTCCCGATAACTCTGATAACACAAAACACAGTAACCGAGTGCGGTAATCTGCATCGCGTGCAATATCCTCCTCCTATCAGGAGTTTAGATAATGAGGATCAGAAGTCAATCCTTTTCAGCCAACTCCTGATTATCTTATCTTTCTTTGTCCTTGTGGAATATCATGTTCAAAAGAAAGTGACCGCTAAACTTTCTAGAAAAGGTAAATTAATTAATAAATAAATTAATTAATTTTCGTAACGTCATTCTAAATTAATTAAATTTAGAATGACGACACTAGAAAGACATGCACTAAATCACTCCCCAGAACTGTAAAACTGTAATGCGTATTGCAGACGTCACCCAGAGACTTAAAAATGACAATTGTCTTGTCCTATGATTTATATGGAAACATTGCCCTTCCAACCGGAGCGCAATAATGTTTGCGCATTAGTACTTGGCGGTAGAATAGCTGGTATGGTACTTCCCCAGGCGGGCTCTCCAAAGAGTCTTACTGCTACAAAAATCTACTTTTTTAAACGATTATGTAGGTTTACACTTGACCGCCATCTTGCCCAATGTTTAGCGACGATGCGGTCCACGATGTAGCGTGCTTACCTGCAGGTCTACTACGAAGTCCGATAAACGATATATCGGCCGAACTTATGCACATTTCTCACCACGAAACACAACAGTCGGTTGATCGGATCGGGCGTTTCGTTCATTTCGAATTCCGACCGACATAGATTTGACAGTTTTTGTGTCGTAAACCTTCCTCCGAAAGCATTTAATTACCTTACCAATTTTATTCGGAAAGCTGTCGGTTGGATCCGATTATTCGGAGGTTGTTTTCGTAGTAGACCTGCTGGAAGAAACCGATTCGCTCACTTATGTATAAATTTTATTCATGTTCTATATACGATATGTACGCCAGACTGACGTTAATTACAACAGTTTTACAACATAATTCATAAATTACTATCATTTTTCACGAGCCTAATGTGTGATCGTGATAAATAAATAATTATCAATACCATGACTGTCTTAATCCTGTCATTAGATTAGATCCTATTAGTCATCACATTTTATTACAATTTAAATTTAATACGTTATAATTTAGTTTGACACTCAACTGTGAAAACAAGTTTTAATCTAATGGTTAACTCATAAATCATTCCTTCGCACGTGCACCTGGCGTCTTCGAGAGTTAGAATTAAGTTCGCGTACGCTTGCACACGTTCCGTCTTGTAATTCGATTATATCGTTCCGTATCGTATGTCATCTCGCAATCTTTCATTCATATTGCGGCATTCATTGACCAATATTTGCATATTGTGGGAAAATGCAGTTTTCAATTATAGATACCGATTACAAATCAGTCGATTGAAATGTTAATTTTTTAGGCCTTATCATACGTTTTTCAGAGGATGCAATATTAATTTTCTTACAGTATGTATGTCTAGGGGAGGTTAGAATGAACTTAACTTCCAAGTTTGTAGGGTTGCCAGGTTATCGCTCTTGTCCCTCGGCCGCCATCTTGGAAAAAGGAGTTCAAAAGAGTTTTCGGGCGTAAACTAGCAACCTAACAGAAAAAAAAACACAAAAACAAACGATTCGACATCTGAAAAACGCAACCCTAATGGCAACGTTTCCATGGACTATATTACATTTGTGTCACGGGAAAGATTGCTGAAAGAATAGGTCATGGTTCGTATATTTTAGCTTCAATGTTTTAACGAGAAAATGTATGTTCATGATGTAATTGTTTGCTGAAATGATGCACGCTGACCTAGAAGATAGACCTTATTCGTTCTGACCTTGAAAAGTTCCAGATTAAATCTTTGAGGAAATCACGAAGCCGCCACTTTAGCTGTACGAACTACGAACAAGGAAGTCGGTAACCTTGTAACTTATACCAAACTCTGAAGACATCTAAATCTCGTATCATGGAAAGAAGTCGGATTAACAAAGGAAAATCGTAACAATAGCTCTAGTACAATATCGCAATGAGTCATCCTCACCACGTGGCTGGGTAAATAGAACAAGATTTGATTGAATTCGTTATTGAACACGTAACGAACTTGTATTGGACCTAGAGTGAGGTGACGAGTCGCAGTGACCAGCCCACCCAATCACTGCCCCGTGGCGTTACCTTCCTAACTATTTTTGCTGCTAGACAGCTTTTGTTCGCAAATGCGTAATTCAAGATTTTCGCAAATATAATTAAGTCGATGTGCAGACTCCATAATACGCCATAAGCGATTCTATAAACGTTTTGCTTCTTATCAGCGTTTAACGTCGAATGATTGATTTACATTTTTCATTGTGATATTTTAATCTTTTACACGCGGTAATAGGTCACGTGATTCCGTACGTCTGATTGCGTGAAAACGTCTAGCTCTGACATTTTTACGCAATTACGCAAAGTTTTGTTAAACGTAACTGCAGATATGCGTCTTTGAAAAATGTTGTCAGGACGATTACAGATGATGATATCATAGGTTCGAACCCTGCCTACACCATATTTTTCTTTTTTTATTGTGACTGTAAAGGAAACTTGTTAAAACCTACACGCGAACGATTTAGATTTTTTTATGCGATTATAGACTTTGGACTTGACCGTCACCTCATCTGATGTTAAGTGAAGATGTGGTCTACAAAAGAGTGTGGTTGACTGACCCATGACATTAATGAACCTGCACTTGGTATAGCGGTGGCTTTGAGTCTTCGTACTATTAGTATTTTTGGCTCATTATTGGCAGCGTAGCGTGGGTTTGCTTATAATTAACCTACGCTTCTCACGATCTTGTCGTAGGACTTAACAAGCTATTTTTATCTGCAAGTTAAGTGCTTACGCGCCTTTTTACCGTATAATCAAGTTATCAGCGAAGTGGTTTACCTAGACGGTTATAAATAAAGACACCTGACGGTGAATCCTTGAATTTATCAGACGCAGACGTGTTGGCCTCGCATTCGTGCGGATACTCGCGGACACTTCTCGACACACTTTCCGGATCCACCTTGTTGTATCAATGGCCAATTGCATTTCAAGTTCCACGTTTTTATTATTGGGTCTTTATTCAACCGAACGAATTGCAAGAGTTGTTTAATAAGAACAACGGCAGGTCTACTACGAACTCCGATAAACGATATATCGCCCGAACTTATGGAAGTTTCCAACCACGAAAGACAATCGGTCGGTTGATCGGATCGGCCGTTTCGTTCGATCCGACCCTCATCCGACCTAAGTCTATACCTTGCGACCGAGATGTATCGATCCGAATGTTTTTCGTGGTAGGCTACAATTTGATTCAGCTGTGTCGGTCGGATCCGATCATTCGGAGTTTGTTTTCGTAGTAGACCTGCTGACTTCAAAATGGTGTTTTTTGATGCGATCGTGTTTATTTCATTTTTTCCTCGAAACTCAAGCCATTCGGTTCTAAATAAATATGTTTATCTGAAAAGATTGATTAGATTGTAATTGGTACGACGGAAATTCCATGGAATTAAAATCGGGTTTGTGGATTTTTAGGCGGCGGATTGATCGATTCATTGAACTACGTATGCTTAGATACATGCACTTTATTGACACGTAATTTAAATAATTTTCAGAATATATTGAAAAAACTAGAGAGATATTCGAGTATGTTTCATGTGTTCTAGTAGGTAATAAGTATGCTCTACTTTGTAAGTATGTTTGGGTAAGCAGGTCCCTGGACCTCCCAGAGTTCGGTAAGCAGTCGTCATGTCCTTGTGTAAGTGTTCATAAAAATAAATTTTCAACTTTTTCAATTTGGCAAGAACTTTCGAACTTACGCGTAGCTGTGTATAATTTGTCTTTGGCCCTGTTGGTGAATGTACCTTAGGGTTAAGCATAGCTTTTTTATAATGTAAAGTGACGGGACAAGTAACATAATATGGGCCTGATATTAACCAAGATGCCTGGCCATGACAGCACAGCGCCACAGCCAAACAGAAAGAGTCTCAAATCAGTGACTACCGCCACTGCCCCCATGACCTAGCTGTTGTTGGCCGCTCGTGTTCTCGCTTTCAGTTCAGATGATAGCTACAAGATCACGTAGTCAGTTATAGACATACGCAGCTCTTCAAGTCACTAGCTCCGATGTAAAACGAATGAGAAATATGAACCTTATGCCGCGGCTATAAATAGCCTCGTCCTTATGTCAAGGTTCACGCGATGCGCCCGGCTGCAGCGCTCGCTGCGCTGTCTCGTTATCTCAGTTTTACGTTTTAAAAAGAGCAACATTTTGTTTTTTATTTAATAAAGGTTATCTTCGAGTGGAACTAGATTAAACATCGAATGATTGTTTTTCTGATTTATCAATTTCACTAGTTCATTCGACTCGGAAAGGTTAACGTGATTAACATTGACACGGCTACTTTGTAGTAACGTGTTATTTATTAAAATAGCAGTAGAATTAATACGGCGACATGAAAGGTGCCTCGTCTCGGGCATCTTTTAAATTACGAATAAAAAGAGGGTAGTGGAGAAAAGTGTCCAAGTTTCAGGCGATCCGACGTGATACATCAATTCAATCAAACATAAACAAAACAAACTGTCGCGTTTGTAATGTTAGGTTTTTTTTAATTTAGAGTGACGAGACGAGCAAGACATGCGCCTGATGGTCACCAACATACCTGTCCATATCAGTCAAGTGTCACGCAGTCTATTTGAACATGAAGAGTTCAAATCATTACCGAGCATTGCAATGCACTCGTTACCCGGAGGTATGAGATGTTTTATCTCTAGCTAGATGTTTTAGCCTAATCATTTCTCTGAAAACATAGCCCTTCAAACAGGACAGTAATGTTAGCACACTACTGGTACGTACATGATTTGGTAGGTTTACACGTCTACAGCTACATATCCAAACCTACGATGTATGGAGACATCGGAAATTATTTAGCTCCCTCCTGTACCGACGGTTCCAATTGATTCGATTATCATCAATCGAATGGAAGGTCGGATCAGAGCAGCGGAACAGCGTGTCCGGGGTGAACCAGGGATGTAACGGAGGTCATTTTATCGGAACCGGAACCGGAGGCGGAGTCGGAGTTTTTAAATTTGATTTATCGGAAACGGAGTCGGAACCGAAGTCGGAGGCATAGGCAGGACCAGAAGTGGTGGCAGGAGAGACATTTTTATTGGGGATAAAAATTAAAAAAAGAAAGTCAAACACGATAAACATTGACGGGCAATTGATTTAAGGGGTTGGGATTTTCTATTTCCATTTACTTTCCACCACAATAAGGGATTATCTCAAATATTTATACACTTTACCTCCGTTTCAAAAGTTTCGGAGCCGAAGTCGGAACCGAAGGTGTAATAATAATCGGAAGTTCCGACATACCGGAGTCAAGAGTCGAAGCTCCGTAATATCCCTGATAGAAGCCAAGTGCAGCGCATGGTGGTGGCGGCGCATGCGCGCCCTCGCGCGGGGTCGCGGGTCACGGCCGCGGCCGCCGGCTATCAGCCCGCTCTATCACCAGATGCATCCGCCCGCCACCGCGCCCTACCTCGCCCCTGTGAGCGACGACGCACTGCCGGTGCCATCTCCGGTGTTGCACTAAGCTCAATCTTAGCTCCTACAAATATTATAAACTAGCTGTCCGCCCGGCTTCGCCCGCGGTACCCTATAGCACTTGTACCCTATAGCACTTGGGGATCGCGTAAATATCCAACGGTTCTTTTTTTTTTGGAATCTGCTACTAGAATCTAATACTAGAATTTTTGGAATCGGTCCAGTAGTTCCTAAGATTATCGCGTTCCAACAAATAACCTCTTCAGCTGTATAATATTAGTGTAGATGTCAGTGTTTGTTACTCAACCACGTCGGGGCGTCTGAACGGATCGGCGCTTCTACCGCCTAACTAAATCGGCTATCGCTTTGCTAATGCTGTCTCTATCATTTCAAGCGAAAAGAAAAGAGAGTGAAACATCAAAGCTATGACAGTTTTCGTTCGGCGGTAGACCCCAGGTTTATTTAGAACACAACCTATAATCTGGAATAGTGCTTAGAATAGCGGACCGGAAGCCGGGTTATGCGAGTAAAACCGCAAAGAGCTGCTAGTAACTCAATAGTTATCTGGCAACATAACCAGTGGTCATTATCTTACTAATATTAACAAACGAAAGTTGGTGTGTTTACGGTGGAAGTCGTGCAAAAACTACTGCATAGGTTTAGATAAAACATTGGACAGGGATAGGTTATAGTTAGAACGCCTAGTTCTTTGTGGTCGCCGAACAAAGAACGAGAATGCGTTTCCCGAACGCCGCGCCGCATTATCTTTTGTGATTCGTATCTGACCTCGGCCGTCGATGCCAAGTCCATTGACGATAGGCTAATAAACTCTCGTCTAAAACGTATAGCTAAGGGGTTCTGGTACTTTTTATAATATAAAGTGACAGGATGAGAAAGAATTGCGCCTGATGGTAAGCAACACGCCTGTGTAGGAAACTATAGTGGCACGCAGCTATTAAAACATGAGTCCAAATCACTAGCAGAACTCTGTGCTTGTCACTCAGAGATGACGTTTTATATCATTGCCTTGTAATTTGTCTGGAAACATTGCCCTCCAAACCGGAACACGTAATATTTGCACTTTACTGGTTAGCACGTTAGCAGTAGATAACTGGCAAAGGAGTGATAGTTCCCCAGGCGGATCCGCAAAATGTTCTAGCACAACTAACTCTTTCAAAATTTGTAAAAATTTTACCATGTTATATGACTCGGGTACGGCGAAAATAAATTATTGTTAAAAACTAATAACTAGTATTTCAGTAGTGTGTTATGTAGTTTTAGTGTGCATTTATATAATAAACTACGAAATAGACAATATAGCATCCTCTTCTACATTTCCTCTAATTTCCCTCTAAAGCTTAATTCTATTACCGTTCAGCCTGAGCGACAACCCGGCGGGCTCTCTCTGTACTCGGCCTCCCTGTACTTCAGCCTCTGCGTAATTAATCTTGAATCAGATCAAGGCTGTATCTCTCGCATTTTCTGCGAAACTTAATATAATTACACGATTAGAGCGACGCAGCTAAGGTACTATATATCGATTAATTCTAGCTCCCGTAGGTAACTAATTCTCGTGATACTCAAGGCTGTTATTCCCTAAGAACAATCCTACTAACCTACTAATAGACAGTAAACCAATATTTGTAGTGGTAAGAATCCTTGCAGAGTCCGCCTGGGGAAATACAACGTCTTTGCCAGGCACATCCATTTTCTAAATCTTACGCGTACGAAGTCACGAGAATATACTAGTTATGAATTCTCGTACGCTTCTATAACCTGATCTAAGATGGCGCAGAACTGCGGTGAGCCTTGAGTTCAGGTTGTGCCGGCCAATACATTTGTTTTGGTGTTTGGACGGCGGGAATACAGGCTCAGGTGGAGGGTGGAGGTCGTGAAACCTAACGTTATTACTCGTCCTAATGAACCCCAATGAAGTTACGTTGCCTTAGAAGGTCCATAATATATACGGGTATATGGTGTATCTAACTTTCTAATTTAAACACAAAATTTACGTATTTCGTAGTTATAAAGTCAAATAAATATTGTTCGTTTATTTCTCACACCACACTAACTAACCCTAAACTAAGCAAAGCTTGTGTTAGGGGGGGCAGATAACTGATAATAAAAAGCCATGTTGGCCTTCGAAAGACCGATTTCACAATCGTGGTGCCGTAGGTTCGGATTCCAACTGCACTACTAACTATGTTTACCAATTGCAAAAGTATGAGTTTGTCATCACCATCGGCTTTAACGACGAAGGAAGATATTGCGAGGAAACCGGGGTGTTCCAAAAACGATATCTTCCGAGGACGTGTATTATCCACCACTCTCTCATTGTGAGATAAGGTCTCGAGTCCCAGCAAAAGAGAACACAAACAGGGTACTTATAAAGTCAATATAACTTTGTGCGCATTGAGATGCTTGCCAATAATATGTATATATTATGTTTAATTCTCCGTGTTACACTTAACGTCTATTCGTGTTAGGTCATTGCCTCATCGACCCTAAATCCCTAAGCCATTAGCCCTTTACCGCGGTAACCGACTATTCATTTGGTATCCGTTGTAAGTCGCTTCGGACAAGCCGAGCTAGATTAATTTTTAAGTAGTTTGAACCGGCTTGGGCCGTATGATTAAACATACAAACTTACGCTAGGTTGAATAACCTTCTCGACGTGTTATTTGTAAATATACTGAAGGTATTTTAATTTATTTCATACCATCAGGCGCGCCGTGTGCTTTTAAGCTAATCTTTTCCATCTAAACAAAGAAGTAAAAACATCATTTTTGTTAAACTTAACAATCGCCTTCAATTTAAATTCACATTCAACTAAATTTACTTAATGCAATTTGTGAAATCAAATAATATGTACCTATGAAACAAACAATCCTAGGAGGTTTAAGTGGTCGAAATAAAAGATTAAAGTTTGTATGAAAGATTCGTAATCTTTAATTTTCAAACAAATTTTTTGCTTTTGATTAGTAATAAATACGAGGATATGTCATTTAAAGTTTTGCTAAGCCCCTTGCTAGTAGATATAAATGAAGAGTCATCGTCGTAGTTTCCGATAGAGTCACAAAGTAAGCTGTTGGTTGTGTGGTTGCAGGCCGGAGTCGTGGTGGGTGTCGGCGGTGCTGCGCGCCATCCGCGCCGTGGCGCTGGTGCTGGACGTGCTCACCTTCCCCGTGCACCTGGCCGTGCAGCGGCCCTGGCGCAAGCGCGCGCTCTCCAGGAGGATCAAGGTGAGGGGGCTAGCGGAGGGGCCGTACTGTGAAAGCAGCACTACGCTCCGTTCTGGAGGGCTTTCTTTCCAGTGAAATCGCAGGACATCATCGTCAGGTACACCAGGTGTCCTGCTCGTCTCGCCGCTCTATAGTATAAAAAAGTACTCTTTTTGCTATGGTTGTAGAATGAGATATAGTACGGTAGTATGGTAACGATATGCCTTCAAATTTATCCTAGTAAATGCATAAATATGATCGGTTAGTAGGATTATATTGGTAGTACCCTGCGCCTTCTGCGCTAGCCCAAAGTTTGGGCAAACAAACTCGCAAACTGTAAATAGATAGAACTGCTCTGAAGCCATTCGTTCTGGGAAAGGTGCATTTAACTTTAGAAACCTCAGTAAAACAAGTGTACCATTTGGTTTTACGCCTACCATTCATAGCTATGCTATCACACATGTCGGATTCTTACCGCTTGGTCTCTATTTTGATTAAAGGCTTGATAAACTTATGTTAAGTTTATCGATTTTCGATCCTGTTTCTGATCAGAGTCACAGTAGCTGCAATTACTCATATATCTGGCCAGAATTCAAACGGACACAGTCACAGTGCTCATTTAAAAACTCGTTTCGCTTGAATAGCACTCATCGGGTCGTTTTGTTCGTTACATTGTATGAGCAGCGGGCACATTAGCGGTGGACTGTCGACTCGTTATTTTCGGTTGACCTATTTCAAATTCCAAAGTTCATTGCTCGGGTGCACCCACGTGGACGGTCGTCCGGCCTATTAGCACTGGGGACATAAGCAATCCGTTAAATAGGTAAAATGCAGATTCATACTATGCGAAGGCTCGTGTATCGGTTAGCAAATGGCAGTGTGCAGAGAGTCGTGGCACAGGCGAGGCGGAGATGCGAACAAGTACGAGTACGAGTATCTTCTAACAATGATATTAAATAAACTTTAAACCTTAACCTCCTGCTTTCACTATGGCAGTGCTTGAAATGACCAGTTTCTTTGAACAGTTCACAAAGTTTAAGGATGGATGAAGATAACAGTTAACCAAATCTGTAGTGTTAATAGTTATTTGTTATACAAGAGTGCAAAGTGGCTTTTTAACCGCGTGCTCAATTTTGATGACCGAGCAAGCGAAGGATTCTAAAGTTGAATCACGAGCGTAGCGAGGGATTCAAAAATTAGAATCCTGAGCGTAGCAAGGGAATCAAAAGGGCACAAGGTGAAAAATCTTTGCACTCGAGTGTAACACGTAATTTTTCATCCCCCCCCAAGCGAGGAAATTACTAAACGCTTTGCGCATTTTCAGTTTCAGTCGATTCTGTTGGCGTTAAATAAACATCTTGGTCGCTAGAATCACTTATTATTATGGTATTTCGGTTTTTCACTTGTATTCAATTTTATAAGTTTTAAACTAAAGTTTATTTAGCCATGGTTTTAAGTTTTAACAATAACAATATGACGTGAAAATATGGAGAGTTGACCGATTGAGGTAAGGAGTTTCATGTGTACATAAAAAAGTGTCCGCCCAAATGCATTAAATTATAGTAGTGCTAATATATATATATAAATAGTATTTGCATCAGGGTACATTTTAAAGGAAATTAATAAACGTACTATTCAGAATTCATGAAAGAAAAATATTGGCAGTCATAGGCACTGCCGATAGAAGTGGTAACTTATAACTCAGAATTTGATTTTTACTTTGGAAACTACGCGTGTGAAACCGGAGGGCGTGGCTATGAGCATGGTCATCTAGAAATGCTGTCACATTTTTAAATGGCCAATGGGAGAGGCTGAGGCATTTCTAGATGGCCATTGGCTATGGTCCCGAGTTTACCCGAAGATTTCTCATCATTCCCGAGCGTGACGCTAGAATTAAATTGACAGCCCACGAAAAATCTGTCTTTGGCGCGCCAAAAGAAGTTTTGACTTCAAAATATATTGTACCTACATGTTTTATCAAAATAGTAATTATTTATTTGATGTTATATATACTACATTATTTTGTACTGCACAAGTAGATGAAATTATCTATTAATTACTATTTTAGTAGTCAATAATATTTCATTATTTAACTCGGCAACTCGGCATACTTCAATTCGATTACAATTGATTCATTCATAGCATTTCAAAATGTTTTGCCATTTGAAATAACATTCTTTACCTCTATCCTCCATACGTGAAAAGAAAATTGCGCGCAAAGCAAAAAAAAAAAGTACACCAAAGAGGTTCCGAGTATGAGTTTTTAACAAATTAAAAATAAATGTATGATGAATTCGGCACCAAGGAGGTAGAAATAAATAGGTTAAATTATGTTTTGAATTCAAAACCTCAGTACACACGATGTTCTAAATTCAAATTTACTTTAACCTCTAGAGGGTAAAAACGACTTTTGCGCCCTGATATCGAGGAGCAAAAGTACTCTTTCCGAGCTGGTGGGATGAAAAATAATTTGCTTTTCTGACTATTAGATCCAACTGTATATCTAGCTTTTAGCTTGCGTTTTGGGTGCGAAGTGCTATGAAGCCCATAGCTGCCATAGTGATACTGATGTCGCTCAAATCTGTCACACGATCTCTCTTGCTCGAAAAGTGCGGTCCGTATTGGCTGCTAAGATCAGTATGCCATCATACCGGGCTTTTTCTACCGCCAATGTCCCACCCATACTCGAAAAAAAAAACTACTAAATAGAATTGAGTCCTTTGGTTTTTTAGGAAAAACTAATGATTGACGTATATTGTTGCAGGCGCGCATAATCGGCACGACGTCGGACAGCGTGACGGTGCGGTCGGTGTCGGAGCCGCAGCTGCTGCACCAGCGACTGCTGCGCGACGGCGTCACCTCCATGGAGGCCATGCTGCGCGCCGCCGCCGCGCGCTGGGGCGAGCGCGCCTGCCTGGGCACGCGCGCCGTGCTCGGCGAGCAGGACGAGCCGCAGCCCAACGGGCGCGTCTTCAAAAAGGTACCTTCACATCATGTGCACAAGAACTCTTTCCCCTTGGCCCTGTCTAAATTCAGACGCGGCTTCAAAAAGGTACCTTCGTCTGCTGATTGCTGAAGATTTCATTTCCCTTGGCTGTCTGGCTTAGATACGACATTTCTTCAAGAAACCTACCGAGACCTTCCACGCAAACGAACCTATCTCTCCTAGCTATCTGTTCTGCTGGGGCGAGCGCGCCTGCCTAGGCACGCGCGCCGTGTTGGGCGAGTAGGACGAGCCGCAGCCCAACGGGCGCGTCTTCAAAAAGGTACTTTTACCTCCTGTGCACAAGAACTCTTTCCCCTTGACTCTGGCGAAGATTGGACACGGCTTCAAAAAGATACCCTCACCTCTTGTGTACAAGAACTCATTCCCCTTAGCTGTCTGACTTAGATATGTTTCTTCAAGAAACCTACCAAGACCTTCCACGTAAACGAACCTATCCCTCCTAGCTGTCTGTTTCGCTGGAGCGGGCGCGCCTGTCTGGGCACGCGCGCCGTGCTGGACGAGGCGCCGCTTAACGGGCGCGTCTTCAAAAAGGTACCTTCACCTCCTGTGCACAAGAACTTTTTCTCCTTAAACTGCACCCAGCCACAACGCGACCGAACTACCCTACTTTTTGATCCGAAAAAAGTGTCTGCGTAGACAGTTGAAGGTGTACCTACACCTTCCATGTGCAAGAACTTATCCCTCTTGATTGTTTGGCCTAGGTCAGACGCGTCTTCAAAAACATACCCTCACCTTTAACGATCCTGTGGAGTAACGTGTAAAGTGGAGTGGGGTCCGTTTGTCCATCAATTCAACATGAGTTGCGAGTAACGACAGCTCGCTAGTTCGTCAGTTCAACTTGAGTGATGAGTTCCCAGTGATGATAGCCCGTTTGTCCTGCAGTTCAAGATGGGCGAGTACGAGTGGCGGTCGTGCGCCGCGGTGGAGCGCGAGGCGGCGCGGTTCGGCGCGGGTCTGCGCGAGCTGGGCTGCGCGCCGCGCTCCAACGTCGTCATGTTCGCAGAGACGCGCGCCGAGTGGATGCTGGCCGCGCACGGCTGCTTCAAGCAGAGCATACCCGGTAACTACACCACACTCATATAACCTGCACAAACTTGGCCCTAAACACTCCTTTTAAAATGAGCCTCGCTTTGGGACTCTTACGCCTGTGAGCATGCAAGCAGAGCATACCCGGTACTACACAGATACGATATACACAAACTTTACCCTAAACACTACCTCTAAACTATCCCTAAGCCCTGCTATGGGACTCTTACCCTGTGATCACTCAAGTAGAGCATACCGAGGTACTGTACAGATGATATCTGCATAAACCTTGCCCTAAACACTCTTTTTAAACGATCCCTGAGGACTCATACGCTTGTGAGCACATAAGCAGAGCATATACCCAGTACAGATGCCACTCTGTAATGCTGCCAGATTATACTTGCATAAACCATTCACAACTCACTTTATGGTCCTAAAACTCCTTTTATAAGATCCCTGACCCTCACTATGGTAACATTAGCAGCTATGATCACACAAGAAAAGCATACCCGGTACTGTACAGATGAAAATAATCTGCCTAAACCTTGCTCTAAACACTTCTTTTAAACAATCCCTGAACCTCCCTTTTGAAGTGATATGCCTTTTATAATACAAGCACGGCATCCCCGGTATCACACCAACCACACCACACTTCCTGCTTACTGTTCCAGACAAAATCTGCACAAACCTTGCCCAATATACCCGTACTTATGGGTTCAAAAATACAACTCTAGATCATATTGAAGTCCCTATTAGATACTTATTAGCGTGCATCATCTTGCAGTGGTAACGATCTACGCAACTTTGGGCGACGAGGCCATCGCTCACGGCATCAACGAGACCGAGGTCTCCACGGTGATCACCTCCCACGACCTGCTGCCCAAGTTCCGCAAGATCCTCGCGAAGACCCCCCGCGTCGACACCATCATCTTCATGGAGGACCAGCTCAAGCCCACGGACAAGACCGGCTTCAAGCCCGGGACCAGGATCCTCGCTTACAAGGAGGTCGTGCAGATGGGGATCAGCTCCAAAATTGGTGAGTCACAGTTTTAAGCGACTGCTAAAAAGAAGATATCTCAATTCGGTTTTTTTGCGATCATCATCATCATCAACAGCCCACTAAATGTTCCCACTGCTGGGACTCGGGGCCTTCTCTCGCAAGGAAAGAGTTAAGACCATAATCCACCACGCTGGCCCAGTGCGGGTTGCTGGATGACACATGACTTCGAAAGATTCTAGGTATATGTCGGTCTCTTCACGATGTTTTCCTTCACCGTTTTAAGTTAGCGGCATTACGCACATGACTTCGAAAAGACAGTGGTGCGTGTGGTTTTGAACCCGGGGTCTCTGGATCGGCAGGCGCCGTTCTCCCGACTGGACCAGCCGTAACTTGTTGATGTTAAGCGATAGCTCCACCAATTGGAAATTGATTTGACGATTCTTCTTTTGTTTGATTAGATAGTAGATAGCTTCAGAGGTGGTCCTATATAGGTTTTATCAAAATCGGTGTGGTGGTTATAGAAATATGACAAAAACAAAAAAATCCTTGCTAACTTACCTGGATGACGTAGATTTCACAAAAAAATATAAAATATAGTATAACGGTAGTAGTCTAGTAGGTTAGTTTGTAATCCAACAACAGATTACAAACTAACCTAACCTACTGTTTAGATTAGTCTCACGCGTAATATTGTAAACTGACGGTGACATACTTATAACTCAATATCGCCAACATATCCTTTAATAACTTGTGCTTTTCAAACGTCTATAAGAACACTCAAACCGAATCGAACCCCACAAGAATAATTTTGTGATATGTTTTTTTAACTATAACAGGTTCGCGCTTGCCCGCCATCTCACCATCATCATGTGTTTTCAGAGTCGGTCCCGCCGACGCCGTCCGACACGGCCATCATCATGTACACGTCCGGCTCGACCGGCGTGCCGAAGGGCGTGATCCTCTCCCACCGCAACATGCTGGCCACGCTCGGAGCGTTCGCGGACGCCATGCCCATCTACGATGGAGACGTGCTGATGGGATTCCTTCCCCTCGCTCACGTGTTCGAGCTGCTGGCTGAGAGTCTCTGTCTCTATGGAGGTACGTACTGAAATACAGGTATGACGGCTCGAACGACGTTTGAACACAGGAATGTCGGCTCGAAGGACGTTCGAGCACAGGAATGTCGGCTCGAAGGACGTTCGCAGATGCCAATAGAGACGTGCTGTGATGGGTTTCCTCCCTCTCGCTCATGTGTTCGAGCTGCTGGCTCTCCTCTGTCTCTATGGAGGTACTAATGCAAATACAAAAATCTTTATTGGTGTTTACAGGTTAAGATAGGATGATACAAAACATTTTAAAAGTTCACCCATACAAACCGGCCTCTACGAGTCAGGCGAGCGCTGTGTTTGGCAAAACAATTAGTTTTAGTGTTTTTATTCAATAAATAAACAATAATTATTGGTTGACAATTGCCACACAATACCATCTGACCCCACACTAAGCAAAGTGAACTAACAAAAAAGAAAGATAATATAATAATAATAGTCAGCTGATGAAGGACTTCTTCATAGTCTTTTAATTTCTTGCTTCTTTTTTATTACTGAAGTGTATAAAACTATGTGTCGTTCGCAGGCGTTCCGATCGGGTACTCGACGCCGCTGACGATGCTGGACTCGTCCAGCAAGATCATGAAGGGCACCAGCGGGGACGCGACCATCCTGCAACCCACCTGCATCACCACCGTGCCGGTAACACACACAACTTCACTTATAAAACCACTTACGTTACCTGCGAGCTTGGCGTACTTACGTTACCTGCTATATTGATCTACCAGCGCTTCTACCGCCTAACTTAATCGGCTATCGCTTTGCTAATGCTGTCTATCATTTCAAGTGAAAAGAAAAGAGAGAGAAACATCAAAGCGATGTCATTTTCGTTCGGCGGTAGACCCCCAGGTGGCTGTATATGTCAGAAATAATCTAGAATCATACAATAAGCTAAGAGAGAGACATTCTCGCTACATAAGTAACGCGGGCAAGCTGGATGTTATATCACACTCTCTCACGAGGAAGCTAACTCACATTACGGGACCTGAAGTGTATAACACTCTTCCCAAAACAGTTATATATGCCCCAAGGTTCGGCAGCTTCAAAAACAGATTAAAGTGCTTATCGATCAATTTTTTATAGTTACACCGATTTTTTTTACAATGTTTTTTGTTTTTCGATTTTTGTGATGGCAAAGTCCTATAAAAATGTCTATAAAAATTTAACATATTATACTCGTATAATGCTTGACAGTTTTCTGTACAATCATTATTTTATTACAGTAAAGTAGTAATTTCAGACTTTGAAAATGCATACAATTTGTATGCTCATTCTTTTGTTTTTATTTATTGACGTGTAAATTGTACATTTATGAATAAAGTACTTTGACTTATAAAACGTTAGCGACCAGCCCCGGCTTCGCTCGGGTGCAATGCTCATACTAAATATACCAATAAAAATGATTATGTGGGCTATCCTTAAGAGATAGACATGTACCAAACTGAGCTTTCTTGTAGACCTTTTTAAGGTGTACAATACTGCAGTACATTCTTTTGATCTATCTCGTAGGGTTCAGCCAGCGTTTGCAATTTAAGCACAAAAATTGTGTTTATTTACGACATTGTTTTAGAAATCTTTAAAATTATCAGTGTCTCGCTACTGTACTATGCATGTATTCTACATAAAAACCTACCTCTTGAATCACTATCTCCATTTAAAAAAACCGCATCAAAATCCGTTGCGTAGTTTTAAAGATTTAAGCATACATAGGGATACAGGGACAGAGAAAGTGACTTTGTTTTATACTATGTAGTGAGTGGGAGTCATAGGAACTGCCGAAAGAAGTGAAAACTTATAACTCCGAATTTGATGGCTCACTTTGGAAACTACACGGGTGAAACCGGAGGGCTAGTTAGTTAGTTAGTTTAGCGGGGCCTTTTCCGCACCTAGCCTCTTTATTGGGCCATTGTACGTGACTCACACTTCCCTTTACTCCAACCAGCCCAGGCTGTCCCAGAAAGCAAGCATCCTGTTAAGGTTGCGACAGGCATCCGGAACAGACGATGAAGATTGGAGGAATTCTGCCCGTTGATCTGCCACACTGCTGCACTCCACAAGTACATGCTGTGGCGTTTCTTCTTCCTCCATGCATCCTCTGCATAGAGGACTGTCTGTTACACCTATGGTATATAAGTGCTTATTTAGGGGACAGTGGCCAGTTATTATACCTATAACTTTACGAACTTTGTCCCTGTTTAGTCTGATGAGGTTGCGGGCAAGTTTTTTAGATGCTTCCGGAATAGCATTTTTTGTTTGCCTGCATCCTTCATTGTTATTCCATTCATTTAAATGGGCTTCTTCGGTATTTCTACGCAGCCATGTTTTTATATGAGTGGTTCCGGTCCATGCACCTTTGTCTTTGCTCCCCTTTTAGCCAGCTCATCTGCTGCGTCATTACCTAGTGAGTCGCTGTGTCCTTTAATCCATTGGAGGGTTACTTTATTCGCACCCGTTATGGATTGGAGTGCATTATGGCATTCCAGTATTAGGACAGAGGTTATAGTATTGTTTTTAAGGGCTTGAAGCACGGAGGCGCTGTCGGAGACAATTTTGATGTTTAGGTCTCCAACATCTCTGGCTGCGACTGCCTGTGCTGCCCTGGTAATGCCGATACATTCAGCTTGAAATATTGTGTTTAAGTTGCTTAAGGTGTTTGATATCTTTATATTTAAGTCATTTGAGAAGACACCAGCTCCTGTACCGCATCCGGTTTTGGAGCCATCAGTATATATCCTTACTTCTCTGCTGCCAGAGCTATCTTTCGATTCTGCATTGAGTTGGATATCGTATCTACGATCAAAGACATGTTGGCATATTGTTCTATCCATGGGTGCCTCAAGAAGCGGTATGTCTTCCATGACCCGTTGTAGAACTTTTGAGTGTCGTGTTTCAATGTTCTGTTTCCACAGTCCGTTTGCTCTTAGTCTTAGGGCGGCTGCCGTGGCCTCTTCCTGTATGACTAAATGTAGAGGTCTCAGGTTTAAGAGATACTCTAATGCGGCTGATGGTGTGGTCTTCATACATCCAGTGGCTGTTACACTCGCTAAGCGTTGTAGACTCTGGAGTTTATCTTTTGCTGTGGTCAGTTGTGTTCTGGGCCACCACACAACCGATCCGTAGGTCAGAGAGGGCCTGATAACTGATGTGTATAACCACAGTGTGATTTTTGGATTGAGACCCCATTTCTTTCCAACAAGTCTCCGGCATTGCCAAAAAGTCATGCAGGCCCTCTTTATTTTTGTATCAATATGGCTCGCCCAGTTTAATTTGTTGTCAAGAGTGACGCCCAGATATTTCACTTCAGATGATAGGGAGAGTTTGGTGTTAAATAGTTTTGGTAGTTGTAGTTCTGGTAACTTCCTTTTGTTGGTGAAAAGAATAAGTTCTGTTTTTCTTGGATTTACTGACAGTTGATGCTCGTCACACCATTTTTCTACAATCTGAAGCGCTGAACGCATAACTTTACATAACATGTTTTCCTCGCTCCCGCTTATCAGTATTGTAATGTCATCTGCATAACCAATAGTAGTGTACCCTTTCTCGTTGAGTGCCTTAAGAAGGCTGTCCACTACTATGTTCCATAATAGTGGTGATAGGACACCCCCCTGGGGGCATCCCTTGACTACTTTTGCTCTTGTAGTAGTATTCATCACTATCTGAACCGCCCTCTTGCTGACCAGTTCGGTAATCCAGTTCCTAATCACTGGTTCCACTTTGAGTCTTCGGAGGGCGTGGTTTATGCTGTTATGCATGGTTTTATCAAAAGCACCTTCTATATCTATAAAGGCGGCAAGTGTTGAAAGCTTGTTTGCGGTAGCCGATTCTATCTTATGTACTACCATGTGTAGTGCCGACTCTGTTGATCTGCCTTTCCTGTAAGCGTGCTGCTGAGGATGCAGTTGTTTGTGCTTTAGTGCGCCGTCCCTTAGGTATCGGTCCACTAATCTTTCTAGTGTTTTTAAAAGGAATGACGTTAGACTGATGGGCCTAAACGATTTAGCGTGTGTGTAGTCCTCCTTACCAGGTTTCGGTAAGAATACTACCTTCGCCTCTCCACTTTTTTGGTATATATTTAAAGGCTATACAGGCTCTATATATTGGTAGTAAGTGCTTTATAGCTTGCTTTGGTTCCCATTGTAGTAATGCTGGGAATATGCCATCCAGACCTGCAGATTTGAAGGGTTTGAAACTTTTCAGTGCCCATTCTATTCTGTCTGCAGTTACTATCTTGTTTGCCACTTCCCACTCTGGGGCAGTTGGTGTGCTGCAGTGTTCTTCTGGCCACTCCTGATCTCCTATGATTTGACATCCAGGGAAGTGGGTTTCCAGGAGTACTGCATTGTGAAACCGGAGGGCGCGGCTAATCTGGAATAAATCTTCAAAGCATGACCACCTAGACTAGATGGCAATGCTCCTCCTAACCATGTCCATCTAGAAATGATAAAACATGCCTAATTTTGAGTTACGAGTTTTCACTTCTATTGGCATCCAATTTTTTTTTAATAGTATAGAGTGACAAGACAAGCGAGACATGTGCCTGATAGTAAGCCCTGTCCGCAACAGAACAGTGACACGCAGCTATTGGAACATGAACAGTCCAAATCATTCCTTAACACTGCACTGCACTCGCTCACCCGGAGGTATAATAAGATCTGTCTCGATCCCCAGTAATTTCTCTGGAAACATTGCCCTTGAAACCGGAATACAATATAGTAGTAACATGTTGTTAATGTGACGTCCGCAGTTGATAATGGACCGCATCAGCAAGGGCATCACGGAGAAGGTGGCTCGGAGCGGAGCGTTCGCGAACGCGTTCTTCAAGTGGGCCTACACATACAAACAGGCCTGGATGAGGCGTGGATACGACACGCCAGTGCTCAACAGAATCGTAAGAAACCTCTATCTACTTAAAAAAATAATAAAATAAAATATTGGTGTCATTTCACACACAACCATTTAGCCCCAAACTAAGCAAAGCTTGTACTACGGGAGCCGGATAGCTGAATACTTATATATTATTAAATACATACCGGTGATACATAGAAAACACCCAGGGACAGTATAAATATTTGTATTCATCACACAAATATTTACACTGGGTGGGGATCAAACCAATGATGACCCACGGCTTCCCAGGCCAGTTGTAGTATCTAAGGTTGCTCAAAGTTGCTGGTTGTGTTCAGTAAAGGCTGTATAACGATGTTTAAATTTTGTTAATGAAATAAAAAATTTGTTGTACGTTATGTCAAGTTTAAGTTTCACCTAGAATCAGAATTTGAGTTAGTCTTATACTTAGAGTTTAATGTTCACTTTGAGTCATACAGCTTCAAAGTAGAATTCAACTTAGTGAAAGGACAGAAAAACCGATTGAGCGTATTTCGGTAAGAGAAGTGAAGTGAGGGTCGATGTTAGGAAACATTTTCCAAAGCTCGTTATTGTACCTGTGTGATACAAGCGTGACTACGTTTCCCCGCAGATGTTCGCCCGCGTGCGCGCGCTGCTGGGCGGGCGCGTGCGCATGATGATCGCGGGGGGCGCGCCGCTGTCACCGGACACACACACACAGGTGAGATACACACACACACACTCTTATTACACACACGCACAAACACAAATACATCCCTGGACATACGTACGGACGCATACGCACATACGCCCGCACGTACTCATATACATCCCTACATCCACGCACGGAGTCACGCACACGCACAAGTATGCTTCTGCGATGATAATTCAAAATAAACGATTGTTTATTTAACAATATACAATGTTGGTTGCTGATATAATACTTATATAATTTTAAATACATACTTATTATACATAGAAACACCCAGACACAGTGCAAATATTTGAATTCATCACACAAATGATTGCACTGGGTGGGAATCGAACCCACGACCCTAAATACATTATACAAGTGTTTTGAATTATTAATTGTTGAAGCTACATATTTGAATTTACAAAGTTTAATATTTTAACTGAGTTACAATCTTAAAACCGTGATGGAGATGGCCATGTTTAGAACTTAACATCTCAATTTTATTCATTTACCCACGTATAAATGAGCAGTCTGCCCATATCACCTGATGTTACACGACCGTAAGATCTAAACGAAACATAATTTAAGTAGCGTCATAATTGAGAGGAACAGTTCCAGTCGTAGCTGAAAAGACCAAAGCAGGTTCTGCTGCGATGATCGCGAATGTTCTGTTAAGTTTGTTGTATCGAGGTCGTGTAACGTGTAACATGGTTCGCAGGTCCGCATCTGCCTGTGCTGCGACGTGGTGGCGGGGTACGGGCTGACGGAGACCACGTCCTGCGCCACCGTGATGGACGTGCACGACCGGAGCACCGGCCGCGTGGGGGCGCCCACCACCGGGACAGACGTGCGCCTCGCCAACTGGGAGGAGGGCGGCTACCGCGTGTCCAACCGGCCCTTCCCGCAGGTAACACTGGGAGGAGGGCGGCTACCGCGTGTCCAACCGGCCCTTCCCGCAGGTAACACTGGGAGGAGGGCGGCTACCGCGTGTCCAACCGGCCTTTCCCGCAGGTAACACTGGGAGGAGGGCGGCTACCGCGTGTCCAACCGGCCCTTCCCGCAGGTAACACTGGGAGGAGGGCGGCTACCGCGTGTCCAACCGGCCTTTCCCGCAGGTAACACTGGGAGGAGGGCGGCTACCGCGTGTCCAACCGGCCCTTCCCGCAGGTAACACTGGGAGGAGGGCGGCTACCGCGTGTCCAACCGGCCCTTCCCGCAGGTAACACTGGGAGGAGGGCGGCTACCGCGTGTCCAACCGGCCTTTCCCGCAGGTAACACTGGGAGGAGGGCGGCTACCGCGTGTCCAACCGGCCCTTCCCGCAGGTAACACTGGGAGGAGGGCGGCTACCGCGTGTCCAACCGGCCTTTCCCGCAGGTAACACTGGGAGGAGGGCGGCTACCGCGTGTCCAACCGGCCCTTCCCGCAGGTAACACTGGGAGGAGGGCGGCTACCGCGTGTCCAACCGGCCTTTCCCGCAGGTAACACTGGGAGGAGGGCGGCTACCGCGTGTCCAACCGGCCCTTCCCGCAGGTAACACTGGGAGGAGGGCGGCTACCGCGTGTCCAACCGGCCCTTCCCGCAGGTAACACTGGGAGGAGGGCGGCTACCGCGTGTCCAACCGGCCCTTCCCGCAGGTAACACTGGGAGGAGGAGGCTACCGCGTGTCCAACCGGCCCTTCCCGCAGGTAACACTGGGAGGAGGAGGCTACCGCGTGTCCAACCGGCCCTTCCCGCAGGTAACACTGGGAGGAGGGCGGCTACCGCGTGTCCAACCGGCCCTTCCCGCAGGTAACACTGGGAGGAGGGCGGCTACCGCGTGTCCAACCGGCCCTTCCCGCAGGTAACACTGGGAGGAGGGCGGCTACCGCGTGTCCAACCGGCCCTTCCCGCAGGTAACACTGGGAGGAGGGCGGCTACCGCGTGTCCAACCGGCCCTTCCCGCAGGTAACACCGGGAGGAGGGCGGCTACCGCGTGTCCAACCGGCCCTTCCCGCAGGTAACACTGGGAGGAGGGCGGCTACCGCGTGTCCAACCGGCCCCTCCCGCAGGTAACACTGGGAGGAGGGCGGCTACCGCGTGTCCAACCGACCCTTCCCGCAGGTAACACTGGGAGGACCCTCCTACCAGTGGCTACAACCTACAGCCTCGACAATATCCGTTTAGCTGTTACGAAAGTTTCCGATAGGGATGATAGCTAAAAGAAACTAATTAATCCGTCAGATTATTAAAAAATATTGTACACGTATGTTTTCTTTTGTATCACAAACAAAAAATTACTAAGATAGAGTGCTTTGAAGTTAAGTTTTACGAAAACGAACCCCTCTGGAAGTTTGGTATCTTTGTTGATTTTTGATAATAATTTGATGAAACAAAAAATATGTGACCCATATTTCTCCATAACCTGACGGACTAATCCGAATGGTACATTATTGATCCCCCGTCATTGTACGAATAGTTACCAATGTTGTGACCGCGTGTGTTGTGTCGTGTCAGGGTGAGATCGTGATCGGCGGCGAGTGCGTGGCGGAGGGCTACTACAAGAACCCGGAGAAGACGCGCGAGGAGTTCGTGGACGTGGAGGGCCGGCGCTGGTTCCGCTCGGGGGACGTGGGCGAGCTGCACCACGACGGCTGCATCAAGATCATCGGTCAGTGACGAGGGAACTCCGACTCTATCTCGTTGGCATACGGACTTGTGAATTAGTCCCTCGAGCCTAAATCCTACCCTACCCTATGTCTTCGACATAAGGACTTGTAACTTGCCCATTCTAAGCTAAATATAACTTTGTCTCCTCGACCCTATCCCCTTGACATACGGACTTGTTTTCTGCCCACTCGAACCCAAATTTGACGTGGATACACAGAAAAGATCTTACCCACAAAAAGTGATGTTCGAGAAATTGACGTTTAGGTCTATATCTCGTCATGTTTTTAGATCCTTTTGGTTAGATCCTGTCTGCGTATTTACGTTCAATTATTATCCTATCTCCTGGACGGTCTCGTGATCTAGACACTCAAGCATAACCCCATCTCCTTGACATTTGAGCCTAAATATCTCTTACCCAAGACTAACTACCACCAAATTAAAACTGTCTTAGCTTTGATATTGCTCTCTCATTTCTTTTCGCTTGAAATTACAATACAGCAATAGCAAATAGTCGGTAGAAGATTCTATCCCTCAACAAGCGGTCGTGTTATCTGGTCACTCTAGCCTGAATTCTGTATATTTCTTTAGAGTTAGAGTTTCTTTAGAGTATTACGTAACGCAAATTTTACAGATTTCATACCCTGCCCTGTAGTAACGCACCATAACGTTTTTTGCACCCCTTTTCTCCCCCTCCTTAAACATCCAAGTGACCATTTTTACCAAAAAGTCACTACAAAATTCACTACCAACATTCTCTAGTTTATTTTTTCATAATAAAAGTTACCTCCATATCGCACTGTAACTTTAACCCCCCAAATTGCGTTACGTGATAGTTGTAAACCCGACCGCAAAGTTAAGTTAGTTGGTTTTCGTCATTCCGTGTAATATATTACACGCCGTTGTCTCGAGCTATTATCAGCACAGAGTGATAAAGGAGCGTGTATTGTGTTGCCTCAGACCGCAAGAAGGACCTGGTGAAGCTGCAGGCGGGCGAGTACGTGTCGCTGGGCAAGGTGGAGGCGGAGCTGAAGACGTGTCCCGTGGTGGAGAACATCTGCGTGTACGGGGACAGCACGCAGGCCTTCACCGTGGCGCTGGTGGTGCCGGCGCCGGCGCGCCTGCAGGAGCTGGCGGCGCGCCTGGGGCTGCCCGCGGGGGACTTCGACGCGCTGTGCAGGGACGCCAGCGTCGAGAAGGCGGTCGTCAAGGAGCTCGCTGAACACTCCAAGAAGTGTACGTTGTTACTGGCATCCTAAAAGCCGGGGGTCACACAGAGGCGATCCGATAGCGATCTGGATCGTATCCGAGTATGGGATCGCGCTCGCTTGCTGTGTGTCAGGTTGCATACAAATTCGAACATTACAAAAAATCCCGTCTCGGATCGCCTCTGTGTAACCCGGCTTTAATTCTTTACTTGTCTGGGGGGAGTAAGCTTGACTTTTAACTAGTTAGAGAGAACGTAAGTGTAACACACTTGATTGACTTGGGGAGTGAGCTGGTGAATGACAGCGTTACGAAAAGTGTGATAGGGTGAGAACCGAAGTTCGGAGGATGATGCTAGTAGTGAAGATAGAGAGTCATTACTGTAGGGGCACGGTTGTGTTGGTATGAGGCTCCGTAGTGTAGTGGCGTGTAGCCCGTGGCGCTGGTGGTGCCGGCGGCGCGGGGGACGAGACGCGCTGTGTCGGGACGCCAGTGTGGAGAAGGCGGTCGTTAAAGAGCTGGCTGAACACTCCAAGAAATGTTATACGTCCTTCAATTTACTGTGAACACTACTTTCAAAAGTAACGGCATTGTAACGGTGCTTGTAATGTAAGCTGGTGAAGGAAGCGTTACGAAAAGAGTGTTTAAGCCAGGCGAACGAAAGTTGAGAGAAATATGTTAGTGAAAATAGAAAGATAGAAGAGAGCTGTGTTCGGTATAATACTGTTCTTTCCCCCATAGCCAGTTTGTCACGTTTCGTACATCTAAGAGTACATCCTTAATTAATTTTATAATGAAAATAATTATTAAGAAAAGCAAAAAAATCTATTCAAAAATATGAATTTATCCATGTGTTTGATGAGCACTTTTTTGAAAGTGAACCAGTTTCGACGTTTCTTTTTTTTGTAAGCTAGTGCTTCTCCCACGTGGTCCCATTTAAATGGTATCAGTTGTGCTATCGATAGTAATCTGTATATTGTCCCGCAGGCGGGCTGGAGAAGTTCGAGATCCCGGCGGCGGTGAAGCTGTGCTCCGAGGTGTGGTCCCCGGACATGGGGCTGGTGACGGCGGCCTTCAAGATCAAGCGGAAAGACATCCAGGAGCGGTACAAGGAGGACATCAAGCGCATGTACGCCTCGTGAGCGCGCCCGACACGCCTAGCTATATATACAAACACCTTTCAAATTATTCTATGAGATTCTCGTGTAAAAATGATAGATCTGACTTTTGAACGTATCTACGAATGAACGGTTCGTGTGACTGACTATATACCTTCGGAAGTCGTGTAGATATCGGCCTAGCGCGCGCGGCGGACGGCCGGACGACCGGACGACCGGACGGCCGGACGGGCGGACGCCGCGCGCGCGGTAGAATAAGTTTACGATTAGTACTTAGAGGGATCGGGGTAGAGTCTGCCGACGTTTTAATAATTATTCGCAATAATTTAGCGTGTTTAGTTCGTGTGATGTAAATGCGAGCGGAGTCTGTGTGAGGTCACTGCATAATCTTTAGCCAAATGGTTCGTTACGATTCGTTCGCGGGAGCGCTGCGCGGCTCGCGGCGGCAGATCCACTTAATGTTGCTTTTCTGTGATACTATTTATGAGAGTACGCCAGTGGCGCCGCGGCGCTCCCGCCGGGTCTAACATTGTTAATTAGTTTTATTTGTAAATCGTGGGCTATCTGTCCGAGTATGGTCGAGCGTGTTTACGCGGTCGGTCGCGTTACCGTGAACCGCAGTTGGTATAAAGTGGTTGTGCCAAATCGTAACGATAGATAATCGTTAGACGTCGCTGGTCGCGCGCTCTGGCCGGTTCACGTGCGCGGCCGACACCGACACGGCCATGTTGCGCGCGGCGCGTCCTCGAGCGGTCGGCTGTCGGCTAGTCACTGCTACTTCGAATGTATTCCCATCATGTTAGGCATTTCTTATTTCGAGCCGCATTTTCTAAGCATTTACATGTGTAAATGCATCGAATTTTTCAATGTAAATCAATGTTTTGAATGTATAAATTCCGTAACGTATTGAATGTTGGAGTATCGTATGTTAGTTACTGTACCGAGTAGCAACATATTTTTCGATGTAATAGTTTTGGAGCTAGTGATATTACGATTACAATTATTAGTGTCCGTAGGCGTTCTTTGCTCAGTTTATGTGACTGTATTTTGTTTTATTTTTGTTTTCTTAAAATTGCAATTGAAAGCCAATTTTGTATTATTTATTCAATAAATGTTAATAAAATCAGCATTTGGACTTTTTATTAAAACGTCTGGAGGAGCTATTCGTGAAATATTTTATAGATGGAAACACTGCTATATTCCTGAAGTTAAGCTCATAAGGATGTGTTTCTCCCTATCCTGAAGTACATGTGAAAAAATGGCAGTCACAGGGACTGTCGATAGAAGTGAACACTTATAACTCAGAATTTGATAGCTCACTTTGGAAACTACGCGGGGAGGAGGTGGCCATGGCCAATGATCATGATCCCGAGAGTTCACCCGAAGATTTCTTTCATTTACGAACGTGACGCTTGAGGTCAATTCATAGCCCACGTAAAATTTGTTTGGTGCGCCAAAAGGAGTTATCACTTCAGACGGTATCTTGGGATCATAGGGCCGTGTGGAACGCTGTACTGAGTACTGTAAACGGAGTACTGTTCGCATCTTTGGGATGGATCGGCTAAGTATCAGCTTGAGGCTCTGGAATCGATCGAGAGGCGTGCCAAAAGGCTCATAGGCAAAGACACTCTAGTGCGAAAAAGACTTCAAAGTCTTGAACATCGCCGCAAGATTGCAAGCTTGTCAGTTTTTTATCGGATACACTTCGGAGAGTGTGCGACTGATCTGCATGATCTAATACCACCTTGCCCTTTTTTCTATCGGACTTCTCGTAACTCGAAGAAGCGGCACCGTTTCATGGTTGATGTTCCAAAGACACGGACGAAGAGGTTTGACTCTACTTTTGTGATAAGAACGTCTAGGCTGTGGAATGAGTTGCCAGAGTGGGTTTTCCCTGATAGTTATAACCTTGGTGTCCTCAAATCGAGAGTGAATCGGTTTCTTCTAGGTAAACACGCTCCATCGTAGACCGCATCGTCGCTTAACATCAGGTGAGATGGCGGTCAAGTGTAAACCTATAAAAGTTAAAAAAAAAAAAAAAAATAACGCAATGTTGCGTTAAGTTAAAACTGACGTAGCG
Organism: Ectropis crepuscularia; assembly: GCA_963693475.1. Lineage (NCBI taxonomy): Eukaryota > Metazoa > Arthropoda > Insecta > Lepidoptera > Geometridae > Ectropis > Ectropis crepuscularia. The sequence goes on along the minus strand of OY856344.1, from coordinate 1,316,516 downwards.
TAAGAAATAGGTACCATACTGCGTTCCCAGACTCAAATAAACACCCGGGGGTCTACCGCCGAACAAAAAATGTCATCGCTTTGATGTTTCTCTCTCTTTTCTTTTCGCTTGAAATGATAGAGACAGCATTAGCAAAGCGATAGCCGATTTAGTTAGGCGGTAGAAGCGCCGGTGTGAGCCAAAGGGTGCTAATTAGAATTGAACTGGATGAGTCGGCTGCATGTCGGGTGACCTTCGGGCCAAGATCACCACACAGGGGAAGCCAGATCACAAACGGCGTAGAACAAGAGAACAACTAACTGATGGCCGGACGGCCACAGCAAAGTCACGATATTTTGTAAATGGAAATTAACGATAATATAGCCTGTTCTAAACTTCACCATGGCATGGCTGCTAGGCTGCTACACCCAGGATTCATTGCACTCTTGATGAGAACCACCACGTCTATGTACCTACCTATATGTCACCGTACAAGTACAATTGTAAGAACTTCCGATTTGAGTCGCATCGCGCATTCCTCCGATATTACGTTATAATGGTGTCACCACCATTTTAGTCAGCGTAGCGATTCTGAAACCATTCGGTTGCATCCGACACAGAATCACATCTCTCGGTCTTTGTCTTATCCATGACAAAGACCGAGAGATGAGATTCCGTGTCGGATGCAACCGAATGGTTTCAGAATCGCTACCCAGGACTGAAAAAGAAGAAGAGACAGACGCTCTTCAAGTGAAGATATGCTCATTCTAAAATAATAATAAAAAATATTTTTTTCTATTCCCAACCCATAACACTTGCGAGTAAAATAGTTCCCATCGATAAGCATTCATAATCGTAATTATATGTGTATGAAACCAAAATCTTTTTTTCTTTCATATCTAGTATCTACTGATCAATAACAGCAATACAACGATCTTTTTGCGATTCATGTTACGCTTCCGAAAAACACGTCCAACACGGCTGACTACCGTTGAAGGTATGGTTACCCTAACCAACGGTCACGAATTCGCATCGCAAGTCGCCTCCGATGCGGCGTCGCATCGCATCGCAGTTTTGTGTGGGAACCCTAATCTATCCATTTCCCGTAATGCTGTTTCGTTATGTGGTTTGGTTAGCAGCACATGCGCCTGAGGGTCAGTAACAAGCCAGCCCATAACATCACAGTATCACGCAGTTATTTATTTATTTAATATTTATTGCACAGTAGGTAACATATATAATGTACAAACGGAAAGCTTAATGCTAGGGCGCATTTTGTTTTAGAACATGAAGAGTCCAAATCATTACCAAGCACTGTACTGCGCTCGTCACTCAGAAATATAAGTTGTTTACTTATCTTAATTTTATTAATTTCACTGGTAACATTGCCCTTCAAACCGACAGGAACACAGTGATGGACATTACTGCTTGGCGGTGGAATAACTAGCAAAGGTGTGGTACTTCACCAGGCGGACTCTGCAAAGAGTCCTACCACCACACCACCAGGGCCGGATTTAGGGGAGGGCAAACGGGGCATATGCCCCGGGGCCTCCACAAAACAGACACTTCGGGAAAAAAATCAAATTCCAACCGTAAAAACATCTTTTTAGTCCGGGTTTTTGATTGAGAAACCTACCTAAGCCTAGGGGGCGGGGTTGTATTTCAACGTCCACAACGAAGCCCTGCCCCGGGCCCTCCTCACCTCTAAATACCCTGCTACCACTACAGTAAAAGAAACAGTACTTACTGAAAGTATTTTATAACGTTTAGAAAATACTTTGGTACCTACTACTGCTCTACTAACTTTAATTATAGTAGGCTGTATCGGAAACCTGGTTAAAACCAGCATGCGAAACATAGCTTCTGCTCTGGTAAATGGTTTCGGAAGATAAAGTTTCAGTCGCCTCATGGTAGACGAAGCTCTGATGAACCATTTTGGAGCCATTGTGATGGCTTCAAGGCTGTCTGGTGTTGGTGAAATTGTCCTCATCGGAGACGTCAATCAGTTGCCTTACATCGACAGGGAAAATCTCTTCGAAATGAGGTATCACCGCCCGAACTTGGCAACAAAGATCTGCCAGGAGTTGCTCTGCACACATCGAAACTCAATGGATGTCGGATATGCGCTGAGGGAAATATAAATAACTAGCTGTTACCCGCGACTTCGTCCGCGCGAAATAAATACTAAGGTAACTCAGGCAGTACCTATTTTTGAAGTGAAAACTTCTTTAGGCGCGGTATGGACAGAATTTTCGTGGGCTGTGAATGGATTTATGATCACGTGATCATCACGCTCGGATATGATAAGAAATTTCGGGTAAGCTCGGGATGCTAGAGCGAGAAAGATAATGTGGTCAACAAACGTGCCAGACCGAGAAAGATAATTGTTAGAGGAGGACATGGGACAATAGATACTCTCTCTCTCTCGCTGCTCGCTACCGGTTACCAGTGTTGACACTTTAGCGACTTTGTCGCTGAAACTGGCGAATTTTTAAAACCTGTTAGCGGATTTAGACGACATGTTACCGACAAAGGGGAATATACTAGTGTAGTGTAGAAGGTTGGAGAAGGAAAAAGCTTATGTATTCTTCCAGACTGTTATTCCCTTAATAATTCAATCAAAACCGGCGACTTTGTTTCATAACTATTTGGCGACAAGCTCAAAATCATAGTGGCAACACTGACGGCTACCAACTCCAAAATACTTTTCTTTGGCCGGGAAAACACGACGGATGCTTTATAATTTTCACAATCAAATTAATTAGTTTTGCTGTGTAAATATTTCGTTTCTTTCGTGTAAATATTTAGTTTTGTATATTTATGTTTTGTATGTCAATAGTATAAATAAATATGAGCGTCGCTAGCGACGGGGGTGACCCCGTCGAACAGACAAGAAAAAGAAAACTATTGAAGCCAAATCCAAGTGAAAATGTTTCTTACAAACTATTTAGAAAACCCCTTTATAAGAGAAAGAGACTATTCCCAGAAAATCGTAGTGGAGAATGTGTAGTGTATGTGGAATCGACGGAACAGGAGAAAGTCGGTAACAAAAATCCTATTACACTCACCAACCTTTTTGCGGACAATGTTAGGGGCATCATAGGGTGCACCGTGTGAATGCATACAAAGTTGGAGTAACTTTTAAAAAGCCGGCCCCGGCCAACAACTTTTTGAACATGGACACTTTTTTTACTAACCATAAATGTGTATACAATCTGGGTATACAAATAAGTACTGCCTGAGTAACCTTGGTATTTATTTCGCGCGGACTAAGTCGCGGGTAATAGCTACTTTGTATTTAAATAAAATTTCAATAAATATTTACTCTAATTTCTGGCTTGTTTTACTCATTTATTCAACTAATACGATCCATAATATTTTATTATAATACGACATAACTACCTACCTAATACAAAAATCAGCTAATGAAGTTTTCACTTCTACCGTGTGGTCTTAAGCACACACCTTTTTTATACCCAGACACATTTACGGTTACTAAAAATAGCTAATAATAAAACAATTTCATCAAAATCGGTTCAGTTGTTTAAGTGTCAAACGTAAGAGACATTCGGACATTCGTCCCGCATTTCGACTCTAATTTCATCCCCATACAGTTCGAAATTACAAAATTGCTTGAAAAAACATTTGTTTGCTTTGTGTCAAGTGCCTAAATACAGAGTTTCATGATTTTATCTTCAACGATTGGAAGCTTCCATGTATACTTTCATACCCCATTTCAACCCCAATTTTACCCCCGTACAGTTCGAAATTACAAAATTGCTAGAACAAACATTCGTTTGCTTTGTGTCAAGTGTCTATATACAGAGTTTCATGGTTTTATCTTCAAAGATTGGGAACTTTCATATTGACATTCATCCCCCATTTCAACCCCAATCTCACCCTCTACAGTTCGAAATTACAAAATTGCTAGAACAAACATTCGTTTGCTTCGTGTCAAGTGTCTATATAGAGAGTTTCATGGTTTTATCTTCAACGGTTGGGAGCTTCCATATTGACATTCATCCCCTATTTCAACCCCAATTTCACCCTCGTACAGTCCAAAATTACAAAATCGATAGAACAAACATTTAAATGCTTCGTGTCAAGTGTCTGGATACAACATTTTATAACTTTGAAAATGACGAATTTTCATACAACCGTTCATCCCTTGTTTCACCCTCTTAGGGGTTGAATTTCGCAAAACCCCGTCTTAGCGAGCGCCTACGTGCTAAAATGGACCTCCATGCCAAATTTCAGATTCCTAGCATATGTAGTTTCTGAGATTCCTTGATGAGGTTGATGAGTGACCTTTCGCTTTTATATATATAGATAATAAAAAAAATTAGCAGTCATAGGAACTGCCGATAGAAGTGAAAACTTATAACTCAGAATTTGATAGCTTACCTTGGAAACTACATGGGTGTAACCGGAGGGCGTGGCCTAGCCATCATGGCACGGACATCTAGAAATGCGTCGGCATTTCCCATTGGCTTACGCATTTCTAGATAGCCATGCCATGATGGCGAGGCCACGCCCCTTCAGCATTTCCCATTGGCTGACGCATTTCTAGATGCCCAATCGCCAAGGTCCCGAGTTTACGTGAAGATTTCTTATCATACCCGAGCGTGAGGGTAGAATTCAATTTACACCCCACGAGAAATTTGTCTAGGCGCGCCTAAAGAAGTTTTCACTTCAATAAATAAATATAGGTGGACAATTCACACACAACACCATCTGACCCCAAACCCCAAACTAAGCAAAGCTTATGTGATGGCGGCCAGGGTAGCGATTCTGAAACCATTCGGTTGCATCCGACACGGAATCTCATCTCTCGGTCTTTGTCTTATATAAGACAAAGACCGAGAGATGAGATTCCGTGTCGGATGCAACCGAATGGTTTCAGAATCGCTACCCAGATAGCTGATATAATACTTATATACCTACCTAGTTTTAAATGCATACTTATTATATACTCCGGTATATACGCCTCATCGCCCCGTATAAAGTCCCTAGAGCAGCGAAGGTATAAGGGAGCGCAAAAACCCAACACCCTACCAAACATCCTCTTTTTAGTTCACACTCAAGAGGAGAAAGGGACCCTGATAAACCATGGTTATGGGTCAGGCACCGGGTCACGCATCCTTACCATCCATGAAGCTCAGGGACTAACATACGAGTCGGTAATCGCAATCAAACCCAAGGCAAAAATGAAGCTGCACGAGAGCGTGCCCCATACGGTTGTTGCAATCTCACGGCACACGGGGACCTTCTCAACTTCACATACTACGCTGACGACGCCATCGGTCGGTTCGGACGGAGAGCGTTGGCTGCATCACCGAAGACCATCCGAGAGTTCAACCTACAGATGGCCATCAGGGACAGAAATGCAGCCGTAGGCTTGTTAGCTGCAATCTGTGGGTTGCGTGAGTATGTATGTATGTACGCGCAGGGCCGTCTTAAGTCTAATCTGCGCCGGGGTGCGGGACTCGGATTTTTATTTTATCAATTTTGGATTCTATACGTATAATGGCCAAGTTGAACGAAGATATTTTTTTATTCATTTTAATTTTGAAAAGGATCTTTCACCTTCTGCTACTATTATAGTAGGCTGTGTTAAATATATACGCACAGCTGTTGAGATCTTGAGATATTAGGAAATTAAATTATTAGAATTTATATAGCTTAAAATATCAGTGGGAGTACTTATTGATGCATTGGGAAAAAATATTGGCAACAATTCTAATTCATTGTATAAATCCTCGCCGTCAATATCAAATATCAAGCGTGTTTCGCCGTTTTGCTGCTAAGTTGGGATGCCGCGCCGTAAATGACAAAATTGCGGGGTACCTGGTGCCGCATCAGCTGGGTTTTGGGACGCGTTTGGGCTGTGAAGCCGTCACGCAACGCGTGCGTACGTGATGAATCCGAGAAATGGAGGTAATATCGTGCTGAAGATGGACATTAAAAATCTTTTTAACACCTTGGACGTTCTGTTGAGAGAAGTTAAGGAAAAAGTTCCCAAAAAGACACTTTTCCCACGCCTCAGAGACCTGGGCCTCGTGGTGAGCCCTTCTAAGTGTGATTTTTTTCCCTGCGTGGGGAGTGTGGTTAGCTGTTCCGAATAAATTATTTGTTACGGACTGCTCCCACCTGGCAATATCCAGCTAAACTGTTGACATTTGACGAGGCTCTGAAATTCGCGGCTGAGTCTTTCCTCAACGCGTTTCCTTTGACGATAATTAATGGTTGCAGGCAGCTCTGCCGATCTCGTATGGGGGTCTTGGCTTGCGTTGCGCGTGGGACGTTGGCCTGCCGGCTTTTTTGCATCGGTACATGGGGTTGCTGACCTTGTCGCTGCTATCTTTAATTCAAATGCCAGCGAGGAAAGTTTGCCTTATGCATGTGATGCTTTGATGGCTTGGAGTGTCCTCAACTCCTGCTAATAGTCTCTGGTGATGTCTAATGTTCAGCGGGAGTGGGATTTTGTTGGGGCTAGGCGGATCCAGGAGCAGCTACTGTCTTGTGCCACAAGGGCGGGTATGGACAGACTCCGGGCCGTCTCGCAGCCAGAATCTGGAGCATAGTTGCACGCGCTACCGTCTCCTCACCTGGGCACCTTATTAGAAGACAACTCGCTGCGCGTGGCGGTGGCTCTTCGTCTAGGCCCTGGCCTGTAAGGTGTGTGAACCCCATATATTTATGCACCTGCGGATCTATGGTTGAAGCTGATGGCTATCACAGGAAGGATCACAGGAAGATTCTCGCGTCACCATGCACTCAATGACGTAGTTCGGAGAGTTTTGATATCGGCGAGTATTCCTTGCACGCTTGAAGCCCCGGGGCTGTGTAGATCGGATGGTAAGAGACCGGACGAGCTGACCCTAGTGCCTTGGAAGAACAGAAAGTGCCTTATATGGGACGCCACTTGCGTCAGGACTGTTGCTGCCAGCCGCTTGGGTCGCACTGTTCACTCGCCGTCAGCGGCTATGGAGGATGCTGCTGAGAGGAAGAAGGTGAAGTACAGCGCGCTAGTGCCCGATGTACGAGATTGTACCAGTCGCCGTGCAGACCCTGGGTTGTTAGGGGGCGGAAACTAAGGGGTTCCTTTGGGAGTTAGGACGCAGACTCCGAGAGACTATTGGTGACTCCCGCTCCGGATCATTCCTGGAGCAAAGGTTGGCCATTGCTATTCAATGTGCCTTGGAGCCGATAACACTGAGATTTTGACGTTTACATAGGCGCCGCGCTGTAAATTCAAATGAAGTTACACCTAATTGTAGTGATTTAGAGATAATATCTCTTTAAGTGCGAGCGCCCGGACGGCTATGTCAAAAGACGTACAGGTGCCGCACCGCGCACTAATTTCAAATGAACTAACACTCTATTGACTTAGAGATGATTTGCTTCAAGTGCGGGCGATCGGGCGGCAATGTCAAAGGGCGCAATTACTCGCCTATGACAGACGCACAGGTGCCGCACCGCGCGCCTATTTCAAAGAAACTTATTACACTCTATTGACTTAGAGATGATTTTGCATCAAGTGCGGCGACCGACTTGACCGGGCGACCGGGCGGCAACGTGTCAAACGTACATGCTTACATACTCTTTGGATTAGAGATATTGCTGCGCGCGTGTTGAATTAAATAAAATTGTTAGATATTTGAGTAGTGTAGTAATGCGGCATGACAAGCGCCGAAAGCGTAATAAAAGTAAAAAAAAAATTATTGTTGATGACTATTTTTTTTGCTTGCATATTTGTCGGCGCTCGACAGGCGCCCCCGGGCGCTCCGCGCCCGGGTGCATCGCACCCCTTGCACCCCCTGGTAAAGACGGCCCTGTGTACGCGCTTCATCGGCAAAAAGAGCTAGGGTCTTTGCCAGGTTTTGGTAGTACTATTTACCTTGGAAGTGTTCCATATTGAGTGAAAATGTCCGGTTTAAAGAATGCATTGAATAGCCGGGCCAGACACACCAACAGCTACTAGCAGCATTAGGTATACCGTCGTGGCCAGGTGACTTCTTCATCTTAGACTCGTCCTAACTCTGATGACTTCTATAGGGGCGATCAAATTATTTCCTTTCAATGGTGGTGCCAGAGCCCGAAGGTCGAATGAGTCTTACGACTATTGAAGTTGTACTGCACTCGGGCGACAAAACAGGTAGCAGCGGGCCTATTAAGAACATTCATCAATATTTTATTCATTTTGATAGGCAGTTGATAATTTCTAAATTGGATAATGGTCAATTTAATCGAGAATAGAACACAAACCAAAAAAAAAATTGGCAGTCATAGGAACTGCCGATAGAAGTGAAAATTTATAACTCAGAATTTGATAGCTTACGTTGGAAACTACACGGGTGTAACTGGAGGGCGTAGCCTCGCCATCATGGCATGGCCATGTAGAAATGCGTCAGCATTCCCCATTGGCTCACACATTTCTAGATGGCCATGCCATGATGGCGAGGCCACGCCCTTTCAGCATTTTTTTTTCACTTCAGAAAGAATTTTTTCACTTCTAAAACAGAAAGGAATGACCTGGCTGTGAGTGCGTATGTTTGGCTCATTTCAGTTTAGTAGTGGTCATTTTTAAGGCTCTTGGTGTCGACCCCGATATGTCCCTACATAGTGGTCATGAGTAGATGCATTGACCCGCCCCCCCCTTGCCAAAGTAAAGAAAGTAAAATAAAAGATAAGTAGATGGTGGCGACATTTTCCAGATTTTGCCCGGCCTATAAAATTTTGAAGATCCGGGGCTGGGTAGAAGCAATCGCCGATCGTGGGGAAGATGTTTCTACGCACCGTCCGCTGTGCATTGCCACGGTTAGTTTGTTAAACTCGACGCCACTGAACGTGGTACCTCTACCCCTTACCGACTAAAATCCCCACAGGCTTCTCCGGCATGGGTTGGGGTTAGAGCCGCGAGATCGCAGTAGCCTTCGTCCAACAACATGCCCATTTCGGTTTATACATGACCGCCATCTCGCCGAATGTTAAGCGACAGTCTGCGATGAAGCGTGCTTACGCAGAAGAAAGCGATTCACTCTCGATTTGAAGAAACTTTGATTTGATTTTAACTATGGGCATCAGGAAAAACCCATTCGGACAACGCATTCCACAGCCTAGACGTTCCTAGGGGGCGTTTTCAAGATGCGAGAAGACCTGTCAAAGGCCGTTCCTAATTTCACTATAGGTGGCGTCCATGTTTTATTTTGTTAGACAAATTTGACAAAATCAAATTTAAAATTGGCGCCACGGTTCCAGTCAAAATCCTTGGCAAATTTTTTAACTAAGTATATTTGAAAAGTCGTTTTCCAGGGTAGCGATTCTGAAACCATTCGGTTGCATCCGACACGGAATCTCATCTCTCGGTCTTTGTCATGCTAAACAGATAAGACAAAGACCGAGAGATGAGATTCCGTGTCGGATGCAACCGAATGGTTTCAGAATCGCTACCCAGATGCAAATTGAATCTGGAAAACGCCTCATTACAAAAGTGTAATCAAATCTCTTCGTTCGAGTCATGTCATGTCAACCATGAAAAAGTGTCTAGTTTTGGTGAGCTAAGAGCAGTCCAATAGGAAAAAGGGCAAGGTACCTAGTAGGTACGTATTAGATCATATTATGCAGATCAGTGGCGCACTCACGACAAAAAGCTGATAACCTAGCTAGGATATTTTGCAGTGATGTTCAAGACTTTGAAATCATAACAAATTAAAGGAGGTATGGTGAATAATAGATTGCGAACCGGCAAACGTAGCCTAGACCACGATGCAGTAGCGAATGTAGTGGATCAGGACCAGTTAGCAGAGCTGGATAAGAAAAAAAAATTGGCAGTCATAAGGACTGCCGATAGAAGTGAAAACTTACTTAACTCAGATGATAACTCACTTTGGAAACTACGCGGGTGAAACCGGAGGGCGTAGCCATGACCATGGTCCCGAGTTTACCCGAAGATTTCTTTTATTTACGAACGTGACGTTTGAGCTCAATTCACAGCCCATGGACAATCTGGCTGTAGTGCGCCATAAGTTTTCACTTAAAAACAGAGGATAGGGCGGTGTGGCGTATAAAAACAGAGGATAGGGCGGTGTGGCGTATAAAAACAGAGGATAGGGCGGTGTGGCGTATAAAAACAGAGGATAGGGCGGTGTGGCGTATAAAAACAGAGGATAGGGCGGTGTGGCGTATAAAAACAGAGGATAGGGCGGTGTGGCGTATAAAAACAGAGGATAGGGCGGTGTGGCGTATAAAAACAGAGGATAGGGCGGTGTGGCGTATAAAAACAGAGGATAGGGCGGTGTGGCGTATAAAAACAGAGGATAGGGCGGTGTGGCGTATAAAAACAGAGGATAGGGCGGTGTGGCGTATAAAAACAGAGGATAGGGCGGTGTGGCGTATAAAAACAGAGGATAGGGCGGTGTGGCGTATAAAAACAGAGGATAGGGCGGTGTGGCGTATAAAAACAAAGGATAGGGCGGTGTGGCCGGTGTGGCGTATTATGGAAGCGGCATACGAACAGAAGTATAGTGGGATAGGATGTTGACGATACTCTTTCATTGGTTTGTCAAACGCATGCATTGTAGTGTTGCGAAACGATAATTGAGACGTATGTACAGCGTATCAATACTTTAGACTACAGGGTAGCAAAAAAACTCATCAGTTTATATACACTTTTATTTTCCATGTCCCAATATTACAGAGCAAAGATGGGCGCCTCGTCCATTGACAAACATTTCTCTATACAGCAAAATGATTTAATTACAGGAGACCTTAGAGATACACCAAGACAGAAACGGAATAGATAATAACAGAGGTTTAGTTTATTTTAGTAATATTGCTGTATGCTTTTTAGATGGCGCAATCTCTTTCATATGTTTTACGAGGACCCGTCATGATCGTGAATACAGAAGTACTCTTACAAGTGCACGCGTATGCTATGTTACCTAAATATACTTTTATCATTACAATAATTCGTCTAGGAGCAGCACGGCGGCCGCTCAGGCGGTGGTCATCTTGCAGAGATGCCGCAGCTGCATGATCTTGATGTCGTCGGTGCCGAACTTGACGACGCCCTCCTGGTTCTCGATGGAGATGAGGTGTCCCACCTGGTCCCGGTCCTCCCCCGCGATGACGCGCACGCGGTCCCCCGCCGCCGGCACCGCCGGCTCCAGCGCGTCGTGCGGCACCGACAGCACCCGCTCCTCCGCCGCCACGTACAGCGCCACCGCGCCCCCCGCCACCCCGCGCACCACCCCCGCCTGCCCCGCCGCGTCCCCGCGCCGCACGCGCACCTCCAGCTCCGCGCACGCCCACTCCCCCTCCGCGGCGGGCGGGGAGCGCGGGGAGTACCCGCCCGGCGACGGCGTGCCCGGGTACCCGGCGCCGTACCCGGCCGGCGACGGCGACACGCGGTACGGGCTGTACGTGTGGTCCGAGCCGTACATCGTGCCGGGCGTGGCCGGCGTGAAGGGGCCCCCGGCGCCGTACGCGGCCGCGTCGTACCCGGGGCTGCGCTCCGGCGCGAACTCGTAGTCGGGCGCGCGCGCCGGCGTGGCGGCCGCGCCCGGGTCCCAGGCGCCGTGCGCCGGCGTGCGGCCGCCGTCGTGCGCCGGCGTGCCGGACCCGTAGTGCGGCGTGCGCCCGCCCACGTCGTAGATGGGGGTCTGCGAGCCGTGCATCGGGGTCTTGATGCCCGTGTCGCGGTACGTGGGCGTGTGCGCGCCGGCGCCGGGCGTGCGCGCGCCGGGCGTGCGCGCCGGGCCGCCGGCCGCGCCGCCGCCCGCGCCCGCGATGTGTCCGCGGTCCACGGAGATGGTCTGGCAGGCCGAGTGCAGCTCGACGCGCGCCGTGCTGCCTGTGGCGTCCTTCACGATGCCCACGTTCCCCTTGTAGGGCCCGCCGGTGATCTTGATGGTCTGCCCGATGAGGTCGCGGTCCCGCGCCGCGCCGCCGCCGCGCCCGCCCCGCCCGCGCCCGCGGGGCGTCGCTCCGCCGCGCGCGCCGCCGTGCGCCGGGGACGCGATGCGCGGGGACATGAACCCGAGCGCCGGTCCGGCGCCGGCGCCGGCGGCCGGCCCGCGCGCGCCGCCCGCTAGCTGGAGGTGCCGGGTCTTGCAGACGAACACGCCGCCGTTGTCGAGGTACATCCGCGACTGCAGGAACGCGAAGTTCCGGTACAGATGCTTGATCTCCCCGTTCCGGCCGGCGTGCGGCCCGTCGATCACCTTCACGATGTCGCGCTTCTGTATCGTGTTGTGCTCGGAGTCCAGCGCCATGGTGAACCGGTTCTCGCGCCGCTTCTGCAGCGCCTGCGGCTTGCACTCGATCACCTTCCCCTGCATGCCGAGGACGTGGAAGTTCTCCTTCTCGAGGCGCACGATGACGCCCACGGTCTGCGGGTCGAGCTGCACCATGTCCCCCCACTGGAAGTGCCCCAGCGAGTCCACGCCGGTCGCCATGTCGGAGCAGAGCTGCAGGTCGCGCGGGAGCACCTCCAGCTCGTGCATGGTGAGGTCGGACACCAGCACGGCGCGGTGCGGCTCGACCCTCACCACGAGCCCCGTGTCTCCCTCGTAGCGGCCGGCGACCACCTTCACGTGGTCTCCCTGCTTGAAGTACTTCCGCAGCTCGTTCGGTTTGAAGACGAGCGGGTCCTTGAGCGCCTCGTGTTTGGGCATCACGGTGATCATGGAGCCGTCGATGGCGATGATCCTGGCCTGCAGGTTGGCCAGGTCCCCCGAGCTCACCTCCACGTTGTCCCCCATGGAGAAGGAGTGCAGCGCGGCGGGGTCGTCCTTGGCGGGCGCGGCCAGCTCGATGTCGATCCCCTCGGGCTGCTCCTCGAACCGCTCCAGCTCGGTCAGCGTGGGCTTCACTCCCTCCGCCAGGATGGCCGACATCGTGAAGTTCTTGTAGAGGAAGCCCTTCCGCGAGTAGCGGTTCCCCTCGAAGATGAGGAAGTCTCCGTCGGACGTGACCTCGCCTCCGATGGCGCGGATCGCCTCCGGGTCGAACGGCTTGGCGGCCGGCCGCCGCTTTTTCTTTCTCTTGGCCGCTTCGCTCTCGCTCTGCGAGGTCCTCAGCGCTCCCCTCAGTCTCGTGTAGTCTATCCTAGGAAGCAGTTTCAGATGCACCTGGTTCTGAGCTAAGTCTACGTAGTCCACCTGCGCTATGTCATCCTTGTACAGGCCTCTCTTTATTCTTACCCATTGTTTTGGTTTCAATCCGGACTGCTCTTTGACCACTCGCAGGACGTCAGTCATTTCCTTGATGGGAACCATGTCCTGCTTCCAGATGCCCATTCTCAAAGTTCCCACATTATTCATAATGGCCTTGACGTGAGTCTGTTTGTATGCTTCGATGTAAATGTAGCCCTTGACTCCTTCCGGGGCCACTATGGACTTGATCTGGAAAGCTTCCTCAGAGAATTGATACGCAATGAACTTCCTCATGAGGAGGAGGACCGTGGCTTTCTCTTCTCCTATCCTACACTTGACCATCCATAGGTTGGGGTCCTTGATGCCGGGTAGTAACGTTTGTTGTGTGATCTCATCTGACATCTCTTCGCCACCTTCACCAAAGTGTCGGAGTGCCGCTGACTCATCGGCATATTTATTTCTAAGGTACTCTTCAATTTCCTCCTCTTTCTGTGAATCCCAGAGGTTGGTTCCTCTCCTGCGTCCCTCGATTTCCCTCGCAGTGGGCCCAATCTCATCCACCTCGTTACCGACAATTCCCATCTCCTGGGCTCCCTCCTCCCACTCGTCATCTTCATCCACTTCATCATCAACCTACAAACAGTTTCATATTGTGAATATCTCCAAAGGATTAAGAATAGAGAAAACAATGAAATTTACATATCTACATTCAATTTTTTATGGTGATGTAGGTAGTTAACATCAGATTCAGAATGAAACAATATCCATTTCATCTACCATTCAATAGGACTGAACATATTCACTATAGGTACATTCGAGATTCAGTTCTATTTCATGATCCAGTAATATTGTCATTAATTAACCTTACCTCGGCTTCATCAATAATAAACCCTCCATATCGACTGTCTTTTTTCCTTTTTTTCCTCAGTCTTTCTTCATCCTCATCTTCTTCATATTCTTCCGAGTCCACTAAGTCTTCTCCTTCCGGCTCTTGCTCATCCTGAAAAAATGTTTTAATAATGAACATGTGATATTACACAAGCAGCTGTTGTTATTAAATACCTTACAACAACACACCTCTACTTCCTCGTCTCCTGATGCTTCTTTTGCTTCATCGTCTTTATTACGGCTAGCGTCCGATGCTACAGAACGGCTCCTGCCATGAGACAAAATCTTAGTAACCAATGACTTGTGTTGTTTACAAAACGTTTAGATGAATTTATTATACCGTGATCTAGACCGTGAGTGTGACCGGGCACGAGAGCGAGACCCGGAGCGGCTCCGAGAAGGGCTTCGCGACGGGCTGCGGCTGCCAGAACGAGACCGCGCGGAGCCCGACCGAGACCGGGAGCCCGATCGGGACCTCGCGGACCTATTGGATGCAGCACTGCGCCTTGATCGGTTCGAGGCTGCGCTGCCCGCCTCAGAACCACTTCCGGAAAAATTACTCGCTTCCGAGTCAGACATTATCAAAATTCAATTGGTTTCATCGGCGTAACATAAATTCTGAAACAATTTTCTTCAAAAACACAAAATGCACGTAGCAAACCAAACGTCAAACAAATTTATTTTTTCTTTCTCAGATTAAAAAAGTCATTGACCATAGACTATACACAAGCAAAACGTTTACTTGTAGAAAGGCGACACAGTGTTACAAGAATCGACTAAGCTTACGAATCGATTCGCCAGTCCAAATGATGCATTTCGGTCTACATTGTCGATGACATTTTAATCATTTTATTAATAAAAAAAACAAGTTAATTGTCTATTGACTCGTCGTTTTACCCCACCGAATAGTGAAATTTCACAAAAATCCTTAATTTGTTAGAAAACTGCCTGGAAATCAGTAGAATTAAGTTACAAATGAGCTAATGCAATTATTAGTGTACTGTAATTCAAGTTATCGGACGTTTTGACCGCTTGCGACGGGCGGTTTCGGGCAGCTCGAGTCGATCGCTAGCTTTCGATCAGGGTTTCGCATTCTCACAATAAACAGTCCGGTGCAGCTGATCGATAGTGCGAGTGCAGTGCGGTGCAGTGGGCGGGCGGCGCGATGTGCCAGTGAGGGCGCGCGGCGAGCTCGGGGCGGCGGCGACGGCTGACCGGGGGAGTTCCGTGTCGGTGGTGTCATGCTGGAGACGCGCTCGGCGCGCGCCGCTGACTCGGTGTGGGCGAACAAGCCGCTGCCGGCGCCACACGCCATGGCCAACACCAGGCACGGGAAGAACGCCCAGGTGCGTGCTCGTCATCATGTGGCTCTTCCTCCCACCCACCAGCCAGCGTTTCCCCACTCTCGACACTCTTTCGTGTTTCGTATGCTGTTTATTTCTGTATCCTGTTAAACCTAACCATGCCACACATAACTCCATAATGAATTCCAATTAGGATTTCCTGTGGGAACTTCCTAACATAAATTAACAAAGTTTGGATTTGCAAACTGCAAGGGTTTGTTTAGTTGTTTTGTTATCTAGTTCGTTTTTATAATCTTTATGCGTAACTCACTTTTGGTAGTTAACACTGCTAAATGTTGATACAAAAATTAAGTTCATTTACAAGAGAAATAAATTGTGCACAATTTATTTATTTTATAAGCATGAGTTTGCTTTACTATCATGACTTATAATATGATATATGTGACTAACACTGCTCCTAATTTAAAATGTTTACCTGTATTAGGCATCATCTTACCCATATATCCTGGGTAATGTGGTATAAAAATGAATAGAGTTGGTCCTGTAGTATCAATGACACCTAATCTTCTTTTTAGTCCCAATTGTGAGTTCTGGTTATGCTTCAGTTATCAAGGATAATATTATGAAGTGAATAATAAAATATGCATTACTATAAAGACATACTGCACACTCTTACCCAACAGCATCATCATAGTCAGACATATCATATGACATCATTTGACCTATTTTTTACTAGCAGCACCCCACAGTTTTACTCGTCTAGTTCCTGTTTCTGTTATTTTCCCAGGATAAAAAGTATACGATTTCGGCCTATATTCTAACAGTGTTCCAAATTTCAACCCAATACATTCAGCCATTTCCATGTGATTGAGCAACAAACATCCAAACTTTCGAATGTATAATGTTAGTTGGATATGGGTAATGAATACTTTGTTGACATCTTACTAGAGTAGTTTAGTGCATATCTCCCAGCCAGCATTCACCTGAGTGAGCTCCATTAGTTTTGGATCTGTGGTGATGAGTGTAGGTAGATCTGTCATTTAAGCTTAGTTGACTAGTAGCAAACAACAATCTACAAAATACACAATATATGCTTTTATTGGTATAGAGCAGCCATTCCCAAAGTAGGCTATAACACCCCATTGTGAGTGATAACACCTCCTTGTGAGTGATAACACCCCCTTGTGGGTGCTGCAGGCCTAAATGGACCCAGAAAAAAACATATTCAATAAAATAGGACAGATATTATCTGGCCTGTCTTGTTGAATAAATAAAAAAAAAAAATTGGCAGTCACAGGAACTGCCGATAGAAGTGAAAACTTATAACTCAGAATTTGATCGCTTACTTTGGAAACTACACGGGTGCAACCAGAGGGTGTGGCCTGGCCATTACAGCATGGCCATCTAGAAATGCGGCAGCATTTCCCATTGGCTGACGCATTTCTAGATGGCCATGCTGTGGTCCCGAGTTTACCCAAAGATTTCTTATCATACCTGAGCGTGATGCTAGAATTCAATTCACACCCCACGAAAAATGACTGTGTCTAGGCGCGCTAAAAGAAGTTCACTTCAAAATCATATCAATTTGTTGCTCTGTTTCCCTTACTTTTGATTGCGGTTATTGATACTTATTAGGTGAACAACCGTGATAGCCTAAAACGATATTGGGTCAACTAATGCTGTCACTGTCATAAATTAAATTAAATATTGATCACAGGAGTGAGAGGTGAGCCCTGCATTGCTGTTTGACTTAGTTTTATGTGCAATATAGGAAAGTAGTACTTACCTAATAAATATTTATTGGCCTCAGTGATAGATGAAATAGAAAATTATAAATTCTTTCAATATCCTAACTTTAAAAATCTTTTATGTTATTGTTTTTAACCGAAAAGTCTTTTATTTTATTGTTCTTGACTATTCATTGGTTCAGTTTGTTTTTAAAGAAGCTTAACAAATATGCTGAAATAAAATCTGCAGGCATCAATCTTCAAATGTATAGTGTTTGCCTGTTATGGTGTACACCACAAGAATGAATACTTCTGATGGGTCATTCCATGAGAAACGCTGCTCAAGGTGAAAAAATTAATATCTTCTTTTTGCATTAAATTTGATGAAATTTTAAAGAAAACATTCCAAATTATAATGTACTGAAACAGAGTATGTTACTTATATGTATAAGTAGATATGATGTAAACTGGGATTGAAATTCTTCAGAGGCAGGTCGACGAATTCCGGAGAGACTCCAACACAAAAAGCGAAACAACCGTCGAAGTCCTGCATCGAAACGCAGACATGCTGCAAAAGCTCGCCTCGACTCCTCCACCTCCTACTCCCCCAAATTATTCGGATAGTCTTAGCAAAATAGAACAAATACTCACAGAACATTCAAAACCACCCCCACCCTCAGCCCCAATAAAAATAAATATTGATGAGCACGTGTTGCCGATCACACAACGACTCGAGGCTGTATCGTCGGAACTCCGGACGATGCGCCAAGAAAAATTATCTCTTCCCCAACCAGCCCTAAGCATTGAGGCCGAAATATCCCAAGCGGAAAAAGGCAAGCCACCTAAGCCTGCCACTTATGCTAAAATCGCGGCCAAGCCCGTCGGGCCAAGACCAAATCACACTCTGATCGTGACAACGGCAAATCCGACATCCCCCACGACATCTGAAAACTTGATAGACAGGATAGCATTAGCACTGGACACGAAGAAGACCGGAGCAAGAGTTGACCGAGTGCGAAAAGCCCGTAACAGGAAAGTCATCTTGAGTTGCAGCACAGAGGAAGACCTTGGTCTGGTCAGAAATCGCGTGCAGCAGGATAAGTCCTTAAAGGTGGAAACCGCGAAAGCGGGTAATCCACTTATAATCATTCGAGACGTCCTGTCTTATCACAAAGATAATGAAATTGTGGAAAACCTCCTGGCGCAGAATAAACATCTGCTACAGGGGGTCGATTTGCAAGAGAGCGTGATCAGAGTGCGGTACAGGAAAAAGGCGCGTAACCCGCATGAGTGCCATCCGGTGATCGAGGTCTCGCCTCGCATTCACAGAGCGTTTTTGGATGCCGAAAAAGTCTACATAGGACTCCAGAGGAGACCAGTGGCAGACCAGTCGCCCTTGGTGCAATGCACTAAGTGCCTAGGTTTTGGTCATACAAAGGCGATCTGCCGGGAGAGGGACGAGTACTGCAGTCACTGCGGAAAGACTCACTCCTGGACTCAATGCAAGGCAAGGAAAGAAGACCTGCCACCTAAATGCAGGAACTGTGCGATTGCTTATCCCAACAGCTCTAACAGGGAACTCGCTCACAATGCCTTTAATAGTGAGTGCCCTGAAAGGGCAAAATGGGATGGCATAGCGCGGTCCCGAATATCGTATTGCTAAGGGCACTCATGAGGTACGTGACTCAATCTCCCGAAGAGTGGACGAACCAGGTATGCGTTTCATCCAAGCAAACCTGCAGCGCTCCCAGAATGCAACGGTCGAACTCTTGAAGGTTGCGAGAGAAAGGGGAGTTTCAGTTGCCCTTGTCCAAGAACCCTATGTGGGAAACAAAGGAGTAATGAAACAATATCCTGGAACTCGTGTCATTCAGTGTAGTTTAAATAGGCAAAAACCAGTTAAGGCAGCCATAATAGTCTTCGGTGATAGACTGGAGGTAATTCATGATCCCCAGCTTGTTACCGAAACAGAAGCGTCTGTCTTACTCGTCGGCACAGGCCTAAGACTGGGAGTGATTTCTGTCTACTTAGAAGGAGACCAAAAAGTTGACCCCTACCTTGGTAGGATCAAGGCGTTCTGCGATAAACTAGCGACAAAAGACCTGATTGTCGCCGGTGATATAAATGCATGGTCCCACTGGTGGGGAAGCACATCTCAAAACGAAAGAGGAGAAGCCGTGAACTCTTTCTTCAACGAAATGGACTTGCATATTCTCAACTCCGGCGATACACCAACCTTCGAGATCGTCAGGGAAGGCAAACTCTGCACGAGCGTAGTAGACGTGACAACGTGTAGCGAGCCTCTCCTGGGGAGAATCGTGGGATGGGAGGTAGACAAAAGCATTACAACGTCAGACCACAACGCAATTACCTTCACTTTGCGTTTAGTTAAAACTCTCGAACAACAGAGACCGATAACAACACGTAAATACAACACCAAAAGGGCAAAGTGGTCAGACTTTGTATCACAGCTGAAATCCTGCCTCGAAGAAAGAAACATCTCGCCGGAGTCTGTGGAAAGATGCGAAAGTACACTTGAACTGGAATCGATGATTACGAGCTACACAGCAAGTATACATGAAGCCTGCGAACATACCATTCCATTGGTAAGCTCGCCAAAGGGAAATCCAACCCCCCCATGGTATACAAAAACGCTCGATAATCTGAAGAAGGAAGTTCTCAGAAGAAAGAGACGGATAAGGAATGCCGCCCCCGACAGAGTTGAACTTGTAGTCAAACAGTACCAAATTGCTCGGCAAGACTACAAGGAAAAAGTAAAAAAAGCTCAGACGGAAAGCTGGAAAGAGTTCTGCACGAATCAGGAGAGAGAAAGCATGTGGGATAAGATCTACAGAGTGATGAGGAAAACTTCGGCAAGGCAAGAAGACATGCTCCTAAGAGACTCCGAAGGGAACACTCTATCCCCACAGCTATCTGCAGAACTACTAGCCAGAACTTTCTATCCCGACGACTCTGAAAGCACAGACCATCCGTGCCATACAGAGCTACGGTTGCGGACAGCGGAAACGCCTATGGATCTACCGGGAAATGACCCACCATTCACATCAGCGGAACTGGAATCAGTATTGAGAACCCTGAATCCGAAAAAAGCCCCCGGTACAGACGGGCTAACCGCTGATATCTGCGCAGCAGCCATACAGTGCGAACGGGATGTTTTCATGGCGATAGCAAATAAATGCCTATCGCTAAAATACTTCCCCAAGCAATGGAAAGAGGCGCACGTGGTCATATTACGCAAACCCGGTAAGGCAGATTACACACACCCAAAATCTTACCGCCCAATAGGTCTTCTGTCCGTTCCCGGAAAAATCGTCGAAAAGCTTCTGGTAAACCGACTCCAATGGCATCTCCTCCCAACCATTAGTAGGAAACAGTACGGCTTCATACCCCAAAGAGGCACCGAAGACGCCCTCTTTGACCTGGTAGAACACATAAAGAAAGGAGTAGACAGTAAAGAAACCGTACTCTTAATCTCCCTGGATATAGAGGGTGCCTTCGACAATGCATGGTGGCCTGCCCTGAAAAACCAACTAGCGAAGAAGAGGTGCCCAACAAACCTCTACGACATGGTAAACTCATACCTCAGCGACCGCAAAATCAAGGTCAACTATGCAAGAGCAGTCTATGAGAAGGAAACAACCAAAGGATGCGTTCAAGGGTCCATCGGTGGACCAACCTTTTGGAATGTAATCCTAGACTCGTTGCTGCGAATGCTAGAAGCAGAGGGAGTATACTGTCAAGCTTTCGCAGACGACGTCGTTCTCGTGTTTACAGGCAGTTCAGACATAATCGAACAGCAGTCGAGCAGGGCGCTGAGCATGACAGTGGAATGGGGAATCACGAACAAACTCAACTTTGCAGCGCAGAAAACTAACGCGATGATTTTCACAAAAAAGTTGAAGTATGAACCTCCAAACATAGTCATGTCCGGCGTCCGGCTCGATCTGGTCGAGGAAGTCAAACTGCTAGGCCTACTGATCGACCGACGGCTCAACTTTAAAGCACATGTGACCGCCCAATGTAAAAAAGTAGCGAACATTTATAGACAGCTAGCATGTGCAGCGAAGGTGACCTGGGGATTAAATGGCGAAATCACGAGAACTATCTACGTCGCTGTGGCGGAACCTATCATCATGTATGCCTCAAGTGTATGGGCGCAAGCGGCAGACCTCGAGGAAAACAAGTCTCACTTGAACGCAATCCAAAGAGGTTTTGCCCAGAAAATCTGTAAGTCGTACCGTACTGTTTCCTTAAAGTCAGCACTCGTCCTTTCTGGACTGCTTCCCCTGGATCTGAGGATACAGGAAGCGGCAAATTTGTACAGAGTGAAAAAGAACTTCTCCCAAGATTACCTCCCACCAGAAGTGGAACTCGAACGGAACGTCAACTACTTGGACCAACCCCATCCGTCCACACAGGCATCTGTAGAGTACGAGCTTCTGGAAGACACCTCCAATCTACCAGAAGGGCCTCAGATTTATACTGATGGCAGTAAGATTGAGGGTAAAGTTGGAGCTGCTCTCACATGGTGGGAAAAAGGAAGAGAAATCAAGAACTCGACCTTCAAGCTTCACTCCGAATGCACAGTCTTTCAATCGGAACTTTATGCTCTTTGTCGGGCAACTCAAATGGTGTTAACAAGCAAGGACCCAGAAGTCAATGTCCTGAGTGACTCCCGATCTTCACTCGAACTGCTAAGTAACCCGAAAACGAGTCACCCCTTGGCAAAGTGTATAAAGGAAAACATTGGACAGATACGTGCAGAAGGGAGATCTCTTCGTTTTTTCTGGATAAGAGCGCATGTGGGTACCGTCGGCAACGAAAGAGCAGATGAACTAGCGAAGTCGGCGGCGGTCATGAAATCACCCAGAGACTACGAGGGGATCCCCTTGTCCTACGTCAAACGAAAAATACGCGAAGAATCGGTCAAGAAATGGCAGGACCGATATGAGACCTCGGAAACCGGAAAAGTCACTCAGATGTTCTTGCCCGATGTAGCAAACGCATATCGGTTGACGAGAACCACGAAACTGACTCCTTTCCAGGTACAAGCGTTGACGGGACATGGAGGAATAGCTGAATATCTGTACAGATTTAAGCTCAAGAGCAGTCCTGCATGCGAGTGTGACCCTGACCAACCCGAAACGGTCTGGCATGTGCTGGTCGATTGTCCCAGATTCATGGCCGCAAGACATGAGCTCGAATCTATAATCGACGGGAGGCTGGTTGTTTCGGATCTCCAAAATATCTTAGCAGATCCAGATAACAGACCACGGCTTCTGTCCTTCATGGAAAGCTCATTCCGCATAGCGACCAATAGGAATTCCACACTCTCAAATACACGCCCCCCTTCACCACCACATTCTACACGCCCCCCTTCGCCACCACATTCTACCGCGCTGTCCGTGGAAGCCGCGCGGAATGCAGTCCCCGCCCAAGATAACCCCTCAAAAAGCATCTCCGTCCAACAGCTACTGGAGAATGCAGACCGAGGAGAGGCAGGGATTCGTATCCGCGGAGTGGCTCTCTTCATGGACAGCAACAAAGAAAGATTCGGAGTAAGCTTTTGCTTCGCCTGGGAACGGAAACGCGCCCGTTTGTCACCTGGATTGTCGTGCCTGCTCAATGGGAGTACCGCTAAAGTCACAATGAAGCGGAAAACCTACGATGCTATGCCAGTGTGCGAGGTAGACGGCCACCGATTTCGGTTGGTGCGATCGAAAAACAAAACGATTGCACTAATAGAGTACTAGGAAGGTCGGACGCCTTTCACACAGGCAAGTGCGCTGCTCGCACATCTGAGCAGAAATGCGGGTGACACACCCCGGGTGATAAGCGTGGATGCGATGGCGATTGAATACTTAAGAGCGAGGGTCGCAGACCGGCTGGGTTGCATTGAGGCCTCTAAACATCACGAGGTTGTCGTATACGAAGATAGAGGAGAAAATCTGAGCTTCCTCAGAGTCCCTTCACACGACCTAACTAATGCAACTGACAGCTGGGGACATCCTGTTCCAAGTTCGACCGCCCAAACCGGCTCCGAAAGAGCACAGCAGAGGGCGGCGGCGGAAAAAGCCGCAGCCAATCAAAGCAGCAGCCGAGGAACCAACACGACTTTCGTGGCGGCCTTTAACGCAGCAGCAAGGAGCGTACTCCGAATCTTATCCCCTTCATCATCATCAAACCCCTTGATCAAGGATAGAAATGCAGTCGTGGTGGAGGCGCTGAGCCAGGAGGAGGCGACTTAGAAAATAAAATAGTCCTAGAATTAGCAATAAAATGTTCCCTACTCTCCCCTATTTCCTTTTCTTCTCCAATCCAAGATTCATGTAACAAAAAAAGAAAACGATTGACAAAGGTCACGGACCCCGGAGTCTGTGGAGCTGTAAAATTTAAATAATAAAAAAAAAAAAAAAACAAAAAAAAAAAAAAAGTAGATATGATGTATAAAAAGACTTTATTTTATTTTTTTGGATTATTACTAAATTTTTTTAGAGAAGTTTGTGATTTATTTATTTATTTAATAATAGGCGAGCAGCATTAGCTGATATACCTATATCTCAGTGTTGAAATATGTAACAAAATTACAGGTAATTGTCTGTTAAAATGATATTGTCTTTTGCTATCCATTTGTCAAGTTTGTTCTTGAAAGAGTTCAATGATTTTGCCGAAATAACATCCTCAGGCAACCTGTTCCAGTTGTAAACCACTCTGTTGCTGAGGATGTGATAGCAGTTATATTACAGAAGACTTTTAGTAGTTACGTTTATTTGTCCCTCGTCTCTTTTTAAGAAACTTTTTTAGGTTTTGATAACTCAGAATTCATTGTAATTATCTCTATTTGTATTTTTTTTTTAATTTGTAGTACCTAGACACTTAAAAAAAACCCCATAAAATATTAATTTTCGTACTCGTAACACCCGAAACGAAACTGCGGTAAGACCCGAAACAAATATAATAATATAAAAAATAATAGTAAAACGTTGTTTGTGAAAATGATTATGTCATGGAAATTCGCAGATTTTTTAACAAATGTAAAAATACTCAGAACATAGAGAACAATCGTATAACACCCGAAACGCGCACTTTTCGACTTACAAAGCCATAATAATATAAAGCCATAATATTTACTAATATTGCAGAAACTTTTCTCCACTGGCCACTTTTTCATAATTTGAAAGATGCCCAAGATTCTCCACCAACCACTTTCTCATTCTTCATTTAAAAGATGCCTGAGATTCTCAACCAGCCACTTTCTCATTCTTCGTTTAAAAGATGCCCTGTGTCGAGCATCTTTTAAATTTTCCGGAGGAGAACTTTTTAAATCCAGAGTTTGGTCACATCTGCAACGTTAGCACATGCACATGCCTGTACTCTGACGTGTAACTAATCAAAGAGACGAACTTCTTAGCATTCCATGGACTCACGGTGCGGGTGCCGGGTCCATCGTGTCATTGTGGTCTATTTCTAAATTCCACCCACACAAAGTGCTGATCAAATACTATTATAAAATAACCGTATTGCAGGATGACGTGTGCTACGTGGTGGCGAAGTACGACTACGCGGCGCAGGGCGGGCAGGAGCTGGACCTGCGCAAGAACGAGCGCTACCTGCTGCTCGACGACTCCAAGCACTGGTGGCGCGTGCAGAACGCGCGCAGCCAGTCCGGATACGTGCCCAGCAACTACGTCAAGAAGGAGAAACCCTCCCTGTTTGACAGGTAACGTCACCAAGAACGAGCGCTACCTGCTGCTCGACGACACCAAGCACTGGTGGCGCGTCCAGAACGCGCGCAGCCAGTCCGGATACGTGCCCAGCAACTACGTCAAGAAGGAGAAACCCTCCCTGTTTGACAGGTAACGTCAGCAAGAACGAGCGCTACCTGCTGCTCGACGACTCCAAGCACTGGTGGCGCGTGCAGAACGCGCGCAGCCAGTCCGGATACGTGCCCAGCAACTACGTCAAGAAGGAGAAACCCTCCCTGTTTGACAGGTAACGTCACCAAGAACGAGCGCTACCTGCTGCTCGACGACTCCAAGCACTGGTGGCGCGTGCAGAACGCGCGCAGCCAGTCCGGATACGTGCCCAGCAACTACGTCAAGAAGGAGAAACCCTCCCTGTTTGACAGGTAATGTCAGCAAGAAACCCTTCCCTGTTCGACAGGTACCGTCAGCAAGAAACCCTCCCTGTTTGACAGGTAACGTCACCAAGAAACCCTCCCTGTTTGACAGGTAATGTCAGCAAGAAACCCTTCCCTGTTCGACAGGTACCGTCAGCAAGAAACCCTCCCTGTTTGACAGGTAACGTCAGCAAGAAACTCTCCCTGTTCGACAGGTAACGTCAGTAAGAAACTCTCCTTTGTTTGACAGGTAACGTCAGCAAGAAACCTTCCCTGTTCGACAGGTAACGTAAGCAAGAAAACCTCCCTGTTCGACAGGTAACGTCAGTAAGAAACCCTCCCTGTTTGACAGGTAACGTCAGCAAGAAACCCTCTCTGTTTGACAGGTAACGTCAGCAAGAAACCCTCCCTGATCGACAGGTAACGTCAGCAAGAAACCCTCCCTGTTTGACAGATAACGTCAGCAAGAAACTTTCCCTGTTCGACAGGTAACGTCAGCAAGAAACCCTTCCTGTTCGACTGGTAACGTCAGCAAGAAACCCTCCCTGTTCGACTGGTAACAACTGCGTGATTTGGCGTGTCTGGGCAGTACAGGTATTAGGGTAGAGTGACCGCCCAGGACACCGGATATAAATGGCCGCCATGCCGCAAACACAGGCGGCCTTATACGTTCGGTCAGTAACTAGGCCCTGCTCCTTGTGACCCTGGAGCCGGGGTCGTAACATGAATTGCGTTTCGGAATACCCTGCCTATCGTAAGAGAAAATTAAAAGGGTACCTATGGGCTTGAAGACGGATGGGATTGGGAGCCTAACTCCAATGAACAGCAAGCCCATTGAAGGAAAGATTATGGCATATTTTTAGTCCATCAGCTAAGGAAGGTGCCTTAGGCAAGGTGTCAAGAGGACGCCGGTGCGTTCCAACGGAGATCCCGCCGTTCTCCTCCTAGACACAGATGTAGGCCACCGAGAGGGTTTTATTGAGTAAGATCTCACATAACACGGCTGCACCCCAATGGCATTGAAAGCCATTGTTGTTCTGATAGATGCATGGAACAGTGCTGCTATGGGCAGGTACGAGTATGTTGCGTACGATCTCATGTCGTCTCATCACTCTTATGAAATATATATACATAAATTCATAAATAAGCTGCTAGGCAGTAATGCACAATAACTCTAGCAGATCATCTGTGGTGGAATCAATTCCCTCATGGATGAATTCAGGTCTAGCGAAGAATACACACCCAGAACATCTTGTGGAGTGTCATTTGTAACAAATTGATCCCAACAACCACATTTCTTTCAATGGTTATGTGATAATCATACTCATCTAGACTGACTGACTAGACTGGCCTTGTGGCTAAGTGGTTAGTAGCTCTGCCTGCGAAGGCGAGGGCCGTGGGTTCGATCCCCACCCAGTGCAAATATTTGTGTGATGAATTCATGTGATAAAAATGTTTGCACTATCTCTGGGTGTTTCTATGTATAATAAGTATGTATTTAAAACTATATAAGTATTATATCAGCTATCTGGCCGCCATCACACAAGCTTTGCTTAGTTTGGGGTCAGATGGTGTTGTGTGTGAATTGTCCACCAATATTTATTTATTATTATTTATTTATCTTATCTAGGCTACTAGGTAACTAGCAAAAGGTAACAACAGGCAACAAAGGTTTTATGACCATCACTTCTACTTGAGTTGCTCAAATTGAAATAACAGATATTTTCCATGATCATTTACCTACCTACTTTTATTCTCTGATGCTTTAGTGTCAACTAAATTGCATCAACAAGGAAAATTTAAGTACAGTTTAGAACAGTCATTCTTAAGGCCGATTTACATCAGACGAGCGAATGCTCATTCTATCCCCACTGTATCAAATTCATTTGGTGTAAACAAACGTAGAACATTATTTTTTTGTTTTGTTTGCGTTTGCAAAGATTCTATGGAATATTTAATATGGAAAACGCTAAGAACGATCTTTCGTTTACACTAATAGATCGAGAAAGAATGCTCTTGTTCCAGCTCTAGCTCTATGTTCGTTCAGTTTAAATTGGCCTTTAAAAGAATGACTGTTCTGAACCACCTATAATATCTAGTAACAATTTAATTCTGTTCCTATTGTTTTATGTGTGATGAATAATGCTTGCTACATATACTGATAAATAAAAAACTCTTGAGCTAAGAGAACCTAATAACTTGGTTGTTTGTAGTAAAATTAATAGGCAGTATTGCCTATAAAAACAAAGCTAGATTTATCAGATTTTGTTTTTGTGTAATTGATAGGCCTGGTACCTGGTACCCATGACACAGGTTGCCTTAGTGCAGGTATCAATGTACACATGTTTACATACATAATATGGAATCTTGTTTTTTAAGAATTGTTTTGAACTAAATAATTAAATTTCATTTCATTTCAAAGCGGGATGTGACCCAGACACACATAATAAAAAAGGCCTCTTATAAAATTAGGATCATCATCATCATCATCAGCCGTAAGACGTCCACTGCTGAACATAGGCCTTCCCCCTAGATTTCCACAACGAACGGTCCTGCTCAACCTGCAACCAGGGGCAATATTAAGATAAATTAAAACTAATCGTCAAGACGCACTATTTGAATAGATAAATGAATTGTCCCCAGCATCAAGAAGAAAGTGAAGAAAGGTTCGGGCTCGAAGACGCTCCCGTCGAACAGTTCCCCGGTGCGCGGCGGCGCGGAGTCCCCGGGCGCGCGGCGCGCCGCCGAGCCGGCCGGGGAGGCGCTGGGCGCGGCGGTCGTCAAGTACAACTACCAGGCGCAGCAGCCGGACGAGCTGTCGCTCACCAAGGGCACCAGGATCCTCATCCTCGAGAAGAGCAACGACGGCTGGTGGCGGGGGCAGTACCAGGGACACTCGGGCTGGTCAGTCTCTTATCTTGTTTTAAACTGAAAACTTATTTTAGCGCACTACGCACAGATGTTCCGTGGACTGTGAATTGAGCTGAAGCGTCACGCTCGTGAATGAAAACCATCTTTGTGTGAACTCGGGACCGGGGACTCGGGTAAGACTAATCTAGATGGCCATGCGTAGAAGACTTATTTAGACGACAATGTTGTGAAGATTTATTCCAGACTAGGAATGTGAGTCGTAATGTAATGTTTTTGACGTGATAACGTCTTATAATTCGGTGAAGCCAGCTGCACGCCCGCAAAACATGACGTCATGTAACGTTACCGTTACCGTTAGTTCGTCGTCCGTGCCATGCGGACGAAGCTGAGCGCTGAGGGCGCCACCCGCCGAGTCGAGCGGTATCACTACTCGCGCTATCAGCGTACTGATTTCTTAAGACGTTGTCACGTTTAACTATCGTCAGTAAACCGACTTTACAGACAACCATTTTATGGTTTTAATATGTGTTAACATTGGTTTCCAGGTTCCCGTCCAACTACACCAGCGAGGAGGGCGACGCCGAGGACAACGTGCACACGTACGCCATGGCCGAGAACGTGCTCGATATAGTGGTGAGTGCGAACCTGGCAACACACACTTACACTGCGGTCATTTACTGCCTCAAAATATATACCTTTATTATAAGGGCGCCTTCACATTAGGTCGCAAGCAGCGCGGCAGCCGCGCGACAGCAGCGGATGCCTTCTCATTACAAGTACAGCCGCGCGACTTGCTTACAATTACGTGTCGCAGGCATCCGCTGCTGTCGCGCGGTTGCCACGCTGTTTGCGACCTAATGTGAAGGGGCCTTTAGTCCGTCAGATAGATTAGGAAAAAATATGAGACACGTAGTTTTTGTTGTATCTAATTAGTAGCAACGCCCGTTTCCGTTATTTTCCCGGGATAAAAAGTGGCCTATGTGTTCTTCCGGACTCTAACCTAACGTGTGTTACAAATTTCATTGGATGCCTATTTTTTGTTTGATTAAATTACTAGAAGCGCCCGTGGCTGTCATTTTTCCAGTATAAAAAGCCTATGTGTTCTTCCGGACTATAAGCTAACTGTGTTTCAAATTTCAGCCCGATCCGTTCATACGTTAGGACGTGATTGAGCAACAAACGTCCAAACATTGAGATTTATAATATTAATAGGATTAAAAATGGACAAAGATAAATATATTCATATATCATCAAACTCCCGGAGTGGGGAGGTGTGACGTCACCGTAAAAATCGTACAATGAAGTGACGTCATGAATTTCTAAGCAATGTATCTCGCCATATTTTTGTTTGTAAATGATCTTGTTATCTCTGGGTGACAAGCACATTATAGTGCTTGGTAATTATTTGGATTCTTGCTTGTTGCAATAGCTGCGTGACACTATTCTGTTATGACAGGTGTGTTGCTTACCAGCAGACAAATATTATTTATTATACTTCACGTCCCGGCACTCTACTGTCAAAAAATAATGAGAAATATTGTTCATTGTCTTGCTTCTACTCTTCAATTTTTGACATTTTACTTGCTTGGTCATTTATATGGCATACAGAGTCAACTAGTGTTACAATTGAACAAATATAATATTAATTAAAAAGTCTGATATATACTTATCCACACTCAGTTTATAAATTTCCTTACATTATACAAGGGTTATTCTGAAAGAAGCGTGGAAGAGAGCGTGGTGGATTATGGCCTTAACTCTCTCCTTGGGAGAGAAGGCCCCGAGTCCCAGCAGTGGGAACATTTCTTGGGCTTTCGTTGGATTCTGAAAGAGTCCAATAGTAAACTATTTATAGAACTTGCCAAAAGAAATTATTTGTTGTGCTGGATCAAATAACAAAGAAGACTTCAATAGATCTGTCTAAATACAACTAGACCACATAAATGAGAGCGTGGACATTTTTTCAATTCTATCTAACCACAAACTAAGCAAAGTCACAGTAATGCAACATTTTACACAATAGGAGACTGATAGCTGGTATGTTACTCATCCTAATATCATAACTATGAATTGAGTTCAAACATCACTTTTATAAATGTAAGAAATTTTCGGGTAAACGCGGATGATCCATGCTCATGGCCACGCCCTCCGGTTTCACCTGCGTTGTTTCCAAAGTGAGCTATCAAATTCTGAGTTATTAATTTTCACTGATATAGGCAGTCTCTATGACTGGCAATTTTTTTAAATATGCCAAAGTTTTTCTAGTATTGATAGATGTTTGTTACTCGTTCGCTCAAAAATGACGGTACAGATCTGGATGACATTTGGTACACGCATATTATACAGAACTAGCTGACCCGGCGAACTTCGTTATCAACATCCTTTTTTTCGTTAATATTTTCTCAATTTCTTTCTTTGTCCTGACAATTACGAAGACATAAAACAAAGAATCATCCAATTTGGTGCAGTCATTCAAAAGTTGTCAACGTACATTCATTTGGAATATCCATTTTTAGATCTAAGTTAGTCTGAAATAACTCATAGGCTAGCTTTTTTCACGGGAAGGTAACGAACGAAGAAAACTGCGAGAAACTGCTAGTATCGTACTACTATAATAAATGCGAAAGTTTAGGTTTTTATTTTTTTATAAGACGTCATTAGTGGCACGCATTTCCGTCGCATACGTAACCAGCGCAGTATAAAGTGACGGTTGACGCCCGAGGCTCAGCCTCCACTATCGCTGCAGGGGCAAGTATAGCATGGCCTCTGTTTCGACTCGCACCCACCATCGCACGATTTCACTTGTAATTACTCTTTTCCAGGATACAAATATATCTGTCTAAGATATCCCTGTTTCGCTATTTTGTTCGAAAAATTTCATAAGAATATTATGTCAATATTTGTAATGTGATATATAAATAAATGGGGTTATTCGTAATCACTGATCAGCCTGCATCTTTTTTAAGGCCATGTTAAGTACTCGTACATTAAATATGACAACTTCTGTTCAGTGGTTTTGAAAAAATCTCAAATTTCCATACAAAAAAAAATGTGCAGTCTAAAAATGTTATTCGTCATATTTGGACGTATTAATCACAATATATTTTTGAAAAGCGCGTCATTAGTAGCAGCCACGTTTCCGTCTTGCGCATACGTAAGCTTGTAAGCCCCCAGTATAAAGCAGCGACTGTGGTCGCCCGGGGCTCAGCCTCCGCTGTCGCTGCAGGTGGCGCTGTACTCGTTCACGTCGAGCGGGGAGCAGGAGCTGTCGTTCGAGAAGGGAGACCGGCTGGAGATCGTGGAGCGCCCGGCCTCCGACCCCGAGTGGTTCCGGGCGAGGGACGCGCGCGGGGGCGTGGGGCTCGTGCCCAGGAACTACCTGCAGGAGCTGGACGACTACCTCACCATGCCGTGAGTATCTGCTGCCTGTCTCACCGTGCCGTGAGTATCTGCTGCCTGTCTCACCATGCCGTGAGTATCTGCTGCCTGTCTCACCATGCCGTGAGTATCCGCTGCCTGTCTCACCATGCCGTGAGTATCTGCTGCCTGTCTCACCATGCCGTGAGTTATCATAATCTTTATTGCGTTAATATTATTGAAGGGAAAACTTCTTTTGGAGCGCCTCAGACAGATTTTTCGTGGGTCAGGAATGATAGAAATCTTCGGGTAAACACGGGACCATAGCCATTGGACATCTAAAAATGCGTCAGCATTTCCTATTTGCTAACGCATTTCTAGATGACCACGTCCTCCATTTTCACCTGCATATTTTCTAAAATAAACTAGCAAATTCTGAGTTGTAAGTGTACACTTCCATCGGCAGTTCTTGTCTCGACTTGTCTTGAAGATTGGTTGCACTTGAACTTGACTAGTGGAATACTAAAACAAACTTCAAATTTAAGGTAGTCGGGGGTAAGTGGGCACTTATCACTTTCCGGACAATTCTATTTTGTGACCTGATTTTATACTAAATTTGTTATACAGTAATCAAATTGATTTTGAAACAAACAAATATACAGACAGACTAATAGACAGACAACAACTTTGCTACAAAATTTGGTGTAAAATCCGGTCACAAAATGGAATGTTCCGGAAAGAGCCCAAGTGCCAAGAGGGGTATATGTAAATTTTGTGAAAATGCCCAAGTATAGGTGCCGGCAAACAAGTTGACCCAATGAAGTTATGTCGCCCTGGTATAGGTGCCGGCAAACAAGTTGACCCAATGAAGTTATGTCGCCCTAGTATAGGTGCCGGCAAATAAGTTGACCCAATGAAGTTGGCTGCGCAGAAACGTTTTTAAGGTCTCTTTGGTGGAAGTGTAAATGCGCGAACTTTCCCTTTCCACGTAAATTTTGGGTCAACTTGTTTGCCGGCACCTATACCAGGGCGACATAACTTCATTGGGTCAACTTGTTTGCCGGCACCTATACCAGGGCGACATAACTTCATTGGGTCAACTTGTTTGCCGGCACCTATACCAGGGCGACATAACTTCATTGGGTCAACTTGTTTGCCGGCACCTATACCAGGGCGACATAACTTCATTGGGTCAACTTGTATGCCGGCACCTATACCAGGGCGACATAACTTCATTGGACCAATTCCTCAGAAGTCAATATAGAGGTTTACGGAAACCAGTTAGATTATGTGAAAGAGTATGTTTACCTAGGTCAAGTTATATCGCCTGAGGACTATATGTCCAAGGAAATAAACAGAAGGATAACCTGCGGATGGAAAAGATACTGGTCCCTAAAAGAAATAATGAAGAGTAAAGATTTAAGCATGCACATTAAAAGAAAAACTTTCAACACTTGCATCCTCCCATGCATGACATATGGCTGCGAAACATGGGCGTTGACAGAAAAGCAAAGAGAAAGACTAGCTAGTACTCAAAGGGCAATGGAAAGGAGCATGCTGGGCACCAGACTAAGTGACAAAATCAGAAACTATGAAATAAGAAGAAAAACAAAAGTTACAGATATAATAACACGTATAGAGCACTTAAAATGGGGTTGGACTGGACATATGCTGCGCTGTAAAATAAACAAATGGAGTAAACAAGTAACCTTATGGTACCCAAGAGAGGACACCAGAAGTAAGGGGCGCCCGAAAACAAGATGGAGAGACGATATCTGCCTAACCTTGGGGCCTTACTGGACCAGAGTTGCAGAAGACAGAGCTCAATGGAGAGAGCTGGAGGAGGCCTATGCCAGGAGGCACGTCGAATTGCGAGACATTCTGTAGTAATTAGGAACATATGTATTGTAAAATTTAAAGCAATTCCGAAATAAAAGGGCTTTATTATTATTATACACTTATTTATTGATCTTCTTAATTTTAAAGTTTTTTACAATATATATATAAAATAAACATTATAAAAAACTTAAAAACTAGGGTGCCGCCAGCAGCGGGGCAGGGCCCAAGCTACCGGTGGTTAGGGCTGCAGAGAGAGGAACCTCCTGACGATGCGCGCTGTGTCTAGGATGACTGCCTTCTGTATCTGACCCTTGATCCAACCTTCTAGCGAAAGCCTCTTGAGATGTTGGTCGAGGCTTTTCGCTATAAGGCCGTTTGCCGACACGACTATTGGGACTATGATCGTCGAATCAACATCCCACATGGCGGTAACCTCATGAGCCAAGTCAAGGTACTTGCTAAGCTTGTCCTTCTCGGCTTTCACGAGGTTCTCGTCATGTGGTACGGTGATATCGATGATCACAGCCCGGCGCTGAGACCGGTCTACCAGCACGATATCAGGCTTATTGGCGACAATAGTCCTGTCCGTGATGATAGAGCGGTCCCAGTAGAGCAACGCACGACCATTCTCGAGAACTGGCAGAGGTGCGTACTTATAGTACGGCACCTCGGACTCGACAAGGTAGTATCGAAGAGCAAGTTGCTGGTGGATGATCCTGGCTACTAGGTTATGTCTGTGCAAGTACTCGCCGTTAGCAAGATGCGAACAACCGGAAATAACATGACGAAGTGATTCGCCTGGACGGCGGCATGCCCGACAAATGTCGACCGTACCGTCCTTCATTATGTATTTCCGGTAATTGTTCGTCTTGATAACTTCGTCTGCAATTGCACAGGCAAAACCCTCGGTTTCTCCGAAGAGGTCCCCGAAGCGCAGCCAGTTCACCGACGCGAGTAGATTCACATCGGGTCCCGTCAGGGCCCGATAGAATCGCCCGTGTAGCTCCTTGCTCTTCCATACTTCCTTGCGATCATCAGTGCTGAGCACCGATGGTTTGCGCCAATTCTCGTTTGCCAATGAAAGAGGCGTGAAGCTCCTGTCAACTGCCACAACATCGCGATGCATCCCGGACTCACTGTTGCGGAAATAATCCCTGAGACTGCATACCTCGCGGTTGTGAAGGTTCTTGGCATTTAAAAAGCCTCGACCCCCCAACTTCCGCGGGATATACAGTCTCATAACAGACGAGCGCGGGTGTAGCATGCGGTATGTTGTGAGCAGTTGACGGACCTTTCTGTCCAGGGCATCGAGCTCAGTCTGAGTCCATCTCAGTATGCCAAAGGAGTACATCAGCAGAGGCATTACCCAACCGTTGAAGGCTCGCGCCTTGTTACCGCCTGACAAAAGACTTTTAAGTACTTTTGTCAGCCGGCAAAAGAAGCGCTCCTTCACCGATTTCTTAATGTCATCTGCTAATATACCCAACGACTGTGACATACCGAGATATTTGTAGGTCTCGTCTTCGGAGAGGGATCTGAGAGTTATAGTCTCGGAAAGTTGTAAATTCTCTGAATTTACTACTTTCCCTCGCTGTACATGCATGACCGCACACTTGTCGACACCGAACTCCATCTTGATGGCGTTACTAAAAACCTCTGTGGTTTTTAATAGCTCCAACAAGTCTTGGCGTTTCGGTGCAAAGAGTTTGAGGTCGTCCATGTACAGCAAATGAGATATAACCTCACCTCCTCTACGAAGACGATAGCCTAACTCTGAATCTTTCAGCAGAGTGCTGAGAGGATTCAGACTTAGGCACCACCATAGGGAACTCAGACTGTCTCCCTGAAATATTCCCCTTTCAATCTTTATCAAGTCCTCCGAAACAAACGAGCTGTCTACGCTACCTGGTTGACGAAGGACTGTGACCCACTGTCCCATGCATTTGCGTAGAAAAGATTTTAAGGTTGGATCTATTTTGTATAACCCTAAAACCTTTTCCAACCACGAATGGGGCATTGCATCATAGGCCTTCTTATAGTCAATCCAGGCAGTGGAGAGGGCGCCTTTGTTTCGTTTGACTTGGTGGCAAATGGTCGTGTCAATAAGGAGCAGCTCCTTAGTACCACGGGACCCAATCTTACATCCATTCTGAGAGGAGGCCAAAACGTTATTCGCGACAATATGCGTGTAAATTTTTGCTCTCAGAATGGATGTAAGCAGCTTATAGATGGTAGGTAAGCACGTAATGGGTCTGTAGTTCTTTGGTTCCGTGGTACTACCAGACTTATGGAGCAGGAAGGTGACTCCGGTGGTCAAGAAACTAGGAAGAGAACCTGTCTCGAGGGCTTCTTGGAATTGTGTTGCCAAACGTTCATGTGAGCATCGAAACCACTTTATCCAAAAGTTGTGCAATCCGTCCGGCCCAGGACTTTTCCAGTTCTGAGCCGTCCGGATGGCACAACTAACGTCCATAGAGTCTACCGAAACAGACTCCATGGGTTCGATATGTTCACATGCACGTTCGATAACACGCATCCAAGCTCCCTCCGTGTGCTCGACAGACACCGACCAGATGCCGCGCCAGAAGTTTTTCATAGCGTTGGCATCCGGTAGTTGCCCATCGTTCACACGTGGACTATTCTCTTCCCAGCTTCGGTACACCTTCCTTTGATCACTCTGGAAGTCGCGATTTTGTCGATATCGATTCACACGCTCTCTGTAGCGGCGAATACGGTTTGCCCACGCATAAACTTTCTGCTTCAGATAGTCAATACGTTCCGTAACATTGGCTAGATAGTGCTGGGGACTGATACCCGTCCCAGCAAATGCCTGTGTTACGAAACGCATGACTCGGGGACGACTGTTCCCTTGACTGAAGCAGATTAGCTTTGCAATAAGAGCCCTGAATATGCTGATACGCCGTTCTATTCGTACTTGCCATGCAGGTATATTTCCAGCGGTTCGCGTTGTACGGTTAGTGTCTGGAAACTTAACGCGACACGCCGTAATAGCACCGCAGTATAGAATAGAATGGGTATCAGTCAAATCTTTGCTAGTTCTTAGGTACGGAACTAGCAAAGTATTCAAGGCTCCCATCAAAGCTAAATTTCGTCTATGTGTAGGCAAACGTGGTATGCGCGGCCTAGAGTTTGTTGTGAATCTATATCGGAAGATTACGTCTTCCAGAGTGCTCCTTAAAGCCGGGTCACACACAGCGATCCGACAGCGATAGCGATCCGGTAGCGATAGCGATACGAAGCGATAGCGGTCCGTACCACGTCACACAGGGCGACCGCCCGCTGCCTGCGGCGGGAAGGTGGCGAGAACGTAGCCGGTGTGACACCAAAAGCGATCCAATTGTTGTCCAAATGTTGTATTTAAGCCCGCAATAAAGTCGAATCAAATTTGTGAAAAATATTTTAGGACAGTTTCATCAAAATACTAAGCTCTACGATTTTTATGTTACGGTATCACCTTTGTTTTGGTTTTCTACACATCTCCGTGAAACGCACTATATCGCACGAGTACGTTGTAAAAAAATACAACTCGTGATATCGTATCGCTATCGCTACGGTATCGCTACGCTATCGCTTTCCCTGTGTGACAGCTTGTACCGACTGCCGTAGAACACAGCGCCCGCGCCCGCCGCCCGTCTCGCGCTGCGGCGCGATATTATCGCAAAGCGATCTTCTGTTTGTCGTCCGAATCTTGTCGCGCGGGAGAGCGTATCGTATCGTATCGCTATCGCTAGCTGTGTGACAGGTTGCATACAAATTCGAACATTACAAAAAATATCGTCCCGCGTCGCTATCGCTTTGTCGCGGCGGGAGGCGTCAGTGTGACCCGGCTTTTAGTTGCTCTGTTACCTGGTCGGATACATTACTACTCGCTGAGTCTTCCTCCTCGTTGTCGGGGTCGACCGGCGCCACAAGTGTCGCCACTGACGCTGGCACCGAGGCCAGTGTCCGGGTCGACGACGCGGCGGGCGGATCACGGGACGAGGCAGAAGCTGGGCGAGTATGTTGTTCCTCCAGGCGTAGCCGATCAAGTGCCGAGGCATCCAGCAGTTTGCACCGCCAGATTGCTCTCACTTGATCGGACAGTCGTTGTGCGGACACGGCGACGGTCGGTTCGAGGGCCTGAAACAGAAGCAGCATCCTGGCACAGTACGCGGTCAGGTGGGTTCCTCCCTCTGTAGCCCTGTAATAGGCGCGCATGCAGTTCTCATTCATTTGCTGAGTCCATCGCATGCGACGCACTACACCACCGGTAGCGGGGGCCGGGCGCGAGGCAGAATGCCTCACAGGCCCCAAGCGTGCCGGCAGCGGCGGACGGCCACGACGTCCTGTTCTTGTGGGCGGCGGGGTCCGCGGCGCGTCCTCGTCGCTCGTCGAGGCGCTCGTGTCGGGGGGAGTCACAAAAACTTCATCCTCTGACGAACTCGACGGCGACGGGACACGAACTGGTGACGAACGTGCGTTTGGTGGTTCCGCTCCATGTCTTCCTCTTGACCTTGTAATCATTGTATTTTATCCATTTCTTGAGTTGTTTGGCTATTATGTAAATGTTTTTGTGGATTTTTGGTTGACAGCCTATTGTCAAAATGCATGTTGGTTATTTTTATGGAAAATTAGGTTTTATACGGTTATTTTTAAATAAGTTCTGTATTGCTTCGGGTTTTCCTTGCGAGTTCTTCGTAAATAGTGGGTATAAAACTAAAATAAAAGGATAAAACTCAATAAAATTCAACTCGGTATAAAAGGAATGACTTGCAGAGACAGCGGCTTTTTTTTTTTTTATTATTATCCACGTATTTATTTCGTTTCTTAAATTTAAGTTTTTACAATATTTATATAAAAGAACATAAAAACATTATAAAAACTTAAACCTAGATAGCCGCCAGCAGCGGGGCAGGGCCCAAGCTACCGGTGGTTAGGGCTGCAGAGAGAGGAACCTCCTGACGATGCGCGCTGTGTCTAGGATGACTGCTTTCTGTATCTGACCCTTGATCCAACCGTCTAGCGAAAGCCTCTTGAGATGTTGGTCGAGGCTTTTCGCTATAAGGCCGTTTGCCGACACGACTATTGGGACTATGATCGTCGAATCAACATCCCACATCGCGGTAACCTCATGAGCCAAGTCAAGGTACTTGCTAAGCTTGTCCTTCTCGGCTTTCACGAGGTTCTCGTCATGTGGTACGGTGATATCGATGATCACAGCCCGGCGCTGAGACCGGTCTATCAGCACGATATCAGGCTTATTGGCGACAATAGTCCTGTCCGTGATGATAGAGCGGTCCCAGTAGAGCAACGCACGACCATTCTCGAGAACTGGCAGAGGTGCGTACTTATAGTACGGCACCTCGGACTCGACAAGGCAGTATCGAAGAGCAAGTTGCTGGTGGATGATCCTGGCTACTAGGTTATGTCTGTGCAAGTACTCGCCGTTAGCAAGATGCGAACAACCGGAAATAACATGACGAAGTGATTCGCCTGGACGGCGGCATGCCCGACAAATGTCGACCGTACCGTCCTTCATTATGTATTTCCGGTAATTGTTCTTCTTATTATTATTATTATTATACCAGGGCGACATAACTTCATTGGGTCAACTTGTTTGCCGGCACCTATACCAGGGCGACATAACTTCATTGGGTCAACTTGTTTGCCGGCACCTATACCAGGGCGACATAACTTCATTGGGTCAACTTGTTTGCCGGCACCTATACCAGGGCGACATAACTTCATTGGGTCAACTTGTTTGCCGGCACCTATACCAGGGCGACATAACTTCATTGGGTCAACTTGTTTGCCGGCACCTATACCAGGGCGACATAACTTCATTGGGTCAACTTGTTTGCCGGCACCTATACCAGGGCGACATAACTTCATTGGGTCAACTTGTTTGCCGGCACCTATACCAGGGCGACATAACTTCATTGGGTCAACTTGTTTGCCGGCACCTATACCAGGGCGACATAACTTCATTGGGTCAACTTGTTTTCCGGCACCTATACCAGGGCGACATAACTTCATTGGGTCAACTTGTTTGCCGGCACCTATACCAGGGCGACATAACTTCATTGGGTCAACTTGTTTGCCGGCCAGTATAACAATGTTGTTCATGTCACTAATGTTATCGTGTAGAGGCGGCGGCGGGGGCGGGGGCGAGGCGGGCGCGCGCGGCGCGGCGCCGGCGCCGGGCGTGGCGGGCCGCGCCTGGTACTTCGGCGCGATCACACGCACGCACTGCGACACGCTGCTCAACCAGCACGGACACGACGGGGACTTCCTCATCCGCGACTCCGAGACCAACGTCGGGGACTTCTCCGTCTCGCTCAAGGTATCTGTCGCGCTCCGGGGAGTCGGCGATCTCTTCATCTTTACGTACAAAACATCTTAAATACACTTTGTTTGTCCGCGATGGACTCATACACTAATTAACCGATTTTAAACAAATTTTCACAGTGTTGCAGTTGGATCTATCTTGAAAGATAGAATAGTTTTATTTTGATTAATGGTCTTTATATAACTATTCGAGCGTAGCCGGAACGAGCTCGTAGTTATTTTAAAAAGACGAGCATGTGAATAGACCTAAGCAACCATTAGTAACTCAACAATTCGGGGTGATTACTTTATAACGATTTTTGGCCACAGATGCAAGGACAGATGCGCATTTTCATGATTGTTTTGGGATCATGCTCACTCAAAAACTTCATACTACTTGCACTTTACATATCACTTTTGTTTTTAAATGTTAGTTTCACTATCATGTAAAGGCTAAAGGTTCATTTTTAACCATCTTGTAACCACAACCAGACTATCTTCAGTTAATGCAAAACCTTTGTCCATGATTTATTATGTAGCAGTAGTACCGTGTCTTTGGAAAACACCAAACATCATTCAATCCAGTCCCTTTCGCGATGTTTTGCAGAGATCATTAGATTAAAAATAGTTTAGGCCCCAATGTTGTTCCTTGGGGAACACCCTAAGATACATTACGCACTGTCACTCACGTTTCAGTCAACTTTAGTTTTCTGTCTACTTCCTATTAATTATTCTGCATACTTATTCAGTGCTATGCCTCTAATGCATACGTTTTATAATTTTGTCACAAGAATAGAAATATGTAGATTTACTTAGTGGGGCATTTCACGCCAAGCGGACAACCAAAAAAATATGAGGTCGTGAATTTTGTTTATATTCTGGTCAGTTATACTTCTAGTAGACGTGGGTGTACAGGCACAATTTTTTTTTCGTGTGTTGCTTTATTGCCGAGTTATGAGCTTTTAAAAATTTACTAAAAATTAAATTATTAATTTTTGTATGCTTCTTATTTGTATCAATATATTATTTTAAAAAATAAAAAAGTATTGTTTCTAATAGTTAAAAAGTTGTACTTTTTAATTATTTTGTCGAATTCGAAATTTGAATTTTTTTACGTATTGTGAACCGGAAGTGAACATTTCAAATCTATTTTTGAGTAACTTGGACAGATTTTTTTTTCAATTTTTAATTCTTGAATTAAAGCTCTAAACGTACTTAATCTTCACAAAAAATATTAGAACGTGATCTGTAATAGTTTACGAATTAGAGCAAAAAGAATACATACACATCGCTATGAACACGTTCAAAGTAATCGAGCTTATGCGCTAAGATGCTAAAAAACTATGCTATAAATATTTTATTCCTTCATTATGACACGCGAAACTATAGAAATAAACGTGTTTTTGAATGCAATATAATTAACAATATAAAATTCGGAATTTTGATTTTTTTTACGTTTTTGAACCGGAAAAATGTTCACTACATT
Organism: Ectropis crepuscularia; assembly: GCA_963693475.1. Classification (NCBI taxonomy): domain Eukaryota; kingdom Metazoa; phylum Arthropoda; class Insecta; order Lepidoptera; family Geometridae; genus Ectropis; species Ectropis crepuscularia. Next base: position 1,275,441 of record OY856344.1, on the reverse strand, counting down.
TCAAATCCATTTTTGAGTAACTTTAATACATTTTTCTTTTAATATTTTATCCTTTATTTAGAGCTTTAAATGTAATATTTTTTTTACAAAAAAAAAATTAAAACGAGATCTGTAAATAGTTTACGACTTAGAGCTAAAAGTGTAATTATTATAAGAATTGCTTTTATTCATTCTGTTAATTATAAGTTATGTAAAATAAGTCGTAAACTATTTACCGATCACGTTTTAATTTTTTTTTGTTTAAAAAGACTACATTTAAAGCTCTAAATAAAGGATAAAATATTAAAAGAAAAATGTATTAAAGTTACTCAAAAATGGATTTGAAATATTCACTTCCGGTTTACAAAACGTAAAAAAATCAAATTTCGGATTTTATATCGTTAATTATATTGCATTTAAAAAAAACGTTTATTTCTATAGTTTCGCGTGTCATAATGAAGGAATAAAATATTTATAGCAATTTTTAGCGTATAAACCCGATTGCTTTGAACGTGTTCATAGCGATGTGTATGTATTCTTTTTGCTCTAATTCGTAAACTATTACAGATCACGTTCTAATATTTTTTGTGAAGATTAAGTACATTTAGAGCTTTGATTCAAGAATTAAAAATTTTAAAAAAAATCTGTCCAAGTTACTCAAAAATAGATTTGAAATGTTCACTTCCGGTTCACAATACGCAAAAAAATTCAAATTTCGAATTCGACAAAATAATTAAAAAGTACAATTTTTTAACTATTAGAAACAATACTTTTTTATTTTTTTAAATAATATATTGATACAAATAAGAAGCATACAAAAATTAATAATTTAATTTTTAGTAAATTTTTAAAAGCTCATAACTCGGCAATAAAGCAACACACGAAAAAAAAATTGTGCCTGTACACCCACGTCTACTAGAAGTATAACTGACCAGAATATAAATAAAATTCACGACCTCATATTTTTTTGGTTGTCCGCTTGGCGTGAAATGCCCCTAGTGTCAAATTGTTTTTGCAAGTCCAGAAAAACAACAATACATTTGTTACCGCAATCCAGATCCGCACTGGATCGTCCATTGAGAGCTCTAAATAAATATTGGTTTCAATGTTTTTAACAAGGAATTAGTCTCGAGATAGCGTGTAATTCTTATTTAGCTATTTTTTTTATTGACTGCCCTCGTGGCTTATTTGGTAGTAGCTCTGCCTGCGAAGCCGAGGGTCGTGGGTTCGATCCCCACCCAGTGCAAATATTTGTGTGATGAATTCAAATGTTTGCACTGTGTCTGGGTGTTTATATGTATAATAAGTATGTATTTAAAACTATATAAGTATTATATCAGCTATCTGGCCGCCATCATACAAGCTTTGCTTAGTTTGGGGTCAGATGGTGTTGTGTGTGAATTGTCCACCGATATTTATATTTATTTATATTTTCTGAAATGTTAGCTTGGACTGACATTTCAAAAACCACTACGGACACATCTATCAACAAATATTGATACGGCTATCTACCAGCAAAGACATCATAAATGCCGTAACACAAAGTTTTTTTTGAAGATATGTAAAAAGTATGTAGATTTGACATCATACGTCCCGGTACTCCCACAGGCTCCGGGCAGGAACAAGCACTTCCGCGTGCACGTGGAGGGCGCGCTGTACTGCATCGGGCAGCGCAAGTTCACCTCGCTCGACCAGCTCGTGTCGCACTACCAGCGCGCGCCCATCTACACCAACAAACAGGTAACACATCTACACCAACAAACAGGTAACACATCTACACCAACAAACAGGTAACACATCTACACCAACAAACAGGTAACACATCTACACCAACAAACAGGTAACACATCTACACCAACAAACAGGTAACACATCTACACCAACAAACAGGTAACACATCTACACCAACAAACAGGTAACACATCTACACCAACAAACAGGTAACACATCTACACCAACAAACAGGTAACACATCTACACCAACAAACAGGTAACACATCTACACCAACAAACAGGTAACACATCTACACCAACAAACAGGTAACACATCTACACCAACAAACAGGTAACACATCTACACCAACAAACAGGTAACACATCTACACCAACAAACAGGTAACACATCTACACCAACAAACAGGTAACACATCTACACCAACAAACAGGTAACACATCTACACCAACAAACAGGTAACACATCTACACCAACAAACAGGTAACACATCTACACCAACAAACAGGTAACACATCTACACCAACAAACAGGTATTGCATATTCTTTTCCATTGTCTCACCCTACCTCTTCAGTGTGAGTTCAAATCGTAATAAAGTAAATCGGTATCTTCTAGGTAAGCGCACTCCATCTCGCCACCACATCGTAGCTTAGCTTTAGATCGGGCGAGATGCCGGTCGGTCACAAGCCTATGTTTCGGTTTAAAAACATTTCCAAACATTAGGTGTAGTTCCTTTGTGACCCCTCTTCTCACTTGACAAAATGTTGATCATTGGATTTTGTGATCGGCTTTTATGCCAATTTTTTACACAACATTTATTTCGAAACAATTATTTCTACTACCTGTCTATGTTGTTGAAGTGAAAACTTCTTTAGGCGCGTTATAGACAGAATTTTCGTGGGCTGTGAAATGGATTCATCAATCGTCACGCTTGGATATGATAATGGATCGGATCGGAAATGAAATCTTCGGGTAAACTCGGTAAAAACGGCCAGGTAGGTACCAGGGCAACAGAAACAGTAAAGAGTTTCGATTACCTACCTCCAACAGCCCAGCGTTTATCTCCAGATACCAGGACAACAGAAATATAAAAGAGTTGCGTTTGCCCCTAGGTACCAGTGCCAGGGCAACAGCAAGTTTTCACTTCTATCGGCAGTTCCTATGACAGCCAATTTTTTTTTTCAAAACGAATGTCACTATTGTAAAACAAATTTAGTATTAAATCCGGTTACAAAATGGAAGGATCAATATTTTTGTGAAAACCCCCTCTAACAAAGTTTCGAAATCGAAGCGTTTTACTCAATCGAGTTGTAAGAACTGGTCAGATCAGAATGAAAATTTTGAAGTCAGTTAATGTATTAGTCCGGGAAAGCACATAGGCTAGAGCTAAGTAGCTTTGAATGTTTATTTTAAAAAACTCCCAAATTCTACCCTAGTGAAGTACTAGTAATCACTAAACCAATCAGTCACCCTCCTAATATGACCACTGCCCTTCTAACATTGTACTCTACGGTGTTGTAGTTTCAAGTGCGTGTTTCCGTGTCAGGGCGAGAAGTTGTACCTGGTGCGACCGCTGCCGCGACACGAGCCGCCGTGCTGAGCCGCGCCCCGCGCCGCCGCGGCGACGTGCCAGCGCAGCGTCGCCGTGTGACGTCGTGTGACATCGCGCTGACGACATGTAATATTGCGCTGACGCAGTGTGACATTACGGTGATATCGTGTGACATCGCGCTGTCGTCATGCGACGTCACGCTGACGCCGTGGAAAATCGCGCGACATCACAGCGACACTATGATATCGCTCTGACGCAACATGGCATAGCACTGATGCCGTGACATCTCGTTGTCGCCTCACCGCGCGACGTCGCTCTAACACAGTGTTACATCGCGCTGTTGTCGTGTAACATCGATCTAATGCAGTGTGACATCGTGCTGTCGCCGTGTAATATCGCGCTGACGCAGTGTGACATCCCGCCGTCGCCGCGCGCTCCCGCGTCGCTGCAGCGTGACGTCACCGGGCTGTGCTGACGTCACGTCGCTGCAACTTTACTGCACAACACTTTCGTGCTCACCTAAACTCTCTGAGGATGGATCTGAAATTATGAAAAACGTGGAATACCTTTAAATCAACCTCTGGAAAAATTAATGTACGTCGGAAAACCTCATTGTCTTTCGAAAATTTCAAATTGTCGTCAGTGAGTTTAGAAAGTGAGAATTTTCAGGCCCACCATCTATAGTCCTTTTTTTCTGCTAACATCCAAACTGAACAAAACGGTGGTCTCTTGTTATTGTGTCTGCGGACTCGGCTTAATATGAGAAATGTATGGAATGTAACACATTTAAAGTGTTGCATACTCCTAATAGAGTTCTTGTTTTGTCTCAAAATTTATATTGACACTCATTAAACTGACCTAAAGTTTGAATCCATAGTTACAAGAACAGAGATCACTTAACATAAAACTATGTTTATATACTAATACTTTAATTTAACCATAATAATTCAATTTCTATCAATTGACAGGGAGATGTGAGGAGTTACTGTTATACAGCTGATATACTCCAGTAGGTAACATTTGAAAACTTTGAAATTAACAGATTCCCTGAAAATGTGAACGGCACAATTCAAAATTAACTCAATCGCAGTCTGTGAACATATACATAATATACTAACATCATTAATTACTGGATATTTTCCGTGTTTTTTTTGGTGGAACGATTTTCCGATAACCACCAAGTAACCGCGGCAAATATTCCCTAATTAATTTTATAATTTAACACCCGTTATAGCTTAAAACAAAATACTTAATATATTGGAGTCTGTTGATATTCAAAATGATATCTAATATAGTCTTACACGTAGCGTAATTCGGCGTTGATGCAATGCCCAATTTATTATAATTAAAACAATAATAAAACCAAAAATTGGCTTCTTCGATGCATCTCTAATAGCGTAAGAGCAATTTCTACATATTATTTTAGGTAAGCCCAGTAAGTAGTGTAATTTTAAATGAGTTTATAGCGAAAAGTATAGATATTCATAATTATATCAGTTGACCATGTTTCCAGTATGGATGGAAATGTTTGTAGTGTGGTCTTTGCCTGTCATAAAAAGTATATACATACAAAGATGACAGAACACACAGAAAAGTCTTTTAATATGTTGTTGTTCTCTTTCGCCATATTGTTTTGCTTTTTGTGTCAGGCAGAGGAAATAGTGAACTAAAATAATAATCAGTTATTTTAGTTTGAATGCTTCTTCTCACCGTAACGAACGCAAAGTGGTACTTTGTGATATTGATGGTAAGATAGATATGACTCATCAACTAGAATATGACCAAATTGCTGAGTCGTCGAATGGTTGGTTTCGTATTGACATGAGCATAATAATATTTGAATGTACACTGTGAAGTTATGGAATGCACAAACATTCACTTTCAACATTGGATGTTCCGTTTGACAATATTATGAAATTTTACATGTTTTATTGATAAATAGAATTTAAAAAGTTAAATTATTTTGCGTTGTTTTATTCAACTGCCAGGTCACTGATTTCTCGTAGAGAAATAAAAGAGAGCAGTTACTTTTGATACCGAAAATCGGATATCAGAGGTCAGTCACCTCTTGCATCAGAAATCAGCTGCTATAAGTCAGTCACCTTTTACAGCGGCCAATGACCTGTCTTCGTACATTGATTCCACAACATTGGATATTAAAACAAAGTTTCTCAAGTAAAAGATTCTGTCAACGAACTTCTCCGATAGGACTAGGTCAAACGGAATATTCGATTTTTTTTTTTTTTTTTTTTTTTAACTTCTATAGGTTTACACTTGACCGCCATCTCGCCTGATGTTAAGCGATGATGCGGTCTACGATGAACTAATAGTATTGAATTTGTAAACGTTTGGCTCAAACGTTGAACCGTGTGGAGCGACAGACATACACCGGTACTGTAAGTTGTGATGTTTGGCTGTAAGTTAATATAAGTCATTTTCATGGAGTATCGCGGATCGTCTAAGGAATGAACTCTAAGTGGGATTTTTTACATTTTTATACATAGTCGCGGACATCACGGTTTTTATATCATAATATTAAGCGTGATACCATTTTTACATGTTTAAAGTCTGACTAGTGTGAGATCGTGTAGTCTTTTATCGTTCTTTGTGGTAACTACGAGTATCTTCCTGTTTAGTCTAACGGACAACGAATTAGGTATCCCAAGTGGAATAAGGATACGGCTGAGGGGCAAATTGACTGACTTCTCTTGATTTGATTTGATCAAACTTCTTGATTCTATGAACTTTTTATTTCTTATATGGCTAAATAACTGATAATAACGCTCTTATATTTTAGTTATTGCTGATAAATTGTAATATAACTGAATACTACTTACTTTCCTACGCATAACATCAGCTAATATTTACTTTCTGTTTCTAGTCTTAGTCTAAGCTGAAAATGAATGACGATATTCTTTTTTATTCTTAAAAAAAATGTGACCTGCGCTTTATGGCTTGCCTATAACAGCACAGTGACACACAACTATTTGAACACGTAGAGACTAAATCACTACTTATTGAACAATGTTAAACACATTATACAATATAGACTTTTCACGAAGTCACGAAATACAAATCGGTGGTCAGATATGTCACACAAAACCTTTTCATCTTCGTATTAATTTTTCATGTTTATTTATATCTTAAAGAGTAGATTTGGTAAACAATATTTATATGTACAGCGGGCTTGAAGCGAGGAAGCAGTCTCTTTGTTCTTCAGCCGTGGGTATGGAATCTCATTGGTCGATTTCCACTGATGTGACAATCGCTAGTCATGTACGCCGACATCACAAGGCTTCTGCTTATATCCATGTACTATCCGAGCTTAGTGCGAGTTTTATTAATCACATTTACGCAATAGATCGCGTTAACGCGGACTACAGTATGCCGAGTGCGAGTTTTGTCGACAACAAAACGCATTCTAAGGTGAGCGCGTAAACATGACATGTTTACGCCATGACATTTGTATGAAGAACTCCAGCGCCACTAGATGCACTTTAAATTTCCTCTTTCAAGTGTCATGTTTACGCGCTCACAGTAGAATGCGTTTTTTGTCGACAAAACTCGTACTCAGCATACAGTATGCTGAGTACGAGTTTTGTCGACAAAAACAATATGCATTCTTCCGTGAGCGCGTAAATACTGTAATGAACTATAGCGCCGCTACAGGCACTGTAAATTTCTTCATATAAATATCATGTCTACGCGGTTTGGTTTCGTCATAACTCGCACTCACCATTCAGTTTGTGTGAAAGAAAAGAAGTGTCTGAAAAATGTAACACTAGATGGCGCTCTTTCACTCGCGTACGCTGTCGAGGGCGTAAGTAAAAAACTCTCACTCTGCCGTCCTTAATTTAACTGGACGCTTTTCTAATGTACCCTGGATTTGGACACGCGAGGGTGAAACACGGCACGTTTTTAAATGTATTTAGTCGTGTTTCATAGTAATTAAAAGCTGATTCGACCAAATCCACGTTACTTTAGAATACCGTGTCACAGGCGGCAGCGTTTTGAAATACTTGTGTGTTAGTCGAGAGATTAATACTGAAGCACTTTGTAACTGAAGTTGACTAGTCGGTGAGTTTTTGATTACACAAGTACAGTATTTATAACGCTCGCGCCGAAACTTATAATTCCCATAAATACATTTTGTATCTATAATCACCCTTGACTCTGGCATTTGTATAAATTATATGAAAAGAATTAAGTATATTATATAGTTGTGAAATAATAACTGCGGCAGCTCATTTGTTGTTATTTTTTCCGTATATTTATTTTGTACATAATAATAAAAGAATAACAATATAAAATTAAATGCGAATCACATCGATTTTGTTGTAATATCTCGAACAAACAACGTCTCAATTAAAAATAGCCTTTCGACTCGTGTATGTAGTTATTGTATCGTAGGAGGTAAAACATCGTCCTGGCGTTTAAGTTGAAAATAAAACACTCCATAAAAGTATTTAATAGCTTTTTTAATGATACGATTTATTTTTGTATAAACATTTTTGTTTTCGATCGATGAAGCAGCCAGAATGCACCAAGTGTAGGGTTTCGTGTACGCAAAACATAGTTCGTAAGGTTTAGGTTACACTATTCGGGGTGTTTTCCAAATAGGAGATATGCTTCTGTTACACTATTATCATTCTTTACGGGGATATTTGTAGTGGGTGGAATGAGTCCCTAATATTTCGATGCAGTTTCATGTAAACTGGCTAAACTGATGAAAACATTATTTTAATTTGATAATTTCAAGTCCACAGATTTCGAAGTTATCAGTGATTCGTTCTATCTACGTGGTAACTATCCCTTAATCTACGTTACTAATGCAGTAAACATCTGTAATAGCTTGAAACACTGTTCAATTCAAGTATTTATTGCATTTAATTGTTACATTTTATACCTAAATATACAATAATGATGCTTCAATATGTCTGTACAATATATTGTGTGTATTCTCTCCGTAACTGACCTAACTAGCGGAAGGAAAACATCCTTGAATCGGCGTCTCGTTACGTGCGCTGACTGGAGATGTGGCTCTGGTTTTATGAAATAAGTAAATCACAGGACTTTAGATATATTAGGAAAGTGTAATACAATACCTCTGATGAAAACACAAGCCACATCTCAGGAGCGGCGCTGATTGCGGAGGAATCTATACAGGCTTATTTTACTTAAATTTAGCTATCAGGTGCAAAGAATAATTATTCAAACTTGATAGGTTCTGGAGATTTACAAACTCGAACAAAAGCAAAACAACTCTTGAAGTAACTACAAACAATACTCTAGATTTATAACAGGATTCAACCTTGTTACTTTCTAAAGCCACATTTGAAAAAATGCTCCATTTACTGTTGTAGATTATTGGTGCCCACAAAAGGAGAGTTCGAAATGATTTGATGTTCGCCACCACAAATAGCATCTTCGGTCTGTCCGCCACCGCAGTCAGCGCGGCGCCTGTAGCGCATTTCCTAAGATTAATAGATCTTTTTGATGTATTTAATACGTTTTATACTCGTGTAATTAGAATTAAATAACAGAGTCCGTGTAGTGTAGTCGAAGTTTAGGTGCAGTGATTACGTTTTGTGTATTTTAGCGCAGTTTAGATGACCGCGAGGTTTACTTGCGCTGTGTGTTGTGTTAGCCGGGGACTGACTGAGACAGCTTCTGTATCTCTCTGACGATATTGTTGACCTGGAGACCTGGACGTCTACTCTGTTTCTACGAAAACGAAATTTTTGAAAAAAAAACTCGTGACTTTCCTACTCTCGTTCTACTTCGTTTCGTCCGATACAACATTGTTTGACGTTTAAATGTTTTAAGCATACTCTAATTAGAGTAGGCTTAGAACATTTAAACGGACAAAACGACGGATCGAACTAAAATCGGAGTTGGAAAGTCGCGAGCTTATTTCGAAATTACGTTTTCGTAGAAAGAGAGTAGACGTCCTGGACGTCTACTCTGTTTCAACGAAAACGAAATTTCGAAAAAAAACTTGCGGCTTTCCTACTCTCGTTCTACTTCGTTTCATCCTATACAACATTGTTTGACGTTTAAATGTTTTAAGCATACTCTAATTAAAGTAGGCGTAGTATCATTTAAACGGATAAGGCGACGGATCGAAGTAGAATCGGAGTTGGAAAGTCGCGAGTTTATTTCGAAATTACGTTTTCGTTGAATTAGAGTAGACGTCCTGGGGGTCTACCGCCTAACGAAAACGCTTTGACATTGCCGTCTCTTTCATTTGAAGCGAGAAGAAAAGAGACAGCAAGGTCAAAGCGTTTTCGTTAGGCGGTATACCCCCTGGGCTATAGGGTTTTACCGATTGACTAAGATATGCTCTCGGCTTTGACGTTGTTTTCTCTTTATTTACGATTGAAATGAACGAGAGAACAATATCAAAGCCAGGTCTTGTTCGGCGCTCCAGAGGCAGTTTCATTCAATACATTCACGGGTGTGCTTCTAAACAGTTGGCGAAGTATGAAAAGTAATAGCGAAACATAAACGATAGTAAATACATAAACGATAGAACATCGCCCGTGACAGATATAAATATTTGTCGTACATTTGTTAGCGTTTATGAAGACGTTGGTGTTCGTACTTCGCCCATTGGTTAGTACTACTGGTTGAATTGATATTTCAAATAACTTTTTTCTTTTTACTAAAATGATCTATGGCAGCAGTTGGCACTAGACAGCCTCTCGGCTCTCACTTAAAATTTCAAATAACTACTCAGCAATATTTCAGTTAGGTCGGTGTGACCACTCCGTACGATGTACGAGAACTGCGCAAACTTATTCTCCGTTCAATCTAACCTAGTACTGAAAACTGAAAAAAAAAACTGTAGAGACAATGAAAAGTAAAAAATGAATGTAGGTACTGTACACAGATAGGTATAGCATAGGATCTGTATTTCTGTATCCCGCGAAACGCTTTTTGCCACTCAAATCTAGACGTTATTTCGATGTCTTCCGGTAAATATTGGAACGAAGAGGATGCACAGAGCACTGAGGGTTGACGAACAAACAGAATTATTGAATGTGAATCTTATTTGAAATCGGTTCGATGCGAATTGTAAAAAAGGATTTTGTGGACAAAATATTGTAATTAGGATAAATAAAATGCGCTCAGCGCTCGTGTCGACTAACCTGAACCGTGTGACCGTTACACTGCTAGCATTGATTACACGATGATTGCAGTGATCATATGCTGGAGCGAGTCCCGATATTTCGATGCAGTTTCGTGCTGTTCACGTGTAAAGTTACGTGTTACGAGTAACTGACCCGTAACGAATACATTATGGGTCACTTTACCCTTGGAAAATGAGACGTTTGCAGACGAGACAAATATTGGTTCAAACATGTTCAATAGAAGGCGCCTGTCTTACGCTGAACCACACCCCGGACACTCGGCCTAAACTCCAAACAAACGGTGAAGTCGACATACCTACACTCACACAACTACGCATATGTCGTTCGAACACATTTACGCATGTGTGCGTGTCATCTAGGGTTACTAAATTATTTTTATGGAATAGCTGTGACCCGTGAGTTCACCTGCCTGTGTTAAGTGGCTTACAATCTTACCTAGTTAGAGTTCGATCTTTAATATAGGTAAATATAACTTTCATCAACAATCAGAAGGGAGAAGATTTAACCCTCGGTGTACTAGGTGGGGTTTGACATACCCCAGTCCTGAAAAATTCGAAATTATTTGAAAACTATGAGACCGCGGGAGTACGTTTTCCGAGTAGTTTGAGATACGGCATTGCCACGTCGATTGTCACCATTACTTTGGTCCGGTGACTGTTGTGTGCTAGTAACTTGTGTGTTAAGTGCGCATAGGGGTCATCCACTGTCAGGGTCGGGCCAGTTTGGCGAATTTTTATAAAAATAGGTTGCATAGTTGACGATTTTTTTGTCTTTTATTATTTGTTTAGTGTTCTATAATAACATTATAGAACAATATAAATTTATAGAGAGAATGTCTCAACTGACAAAGTCAGATATATTTTATTCTTAAAACTCGAAATAGCTACGTTTCTATTCTTTTATTGATAAAATTTATAAAAATAAAGAATTACTTCGATTTGTTACTTAAACCTGTTGATTACAATGTATAAATATTATTTTATAAATGAAACGCTCAAATAATTGAAACATTCTTGTTTTATGACATCTTTCGTAGGTGGGGTATGTATGCGAAGGGCTTTTTAGTCACCTCGTACACCAAGGGTTAAAACAAAATACGAGATAATAAAGGTACCATGTACGAATTGATTTTTAGTTAAGTACACTTACATTTTAAAAGGCGTTATCACAGGACTTCAGTGCTAACGCGTACTTCTAACCAGAATAGCCTAACACAGTTTATAAAAATGATTCAATTTTTGTAGAAATTCTTATGAAATTAAAAATCTCTTATTCTTGTTTCGTATAATAGACGAAAAATTTGGTACCATTTTGTTAAATAATACAGCATCATGGTCGTATTCTCATAGAAAATTATCGTCCGATATAATAGCCCTTCGTTGAGTCCGCCTCGCGTCCGCGAGGGGGAGGAAGCTTGAAATTGGCGGGGGGTGGGGAGTGTCCGTTCTATCTATATTATCTATTCTATGGCTGAACAAGACAACACGACTTATCATTTTTCTGTTTTGGTGTCGCTAGCCAGGTTTTCGGTCCTCCATTTCCTTTAAACATCATCACACACGCCAAAGTCGTGAAATAATCAATCATTCGTGTGAAATTAAGTATTTTTACATTAAAGGAAGTTAGTCAATATAGATAGTGGCATTTTACTAAAAAAAAAACACTACCGCCATCTACTATTAACTTTATTTTAGAGCCGTTTTCAGAAGCAGATAAAAATGTTTGAACTACGTACTAGTTGGTGTCAATAGATTCATAAGTCCTACAACCATCAACTATTTAATTCTGTGTAAAAATACATAAATTTTACAGCAACAACAGATTGTCACTGTGTTTTTTGTGTGATGGGTGAAAATAAATGAATCAAAACATCGCTAGTCCACTATATCTGTGTAACGAATGTAATTAGCATACATATAAAATATACATTAAGCAATCCAACTGACATCGATAGAATTAAGGTTTAGAAAAAAATACATAAATTGAAATTATGTTAGGTCTCAGGTAGGCGCCATCTATTATAATATTTTTGAATCAATTCTTTGTCTCGTTTGAAAAAGGCTCATTAGTGCGTGTCATTGTGTTCACCAGCGTCAGAGATTTGAATTGATTAGTACGCGAGTGCACTAATATTAACTTGAAAGCTTTACTTATCAAATTATACAAGAAACATTGCCAAACGTAAGAAATCCATTCCCGAGCTGTATGACGCGTAGATAAGCTTGAAGTGTGGAGCGCCGGAGAGCCTCCACATGCATTTCTAAATTAACTAAACATACATAACTCATTTTCGTTTGATAGAATAGTTTTAGAGTTAGAGTGATTCGGTTTTTTATTTTTATATTGCTCAAAGTAAAATAATTCTTATAATTTGTAACCATGTGTTGTACGTTTTCGTGTATATTATCTGATGTAACGAGCATTATATGATACCATTTGTAAGTGCAGTGTATGATATTTAATAACAATATAATTTATTTATTAATTTGCTATACGCAGTTTTTATTTAGACCTACCTATTCTCAGATGTGTTACAGAACGTAAAGCTCAATTTTGCTTGATTGAGTACCTATGTTCCTATGAGGTCACAAAAGAAAATGTGACATGCTTTTGGCTTGTATAAGATGTTTGTGTTTATGGTACCTATAGGGTGTCGGGACGACATGCGCCTGATGGTAAGAGACATGCTTGCTCATAGCAGCAGTGTCACACAGCTATTTGAATGTGAAGACTTCCCCAGACGGACTCTGTCCCTAAAGAGTCCTATCCAAAGAATTTATATATGCTACGTATAGTGTTAGAACAAACGCTTTACACCGAAAACACGGGTCTGATCGCTCTTGTCTGGTCGCTTTTGTTGAAGTGTCACACTTTTGTCGCGGGTCGCGGTACATAGGCTATGGCGAGCAGATGAGGTGTATGTTAGCTATGGCCCATAACTAACATACACCTCATCTGCTTACGATTGGTACAAAGGAACCGTGCGGAAAAACCTGATCTATTTCTTATTCTTTATCTAAGGTCATATCACTATGAAACTCGCTGAAATTTTGTAGGTTCCACGTTCCACCTCCAACTGTTTTGTGAGACGAAAATTGCAATCGGAGCGGGTTGGTTCTATTACTATACAACAATTTGATGGTCTGATGGTATTAAACAATTTGGGTGTCCAAATGCTCGTTGATCGCGATGCTTACTAACCACGCTGGCGAATTCAGTACTAAAACTAGGCTTTTATTAACGGTTCTGTCCAAGATGAATACCTACATGCAACTATTTATCTTTTAGCAAATTCTTTTTTTTTTACTATCGGACTAGAGTCCTACTACGACTGAAACTAGCAGTAATGTTTGCACATTACTGCTTGGTCGTAGACGCCGAATTCAACGTGTGAAAAGTGGGATGCTTGTAGTGAGGTAGGTACCTACGCAATATTAACGTTGAACTGAGTTGTAACTACTTAAAATCCTAAATTTCCCCACAATTACAAAATTGACCTATTTTCTCTGATTTTCATAAAATAAAAAATCCTACTTAGCGAAGCGAAATCGTACCTTTTCGTGAAAGTTAGGAATAAAGGTTATTCACCCCTTGCGTGTCTCCATTTCCATTCAACGAGGAAACTAGGGCCGTGCGGTATGCAGCGAAGCAGCGGCACAAGTAAAGGGGTTGTGGATCTGTGGGCAATGAGTGTGCTCACTGAGCAATCCGCAATTGGTCGTGGGTTCGATTCCCACCCAGGACCGACATTTGCGATGAATATACGGATGTTCATTGTGTATTGGGTGTTTCATTCTACTGATATTGTAAATCCACAAGATTGTGAGTGTGTCTAGATGTTTGATGATGTTTCACGTAAAAAGTTTTTCTTTACTTTTATAGGTTTACACTTGACCGCCGTCTCGCCTGATGGTAAACGACGATGCGGTCTACGAAGGAGCGTGTTTACCTATTAATACAGACGGTTTTTTTATAGCATACTGTGACGAGACGAACAGGAGATATGCCTAATGATAAGCAATATGTATGCCCATAACAAAATAGTGACTCGCAGCTATTAGAACAAGAGGAATCCGAATCATGAACACTGCACTCGTCACCTAGAGATATAAGAAACATTGCCCTTCAAACCGGAACACAATAATGTTTGCACATTACTGCTTGGCGGTAGAATAACTGCCAAAATTGTGGTACTTCCCCCGACGGATTCTAAAACACAGTTCCATGAATAGGGCGGTACCAGGTACCAGCGGTGCCCAGGCACATTACAAGAAATGAGCTTAGCTACAGTATCTTGGCAACGAGTTATCGACGAAGCGATGTTTTGTTAGATGCCGGCGGAAGTGATCGGTTCGTGATATTTGCAATTGAATAATATTTTAATAGTTCAGCATGCTGTCGCGCCGTGATAAACTGCTGGTTCAACCCTGGGAGGACAGGCGGTTCAAGGATCATCGCTCGAAGGTAACGAAACAACAGTCTGGCTTCGTGGCTTACTTGGTAGGTCTAGGTAGGTATAGGTACTAAGTCTGTTGTCTGACGTGGAACTGCAGGTTATGGGTTAGATTCCGGACAAATATTTCAATTCAAGTCATTTATTCGCGTATATGGGTAGGTATACAGAAACAAATAAAACATTTTACATAAAGCACTCCTACCTCAAACATATCCTACCTTTCGGCATGCAAATTACAATATTTTGTTAAAAAAATGTTAAATTTTAGACTTGTCAGTTATTAACCAATGCCAACCACAATCAAAACGTAATAGCAAATTAAAGATCAATCACTGATCTTTCTAACTAGTAGACCGCCAATTTGTGTGAATACTTATTACAAATATTTCTTACTGGGTGGTTTCGTGTACTTACCTATTTTAAATATATCACCGTATAATTGTAACACCAACAGATCGAAATCTAATGCGTGAGATTAGGTATCCTACGGTAGGTTAGATCAATTTATAATTTTATGGTAAAAGTAACGGTAAAGTCTTACACATCGCTGCAAAGTTGCTTATATGGGGTATTTATTGGATGCGTTTCGGAGTGTGTAGCTGATCGCGCACCGTACCTATCCTTTTTGAAGTGAAAACTTCTTTAGGCGCGCCTAGACAGATATTTCGTGGGCTGTGAATTGGATTCGCTCGGGTATGATAAGAAATCTTCGGGTAAATTCGGGATCATAGCTATTGGCCATTTAGAAATACGTCAGCCAATAGGAAATGCTGACGCATTTCTAGATGGTCATGCCATGATGCCCAGGCCACGCCCTCCGGTTATACCCGTGTAGTTTCCAAAGTAAGCTATCAAATTCTGAGTTATAAGTTTTCACTTCTATCGGCAGTTCCTATGACTGACAAATTTTTTTTCTATCGGAATCATAACATCCGTCATCGCTTCATGGTTCCCAGACTGGACTTTGGGTTTGGGTTTGACTCCACTTTGGTACTAAGAACGTCTAGGTTGTAATATGTTGTTTTAATAATTTACATAAAGACCATAAATATGTGTTGCTTGAGTGGGTGTTTCCCGATTAATGTTATCTTGGTGTCTTAGTCTTCAAGTCGAGAGTGAATGAGATGTTTCTTCTAGGTAAGCGCGCTCCACTGTACCTACACCACAACTCCACAACCCACAACACGAGACGCGGTCAAGTACGATTCTAGTTTCGTAAGAAAACACTGCTCATTGTACGTACAGTAAGAGGTGCATTTATTACACGGTACCTCGATAAGAGGCACATAAATATAATAATGACTAATGACGTTAAAGTATGTATCTTTGACGGTATGAGCGTTGTTAGTTTTCCTTGTATCAGCTTCTAAATTCTCTAAAATACTTGTAATGTTGCAATTCCAACATTAGGTAATATCAAGCGTTGCACATAATCCTGCTAGTAAAGTATTTATAAAAGCTTTTATGTCTGGATGAGTGAATCATCGATGATAGAGATTTGTACCAGACCGTCACCACGCCTGACGTCAATCGACATGGAGCGCGCTTTCTAGAAATAACCGATTCAGTTTCATTTGACACCCAGATTACAAGATTAGTAGGGACCTACATCTTACATACATTATGAAATACTTCTTGAGACGCATTTCACAGTCGTTACTACTAAAGTGGAGTCAAAAACAATGCAATGATGTCGCTTTTTCGAGTTAAGAACAGTTAAATAAAAATGGGTAAGTAATATTAAAATTTATTAGATCATGGCTCTAAGTAATCTTATTCCACTAACACTATAAATGGCAATGTTTAGATGTTTGTTGCTCTATCACGTAGTAACGCATGAACGGATCGGATTTGAATTTGGAACGGTAAGATCATAGTCTAGAAGAACACATATTACATGCTACTTTCTATCCCGGAAAATAACGGGAACGGGAATAACGCAACTGGTAAAACTGCTGGCGCTGCTAGTAATATATATCTAATTATAAAATAAGTGTTATTTGTTAAAGGTAAAAGTTTTGGGTGGTTGATAACAACTAACAAACAGTGAAGGGAAACTTTGGGAGGAAACCGACATGTAGGTACCTACTTAGAATCTTTCGAGGTCTTGTGTCATCCACCAACATGCGCTGGGCCAGCGTGGCGGGTTGTGGCCTTGAATCGCTCTTTGCGAGAGAAGGCCCCAAGTCCCAGCAGTGGGAACATTTAGTGGGCTTCTTATATACCTACGTATGAGATAGTGTCACTCAAATAACGATATTTGATGAATGTTAACATTCTTATGATCTTATGTAGGTATTCAAAGTATTGTGGGAGTGGGACCGCGACCCGCACCGTTTCGTCCGATTCCCGCGGTTACTCTAAGCAAGTGGTACCTACCTACATTGATTTTTCAATTGTATGGATTGTTGTAGTGGTAGGTACCTACTCTTTCCAGAGTCCGTCTGGGTAAGTACCACGCCTTTGCCAGTTAGGTATTCTAATGTAAACATTACGGTAGGTTATAAAAACATCTCAGGAATGTGAACATTGCTGTGTTCCGGTTAGAAGAGCAATGTTTCCAGTGAATTTACAGGGCAAAGAGATACAACATCTTGTATCTCTGGGTGACGAGCGCAGTGCAGTGCTAGGTAATGATTTGGATTCTTCGTGTTCCAATAATTAGGTACGTGTCACTGTGCTGCTATGTGGCAGGCATGTTGCTTACCATCAGGCACATTTCCTGCTCGTATCGCCACTCTATATCTAGGTACTATAAAAAATATAAGACCGTACTTTTGTAACGGACCTTTAGTAGCTGGCTATGGGTGTACCTATTATCTACTATCTGAGTTTTGGGTTAGCGCAGAAGGCGCAGAATCCTATAAAACTGTGCAGGGTCGGACAAGGCCGAGATCTTTCCTACGGTTGCCGCATGCCCGGTCCGGTCCTTCTACCGCCTAACGAAATCGGCCATGGCTTTGCTATTGCTGTCTCTATCATTTCAAGCGAAAAGAAAAGAGACAGCAATATCAAAGCTAAGACAGTTTTCGTTAGGCGGTAGATCCGCCGGTCCGCCCTGGCTGACAAATGCCACTACGACAGTACGACTATATGACCAGTCGGCGCTAAATCTGCGATATGTGCAGGTGGCGTCGGCCCTGCCCGCCATCGACGCGCGCGCGCCGGCGCCGCGGCCGCACGTCGCGCTCAAGCTGAAGAAGCTGCAGCGCGAGCGCGACCGGCGCGCGCGCGTGCAGCGAGACAACTACTGCCTGCTGCAGCGCCTCGGCGGGCTCATGCGCGCGCGCCGCCTCGACAACTGCTGGGACAAACCGCTGCCTAAGTACTTACATGTCTATCCATCACCCCGCAATGTTGGGTCAAACCACTGTTCAAGTATCTATCTATCCATCACCTCACAATGTTGAGACTAACTGCTGCCCAAGTATCTATCCATCCATCACCCCACAAAGCACTGCTCATGTACCTACCTATCCATCACCCTACATTGTTGGGACAGACCACTGCCTAATGACTGCCCTCGTGGCTTAGTTGGTAGTAGCTCTGCCTGCGAAGCCGAGGGTCGTGGGTTCGATCTCCACCCAGTGCAAATGTTTGCACTGTGTCTGGGTGTTTATATGTATAATAAGTATGTATTTAAAAACTATTAAAGTCTTATATCAGCTATCTGGCCGCCATCATACAAGCTTTGCTTAGTTTGGGGTCAGATGGTGTTGTGTGTGAATTGTTCACCAATATTTATTTATTTATCTATCCATCACCTCATAATGTTGGAACTAACCGCTGCCCAAGTATCTACCCCACCCCCTCCTACTCCACAACTGCTGTTACAACCCGCTGCGCCACTGCCCGAGTATCTACCACCCCATCCAATCCACAACTACTGGGACAAACCGCTGCCTATGCAAGTATCATCGTATCAGTAAACTAGTAGCCGCCTTAGTATCTAAGCTCCACAAGTAGGTTGGGCTAGCCACTGTCCAAGTTCCAACTCACCACCATACCTGAAGGGACTAGCCGCTGCCGCTGGTCTAAAATTGTCACGCATCATGGTTCTGTTTACCTACTACCTACATTGCTGTTACAACTTACATTACCAACTTACCACCTGGCTACCCCATACCTGCAGAGACTTAAGGACTAGCCCACAGATTAGATAGGTACCCTGTTTATCGGCGGTGATACGAATTTCGCCTACTATCACAGCTCACCAGCGGGGGCGCATGATGAGGTACATTTCTGCGTTTGTGATTAGTATACCTACTACGAGTAAAGTAAATTCAATAGCGAAGACAGCTTGCTTTTGAGTTCAGTTGGCAAATTTTTGGCAAGTGTATAAGTGTCATCAAGCGTGGTAGATCTTTCCTTTCCTTGTTAGAGAAGGCCCTACCTCCCAGCAGTGGGAACATATAGTGGGCTGTTATGTGAGACCCTCGTTTGTTCCAGCTTCCAGCACAAGGTGGGTCTGTTCTTCGACGCGGGCTCGCTGGCCAGCAAGCTGAGCGCGCGCTCGCGGCTCGAGGACACGCGCGAGGAGCCCTACGACAACGTCAGGTGCTACGCCTGCGACGTCAAGAAGGTACGTCCACAGATTAAATACCCTGTTAATCGGCTATGAAACGAATCTCGCCTACATTCACAACTCACCAGCGAGGGCGTAGGACGAGGTAAAAAGCCGCGCGGTGATTAGCCGAATATCCGCGAGACTACGTTCCACGAATGGTGGGACAAAACGAGATACGCGTTATGCAAACTTCAAAGGACAGAACAGGATGCAAAGAAAGACATGTTCGTTTTAATTTTGTAGACTGATGATGTTATTTATGTATTACTAATTATTGCATTAAATTACTTACCTACCTACTTGTGAAATGATATACTGTCCGTTGTAAAGTTGGATGTTTTGCTATTCTTTCCGCACCGTTTCACTGAGCAGAAACCCATATTTTATATATTTTGCCAGCACTCTTTCGTCGGAATCAAAAGCCCGACTGACCGAACTCGCAACAGGTTTAGTGCAATTATGCTACATAAACGCTAAGGAGGGGCAATCGTACTATAAGTCAAATGGGTAATTTGTGTTTGCGTCAGCCATTTGGTGATGAGATTATGTTAGGCCCGTGGGACGAAGTAACTATTTTCTGATCTGTTTTTTTTTTTTTTTTTTTTTGACAATTCACACACAATACCATCTGACCCCAAACTAAGCAAAGCTTGTGTGATGGCGGCCAGATAGCTGATATAATACTTATATAGTTTTAAAAACATACTTATTATACATAGAAACACCCAGACACAGTGCAAACATTTGAATTCATCACACAAATATTTGCACTGGGTGGGAATCGAACCCACGACCCTCGGCTTCGCAGGCAGAGCTACTACCAACTAAGCCACGAGGGCAGTCAAGGCTGTGCTGTGGGGACCGGATGACCCCGGACGAGTGCAGTGTCAATGCTTTGAATTCTTTATATTCCAATAGCAGCGTGACACCGCTGTTATGGACCGGCGTGTTGCTTACCATCAGGCACATGCCCTGCTCATCCCGTCACTCTATACCATAAATAAAATACAACGCTTGCCTCACAAAACAATAACGAGTACAGAATCAAAGCTCAAGTATGTACCTCACGTTGCATACTTACGCTCAGCCGTCGCGCTAGGGCCATCAACTCGTAGTCACGACACTCTTATATAGGCGTTTGATTGAATAATAAGTAAAAGGAAAGGGGAATAAAAACCAGTCATAACCAAAACGATTAAATTTAATGTCAATAAATCTAACCTATTACATATTTGTCACAGAAAATTAGAATTTAAACATTTATCAACTAAACAGTTATAACTATCTGTTGCACCAACTTCGTACTAAAAACATCATAAGACACAATCTGAAGCAAATGGTACTTGTTTTAAAAGTTTCCAACCATTCCGAGATATCGTGTACGTGAGAAATGTCTATGTGAGTGTATTTTCAATGTACCACGAGTACTCTACACGAATGTTTTGATGCCGCGTGCCGCGATATTATTAACTTATTGCTATATCTCAAATTCATTTTGATACATTTTTTTTCAGTTTATAAATAGCTTAACATATCTTAGAGATAATTCGCCCCGATCGGAGGCAGTGTTTCTACAGAGTGGATGCCATCGGTCAGTCAAACCCAGAGTCGTCCTCCAATGCGATTGAAACAAGATATATAAAAAAATGGAAGCTCAGCGTTTAAGTGGAGAGAAATTTGCCTATTAGGACTGAGTGGAACTATCACTGTAAAATTGTATATATGTATGAACTGTCAAACTATGATCTAGCATTGTTAGATTACTAATCTAACCTACCCATATGTTTATCTTTACAATATCATGCGTTTTTTATACAGAGGGTATTTACAATTAAAGTGACAAACTAATAAAACTTAATTCACTTGAAAAATGTGTCCACAACTGTCAATTTTCTTTCCAGAAAAAGTACGAGCTGAACCTCAAGCTATTCGGGCCCAAGTATCAAGACTCGCTGCCGTCCATCTACTCCTCAAGCCCCTAACTCACCTCTATATAAGACTCATTTACAATATTGGACTGAATTTATTGATCCTAACTCACTTTTCACTCAATAAAAGACTCAAAAACATTGGTCTGAATTTATTGCTATAGATCCTAACATACTAACTCAATAAAAGATTTGTTTATACATTTTTTTGACTGAATTTATTGATATAGATCTTTATAAGGGGTCGTTCAAGTATTACGTAACGCGATTTCCAAATATTTTATACTCCCCTTTGAAACGCAACATAACGTTTTAGCACCCCTCCCCTACAAAGTAAAACCTAAAAGTTACGTAAACATCTAAGTGCCCATTTTTATCTAAAAATCATGACAAGCTGCCAACTTGGGAGGTATTAATTCTCTAGCTTATTAATTAAAAAAATACCTCCAAGACAGACCGTACCATTTCACAAGACTCCCCCTCGACTGCGTCACATAACACTCGAACGAACCCCACTACTAACTCAATAAAAGACTCATTTATAATATTGGACTGAATTTATTGATATAGATACAAACGGGTTCATTATGTCAGAACACAATCCGACCGGGGCCAGTCGCGCCGGCTTCACTCGAGTTAAAAACGAAACATAAATACTATGTTATGTTTATGAAAAGCGTCGATCAGGTTGCGCCGCGGCTCCCCCCGGGCGCGCCGCTAGAAGCGGTACCCCTGCGGCGCGCCCGCGCTCGCCTCGAACTGGAAGCCCGCGTCCGCCGCCGTCGGCACCAGCGACGCGTCCTCCTCCTGCAAGCGAGACCACCGACACCTCCTTTACACATTGTTATACAAAGAGGGGAGGGAGGCCTTTGCCCAACATCGGGACCGCGTGAACAGGGCCGGCCTTAGCCATCTAGGCGCCCTAAAGGACAACACTACACTTTGGGGACGTTGAAATACCCCCCCCCCCCATAGGTTATTAAGATTTCCCACCGCCCTTGTGCGCCCTAAAGGACAACAGTACACTTTGGGGACGTTAAAATACACCCCCCCCTAGGTTAAGATTTCCCAGCGCCCTTGTAGTAGTATCATCTAGGCGCCCCGGGCGAGCCATGCCTCAGACGCCCTAAAGGAGATTTCCCAGCGCCCCGGGCGATCGATCCCGTCGCCCCACCCTAAAGCCGGCACTGCGCGTGAATTGTTATACATTTTCATGGAAAAAGAGTAAGGAGGGGAAAATGGGTAGGGAGATTTTTGCTCAATATTGATTGGGGCACAGTGAATATAATATAACACATTATTGCCGTGAAAATAGGGTAGGGAGGAGGCATCTATCCAACAACGGGACAGAATGAGTTGCCAAGAAAAAAAGGGTAGGTAAAAATCTTTTGAGCAATGTTGGGACAGTTATCTACTTCCATTTTATACATTTTCAAGGAAAACGGGCATGGCATAGCAGACATGCATGCAAAGGGAATTTTTATACATTGTCCTGGAATGACATGGCTGTTCAATGTTGCGACATTGTGAATTGAGATAAGGATTCGGTCAAAATGTAGCATTCTAATAATAATTAGTCTTAAAGGCCGATTTACATCACACGAGCGAATGCTCATTCTATCCCCACTGTATCAAATTAATTTGGTGTAAACAAACGTAGAGCATTCTTTCGTTGTTTTGTTTGCGTTCGCAAAGATTCTATGGAATATATAATATGGAAAAGGCTAAGAACGATCTTTCGTTTACACTAAAAGATCGAGAAAGAATGCTCTTGTTCCAGCTCTAGCTCTATGTTCGTTCAGTTTAAATCGGTCTTCAGGAGATTCTGGACAAATATGGAACACGTATTATTGTAAGTATTATAAAATATAAAAAAAACCAACAAATACTACTATCGTCAAACTTCCAGAGTTACGACGACAGAAGTGTTACGACGTCACGTCTTTATAAAAATCGTATAGTGATGTGACGTCACTCGAAACTTCTAAGCACTGTATTTTCGTAATTATATGTTTGTGAAACAAAAGAAAAAATACGTGTACAATTTTTTTTCATAATGTAACAGACTTATTAGTTTCTCAGTCATGATGATTACTTGTTATGGACATCATACTAATACTGACAAGGCGAAAGTTTCTGTGGTCAAACCTCTTCATTTGTGTCTTTGGAACGTCAACCATAAGACTTTTTTGGACTCGTATGATGTCCATAGTATAGAGTATAGAGTATAGATGATATGGATACTAGTGTCTGTAGTATAGATGGTGTGTGTACTGACCTCTCCCGCGAAGTACTGCTCGATGATGTCGTAGGCCATCTTGTAGATGTCGACCTTCTCGTGGCTCTGCAGCGTCTCGATCTTGTCGATCCCGCCGCACTCCTCGATCATGCTCGCCACCGACTCCACGGCGTCGCCCGCCATCTTCAGCATGTTGCTGAGCCCGTCCAGGACCACCTGAGAAACGCATCTCACTCAATAACACACATATCCTGTATAGCTCAATTATCGTTATGTAATACTTGAACGCCCTCTAATTAACAAATCGTTTTAATACTACTTTCTCTATACATAATCTATATTTCTAGGCCTGCAAAGCCAAGGATCTGATTCCCACCCAGTTCAAGCAAATGAATATTTGTATTCTTCATACAATATTTTGTATCTGAGTGTTTGTATGTAAATAAGTAAAATAAGTATGGCTGCCATAGTCTAGCTTTGCTTAATTTGGGGTCAGATGGTGTTGCGTGTGACAAGTCCACCAATATTCTTGATTTAATATCATTATTATTTTGACTTCAATCTTATAAAAACCATACCATGTAACTAACTGAACGATGTAATTGATATATCTAATAATTGTGACATGTACAGAAAGTATGAATAAATGAGTATGAGTATTCATTTATTTTATCATAATTTACTAGCGGCCTAAAAGAATGGCCTTTAAATTGAGTTACAAGCTGTCCCATTTCTCAAGTTGGACCAAATTACATATAAAGGAGAACTTTGTGAATATCACTTGACTTTGTGAAAACTTCACTGACAACATATACTTACTGACACTGGATTTTTGTACATAAAAATTCTCTTTGTATATTTTCGTTTCAAATTAATTATAAAGCAGCCTGTTTCCTCTGAGCTAGCGTTAAAGCCGCGGAACCCTACTAGATACCAGCCTAATCTTGCAAACTTACACAAGTTAACGAGAAAGCAATGGAACAAGGGCAGATCCAGCTTTCGCTCTAGGGGGGCGGGACACTTAGATGTGGTCAAGCCACAAAACTCCACACAAGTGGCCACAATTAGTGATCCATTTAGGTGGTGGAACCCAGGGGGTCATGACATGACCTCCCCCCTTAGATCCACGCTTGATAGCAAAACAATAATAAGCATATTAGTAAAGTATAGCAGACACTCACCGTGATGACCTGGGTATCCTTGCATCCCAGCAGGTTGCAGAAGGGCGGGATGACGCCGCAGTTGATGAGCGTGCCGACCTGCTCCTTGGTCCCGCTGATGCTGAGGTTGGACACGGCCCAAGCCGCCTCCTTCTGCGTCTGGAAGTCTCCGCGGCTCAGATTCTCCACGATCTTCGGCAGCAGACCCGCCTCGATCACCGCCTGCACCTGGTGCTTGTTGCCGGCCGTGATGTTCGATAGGAACCAAACCGCTTCTTTGCAGATTTTCTCTTTCTGGAATGTTTTAATTTCGTACCCGTCAGAGGTTTGTAACGATAATAATTAATATGTTTTTTACTGTGTACCCTTTTTTTTGTGTCAATAAAAAGTATCTATCTATAAATACTAATATTAGCATACCCAGTGTTTGTTCCCACTGCTGCGACTTGGGACCTCCTCTCACAAGGAGAGAGCTATCGAAAAAGACTGCAAACTCTTGAACATCGCCGGAAAATTGCTAGCTTATCGGTTTATTATCGGATACACTTCGGAGAGTGTGCATCTGATCTGCATGATCTAATACCACCTAGCCCTTTTTTCTATCGGACTTCTCGTAACTCGAAGAAGCGGCATCGTTTCATGGTTGATGTTCCAAAGACACGAACAAAGAGGT